>RZGP01000002.1:5024779-5652876 GCA_004303015.1 Cladobotryum protrusum | reverse complement strand
CAACGGGCAAGCAAACAACAAAAATAGACACTCATCCGTGCACCAAAACACCAGCTTCCAAAGAAAAAGAGTTGAAGGGCTAGAACACTGGCTGTCTGTTAGATAATCTTAGTTGGAGGCACGTGAATCCACTCCTGCTCATAATTTAGTCACCTAATACCCACCAACCAACTCTCCTAACACACGAGAAGATGTTTTGACTTTGGCCAAAGCAGTTCTTTTCCCACCAACATGGTCCTAACGATCACCATGTGCAAGCCCCCTGCAACCATCAACATGGTCCTTACACACTTAGGCTTAGTACAGACTTTCTGCTTCAAGCAAGAAAAGACATGCATGTTTTCAGGAACGTTTGGCCATGGCCAAGCTACTACATGCAAACAAACCAATGACCTTTCGGGTTTATTACTGTCTCATTTTCTTCAATATTATATACTGGCGGCCTCCGCATGATCCCTCCAAAATGGACATATGTACATACCCCAGCCGAAAACCTGCAGCATTAGCTCATATCTTGAGCACAGGTTACAGCAAACTTTCATCTCGACCTTTGCTCGTCGAGATTTTTGATTACCTGACCCCCTGATGAATGCTTTAGTCCTGTAGATCTATTTAGGTTATTCGGTGTATTCAAGCCGCATACCGCAAAAACCTCGCGCTTGTACATGCACACTATTGTTTGTTAAGTCAATCATTCTAACAAAGCAGGCAGCCACGGAAAATCGATGCGCATCTGCCGTTGGTTCTCTCCACCCCCGAGCACTGTCTCTCTGCCTCTACTCCGTGCAGGACATGCAACCCTGTTTCTACACACCGGATAACGAGGCGTCGGACAGAGCACTGTACTTGTGCATGTACATGCAACAATCCCTGTCTCAACACCCTCACTCATCCCCCCACTCTGTTTTCCGCGTCAGCCTAGTCTGGCTACATACGGGCCTAACACTCTGGAGTTAAAAGCGGAGTGCGGGCATTTTCGACGCCTAATGACAAAGAAAATCCATCGTCATATTGCCTCATACTTGCAACTCTGCAGCACGGGTTCGTCGAACAGGCCCCTCGGTAAGCCACATTACCACCCGGAAGTGCTTCCACAACGCTTCCATCGACCCTCAATTGGCCTTGCCCTGTCCGAATCCAAAAGCTATGACACCGGGAGTCCTCCCCGCCCCATTTTTACGAACACAATCGATCTGCTTGTACAAGGCCTTGCTTTGGCCCCTGGTGGTTGCGTCTACAGAAGCCAGTGCTAGAATCTTTACCTTCAATAATAAGACCAAAAAGACAAAACCCTGGTGTTCTAATTGACGGTCCTTCGACCAAACCCAGCCAATCCTGTCAGCCTGCTACAAGTATGTGCAGGTTTGCGGGTTGGCATGGATGGGAATCCACCACGAAGATGCTAGAGAGCAAACATCAAAGAGACCCGAGCCCCAGCCGAGACGAAGGTCGGTGCCGCTCCAGACACATTATTTCTTGTTGGCGGGATGGAAACGGCAAATTCAGCACAGAGGAGAGTCGGCATGGAAAGGCCATTGTCTCTCTTACTTGTAACTCTTACGAACCCAGAGAAAGGTGATGAATCCTTGATTATGAGGCTCTTCATTGACGAGGACCCGGCCACCTATTGTTGTCATACCTGTAATTGCGGTACCAGCAGCTTGGGCCATCTCTTTGGCCCCCAATCAACCAGGGTATTTTGGGACCGAATGTCTTCGGTGCCAATTTCCCCCCTTCGAAATTCAGGGCTAAGAAATTAATGGATTTGTGCCCACTCCGGTCACACCTCTCCCGACACTCTGGTCCTGGCTAGGGTTCCGAACCAAGCTGTTGGGTTCTGCTCGAGAAAACTCAACAACGCCTAGACGAAAAGCCCGGAAAAACGGTATACTCACAGCATTACACGCTGAAACGTAGATACGTTACCGGTCTAATAACTCATATGGAAACCTTCTAATAGTAGGCTTTTTTCCCCCCCTACTCATTTGATAGTCCTGTGGCGTAGGAAACACAGGAAAGGCGGGCAAAAGGCAGAGCGGTTTGCTGACCCAAACTGTCGGGATTCTTCCAGCTAAAGAGGATTACCCCTGTCAATACCGTCTCTCTCACACTGTTGCTTTTCTTTTTGCTTTCTTTTTTTCGGACCGCATTACTACGTAAGAGTCCATCATAGATCCACTACCAACCTTTTTTCTTCGTTTCCGGGAATCACGCCGTCGACGACCCGGCTCGCTGGCAAGCATCTTTTGATTCCTTAGTTAAAATACTGTCCAGACTTACTGGGCCCTGAATTGCGCGGGCGCTGCAGTTGCATGGCGCCGTCTTGAACATGAAAGCGATATGACGTGTCGTGGCTTTGTACGACCTACAATGGTGCATCATAGCCAATCTTTTCTATATTGCAATGTTCACCTACCTTGCGGGTAGCTGCATCAGAGCTGAGCGGCGAGCGTCTTGGCTGGCCTACCCCCATCAAAATCAGGCGACGATCTAAATTGGAGAGCGCTCAACAAGTGAGAATAGGGGCGGCAATACCACACTCACACATAATCGATTCCTAAACAAGTTTTGTTTTTGTATAGCTGACTGCATGAAGCAATCTTACCCGTACGTTGCCCGAGACCTCATTAGCAACGGAACCTACTGTTTGATCAGTCGGTCGGCGCGGCCTCGAATCTATTTTATTTTGTCTCTCGCTCCTCGGCTCTGAAAGCGTACTGTTGCGCAGCCGTCCAGAGTGTATCGTCTCGGAACTCCGTTACTCATACCCCTAACGGAGTATTATGCTACACCAGCTTCTCCGTACACACGCAATATGAGAACATCATATATTCGACTTGCCCTTGTGTCACACAACTTGAGGTGGCCTCATTCCCCCGCCGATCTCCTCTACTTCATGTAACTATGTAGATTGCACTGCATCCAACCACTCTGTCGGGTATGGTCCCGAGTAATGGTGGGGAGACAGCCATTTTCTGTCCCGGGAAACAAAAGGTCCCACGGAGGACTTCCGTACCACCTCCTCGGGTCTGCCGCCTTGACCATCTGTCTGCTTGGAAGCAGCCATGTCGTACAGGGTCACCAACCAGAGGTCGCCCTGGGCACAATCTGTTTCGAGAAACTGCCAAATCCTCGTACTGATACTCGCTCTAGCTTTTCTAACATGAAATTCAATGTACTTGATATGATCTTCGAACTAACAAAGACTTGCTGTCGGACCAGTCGCTGGCGTAGTGTCATTGACAAGCTCAGGCATCTCCTCGGAACAGACTTTCAAGCCCACATCTCGTTTTTTTTTTTTTTGGTTTAGTCAATTGTCTTGTTCCACATTGCTGCACACCGTTTGTGTGCTAGGAACTGATACATACATAAGCTTGTAACAAGCCCTTGCAAGCTCTCCCCCCTTAGCTACGCTGAAGGGTTGTGAGATGACCTGCACGGTGCCACGGCTTTGGGCTGGAGCTCGCCTAGTTTATTCAATGTTTGCTGGCTACGCAGAGTGGCCCTTGCTTTGCCCTTTGTCCTGGCGCCCCTTGTTCCGTTCTCTGATGTGGAATATCGATTAGCCAACATATATTAGGCAGCATTATAACTTTTTACAAGCCTTGCTATAGAATGTAATGCACTTTTGCGGGTGTCTTGGGCATTAGGAGTGGTGCATTCCCTTCCGCAGGGAGACACTCCCACATTCATATCATCCTCGACGTTGACACCAAGTGACTGCTTTATTATGAAAGACTAGTCATAGACGATGTTACATGAGTCCATATTAATGGCATTCACATGTTAGAATTTCAAACATGCACTTTTAGATCAGGCTTCAGCCTAATCGTTCAAGTTTTTCAAAGCATTAATATCCAAAGCCGATTTATTCATAGCTAAACCTATCAGTCACGATCATACAAAGGTCCATAATCTATGATGACAAATTCTATTCCTTTGAAAAAATACAAATCTCTTCTCCCTAAAACTGCGTCCACCGGTGAAGCAGTAAGAGTTGTGTATAGAATTGAAAGAGAAAAAAATGGGTTTGTGAGATGAACTCTCCTGAGGATGACTTAGAGAAGGAGAACGAAGCCGAGGACGGCACCCAAGATGGTAGCTCCGACCTGGGTAGCTCCACCGATAACGACGGGAGGAGGGACGGGGCAACCAGTTCCGTTGCAGGGCTTGGTGGGAGGGGAGACAGAGGGGCAGCCGGGACCGGGGCAAGGGTGAGTAGGAGGGCAGCTGGTTCCGTTGCAAACAGGAGGAACTGGGCATCCGGCTCCGGTGCAGGGCTGAACAGGAGGGACGACAGGGCAGTTAGGTCCGGAGCAGGGAGGCTGAGGAGGGGAGACGGGGCAGCCAGGTCCAGTGCAAGGCTTAACAGGAGGGCATTCGGGGCCAGTGCAAGCAGAAGGTGGAACGGGGCAGCCAGGTCCAGGGCAAGGCTTAACAGGAGGACATCCAGGGCCGGTGCAGGGGACAGTCGGGCAGTTGGGTCCAGGGCAGACAGGTTGGGGAGGAGAAACGGGGCAGTTGGGTCCAGGGCAAGGCTGAACAGGAGGGCATTCAGGGCCAGTGCAAGTAGGAGGTGGGACTGGGCAGCCAGGTCCAGGGCAAGGCTTGACAGGAGGGCATTCAGGACCAGTACAGGGGACACCGGGACAGTTAGGTCCAGGACAAGGAGGCTGAGGAGGAGAGACGGGACAGCCAGGTCCAGTGCAAGCAGGAGGTGGAACGGGGCATCCGGGGCCGGGACAGGGTTGAGCCGGAGGAGGAGGCACGCCGTTGCAAGGAGGCTTGGGCTGGCACTCTTGTCCCTGACCATTGCAGACGACAGTAGTATGGCAGTCCTCGCCAGTGCAGCTCTGGTGGCCGCACTCTTCGCCCTTGCAGACAAACTTCTTGTTGCATTCATCTC
Source organism: Cladobotryum protrusum (assembly GCA_004303015.1). Classification (NCBI taxonomy): domain Eukaryota; kingdom Fungi; phylum Ascomycota; class Sordariomycetes; order Hypocreales; family Hypocreaceae; genus Cladobotryum; species Cladobotryum protrusum. Next base: position 5,647,970 of record RZGP01000002.1, on the reverse strand, counting down.
CATAGCAGATTTCCTTGACACACTTGTCGTCGTAGCAGACGATCTTTGTGTTGCACTCATCACCGGAGCACTGGTGGTATTGACACTGCTCGCCGTTGCAAACCACGAGCTTATGCCACCACTCATCAGTGTTGGGGCACACCTCGGGGCGACAAACGTCGCCATCGCAGATGACGCGGTGACGCTGGCAATCGTCACCATTGCAAGACCAGTCAGGAGCACAGTTGCCGCCATAGCAGACAATCTTCTTCTTGTGCCAGTCAGAGGTAGGGGTGGGGCAGATCTCGGTGGTGACGGTCACAACGCTGGTGGTCTCATGGCCAATAGGGCAGTTTGTCACCTCGGGAGGGCAAGATGTGATGGTCGCAACGTGGGTACTAGTGACAGTTGCAGTGATTGTCTCAGGAGCAGCCGGTGTGCCATATGGCTCCCCGTTGTTGCGGAAGCGCTTGTACATGCTGAGAACCATGGAGGAACCAATATGCCGGCGACTGTTGGCTGACGAGGAGCCACCGCATGTCTGTTCGGCGTTTCCTGAGCAAGCAGTATTGCACATGGCATTGGGAATGATTTTGGAGGTGACATCGAGCTCATCACCACAGAAGCAGTCCCTAAAGAATATCGTCAATTAATACACTCAGTATCACAGCTGGAGTCTGCCTTACGTCTTGGCAACGCCAAAGAACTTGGTTGTACAGCTAGCAGCGCACAAGTCGAGGCTCATGTGGTCCGTAGACGCGACCATCTTGAACTTGGGGAATCCAACAGCGGACGATTCGCAGCCCTGGAACTTGAAGTCACCCAACATATCAGGGTGCGAGTGGCGGTGCTTGAATGTGCCCGTAGTAGCAGGCATGGCGGCGCTGCCAAGGGGGTTGGAAAACTTCTGGCCAACGACGACGTTGGCACCAAGTGCGAGGACCATAGCAGAACGCATTTTGAAGATTGGGTTTGTATGTTTAGAAAGAGTAAAATTTCAAATAATAAATGACTTTGGTAAAGGAGTGTATTGGTAAGTAACTGATCAAATGAACAAAAGGAGTGACAAGGCTCTCGGGGCTCAAAGAAGGAAGGAACTCGAGGCTGATTGTGTTGGTGGTGATGAGAAGAGACGGATATGGAAGAGAGGAGGCCAGATTTATAGGTTCAGATGATGCTCTCCTCAGCGTGTATCCCTCCATATCTTTCATTTCAATACCGGTGAAGTCAAAACATGTGCGTAGAAGAATGGTGATGCCAGCTGGGGGCTCATCCGCAGGGAGCCCATCCCTTGCCGACTCATGGCATTCCACACCTATGATGTCTCATCCCACGGCACGGGAAGATGTTGGACGGTGAGTTTGCACTCGCAGCACGTCCATGGAATCCAGTCCAGTTCATCGGGTATGGCCGTGGAAATTGTTTTGGATTCCACAACCAAGACGTCGGCCAGTCGCGCCAGTATAGGATGTTTTGGCAGCGACAGTCCGTAGGAGGAGCCAAGCATCTGAGACAATGGAGGGGGAAAGTTTGGCGATGCGATGATCCCGGGCCTTGACATGCGTGATGGAATTCGGATGGTGGACGTTTCAGCACTTGCAGAAAGACAAAGCCAGATCACCAATGCATCAGGTACCAGATTGTTTCCCAGCTCGGCTTGTGTTCCAGTAGTAATCTGATTCTGTATTCAGATCCAAGCCTTCCGTATGATGAAGACTGTGCCGACGTCCATGGGCGGAAGATCAATCGGACAACACCAGTTACAGCACTTGCTTGGTGGTTTCTCACAGTATCAGCTGTGCTCCAGATAATTTGATAGTCCATGGTCACATATCCAGTCTTGCGTATCCATGAGGACTTCCTCAGAACCTTCTTCGCGCCGTGGTTCGGGCGCAGGGAGAATTAGCAAATGCAAATACTCTTCAACACTGCAAGGGATAATTTGCATCGAGATTGAGGAGTAAGTCGGTGCGTTTCTGTCGTAGTGTACTGCCCAAACTCTCTGCCAGCTCCAAGTTTTCCTGCTTGAACCAAGACGGAGGGAGGGGGTTGAAGCATGGCCCATTGCTTTGTTCATCTCGTTCCTGGAATTGATGTCAGACGCGTTTCGTGTAGGTCAAGGAGGTTGAGACATGGCGTCAAGCTGCAGTGAGGTGATATTTTCCGATCGATGTCGCTTCCCGGAATTCCAGAATCACGCAAGTATACAGGGTAGGTAGGTTTCATGCTGGTCTGGTATCACCTCGAAGAGATCGACCAGTCTTATAGTATTGATGGATGAAGCAGCCTGGGCAAAGATTGATCATGTGTGATTTGCATTGAGGTATGGATGTTGCTTTCTGGTCTTTTTTGACGGATTTGGTGTAATTTGGTCCTGATTTGCGCGTTCTGAAGCCGTCAATGAATTCTTCTCAAGTGTAGAATGTCCAAGCTCTTAACCTATAACCATGAAGGAGCATAGGATGGACTCGATCAATCTGTGCCTGGCTGTATTACGTGACGTGTCTTACGTAAAGCGCCTGTTGAATACAGGTACTCCGTAGCATCGGCAAAGTCGTCCGCATATTGACCCGAGTCATGCCTCTCCTCTCTTCACCTCGGTTGATCGGCATGTCTCAGGGACCAACTCTTGATCCGAAGAATGTCATCTGATAATATGATGCTTGCAAGTTATGGTTCGTATCAGTTGGTTTGTGTATCACTGGCAGTTCTCAAGACATCCTGACTTATACACGCGCCGGGCATGACTCCCAATGTGACAGCCTTGGAGTTATTAGATACACAATGCCTTCCAGAGATGATGTGCTCATATAAAACCTAATAAAGAGGCATGGAGCATGTGTGAATGCAATAAAACGGTTAGGGCACCTGATGGACAAGATTCTGCGGAGAAAACGCGTAATTTGAAGATGGACGCGATGGGAGACTCGGGCTAAGTGGCGCCGAACCTATCCATCCAGGATTGACTCAAGTTATTAAACTATATGAAACATGGAGCTCCTAATAGGCACATGTTTGTTTTTATCCAGCGGCGAGTGGCACACGGAATAGCTCCGACATTTGTGATCAAAGGCAAACGAACATCGGAGAAGAAAAGGGGCGCAAGAAACAGTACGAAAAAATTACTTGGTATGGTATGGTGTAGACAACATTCAAGCAAATAATGGAACAAACGACAAAAATGTACTAATATCAAAGATGCATAAGTGATGAACATTAAATGCCGGGCGTTAAGGTCGCTTCACCGGTTCCTTTAGTCTCCCAGAAGTCGGATAAAATAAAATGATAGGATAGGACTTTTACCGACACCAACTCCCGATGACATGGACATGTCGTTATATGCAGCCTTCATAACGAGACTGCAACGTCATACACCAACCAACACCATCACCATGACTCGGGAGGTCTCGTGTTTAGTACTATGTACACCACCACACCGGCCCGGATCGCAATCGGGGAACAGACCGACTGCTCGCCAACAGTTGGTGCGGGAGGGGGGGTTGCTTGGCAGATAATAATAGGATGCCATCATGAGGGGCCTACTGTGAACAAAGAGGGCAATATCTTTCGACACTTGTGCTGTTTTAAGAACTCCCGGACTTGATTTTATTTAGCAAAGCCATTCTTATGACTGATCACTTTGATAAATCTAGATAACCTAATGTTTCGTCATTGCCCTCGAACATCATCATATGCCTAGCCCCCCTCATTGTATTCATTCATCAATCATGGCTACCACAAAGCTTCCCTTTCACGCCGACCACATCGGGTCCTTTATTCGCCCAGCCTCACTATTCGAAACCCAGCAAAAGGCCGACAAGGGCGAGGTCACTGCCTCTGATCTCCAAGCAGCCCAGCTCGCAGCCATTGCCGACATCGTGAGCAAGCAGAGGGCCCATGGCGTTTGCAGCCTGACCTCGGGCGAGTTCGACCGCAAGTACTACTTCTCGGGCTTCTTTGAGAAAATCACAGGCTGCCGAGAGGTGAGCCCCGTACCATGGGAGCTAACACGCCTCTCCGCACCGCCTATTGCGGCCCTCAAGAGGAAGGGAGAGCAGTACCCCATGGCCGCCTTGTGCGAGTCCAAGATGAGCTATGATAACAGCCCGTATCTCGAAAACTGGCGGATGTTGCGCGACACGCTCCCCAAAGAGCAATGGGCGGAATGCAAGTTCACGATGCCACCGCCGTGCTACTTCCATCTGAGACTGGCGCCCGGGAAGTGCTACAGCCCCGATGCGTATGCAAGCGACGATGAATTCTTTACCGACCTGGCCAAAGTGTATCGCAGAGAGATCAAAACCCTCTTCGATGAGGGGCTTCGTAATCTTCAGATTGACGACCCTACGCTGGCCTACTTCTGCTCAGATGAGATGCGGGAGTCGCTCAGAGCCGATGGCGTAGACCCGGATGAGCTATTTGAGCTGTACCTGAAGGCGCACAACGATTGCATTGCAGATCGCCCAGAGGGTCTACATATAGGGCTTCACATCTGCAGGGGTCAGTAGAGCCCTTTACTTGCCCTTTCCGCTCATCTACTAACCTGTCATTGAATAGGCAACTTCTCCAAGTCAATGCATTTCAGCGAAGGCTCATACGAGAAAATCGCAGAGCGCCTCTTCACCACCCTCAGCTACAACACCTTCCTCCTCGAATACGACAACCCTCGCTCAGGAGGCTTCGAGCCCCTCAGATTTCTCCCCAAGCACAAAAACGTCATCCTCGGCGTAGTGACCACCAAGGATCCCGAGCTAGAGGACCCCGAGGTGATCAAGCAGCGAGTTCGCGAAGCGGCCCGGATCATAGCAGACGGCCAGGGACGCAGCGCGGAGGAGGTCATGGATAATATCGGTATCAGCCCGCAGTGCGGGTTTGCCAGCGTTTCGATTGGTGCGGATGGAATGACGGAGGAGAGGATGTTTGCCAAGTTGAAGCTGGTCAAGGATGTTGCCCGGGAACTGTGGCCGGGTCGATCATGAGATTTCACTGCGGCACGGTATGCTTTAGATGATTGGTGACGCGGATCTTGGCGTATTGGATGGTCAAAATCTCCTGCATAACAGTCGTATATTCTATGCCAACATGATTGGTATCCCTGATTCAAAGAATCTTGATCAAATGTGGACCGCTCTGAGACATCTTTTCTCACCGTGATCACCTGGGTCATGCCAAGTTTGACCACTCGCAAAAAATCGGCATCCAATGGCGGCACCTGTAGGTAAATCAAACGATGATAGGCCCTTTTCCTGATGTCATCCGCATCCTTGAGTATTCTTTAGCATAAACTTAACATCAGTCGATGAGCTGCAATCTTGCCTCTCCTCGCCCGTTACGTCAAGAAAATGCTGGAACAAATGCAAATGACGGCCCACCGAATAGCCTTATGCAACTCAACACAAAACCTTTATCGATATCATACCGTTACCACGTTCAATCGGGCAATATCCTGATATCACCTGCGCACTTCCAGTGGATAATGTCTCAGATTTGATTGGACTGCTACAAGCATTCTCGGCGCATCCTTCCGGTAAATGGCTTGTTAGGGAAAGTCTGGGTGACTTTTGTCTACAGAAACTTGTTGTGGAGAGGGGCTGCGGTGTTGTCTTAGAACATCGTCCTGGCCAACATGCGTCGTGGTTTGACAAACCAACAGGCTCGGGGGGATTCGATTCTTATCAAGTAACAAGCCGAGCGGTTAGTTGAGGACTCGAAACATGATAGAAAACCCCGCTGCAATCCCCCCAGGGAATGGCTGTTCTTTCTGGGTGTTCATTCCATCGTGAGATATTCCTTCTTGTTGTTCTTCTCCGTACAATTCTCTTTCGACAATATGCGTTTTCTCCTGGATGACATTGACTCTGACCGAACCGCTTATGGGCGGCAGATGAAGGTCATTGGAGCAGGACTCTCACGATGTGCAACGTCTTCCCTCCAAGCCGCTCTCGAGATGGCACCGTTGAGCTACTACCCATGTATGCACATGTCCCATATTGTTACTCATACTGAGCGGGCTCAACTCGTCATCGATGCCATACTGGAGGACGACAAACAAACGAGACAAACACTCCTTCATAAAATCTTTGACGGTTACCAGGCGACTACTGATTTTCCTGGTTTCTGGTTCATTGACGACCTGATGGACATGTACCCTGATGCTGCTGTGGTATTAAACCAGCGAAAGGGAGGCGGTGCCGCATGGATAAAGAGCTTCGACGAGAGCATCGGCTTCTTTAGGACGTGGACGTACTACCTTTGCTGCTTTCCCATCAAGACAGACCGTCTGCATTGGACCATTCATACCGTCTTCAGACAGAGGTGCTTGCAACGCTGGGGCGTTAAAAGCATCGACGACGAAGCCTTCTATGACTTCTTCCAAGACTATGTTCTCAGAGAGGCAGAGAAGCGCGGCCGGAACGTGCTGGTCTGGCGAGCCGATGAGGGCTGGGAGCAGCTGTGCAAGTTTCTGGGCACCGAGCCACCAAAGAATAAATCCTTCCCGTGGGTCAACGATGCGGCCCAGATGAAACTTTTCAAGAAAGTTCTCGTTGCCAGAGGCATCTTAGCATGGCTGATCATCCTGTCTTTGGCGTATATGGCGTTGACACAGGGACCGAGACACTTTCGGGGAGCTGGGGTTGTAGTTGGCAAGTTGTTGATGTAGAAGAAACGGGCATGGCGTTTGGTAAAAGTTTGTTGTGTTTGTTTCAGAGCATGTTGAGGAGAGAAAAGCAGCTCGAGTCATTGGCTCATTGAGACCACCTGAGTTTGAGGTGTCGATCAATAAGCCGCTTATGGTCAGGTGGCCACATGATCTCTTCATGACTCTGTCCTTTGTATAATATCTATTGCTTATGAAGATTGTTTAATGGAAATCGCATAATTATCTTGTCTTGGATTATATAACTGCAGATGTAGTGTGATGTTGTGTGAATGAATCTGAATCGCTTGTTAGATGTTGCTCTGAAATGGCGGTTGTGCCTCTCGGGTATGAAGGCGGCTGATACATGTTGATGACGGGTGAAAAAATAAAAACATAGATGTGCAATGTTCCTTCAATGTCCAAGAATAAAGATGCAAAAAACAAAGCAATGATCTAATGATCTCCTCCAGGAAGGCTCGAACTTCCAACCTCCTGATTAACAGTCAGACGCGCTAGCCAATTGCGCCATAGAGGAATTGCTTCTTGATGAAGGAGCCACGCCCTAATTCAGAATATCAGCTACTACCCTGGTGGGGGGGACTTGGTGTAACGTACCTTGGTGACGCAACCGGCTTCGTGCCTACAATTGTGGTCGTGTGGTCGTGTGCCATGTTCACTACCACCCTTTTACAGTTCGTAATGGCTTGAAACAACAGTTCTACAGTGTGTGCTGAGTATAAAAATAGCTATCCAATGCACACGACTGATTTTCTACACGATCGAACTCGTTCAATTCCAATCTCCAATCTCCAATCTCCAATCACCGCTTTTCGTGATTCTCTTATGTAAAGTCGAACACCTCCCTTGCATCGAGTCGTGGAGATTGTCACATGCAAATTTGACATGGCACAAGTTATAAATCTTGGGAAGCCTTTCAAGGCATTACTGCATCGTTGTATGGAACACGGTGGGTTAGTTGATGCAGTAGGCATATGCAACCGTAAAAATCACCAGTCACGAGTGCATTCCAGGAACCCTTACAGTACAGGGGTGCTCCGTACACACACACACTCCTGGCCCGACCCTTTTTCTCTCTCCTCCCTCCTCCCTTTTGCTTTTGCTAGTATGGCCAACTAATACCGAAGGTACAAGCTGTTTTCAGGTCGTATTATTACCGCTATAGGTATTGTTTTTGCATGTTGCTCACACGACTTCTTTTTGTATCTCCCCCCCCTTCCCTCCCCCCATTGTGACATCCTAAGCCGGTTCCATGCTTCCGGGGGGGTGGAGAGCTCCAGCGCCACTGCAGCCCCCCCGAGAAGTGCCCAAACTTGGGTCTGCCTTTGGGCTGCCGGAGCTCCGTCGCCTCCCCCCCCCCCCCCGCCCTCCTCTTCTCCATACCTTACTCTGCTCTCCATTAGTATGACCTTGACCAACCAAACCCTTAATATATCATCAAGTCTGCCCAACTTCTCCCTCCATCTCGAATGACTGCTTGTTTTCCCTCTCGGATCCCCATTTTTAGCCATCTCTTTGAACCACTCATCGACTACTCCAGGACTTGAAGGCCTCCGTTGGCCTCGTCCACACCCGTCGCAGCCATGTTCGACCTATTTGCCATGCTCTTATCGTGCGTATCTCGTCCCTCTATCTGCCCCGCCAATGTCGTCACTGCCACTGAGCGAATCGAGGACACCAAGTGTTTGCTTGACGAAGCTAACCATCGAAACAGCTCCATCGCATCCTTTCTCTTCCCTATTTTCGCATCCTACAAAGCTCTCAAGACTTCGGATCCCGCGCAGTTGACGCCATGGCTCATGTACTGGGTGGTTTTCAGTTGCGCTTTGCTCGCTGAATCTTGGGTCTACTTCATCCTCTCTTGGTACGCATCTCCCGTTTGTATACACCCTCCCACTCTGCATCACCTACTAATATCTGGTTCCCAGGGTACCATTCTATGGCTACATCCGTCTCCTCTTCTTCCTTTACCTTATCCTCCCCCAGACACAAGGCGCCCGTGTTCTCTACGAGGAATACGTTCACCCTTTCCTTCGCGAAAATGAAGGACATATCGATGAGTTCATAGCCAGTGCTCATGATCGCCTCAAGGCTGCCGGCATTACATATGTGCGCCAAGCCATCGACTACTTGAGGACTCAGATCCTTGGCTTGCCTCCTACTGAACGCGACCCTCCCTCGCCCCCCCCTTCGGTTGCCCAAGGCTACACCTCTTCCCTCCTCGCTCGGTTTAACATCCCGACTGCTGCGTCCAGTGCCGCCGGAAATGTTGGAGCAGAATTCTATAACCTCCTGGCTGGCGCTGTGTCGGCAGCAACCGGGGCCGGTGCCGCTCGAGGTGAACATGGGGGCTCGGCGGCATCAGCGCAGTCTTCGTCCGTCATCCCAGCCCACCTGCAGGACTCGCGGGAGAGAATGACTTTTATCGCTGCTCAGCGTGACCGTCTTAACATCCTCCTCACGGCACTTGACCGCGAGGCGGCCCAGCTTCAGGGAGGCAACCCCCGATCCGTTTCTCGTCCCCGATCTGGTCACGACAGCGAGGAAGAAATTACCCAGCGACCACCCAGTGGACTCAGCATGTGGAGTGGCATCAGCAAGAGTCGCAGCGAGACCGATTTCGAGAAGATTGATGTCGATAGTGGCCCAGAGGACGATGGCACTATTCGACGCCGAAACGCCGGTAACGATGAGAGTGGTGCTTCATGGATGCCATGGAGCCGAAGTCCTGACGCAGGCAAGACTTCCGGCCGGGAGGACTAGGCGCTTCGCCGGGAATGGACCCTACGGGAGTTTGGTATGATGGTGTAGATTCATTATTAGACTGGAAGAAATCAAGCTTGTATATGGCCGTGGATATATTGGACTCGGTGGATGAATCATATTCGAGAGATGCTGCTCTAAACCCGCATGTGCTCGATATTTGTATCATTATCTAGAGGGGAAGTGATCTCATAAAGTGACATAGTGGCGTATGTCACTGTTGCTTTTTACTATACACAGAAGCCGACACGTGTGTGCCGGCGAATCTACCAAACAGGCCATCATATCGTAAGGACATGTGCTCGTCTCCAACATGTCTCCAGCATGTATCCCCACCCGTCCATTCATCCATCCTTTTGTCATTTCAGTCATGCCACTGCCTCCAAACGCCGGCAATCTGCCATCAACGCCCATAAATTTTTTCCTTCTTTCCTCTCAAGCCCGTTCGTGAACTTATTTGGTGATCTTGTAGGGGTATGCCACATCTACCATGCCCTTCTTGTACCAAAACGTTCGCTTCTTCTTGGTGGTGGCGTGCTCGACCCAGACTTCTTCCATGTGATTCTTCTTGAACCATCTGACAAAGTGCGGGTCCCAAAGCTCGGAACCAATGCCAATATCTTTGCAGCATCGCATCAGGGCGTTGGATTTGCAGCCCTCGACGGCGGAGGGGAGTTGATCGGGACTGAAGTAGGAGTTTTCGCCCTGGGCTTGAGAGACGAATCTGCAGAGAGTTGTCATTAGCCAGGGGAAGAAAAAGATTATGGAGTCTTTGAGGAAGCTTACCGGCCCTCTACAATGAGAGCGTATTCTCGGGTTACGATTGAGTCGCCCACTACGGCCTCTCCCTTGGGTATGATGCCCCACCCCATGGGTCCAAAGACCTCATTCAACCTCCTCCTGTATTTGATCTCGGGCAAGTAAATGACGCCATCTGGCTTGACTTCTATATCCTTCTCCTCGAGAGGCTCCATGAGCATCTTGAACTGCTTCTCGGTAACGGGCTTGGAGGCGATCCCATGGTAGCTCCGGGCCCAATCGATGCGTGGAATCTCTGGCAATTCGGCGTCCTCTAGCGGCGCGTCGTATCCGATGGGTCTGGGCTGGTAGACGACTTCGCTGTGTGATACGGGAGTAGCTGCGGCGATGTTGGGCCTGGCCTTTGGCTTGGGTGTTGTGGCAATTGGTTTCGGCTTGTTCTCTTCAGCTGTTGTGGATGTGGATGGTGCGCTCTCGGTGGCATAGAGGCGGGCGGGATGTGCGATTGAGCGGCTGGCGCGACATGAGAGTCGCCCAGAGGCCATGGAAATGGCTCTTCGAGAGGCAAACATTGTGACGACGGAGCTAGAACTTGTGTGCAGCTCTCTGGGAGTTTGAATACTTTTTTTGAGATTCACAATCTTTGGGGGTGAAGCTGTGAAAGTTGAAGGTCGCCTCTGAGTTGCGTCTGATATTTTTTCCGGCTCCGCATTTGGCGGGCAAGTGAGTGGTGGTGTGTGCAGCCATCAATAGCTATGGTGATTACCATGAGCCTCTACGTTCCTGTTAATCTGCCTGTTCATCTTTTTTGTTTATTATCAGATGGAAAAAAACATAGACGGGGTATGAAATCATCAAAGTTGAGATTCTATTTTACAGTGCTTTTCATATCGTACAAGTCCCTATCTGATCATCCAGCTTATACGTCCTTTTGACTTGTTCGTTCCTCGTTGCCATGAGCCTTCCAGCACTTTTTAAACTGCTGAATCTATACAGCCCTCGCATTAGTAAATAAATAAATAAAAACTACATATAAAATCGCAGAAAATTATAGATCAAATATCATATGCATGACGAGCGGAAGTGACTGACCTCTTCGAAGCATTCACTCCAATTCTTTTTTGCAAAGTGACAATCTCTCATCCTGTCATTCTCATCTGCATCGCGATGGACTGAGTCAGCACCCAGCGCATCCTTTTAACAGCTAAACCCGCACCCTCCCGCCCAGAATCGGAGTGCCGTCTTGACAAAAGGTATATAAAACGCTCGTCCAAATCCAAGGGAGGGTGATACATGTTCTTACCTGCGCAGCCTGTGCTGAATATCCGCTTGTCCCTATATCCATCAAATCGTTGCGCACGGCTTAGCATCAGGTTTGGACCTCGAATAACCGCCAAGAGGGTCTCTCTCTTCTCTTACCATTCGTCCACTTCATCTTCCTCTTCCTCCTCTACGGTTGCCTCCTCCGTTGGTGCTGGGGGCTTTTCTTCCTCGGGCATTTTCGAGTTTTGCGAACCCATTGAGCTGGCAGATGACTCTTTGGCAAACCGTTGGTTGAGTTTATGTAAGAGGGAAATTCACACCACTCAGTTCAGGTAGCGGGACATATCGAATAGGTATTCGACCGTTCTCGAGCAAAGATATCATCATGGCACCAAGCAGACTCAACATTCTCGTCTACACAGGTCAGTATTTTTCCTTTCTTCATTTTCCCCTATTATAAGCTAGAATCAAATGCTTACTTTTGAAAAAGGCACCGGGACTACCGCAGAGTCTGTTAGGCACTGCATGCTCACCCTCCGCGGCCTACTCTCACCCAACTATGCCGTCATCCCAATCAATGAGTCAATCATTCTCAAGGAGCCCTGGGCCGCAACATGTGCTCTGCTAGTCTTCCCGGGCGGTGCTGACCTAGGCTACTGCCGGGTCCTCAACGGTGAGGGAAATCGGCGCATCAGTGACTTTGTCCGTCGGGGGGGCTCCTATCTCGGCCTATGCGCCGGGGGCTACTATGGCAGCAGCAAGTGTGAGTTTGAGGTCGGGAACAAGGCCCTGGAAGTTATCGGGAGCAGAGAGCTTGGATTCTTCCCGGGCATCTGTCGCGGTGGCGCGTTCAAGGGATTTGAGTACCGCAGTGAGCAGGGCGCCAGGGTTGTGACTGTCAAAGTGGAAAAGGATTCTATCAAGTCAAAGATGCCGGGTGACTTTCTTTCTTATTATAATGGCGGAGGAGTTTTTGTAGATGCAGCTTCGTTCAAGGACCGCAAGGTGGAGGTTCTTGCTTCGTACAAAGACGACTTGGACGTTGACGGCGGCGATGGGAAAGCTGCTGCTGTCCTTTGCCATATTGGCGAAGGGAAAGTCATCCTCTCGGGCCCGCATCCAGAGTGAGTATCATCCTCAAGAAGAAAATCATAAAAAAGGGGGGGGAATAAGGCGGGAGACATGCTGATCTTTTGATAGGTTTGCCGCCGCCAATCTCCTTCGTCAACCAGGCGTGCCCGGCTATGACGACCTGATTAAAAAGCTAGCAGAAGAAGACAGGGCTCGGCTCAGTTTCCTCAGAGAATGTCTCGCAGAATTGGGACTCGAAGTCGCTCCCAACGACTACACACCTCCACTGCTGTCCAATCTCCATCTCACTGCCGCTGATAAGGACAAAGTTACAGACCTCCTCTGCGACTGGGAAGACGTCATTGAAAGGGAGAACGGAGAGGAGAAAATACGAGGCGAGACTGATACGTTCCAAATTATGAGCGAAGAGGACATCCTAAACATGCAGGAGCTCCAGAAATCACTACCAGAAGTAGACACATTGGGAGTTGGCGAGAGCATAGATGATTACACTGCTATCATCAAGAGGATTGTGCCCCATGAAAAGGGGCTACCGGATCCAAAACTGACACCTCGCTTTAATCACGAGCTATTTTACTCAAGTTTGAAGAAGTATCAGAGGATAGAAACAGAAGCTGAGGAATGGGGCAATGTCCTACTGTATGGCGACGTTGTTACCAGCACTAACACGCTCCTTGAAAAGTACATTACTCTGATCTTGTTGTTCCAATCATTCGGCTGACATATTCATAACCAGAAACCCCAAGCTCATCTCCAAGCTTCCCTCCGGCTTCACCTTCACCGCATCGACCCAGGTTGCAGGACGTGGTCGGGGAACCAACGTCTGGGTCGCACCACCAGGCTCGCTGCTCTTCTCCACCATCATCAACCACCCCGCTCACCTCGCCGCGTCTCGCCCCATTGTCTTTATTCAATACATAGCAGCCATTGCCATCGCGGAAGCGATTAAATCATATGATGGTGGCTACGATGCCATGCCAGTCAAACTGAAGTGGCCAAACGACATATGTAAGATCATCCCCAAACCCCCCTTTTATAAAGAAAACGGCATTGCTAACTTCTAAGCAGATGCTCTTGACCCTACCAAGCCGGCATCTTCAAAATCATACGTCAAAATTGGCGGCATTCTCTCTCAATGCACCTATTCAGACGGCGCATATCAAGTCATCCTCGGCATCGGCATCAACGCCACAAACCCCCGCCCAACAACCTCCCTCTCCGATCTCGTACCACCAGGACTAGCCCCCTTACATATCGAAACCTTGCTCGCTCGCATACTTACCTGTATAGAGTCGATATACGCACAGTTCCGCCGTGAGGGCTTCTCCAGTGACTTGGAGAGACGGTACTACCGCCACTGGTTGCACACGGGACAGTCCATCACTCTTGAAGCGGAAGCCGGCGTCAAGGCGCGAGTTATGGGAATCACCCGGGATTGGGGCATGCTTCGTGTTGAGGAGGTAGATAGGGAGGGAAGAGGTACGGGAAAGATCTGGAGCCTTCAGAGCGATGAAAACAGCTTCGACTACTGGAAGGGATTGGTTCGCAGGAAGACATAGATTAAAGGCGTGTTGCCCCTGAAATAGCCGGCGCAAGTCATGTGGAAATACTCGTCAACGTCGTAATACAAAGCATGTCTTTTTCTTTTCGTCTAGTCCCAGTCCAGCGGCTTTTGCGCCTCTAGATATCCCCCTCCATAAACGCCATGCCATGCCGCAGTCGAGTGAAGATGTACATGTATACAAAGGGAGGAATTTACTCCTCCCTTAAGATAGCCTCTTGTGGCCTTTTTTTGTTATCCATTCGGTTCAAACACACCATTAGACGAACTCGTGCAGTCGCATCAATATTAGGGAGAGACCATCGTTACAGCCCCCTTGGATGCATTATACCGCAGTCATAGAATCATCACCACTTCTCTTTTTTTATCCTACTCTTCACCGATCCTTGTAAATCTTTGGGTTCCACCCTTCTTTCGCTTCAGCTTCTACCTGTGCCTTCTCCCGTATCGGCCCAGTCTCCGCCTCGAGTCTCTCCTTTGCCCTCACAATCTTGCTCTGCAGGTAGAAACTGCCGCCCTTCTCCGGGTTATTCGCATCAAACAATCGCTTGTATCGCTCCAGCACCTCTTCGACGTTTGCCTGGCCACCCGCGGGGGGCTTGACGTTGAGGATGCGGCAGGCCTCGTCGAGGGTCATGCCGGAAGATAAAGAGGCCCGCGCTGTGGAGCCGCCGGCTTTGACTTGCGCGCGCTGGTATTGCGACGAGGCCTGAGCCTGCTTGTAGGCGGCCATGAAGGACCGGCCGAGGATTCGGGAGCCCGTCAGGAAGGCTGTGATGACGAATTTGTGCGCCTAAATAAATAACCAATTAGTATTTGCGTAAAGCAGCCCGTTGTGCCTGGGTTCCGGTCGTCCTTGTTCGAATCCCGGAGCCTCGGCGGGATGCGATGGAAAAAAAAAAAGAATGGTGAAGGCATACCATTTTAACAGATGGACCGAGCCTAATCAAAGGCTTAGACTGTAGAAACTATTCTTCACAAAGGTGACAGAGACAGTCTACGCAGGCTGAAAAAAAAAGGAGCTTCCCTTGAATCACAGAAAGGCAAGAATCGTGAGTTCGTGAGCGTCTTCGAATTTTCCAATGCGAAAATGCGACCTTTGGCGGGCAGCGGCGGGTGTCTCCGTTGGTCGGGACAATTTGGAGGCAATGCACTCAATGGCTACTGAAAATCTATTTAGCCGACATTCTGCCACTTCACCTTGAAACCCTCACCACGGTGAAGGAGTCCTGGCAACCCCACCAAGGAGGGAACCCCCACCACAGAGGGGCACCCTGGACGAGCCACGCAACCCACCATTATTAAAGATATACATGTCTGATTACTTCAATTGTTGGGAGGCCGCTTGTATTGTTTTTGGTGGAAAGGCCTCAATTTTTTGAAGGGCGCAGTATCTCGGCTATATACGAAACTGCAGGGTGCTGAGGTCATTGAAGTATCTTGTCTTGTTCTTTTTTTTTCCCTCTCCCCTTGAATTTCTAAGCTCGCATAAAACAAGCTGAAAAAGAGACTGTAGGTTGGGCACAGAGACAAAGGACAAGCAGGCCATCGTCGTCAATTCTTGGCAGTACCCCTGAGAAGGATCCACAGCGGTGCTTGATATTGAGAAGCTTCCCTTTTTGGACTTTTTACTTGGACATATACTTACTCCTCCTTCTCTTTTTAATTCCCCTCTTATATAATTCGAGATCCAATCATACATATTGGTATATATAAAAAAGAAAGCAACCGAAAATATGGCTCTGACGCCTCAAGATATTGCCGACCTGCTTCAGCGAGAGGGCAGCAAGGTCCACCCGGACAAGTATGACGAAGCCTCTGAGACGGTCGAGGCGAGGCAGAGGAGAACTGAACTTTTGATCCCTGTATTGGCGACCTGCCAGGAGGCATGGACTTCGGGGACGGAGGAGATAGATGTTATAGCAGAGAAGCTTGGTGATGGTAGCAGAGACGGTAAGCCATTTCAATCCTTCAGCTTGCAAATATGACATATGAGGGAACATTTCCATAAAGTGGAAGAGGGATTAGTAACTGACTCAAAAGTGTAGTTGCATGGCGTGGTCCCTTGGGCGACTCTGGCATTCTAGAGTATTTCCTTCGCATCCTCGCCTCGGACAACCTAAGACAGGGCCTACAAGTTCACGCCCTCCGCCTCATCGGCAATTCTTGTGCAGACACGGACGAGAACCGCGAGAGAGTAGTCAAGGGAGACCATCTCGCTGCAGTCATTAACCAGCTGCAGTACGAGAATCTCATCCCCTTTACTATTCCGGTCCTCTACAACATACTCGTCGACTATGGTGAGAGAAACCCCCCCCCCCCCCCCACGTATCTATCGCTCTATATGATTCTAATTTGCTATGCTAGCACCCGCCCAAATGCTCGCTTCTCAATCTCTTCTGAACCAACATCTTTTGAAGCTCCTCTCATCCCCAAGCCTCTCCAACTACGTTGTTTTCATCCCCTACTTTTGCAAAATTCTAGCACTACTCATCACTCAAGAGGGCGAGGCCAGTCGTGCTGATCCAAATACGGTTACTATCCTCTTTAAACTGGCCACCAGCCAGCCATCTAGAGATGACCTCGATGACTTCATCACGCTCGTCTCGGTGGCCGTATCCTACCTCGCCAATGCATCGTTCCAATCTACCATCACCAATGGCTCTCACATGAAGCTCTTTACGTCTACGATTTATCACGCGTATACGCACTTTGACACAAGTCAAGTCGACGAGCAAGAAACTGTGGACCAGCTGAAGCAGCTCCGGTCTTCCCTTTTGGCGACTCTGGCAGACATCTCTGGCTATGATGCATTTGCCTCCCTGCACCCTTTGGAGAGCCGGGTGCCCCAGATTCTTCTTGGATGGCTCAACAGTGGGAATCCACAACTGCAATCTGCTGCATGCATTGCGCTGGGCAATTTGTCTCGCTCCGATGACGTTTCTTTCCCTCTTGTTCAGACCCATTCCGCCCATGTGCCACTCATCAGGCTTCTATCCGACCCAGGTGTCAGCGATGCGCAGCTCCTCCACTCATCACTCTCGTTCCTCAAGAACCTAGCCATTCCGGTTCAGAATAAGCCACTCCTCGTCAGTCTCTTAGACCCGTTCTGCGTGCCGCGGATATATGGCATCGACACATCACCCCAAGTCCAATTTGCGGCTGTTTCCCTGACTCGATTGCTTCTCGTTAACTGCCCGGCCAATGTTGGACGCATTTGTGCGCCCCTGAGCGCAGACCCTTCCAGTCCTGCCCGAGAACGCTCAAGCGTCGGCAATATCCTGGCTCTCTTCGATCGTTCTGATGCTGAGCCCACAAGACTCGAGGCTGCACGCGCTATAGCTTCCATCTGCAGAGTTCTGCATACTGCGGACCTGCCATCGGTGCTGCCCCAGTGGATACCCGAAGATGGACCCATTGAGAACGGAGACGACCTTGACGTTAAAGATGAAGATGCCAAGAGGCGAGCATACTTTTACGCCAAGCATCTAGACATTTCAAAGGCCCTGGGCTTTTTGATAACGCAACAAAAATGGCCCATACTCCGCTCCGAGGCCTGGTTCGTCCTCGCCCTCATGTGCCGCTCCAAGGAAGGCTGCGGCATGGTCCTCTCCGTCCTCCGCTTCCAAGGCGCCATGGAGGCCCTCTGCAAATCTATCACGGGGAGAGATTCCCTCGATACAGAGAAGGAAGGCAACCAGATTGAGGAGGAAGCCCGCCCTGAAGACCAAATCATGTCCATGACGGACGGGCTGGCACTTGAGCCACAGCAAGTTGACCCGAAGCAAAAGGAGAGCATGGCAAGGGTTGATCGAGAAAATGCCTTGGTCATGTGCACAGAGTTGCTGCGACCACGGGACCTTGACATACCTTCGCCAAAAGTGAGCCTGTTGCAAGACTGGGTTAAGGAGGGCACGGAAATAGTGGCAGCGCAAAAGGCCAAAGAGAAGCTCAGTAATTAGAGAGCGCTGATAAGGGAGCAAAAGGAGGGCTGGTTAATGTTCGTCCAGCTATGGTGTGGCGTCTCACGATACTCAGGAATAGACTCGTTTGAACACACAAATAATATCACATTACTTTTTTGTTTTCCAACTACGTGCGTGCCTGCATGATGCTCATTTGAATGCTGCCATTGATCCTTTTGTATATAGGACAGAAGTCGGTTATCATGCAAATAATTCTTAGACCTGGACCTAGAGTATCTTCTTCTCCCGAACCCGGGGGCCTAGTAGTTCATCAGACCGACCTTGCCACTCCCTTTAGAGACGCAAAGAGCAAAAACCCTCAAAACACCAATTCCCTTTTTGCAAGTTTATTTCTTAGCAGTCTCGGCCTCAGCCTTGTCCCTAGCACGCTTCTCACGGGCACCCTGGTATCTGGCGGTGCTTCGGGCAGCACGCAGCTTGGTGTAAGCGCCACCCTCAATGTTCTGAGGAATCTCGCTCTTGCTGATCTCGCTGAAGCCAGTGGCAAAAGGAGTGATGGGGAGGACGGCGGCGAGAGAGGAGACCTTGTCAATCTTGGAGACGTCGGTCTTGGTGTCACCCTTCTTGGGAGCGTTGGACTTGCGGGGAAGCAGGATCAGGCGCTCCTTGTAGGCCTTCAGGCGGGCAACGTTGGCAGCGAGGCCCTCCTCGCTGAGGTTCTGTCGTCGGTAGTCAACGGAGATACCGATGGTGGGAGCCAGAGACTTGGAAATGCCAGCCTCCTATACAACTTTGTCAGACAACTTTCCAACGAGCGTTTTCCACACCCCCCAAAGAATTCTCGAAATTGTCAAGAATCCCCCTACGGGGTCTGATAATCAATTCAATTCGTACCTTGAGCTCGACGAGGGTGAAACCCCGGCCAGCGCGGGCCCGTCGGTTGTACCTAATGGTAGGGCATCGGACAATGGGGCGAAGCTTGTCGACGGGTCTGGGAGCAAGAGCAGCAGCCTTGGCTTGACGAGCAACTCGTCTTGTGGACTTCTTGCCGGGCTATTTCCAAACAAAGTCAATACCCATTACCAACGAGGAAAATGATCCAGAATCTCTCAAATTTTTTCGCATACCTGGTCGAAGTGGGTGCGAACCCGTCGCTGCCAATCCTTGCGGAAATCTGTACGAGGGGTCAGTTCGCTGTCTCGTTATCGTCGCTTCGGATTTCACAGGTGGATTCTCACGGTTGTTGACGAGCTTCTGGTTGTGCTTGATCGCCTGCGCAAGGGAAAAAAAGGTCAGTGGCAATGAAATTGACTATCGCGACGCATTTCATTCAGGGAATATCTCACCATTGTGTCTACTTGCAATCAACCTGGGCTCCGGGTGGTCGTTGTTCGGATGGCGTTGAAATTTCGGAGGATGAGGCTCGTCAAATTCGTCAAAGGGTTTTCGTGCCCTACAAGCGATACGTACCCGTGGGGGGTGTGCCCTGTCGCGCACCAGAAAATCTGGATTTTTATCACGTGTAGATAGTGCTGATAAGTGGACTGATGCCTCAGGCGCTAAGAAAGAGCTATAAAATTCCGCCGCGCAGCGCGCCTTTACTTGTTTTCTTCCTTTCTTCTTCATACTTACCTTGTTCCGAATTCCCCAGCTCATGAATTGGGGGCTTCAGTGTGGAAGGCCTGCATTGCACAGCGCGGAGTCGTTCCTCGCTCTATTGTCCTTCGGGGCCATAGGGGGCGCAATTTTTGATTTTCACCTTTGGTTTTCATTGTGCTCGTTGCTTTACGCGACGCCATGAAGAAGACGGTTTGCAGTTGTGAAGGGGGTTTTCAAGATATGAGTAGTCTCTCAGGTTTTCGTTGCTTCTTAGAAGCCATTCGAAGATCTCTTTGGTCTGTGGAATGCCCTCCATCACTTGCTGTTCAAGAAAATGGTGAAGCATACTATGGCCTTTCTTGAGTGTTGTGTTGGGCTGGGAGATGATGCTACGCCTTGGGAACAACAGTTGGTTGCTTTATGGATGGCAGATCAAAGCTGGCTTCAACAGCAAAATATACAAGTAGATATCTGGGCCTCGGATCATCGTTTCGTTTGAAGTACGTCTGCGCATGTCTTCAAGCTCGAAACATAGAAATCTCAGATCCTGGCCCTACCAGGTACCCAGTAATCTGAAGTTCTGATGGCAGCTTCTCTCAATCTCACGCCGCCCGCCCCTACAGTATCTTGTCCACAGTAAAAAAAAAATGCAATAACCGCAAGTTCTACCTAAATCCTGATTGAAATTACTTGCACCATATGATCTATTAACTCACAGATTCATCTCTTCAATCTTCACAGAAGAAAATCACCCAAGCTTCCTAATAATATTCGTCCCCGGAATTACTCCGTACCAATCACATTCTGCGAATTCCACCTCTTGTCGCAACGCCTGCAACCCCAAAAAATCTCACTTGGCGATAATTTCCCAGCACCTCTAAACTCGCCCCTCCTCCATTGCTGTTATCCATCCCGCATATCCACCTCTTCACGCCAAACTCTCAGACAGTACTCATCCGGTCTATCTCATATACACAATGGCATCCAGGATCGGCCCTCGAAGCGTCAAAGACGCTACCCGATTCACCTCCACCATGCCCCACGCCACATCCAAATCCGCCAGCGCTGCCATCCCAAAACCAACATCAAGAATCCCCGGCGAGACTCCCGAGCAGAGAGTTAGAAGGCTACGACAGGCACACCTGGCCGCCCAGAAGGCGCAAATTAGTCGAACAGATAAGGTCATTGATGTGTCAAGGAGGTTTCTGGACGTGGCGCACAAGTGGACGGTAGGAGGCTTAGTTGTATTCACTGGTACGCTGAAACTTTGACACCAAGGGGAAGGGAATTGTGCTAATCGAGAATTCCTAGCTGTCGCCGGTGTAGTAAGCGTATACTCGGTATGGGATATGCTCAGGTACAACCGTGCCCGCCGCGCCGAATTTATCGAAGCCCAGAAGAAGTATGAAGACGACGCCCTTGCCACAGCCCGTCTCGCCTACCTCAAGGGTGATGCTACAGAGGAACAAATCACACTCGTCGAGGAAGCCAATCGAGAAGCCGAAGCAAAGGGCATCAAGCTCCCTCCCCTCCTATCACCACCCGAGCACCGCACACATTTCGAAGAGCACGTCAAGCCCGCATTTGAGAGCAAAAAGAGCGCAGACGGGCAGGGCAAGGGCATACTCGGCATATTTTTTGGGGGCGATAAGAGTGGCAGCACAGAGACAGCAGTTAGCTCCGTACAAGATGCAGCCAAGGACGTGTGGGAGAAGGAGAAGCAGAATCAGAAAAATGGAGGCGGCCTAGATCAGCTCGGGCTAGAAACTGGAAGTTCTGGGCAACCACCCGCAAAGAAGGGCTGGTGGTAAAAAATAAAAACGGGTTATCACAAACAAACAAACAAACAAACAAAAATACCAAAATCGGATGGTTTGGGTTAGGTTGGAAGGCGGACATGTATCATACTCCGTGTAGATGGGTTGTGCATTAGAAGGAGTTGGGAGTCATTTGTTGTATGATGAACCAAGGGATACATCCCAACTACTGTATATCATACCTTACCTTAGTACTCACTTGTACGTACATCTTGGCGATATCCAAGATTTACAGTTACGGGAAACAGTCCATACTCACAGTGCGTAGCAATGAAAATGCTAATCATGATGTAGATTTAGCCAAGTTGCTCAAAGCAATAATATTCTTCCAGGCAGTGCCCGCTATATCTGTGTTGACAATGTTATACAAAGTAAAGTCCCGTGTCATATATGTATACTCAATAGTACAAAGCAAACCGCTTGTCCAGTGAACGCTTCCTCTTGATAGCCGGTCCCAGCTCCCACCAAAGCATGCCAATAATAATGAATGAGTCTCAAAACCTGCGCTCTTATAACGCCTTAATGTGACATAGTGAAAAGGGAAAGAAAAATCAGCCCGATGCCCTCGAATCCCATGAACAAACAATGCTTCTCTCTGTGCGCCAAAAATTGTTTCCCACACCTGTGAGTTCTCTGATTTTCTTCCACCGCGGCTTGATGACCGGTGCTAACCTAACTGGTAAAGAAATTTGTATGTCGGGAGAAGGTGGCCCTTGTGGTTCCGCCGAGGTCAGTTTGCGTGACGCCAGTTTTCGCTGTCGTCGCGCCTGTGCCCAGCCCAGTGGCCTAACCGCAACATCCCATAGTTCCTTATCTATCTTTGCATCGATGACTTTGGTATTCCCGTTCTATGAGATGATGATGTGATTAAAATGTCCTGGGACTTTGAGCCGGCACTTCTCACAGTCTGCTCGGTATCCTATACTGAAGCTTCTCTTCATACCGGGCTGCCAGGTCCAGCTGTTAATCGTATGTTTACTCCGGATATGACCTCTTCGGGCGGGGCTGGGTGAGGATGCCTCAGCATCAGGATCTATTTCCTGATCCTGGGTGGGCGACTCAAAATCCATCATGGCATTAGGATGATCCATGGTACGTTGTGGGGTTGTCAGAAGAGAATCCTCTGAGATCATGGACATGTTGCTATCATCAAGCATCATGTTCAGAGAGCCAACTCCCGGACCTGACGCAGGACTGTCCTCTGAGATTGGTGAGGGGATTCTTCTGTTATTCTGCACGGCCTGCCAATCAGCAACGTTGGACATCCCTCGCGGCACACATTGGTCGTCAGAAAAGCCTGACGGGTGATGACCCAGGTTAACGACACCACTAAGGTTTGACACGACAGGTCCAGGTCCGGCCCATTCACATTGCTGGCCCCGAACTTGCGCAGCAAAACTGGGCTGAATCGGCGTTGGCATGCGTCCCATCATGTTAAGATCTGCTTGCTCAGAAGGGTGCAGACAGCCATCATCAGTATTGAAAGACGAGTCCATCATATCCATCTCAGCGCCCTGCTGAGGAATATGTCCGTTCGCATCAGAATTGAAAGTTGGCAAAGGCTGCCATTGTTCGGCCGATCTTGGAGAGGTTCGGAGGGGAAGGCATTGAATACGTTTCTGGGCAGAGTGTCAGTGTCATAACCAGACTGTCAGTGGGGGGGGAACCATTGAGCTCACGTTTCGGTGCTCTCCAAAGCCCATAGAGCCAGGATCGTCTTCGCCATCCCGGTATCGTTTCCTGCCAGGGTCCGACATGACGTCGACATAATTTTGTGTCGCAAACATATTGGCAGCTTGTAAAATAGCTGTAGCTAAGCGAAAGTATGATATGCAGAGAGCAGAGATGATTGTGTTTGTGGAGAGATGTCAAACTGCGAGTGTCCAACCAAGAACGAAATGGGGAGAGGCGGGCAGACGAGCGGGACGTCTCTCTTTGTTCTTGCTTTTTATTGTCTGCAACTTCTCCCGTGTACTTGTAGATATGGTGTGTGCCAGTGGCGGCACTGAGCAGTGGCTGACTTGTCGAGGGATGAAGATGGGCAATCGTTGCTTCTTCTAGTGGTAATATATTGAGTCTGCCTTTCTGCCTGTTGTCTCTGTCAAGACTGGGTGGCTTCGGGAGGGAGGCTCAGCTGAGGCAGCTCGGCGTGTTCGAGGTTGGTCGGCAGGCTATCCGTTTCTGCTGCTGCTGCTACTGCTACTGCGAGTGTGAAGGTGCGTGCGTCGTGAGGGGAAGCGCAGTAGGTTCTAGGTTTTGCTCGCCACCAACACGACCCTATTGCCCAAAGGTAAGACCCGAGACAGAGAGGCACGGGGATCTTTACCAAGAAGGCGAAAAGATTGACTGAAATATACGCCGGGAGACGGTGAGACGGTGAGAGTCGTGCAGTGACACTGTAAATGCAAGACAAAAAAGGGTAACGGAAAATAAATAAATAAGATACAACACAGCAGCACAGCAACAAGACACAGCACAGAGAGGCAATCGTAGGAACGAGATGGCTGGTAAAAAGCTGGGAGTCTTGAGGTTTTCAGCAAGGGTAGGGTGTCTTTGTCCGTTTCTGTTTGGTGATGGTAATGGGATACTACAAGAAAAAGGTACAAAAGGGAGGAGGATTTGATTAATTGCACTTCAAGGGATACAAAGAGTAATGAAAAACGTAACACAATAAGAAATGTGAATGAAAGCAAACCTCCTTTAGAACTGCGAAGAATTCTCTAAAGTGAATATGGTCACCTCGCCCCGTAACAAGGGAGAGTAAGCTCGGTGGTGAGTGAGATGTCGAGTGGGAGGGTTGGAGGAGAGAGACAGGCGTGACAGGCCACTGTAAGTGAATGCATTGCAGTGGGAGGTGGTGGTGTGGTTCGGGTGTCAGTGCCCCACGATTACAGAGCCGTGGAGCCCTCACGTCCAGTATCCGGTACTACTCCAGCCCACTAAAATACGACCCACGGCACCACCGACTGGTTGTCAGCAAGCCACCAAGGGTTTTGGGAGCCATCTCCGTTCAAACGCTTTGACAATTATCAGGCATTCATTCGTTCTTGTTGTACCGACGGGCAAAAGACGGTAAACAATACGGAGGTTTTTTGCATATTGGTTTTCTTTTCATTTTTCCAGCAAACCAATTGACTTCCTAGGCGAGAACCATGGCTCTCAATCTCGTCTAGATTCGGGGTGGCATGATGATGACCGCCTACCTTGTTTCAGTGCTGCGTCACTAACACCATCGCAAATCGACTGGCTTCCGACTGGCTTCCGACTGGCCGTTTAAGAGAACCATGGCCAAACGTCCATTCCTGTTGTTGTCATGGCGCCAACTCTTTCCGGCTTAAGCCTCGCTAGTCTTTCGGATCGGAGTTCGACTTCACTTGGACTTTGAGCGATGGAGAGAATCGCCATGCAGCTGATCAGCAAAGGGAACCATTTTAGCCGGCCATCCTTATTCCTTATCTGAGCATGGGCCGGCTGGTCGGAATTTCGATGTCAAGGGCCGGTATTGATTCGTAAGCGTCATTAGAGATGGCTACATGCATCAATGGCATGAGAATGATGCTCGGTTGATGGCTGGGTTGACGGCTGGGTCGTGCTCTGCCAAGTCAATGACAGGCATGCTGTTGTTATCTCTAGGGAAACTGAATGTTGATATGTCGATATGTAAGAGTGGACAAGATGGGAGCCGTTGAGGCTCATGCTTACATCCAATGAAAATGGCCAATTGATTAGGTCAGTGAAAATAAAGTGGGTGAGTCAATCACGGCTCGCAACCAACTCTCTTTTCTTCCTGCCTCCTCTGGAGTCCTACCTTCCTTTTTACCGAGATTCTTGCAAAGAGTAGTAAAAAAAATTATAAGAAACTACAAAAAGAGAAGGAACAACTCCTTCAATTGCTGAACTCCTCCAGGAAGGCTCGAACTTCCAACCTCCTGATTAACAGTCAGACGCGCTAGCCAATTGCGCCATAGAGGATAAGCTTCTTGATGAAAGAGCACCATCTAATAAGCTATATACAGGGTTTTTCAAGTGATATTCAGAGGCCGAAAAGTGGGATGAGGATGCAGGGAAAGAGCAGCCCTGCCCCACTGCGGACCATCGGAATGGCATCATTGAAAATCTTGAGGAAGAAAAAAAGCTCAAATTTGTAGATTCATACTCCGTAATCGCCTCGCATTAAAGAATATACGTATTTAACTTATAGTTAATTGTCTCAATCAGCTGCGGGTCTTGCCCTTTTGGAGCTCAGTCGCCTCCTGCAGACTCCTGCTTCCGTTCATGCATCTCTGCTGCCAAGGTGATTCACATGTTAATCTGTTCTTATATGATTGGAAGAAGACCCAACTGCATTACCATTCCAGTGAGTGCCTGAAAACGCCACATTGTCCAACCGCAAGCTACTGTCTTGAAAGAGGTGCTCTATAGTTAATTAAGCCCATAAGGAGCTGTAAACTGATTGAATGGTGTCAATGTTAAAAAAGTAGCGAAAAGAAAGGGCTTGCTTTGATCTATAGGGTAGGTTGATGGGTGTCGAATCAGGACCTGGCCATTTCAAAAGCATCATATTGCTCCGTGACCATGTACTATTCGCC
This sequence comes from Cladobotryum protrusum, assembly GCA_004303015.1. NCBI lineage: Eukaryota > Fungi > Ascomycota > Sordariomycetes > Hypocreales > Hypocreaceae > Cladobotryum > Cladobotryum protrusum. The sequence goes on along the minus strand of RZGP01000002.1, from coordinate 5,621,964 downwards.
CCATCAAGACGTCATATAGATCATAGTATCGGTTGGTTCTTGATTCCAACCGTAGTCTCCTGTAGGTCCCTGCCGAATATGATCTTCGTATCCGTGACAATCTAATCTGACTTGAGAACAGCCCCGTTCAACTCGCAGATTTCCATCCAAACCCATTGGTCGTACTTCTGCCAACACTAGAAACACTACTGTAGTGTGGACATCCCGCACTCTCGCCGGCTCCGAAGCTAGGCCGGTGTTGTGAAATTTTGGCAGCAGAGTCAGTGTAACCCATGGGCTCAGGGGTGAGTGGGTGGGTGATCTGACTCATTAAAGCCCATTATAATTCCGACTTTGAAAACTCAATTCCTATAAAGAAGTAAAAGTGTTTGGTCCAGCCTCTCTCTTTGGCATCAAGCTTCTTAGCCTCCTCGTCTTGCTTCGAGATACCTGCATCCACAGCGGCATTATCATTATTCAATTCCAAAAGGTGGCATTAGGACAGAACAGAATAACCCCGCCATTCCATTTTCACCGCCTCAACTTTCTTATCTTTTATCTTGAGAAGACAGATTTACAGTCAAGATGCCTGGAATTGACGTCAGTATCACAGCCGATGATACCAGAGGTCAGTGATTGCGACAAGAAACCCTTGATGAACAATTGCATCGCCTCATGTGGGATCAATGTACTTGGAGAAGAATACCTACAGATCAATTGAGTGTTTCATCCATTGTGCACATGCCAAAATTGCCCCTCCAAAGCCCCTCCATGCCTGTTGATGCTTGTTGATGCCCCGGAACAGCCCCTACATGTACATTTACAACCTCAATGATTATTAGACGTTGAATCAAATGCAGCCAAGAAAAGAAACTATTATACTGACTGTATTTTCCAGTTCTTGGTCAGGATCCTTTGATCCCACCCGCTCTGCTCATCTCTGAAATCCCCATTACTGACGACGCCCTCAACACTGTGCTCAAGGGCCGAAGTGATGCTGAAAACATTGTCATGGGTCGCAGCGACCGTCTGCTGGTTGTAGTCGGACCATGCTCAATCCACAACCCCGAGGCTGCTCATGAGTACGCGAGCCGTCTGAAGGTGTTGTCAGACAAGCTCTCAGACGATCTCTGCATTATCATGCGTGCTTACCTAGAGAAGCCACGTACCACTGTTGGCTGGAAGGGTCTCATCAACGACCCTGATATCGACTCATCATTCCAGATCAACAAGGGTCTCCGTGTCTCTCGAAAACTCTTCGTCGATCTTACCTCCCGCGGTATGCCCATTGCCAGTGAAATGCTGGATACCATCTCTCCACAGTTCTTGGCCGACTGCATCTCCGTGGGTGCCATTGGTGCTCGTACGACCGAGTCCCAGCTTCACCGTGAGCTTGCATCGGGTCTATCTTTCCCTATCGGTTTCAAGAACGGAACTGATGGTAACCTCGGAGTTGCTATTGACGCTATTGGCGCTGCTGCCTCAAGACATCACTTCATGGGTGTTACCAAGCAGGGTCTTGCTGCCATCACACGAACCAAGGGCAATGAGCATGGCTTTGTGATCCTCCGTGGTGGAACCAAGGGCCCCAACTTTGACAAGGAGAGTGTCCAAGCAGCCAAGAAGCAGCTCAAGGACAAGGGCCAGAAACTTGCCATCATGGTTGACTGCTCCCACGGTAAGCATAATGTGTATATGCTCTATGATAGCAAAACTGACAATCTATGCAGGCAACTCTCAAAAGAACCACAACAACCAACCCAAGGTTGCCCAGGTCATCGCCGAGCAGCTCAAGGAGGGTGAGAGGGCCATTATCGGTGTGATGATTGAGTCCAACATCAACGAGGGCAACCAAAAGGTACCCGCCGAAGGCCCTGCTGGTCTTAAACACGGCATTAGCATCACAGATGCTTGCATTAACTGGGAGAGCACAATTACTGTTCTGGAGGATCTCGCTGCTGCAGTCCGTGCTCGAAGAATTGTCACTGGCTCCTCGCCCAATGAAGAAGCTGCTGTTACTACGATCGAAGAGGAGTAGAGGCTATCTACTAGGAAAAAAACTGGGGGTGATGGGTTGTTGGAGTTTGTAATTGGGTAGGTTCAGTGTTTGGATATGGGATTGCAACCGGCGCATCGGAGGAATCCTCAAAAGTTAACTCAAAATGAGAGTCTACACCCGCGCAAGGATAGAGCTTTCGAGAAACACTTGTGGTATGTGAGATGTAGATTTGGCCTGAAGATATATACCCGTGGTCACTATGTGTGCCTTGAATACCGAACGCCGTGTGTCATAATCGAGCCCTTTGAAAAGAAAACCAGATGCATCATCGGCCTCCAATAGACGCATAAGTGGCGCCCTGTCTCCCAATTGCTCTGGCATCCCGGTATTCTACCACCCGCTTGAATGCTGCCCACCCCAACAGCCCTGTGGTCCCAAATATGAAGCCCCATACAATAATCTTGTCCTTGTTACTATCGCGCTTGAAGCACATGGTGGAGACGTCTCCCTCCTTGGCATTCTTGCAGAAGTCAATGCCCTGACTGAGACAGAAGGCCTTGGTACATTCGTTGCATGAGGTGGATGCGGATCGCGGGGCATGTTCGACAATATTGACTGGCAGGGATCGGCGGATCTGGTGTTCTGGACCGAGTGGGATGATTGTGCTGTTCTTGAAGCATGTGCATTTGCAGAATGTTGGAGCTATTGGCCATCATCGTCAGTGCTGATCGCAACGGAGCTCGGAAAGGACTGGAAGGGCTAGTATACCAGATGCTGAGGCAAAGGCTACCAGAGCTGCCAACAGCAGTATTATAATATTAATTCGCGCCATGGCGATTGTGGCTACCGTATCAGCATTGGCTTGCAGATGCCAGCAGTTCTGGTATGTCGTTGTTGATGCAGCGTCGAGATACAGAGGCAGACTTGTGATTGTAGGCGTCGAAGGCGCTGGTGGACCCGCTTCAGCCTGCTGCGCTCTGGTTGGTCAACCGGCTGGCAAATCCCTGTCCACATCGAAAAGTTGAGCTTCATCCGAAAACATCCCACTTTTGGTCTTGAACGACCACGAATTGACATTACATACACATACGATATCGACAATGCCTCGAATAACGAGACTACAGAGGCTGCAGTCTCTGCCGCTGGCGATTGATTTGCTAGCGATCCCCAACCGATCATCCTTTGTCGCCAGTCGAGGCATCTCCACAACATGTGCCGCACAATCTAAAAATACCGAATGGGTTCGAGGGAAGCTGTGGAAGGGCGATGCGCCTGGTCCTGCGGATCCTTATACTCAGCGTCCAGAACCCGAGGAGAGGTCGAATTTGCCCGAGGAAGCACTCGAAAGCCGACCCCTTCAAGACAAGACCCCCGCCCCAGTGCGCGACACCCGCATTCTTCTACCGGCCAGACGGAGCGAGGCAACTGCTGAGAAGGAATTAAAAGCTTCAGACCCGACATATGTCCCAGCTACGGATGCAGATGGGCTTGAGGAGATTGGAACATTGAGTACGTGGTGGGACCAGCCTAATCATTGGGGTGAGGAGAGCGAGTTTAAAGGGTTTGGCAGTACACAAAGGGTTCAGGAAAAGGAAATTATTGAGGTTCATCTACGGAGAGCTGTTGTAGAAGCCCTAGCGCTGCAGCAAGCGGGTGCATTCCCAGCATGGGTGACAAAGCGGTGGCAAGAGGGCTCCAGGGCGGAGTTGGATGAGGCTTTGCTGTTTGATATCGAAGTATTAGATGGCAAGGCGACACTCACAAAGGATGCCTCAGCAGTCGTCGAGGCTCTGACAAGTGATGTGGAGACTGAGATGGTTCAGGAAGACATCACTGTTGAAGAGGCCAAGGGGCTAGTCAAACAATGGGACCCGTCATGGAAGAGCATCGTATTGAATGACGAGATGAAGTTTGCAGTAAGTTGCAGTTTACATCAGTTTGTTTACCTATCATGTATGCTGATCTCTCACGTAGCTACGCAAACGTCTCTACCAACTTACCGGAAACCTGATTCCAGACTCTAGGCTGGCTGCTGCCAACACTATCAAGCATGTCTTAGCCCTCGCCGCCAAGGACCCCAAACCACTGAAGCTGGTCGAAGTCCTTGAGAAACGCAACGCCTTCCAGGAATTATCCAACGTCACACTCCACAGTCGCAAGATTGGTGCCATTGACAAGGAAGTTGCTGTGGGACGCTGGAAGGTGATTGAAGAGGAACTGAAGAAGCGTGATCTACCTGTGACGGGCTACGGAAACCTGAAGAAGAACAAGGAAAGGGATTGGTTGACGGGTAAGATATGATTTTTTAAAAAAAGAATACGTTGATGAGTGATGAGCGCGGGATATAGTGTACAAAAGTATACTCTGTAAAATGTATAACATCCAAGACTCATAAGATGAAACCAATCCCTTCACAGATACAGTATAGGGTGTCATTTACTTTCAACCGATGACACACTTTGGGTGGTTTGATCTTGGCTGAATCGGAGGAGGAATTTCATCCAAGAGGGACTACCGTAAGCTATGCGATGTCTTTTTAGGTCATGATTGGATCCGGTATGGAGTTCATAACAATCCCTGATTCTGTCCCTGGTGATTTGAGTGATTGAAGTCGGAAGTCCATTACCACGCTTATTCCTTCGTACAAGTATCAGGTCATGACAAGAAGAAACCTTCCACTGTGTACAATGCATAGATCGGCGACACTCTTACGAAGAACACAGACCGACCTTTCTGCGGATTGGTTTCATCATAATCTACTTGTATGCAGCAGAGAAAGAAACGACACCCATACCCGTTTACTCCAGATCTTGCAAGGATATCCGTTTATTCCGTCCTGCAAGAAGTCTAGATCTGTCTTGCTTTTCCCCAAGCGAGAAACCACTTGGGGTGAAAGGGCTCGCAGCAAGGGCATTGGACAGTTCTTGGCCCTTGCTTAAACGGCAACGGGGACATTGTTTTTCCTTATATTACTGCTCATAAACTGTGGCAGTTGATTGGGCTTTTCCTGTTTACATGAGTCTTGGGCAGCAGGGCTCGGTGAGCCTGACCGAGCCGCCCATTACGATCGTCGATGAAGGTTTACTTGGGATTCGGATATACTGGTGGGTTTTCCCAAGGCCGTTCTGATGCCACCTTCTGGGGCGGGATTCGAGGGTGGGTTTACTAGCCCCTCGGAGATGGAGAATAGCATGGGGCCTACCTGACGTGAACTGACTAGAGATCTGTTCTATCCCTTTTCCATACTCAGTCATGTTGTGGAGAGAGCAATCTCTCTCTCTGAGACTGGATGATCTCTCCTCTCTACTATGAGCGATGAAATGTTTCTGGCCTTCGATTGCGGAGGAACCAGAGACAGCGCGGAATATCCGCGCCACGTGGTGCATCTATCTCGTCCCAACTACGGCAGTGAGGATAATTGGCGGCTGGTCAGCATCCTGAGGCGTGCCCAAGGTCGAGGACGGGCGCAGGGGGGTTGGCAGAAAGAATATGTTCTGCTACTAAGATGACGATGTCTGGTCTAGTGGTGGCGGGAGGACCATTGACAGCCTGAATAATTTTCTTGTTCAAGTCAGAAGTCGTTGAGTAAGACAGCCTAAGACCAGCGCACTTCAGACGGATACAGCCGCCCTGGCTGACCCCATACATTGCCCTTGTATGCGCAACTTCCAGAATAGGACTCATTGGTAGGGTGACCCTGGTCCCACGGAGGAGAAAAAACAAAATTCAGTCATCGTGTGGTCACGATACCCCTGCTCTGTTCAGAGTCAAGTCCTACAAATTGTGAAAGGGGAAGTGATTTGCCTTGCTTTCATCTTAGGGCAGAGACAAACGATCTTGTTGCATGCCCATTTTCACCAATGAAGAAACCAGCAAAGGTTCCCGTAATTGTTTCCAGAGAAATAATCTAGAAAAAACAGGCAAATTTTTCCATCAAGGGAGAGAATGCATCTCGTATGCAACAAATTATGCCCAATTCTTTTCCTTCTTCTTCTTCTTCCTCGACTTGCCTCTACGGGATTTGTTCTTGTTTAGGGGATACCTTGCGGTCCGGCAGATGATATCGGAAGTGTGAAGAAAAGACTGGGGAGGGAGGGGGGGAGGGAGCGGAAAACTGCCAGTTAAAAGCAAGCACAATGCAGAAATGCATCAGCATCAGAAGGTAAAATGCAAATGCATGGGATATAGTGGTTTGCTGCAAGGTGGAGTTACACCGCTTTCATGATGCGGCATGGGATGCAATTTGTGCGGCATAACGGGTGGATACGGGCCTTTGAGAAACGATGAGCACGGAGCGGAATGGCCTACATACGTATTTGATACGAGTATGGGGATGATCACTTAATCAACTGGGACGGCCAGCACGAGATATGTGATATAATGCCAGTCCTACATGAGGTTTGTAAGTATATTGGAAGATCACTTTCCTTATATGACTCTGTGCGTTGTGCGTGCGTATTTATTGATTATTCACTGCTTAAACTCCATTTAATATAAGTTGCATAGCTATGGGCCGATAGATATGGCTGCATAGCGCTCCAGTTGACCGTTTTCAAACCCAGTCGCCGGCCAGTTGAAGGCGAAGCCGGCGGTCATATGTCCTTGTACAGTATGTATATGTCAAGACGATGTAATGATAGGTTATATCCCCATGCAAGTCCAGTTTGCACTAGCAATGGAATGTCATATGTCATGTAAAAGGACAAGGTCATGGAACCTGACTGGGCAAAAGGCACAAGCTGCAAAATTCGGCACATTCAAAATCGACTACGGAGTAGGGGCGTCTTAATTGGGCTGCGAGGGGGGGGCTTTCAAGGTGGATCGCATTCTCTCCCTTGCTAATGCCTTCTAAGGCAATGAAACCCATGCTGGGGCCTCCTTCAGCCCCCCCCCCCTTGTCGAGCTATGGAGAGCGGGAGATGGTGTCGTGTGGTGGCCCTGTAACCTTCAAACGTGGTTTAGGTGGTTTAGGGATTGCCTTGTGGTCCATGGCCTGGACTCCTCCTCCTATGGGTGTGAGTATTTGCTCCAGTCAGATTTGATAGCACACCGTCCAACCATGGAGGTGCTTTGTCGTCTCTGCGACCGTTGCATATGGAGTACCCCATATGGTCTTGCCGGCAGGCAAAGAAGGGCAGAGCTTTATGGGTTTTTTTTTTCTTTCGCGCTGCAAGCCTGCTTTTGAATGTCTGCATGTAGATATGGAGTATGATAATAGGTATGTAATACTGCCAAGTCAGCCCTGTATTCATTCATATTCATACTTGTACACCAAAAAAATGCTTGTACTAGTAGGTGAGCAGTAGAGCAAATCCGTACTATGCCCGGGTTCAGTTCCTGGATTCTTCAGCCCGGCAAGCAGGTGAGACAGGCTGCTGCCATCAACAAGGCCAAAGAAAGGGCACTTGCTGCTCGTCCTCTCTGCACATCCCCAGGCAAAGTTTGACATGTTTCCTGCGCGCTGTGAGGTCCCTTTCCTGTATGTCAGAAATGGCCCGTCCGTCATGAATCGAACGAACATGTATGAACCAACATCATCAAGCCACATCATCTACAACTCGCGGCTCGCCTTTTCGATAACGCTCTTCTAAATCCTTTTCCACCTTGATTTGATGGCCACAACCGGTTTTTTTTTTAGTTCTATTATTGGCTGCCTTAGACAACGGTTCCAAACAGCTGACTCACTCCTGACGTGTGCCGCCACGACCAACACCCCAGGGCCCTTGAGATGGTATTGTGGACCACCCGGTCGTGGGTTGACAAGGGTTCCTTCTGTCGTCCACGAGGAGGATCTTGCTTGCTTCTCGGGGCTTCCCTCCCTCTCTTGGCCCCCCCCATTGGCTTTACCCCCAGTCAAGTATGAAAGACTCCGTCCCCCCTCAATGCCAGTTTCAAGGCTTTCTTGCTTGAAGGGGAGAAAACAAAAAAGAACATGGTGGGTATTCAGTGAGGGCTTGTAAGTGGTCTTCTTGTGAACCTGGTCAGTTCCGGTTAAGTCGTTGTCTTGCCTGTGCGCTGAACCCAGTACGGAGTTAGCATTTTGGCGATAATACTTTAATAGTCTGGGGGGCTCCCTTACGCGATTGACAGTGTTGGTTCGCTTCTGCTTTTCATTTTCTCTCTTATGACCGCCACTTGTTCCTCTTCTTTGACATTGCTGTCACTATCACATTGGATTCATTACCAACCGAGTCGAGATTCAACCGCATCTTCGAATACGCCACTTAGTTCGAAAACGTCCAGTCGCATGCGCATTGCATGCCCGATACGACCGTACCTGTCACTCTGCGCCTTGACTGATGCGGTATCGACTCTCAACAACGCCAGCTTTCGCCAAGCTTGCCGACACTCTGCGCTGGCTCATAGCACCTCGAATAGTACTGGAACATACCTAGGGTAAAAATCTACGTGCTTTATTTCACGACGAGAGGGAAGCCTTTTTTCTTAAAAAAAATAAGAAGGATTCTGAGATTCCGGGTACTGCGTAAACAACTGGTCTGCCGGAGAAGGGGATATTGCTAGGTCGCTTTCTATGAGTGAACCGAATCCATTGACGACTATGACGACGACGGAACCTCCAGGAATGATTCATCCCGACGAGGTGAGGCTTTTCTTATGCTGGATACTTGCTTCTCGGCAATCTGGATCGAGCGCATATCGCTGCAGTTGACTAACATATTGCTTATCAGACTGCAGTATCACATGCTGAAGATGATGAGGATGAGGTCAGTAATTCCCCGTGGACGCATACCATCTCATCTTGAAATGGCTTCTGACTTTCGTAGGGCAATGATATTGGAAGCTACCGATCATCATTGACTTCAGTCACATCCTCTGTCTTACATGGGGTAATGGGAGAGGGACAACGACGATATGCTGTCTACGGCCAAGAAGGTAATAATTTTGGAAGTATCGACACATCACCAATCATTCACTAACATATTGTGAAGAGTATGGGCTTCCAATGGACGACCAGGAGCTGGACCGCATGGATCTTTGCCATCACAAGTATTTTTCACTTTTGAATAACAGGCACTTTCTCGCACCCATCAGCGAAAACCCGCAAAGGATACTGGATCTGGGATGTGGCACAGGTACTTTTTACTCTCACGATCGACGTTCTTGTTCCGCCATCTAACTCTCACTCAAGGCATTTGGTGTGTTGAAGTGGCAGACGAATTTCCCGGAGCACAGGTATGGCTTGGTATCTACAGGGAATGAGAGGGACCAATGCTCACAATCATCAGGTTCTTGGCGTCGACATAGCTCCCACACAACCGCAATGGTTAGTATTAGGTTTCGGTTGAGGCGATCCCGAGATGGTTACTGACGCTGGTATAAAGGGTGCCGCCGAACTGCCAATATGAACTCGACGATATCGAACAGTCATGGACATGGAAACCGGATTCTGCCGACTTCATCTTCGGGCGTGATCTTATTCTATCTGTGCGAAACTTTCCCAAGCTCATCGATCAGGTTTACAAGTACGTCCACACAACTCTCGGGTTTACCCATCGGACAACATCCGAAGCTAATCACATTAATACAGCCACCTCAAACCTGGTGGATGGGTCGAATTTCAATGCGCTGCAGTCATGTTACAATGCGACGATGGGACACTCCCCGCCGATAGTACCTTTCAAGCATGGGCGAACTTGATGAAATCAGCCTGCTCCAAGTACGGAACGCCTGTCGACGACCCGACGAGATGGAAGGAATGGTTTGAGCAGCGAGGCTTCGAGTGCGTAACAGAAGAGGTGTTCAAAATGCCCTGCACGCCGTGGGCCAAAGATAAGCGCTTAAAACTCATTGGCATGTGGGAGCAGCACAACTTGACGAACAACTTGGAGGGTTTGACGATGAGATTATTCCAAAAGAGCTTGGGTTGGACAGAAGAAGAGATTTTGGTCATTTCGGCTATGTTGAGAAAGGAACTACGAGATCTTGGTGTTCACACCTACTGGCCATTGTGAGTATTGGCGGTGTTCTCTCATTTTGCCTTTGGATGCCTCATGGTTGCTGATGATCTGTGCTAACTATCCATAGTTACGTCGTGTATGCTCGAAAGCCTCTCTCTCCGCGCTTCGATGTTGGGGGTTGAAATCGAACGTTTTTGCTGCTTGGTGCAACATTCCATATGGAATGGTTTGTATGCATGAATAGGAAGCGGAGCAGCTTAGGCAACGTCCAGGGAACATGACATGGCTTCCACAAGGGAAAAGCCGAAGGAGGACACCGCCTCGAGGGCATTGATGCCGTCTAGGACTTTAATTTGTTTACCCCCTTCGGAGAAATGGAACATGTCAAAGACCATACACCCTACTCAGGATACAAAATCGCCGAGCTTTGTGTGAAATGGTGGTTGGCCTTTGGGCCTCCTTCACCGCTTCTCGGTGCAGCCTTTTTATTACTCCGCTACAGGCGGAGACGCCTCGACGTTCTTGGGGCGCCTAGGAATGGGCTACGACGAGCTAGACTGATTCATGCCTTTGATGCATGAGATGACCCTGCGAGAAGAGGAGATAACTCTAAGAAAAGGGCTGCGGAGTGAACGTGCAGAAGAAAAAAAGCTTGCAGCCACAGTCTCAGAGAGGGGAAGAAAAAGCTTTACGGAAACGACCGTTTGTGGGAAGGCGTTGAATGGCTATTATTATGGGAGTTTTGAATATGGCGTTTGGTCGGGATGAATTCAATTTGCACGATGAGAAATTACTCACTGGGATATTACTGAAGCATTAGCATATGGGGATATAGATGCATTGATTTGGGTTTCTTGTAGATATGCACTTGCGGAATGCGCATCTACAACTTGGTATACGCTAGCGATGGACATGGAAATGAATTGCATGGGATACGGTGGGAGGCATATTGATATATAGTTTAATTAGGTAAAACATTGTAAAATTAGATGATTCTGAATCTTGTTTGTCAATGGTTGTGACAGTCGACGAGGGGCCTCATTCTGTTATTGATGCAATTGTTTACCGGCTTCTTTGGACAATGGGTTCTTCGGGCGTTTCTCTTGACTGATACCTGGGCAGATCATTGTGGCTTGATGGCCGAATCAAGATCCTCGAGTGCCGGCGGCTCATGCTGTGGAACCTGAAGCTGTCGTCGGTAGTTATCCTGGCCGATAATCTGTCCCAAGCGTCTGGGCCGAAACCCGCCTTTGATGTCCATCAAGGGCGCAACCCACCTGGCAAGGCCAAGAAGATGATCCCTCACACCCATCGGGCTGGTAAGATGCTTACCCAGAGGCCAAGGACGAGGTGCGCGGGCCTCCGGGGCGGGAGAAATTGTTGGACAGAAAGAGGCCGTTCCCTGTCGCAAGTAAGCATAAGCTACATCGTATTGAACAGGACATGGCCTTGGCAGATGTCGGATTCGGGAATGAGGCGTTGATGACTTGCTATATATGATCAAATCTGACACCGGATGTGGGCTTTATCAATGACGAGTTATATGAGGGGGTGTTGAGAAAGTGAGACTTTTGATCTTGCTTGATGGGACGGAGATTTGAGTTGTCGATGAGGAACTGAAGAGACCTGGATAGTATGTCTGTTTCCAGCTATATCGTCTTCTCTCTATCTCTTTCTCTCTCTAACAGTCTTTAATTTTATTTCCCAACTTTAAGTAATGAGAGAGAGTTTAGTTGGCTCGAGGTAATGTAAATTATAGCCATCACTACCAATAGGAAATATATGTCATCTTTTATCATGTTGAATTAATATCTAGCTCCCACATCAATTGATAAACTGGAGCAGCAGAAGAGGCAGAGAGGCGTCTGTAAAGACATGGATCATCTCTACGTATCTACATCAAGGTTATAATGATACATGTTTGGAGATACGTCGGCAGTATTTGATGTGCTAGCCTCTGGAGCGCAATTACTGTTTCTTTCATCTGACGGATTTAGAAAGCCTCTTGCTTGTTATACTTTGAATTCTTGATAGTTGCTTGGCCTGATTGTTTTTAGTTCAGAATCGTTGGACAGACTTGGTCATGGGGTTTGAAGATGGTAAACAGTATTGGGGTTTGTGTGGGAGGACTGAGGATCCTTCAATCGGAAAGCAAGCCGTATTTTATCAGAGAACATGTGGCACCACTAAGTCCACCAGACTTGTGATGAATATCTCGACCGACATGGCCACACTAGGAATGCTGTTATGTAGCTATTTGCCACTTCTCAAATATGTTGAAGACGCTGTCCCAGATTATCTGTGTGGTTTGCATATTAGACTGCTCTCGTAGAAGAGATATTTGTACAAAATTGCTATACATAGCATACATCAAGAGGGTGCAGATTGAGCGAGCAGTCAGCTGAAAGACTGGAAGCCACTGCAAGAGCTCAAGCCGACATGATCAGCTACGCAGCCTACTTGAACGGTTACACACGTCGATTGGCCAAGCACATTTCTATCGAGATAAAGAGTGATGGTAGGTATTTTGTCGTAGGCTTTGGACTTATCGACAGTGCCATATCGACAACACTGGCTTGAGAAAGAGAAACCTGGAAAATAGAGCAATGGTGTTTGCGGTTTAGTAGTTAGGATGGCTTCATATGTAGACGTGAGTGGAGAAAACTCTACTGGGGGTCCGATATTGGAATAGGAGATGAATTGTATATCCCAGATAGGTCAATACGAATCTGGGATGATGCCGTTTGTCGTAGATGCTTGCGACCGGCCGTTGACTTTGCTTCCTTCGGACTTTAGGGGTAAGAGAGGTAAGTGCTAAAGGTACCCAGCCAGACTGGACAACCTCAACACTCGAGTAGTTCTCTGATTCACTATCAAAGTACTTGCAGGTGATGGGGGTGTGAAGAAGCTGACCTTATAGTGGCGATATTGATTCTAGGAAGACGGAAGGGGACAATTGTATGCCTTTCTAGTATGGCTGTATGAGATCGATGCCTATGTCTGTATAACTGCAGTGCGTTGTAAGTACCCAGCAGTACCCGGGAATATCATTTATCAACTATGAATCCACATTCTTGACTGAGGGCAAGTAGCTCCCCGAGTCTCGAAGTTGGTGGAACCCTTGCGAACACACGGAGTAGCTACATTGGGATGACAGTGCGTCACTGAAGCTGTAAACCGCCACTTTTTAACACTAAAATCCGCACAAACCACGCATCACGGGAGTGGAAGGAGGAAGAAGGAGGACCTGAGAAAATCGGCACAAATCACGCAAATTCGTCTATAAAAGACTGGCCGATTCTTCCACGAGAGAATTTCCTCTTCTTCATCATCCAAATCAATCAAACACTCGCAGTCAATTCAAAAAACACACACATTCTCAACCACTCCAACCACCCCAATCAACGTCCTCCTTCATCTATCAAGACCCAAACACCGTCTTCACATCCATCAAAATGCCTGGCAACTGTGGCTGTTCTGGCTCCTCTTGCGGCTGTGGCACTGGCTGTACGTCTGCCCCATTTGACTGGCATCATAGCCTCTGTGCGTCGGAAAGCTAACACTTTGGAATACAGGCACCTGCACTTCTTGCGGCTCGGGCTGCGGCTGTTAAGGATGGAACGCCATGCTGGCTTGGCTGGACTGTCGTCATGACGAAGCCCTATGAATGATGCTTGATGATTGCTTGAAGGAACGTCTCAAACTTTGGACTCGAAGAAACAAGGCACGGACTTGGGATTGGGACAGAAAGGAATAGGGTGCAAGGAACAAGGCACGGAATAATGGTGGTTTGCTAGCTTCATCAAGTCTGGTCCCTCTATAAAAATGGTTTCTCTCTACATGCTCTTGTTTGTGGTCTGATTTCGTTGATGGCATGTCTAAAGATTCAAGGTGCTTGTGTAATGTATGGATTGTCCATCGCACCGAAGTCTCACTCATTCAATATTCTCGGCGACAAGCACAAATGTTGGCTGAACTGAGAGACGTTGGGACATGCTTAAGAGATGAAATGAATAGAATCCAAGAAACCAAGGATATGTCTATGGATATTGGTTGACTGTCATCGAGACTTGTCGAATGAGTCGAAACATCCGTTTTAAGTCGGTGATATGATAGCACAGGCTTGGAGGACATCCAGCCTGCGATGACGGGGACTTGAGCAATCTGTGCAGTATTAGAAATCGGTCGGATGCAGGCTATAGCAATGTAATTCCAATGCTTTGCGCAAGGTGTCGAGACAGATTGTGGTGTCGTTGATTACCTATGGGCATATACTTGGCCATATGGATCCCATTCTTCTTAAGCAACCCAACCAAATGGATATTTGTCATGGTGAGGCCTTGAAGAGGCTGTTCCAATCTACAAGTACTTGTCCGCTGCACTCCGCAGTTTTCGTACAAGTACTGGTACAAGTACGGATAGGTAGTTTAAAAAGGCCCCCAATCAAACAACTGGGGGACCCTGCTTTGCAGTGAAACAAATGAGCTGTCAGGGCCCCTGTAGTTCCCCAGATCCAGAGTGCCTTTGGCCAGTTGGCATGCGCTGAAGGAGTCAATATTATGGGGAACAAAGGCTCCAGCGCTGCACCGACCGCATTCATATTCACCTGGTCCAGTAATGGGAACGTCTAATAGCCTAGGCATTTGACCGCTCACTCAGTGGACGGACAGGCAGCGGGTAGCAGGTCTTGAACAGTCCAAGGCGGTGCAGATTTGCATGTGATAGGGATCTCCCCCCCCATGGATCCCTCCATACCCTCTATGCGTCCGTCTTTTTCAAGCCGCGTCTTCATACTCGGACCAGAAAAGTTGCCTCACGTGGACCGCTGAAAAGTGAGACTACCTGCTGGGCACAGTGTCCGTCGTTGTCCGTCCTCGGCCTGGGGAAAAGTCGATGCTCTTGACCTGGTTCCGTAAAAGCAAAAAGGTAGCCCCGGGCTCACTCATCCTCGTCTGCCCTGCCCTGCTGACCACATGGCCGACGACGGTTCTCTTTCCTTTGGCTTTTACGATGAACTGAAGAAGCTTGCCGTGTTGTGATACTCTTTGTTCTTGCTCCCGTTCTTGCTCTTGCTCTTCTTGTACCTATACTGCAGCTTTTTTTTTTAAATCTCCTTTTTTTATTTATTTATTTATTTATTACTCTCAAGGCTCGAGAGGCGTCTTGCTATATCTGCGACTTTTGCTCCGACGCGATATTGCGACACCAAATGCATGACGTTTCGATTCTTAGGGTGTCTTCGTGCGAGTCCAAGTCCACGCGGAGCCAACGGAACGCTTCTTAATGGCTGCCATTGTAAGTTCTTTTTTTCTCTCGCCTTCTCTGTTCCAGGTTTCGAGCCAGCCTCTGTTCTGTTCTGTTCTTGTTGTCATGCGACTCCAACGCATTCTCTGCTACTGCTTGTCTCCTCCCGTCCATCGCCCCCATTCCTCCCTTACCTAGATTCATAATAGTCTCTTCATCACCAGCCACCCCACAGGGGATTTCGCCATGTGATGTCATGAGCCGTGCTCCTGTCAGCTGCTGGTCTCGCTTTCATCTCCCTTTACACCTTATCCTCGGCGCAACAACCAACAATCACCCAAAGGATCGCGACACAACAATCCTAATGCGCTTCCCATGTGCTGCACTATTGCTCTTTATGCAACATTAAACATTGTTCAGCATTGAATTGAACAACACAAAGGCGACTCGCTAACCTCCCGGCCCTTGTGGCCTACGCACCATCTCAGGATCTTCCGTGGGTATCATACCTGGGCACGCCAATGTCTTCTCGCGACGACGCCCCCCTCGGCGCATCGCCGTCAACCTTTGACACTCAATCCCCCCTGGGCAGCGCTCCTCCGACTTATGCTGCCTTCTCACCTGTAACATTATCCGCAAATACACCCTCCCGAAACAGCCGTCGCTCGACCGTCCTCGTTCACCAAAAGAGCCCCTTGCTTCTCGCCACGCCTCCCCAAATCACCCGCGCGCTCGCGTATAGCCACCCATTCTTGCTACCGCTCAATACATTTGTTGGACTGTTAACATGGAGCACTGGCGATCCGTGGCAGAGTTTTTTGCTCCTGTCTGCCTTTTGGGCAGTCGTTCTATATGGTGATGTGGTCTTGATGAGGGCCGGTCCAGTCGTGCTGGGCGCCGGCTTTATCGCTGGCATGTACAGCCGACGATATAGTCCTCTGAGCAGTAGCATGTTCTCTCAGCCCTTTGGTAAGGCCAAAGATGCGACCGTAAAGAAGGCTGCTGCGAGCGTGACCAGCCAGTCGGAGGAAGATGCTAGCGAAAAGCAATCGAAACATAAGAGAGCTAAATCAGAAATTACAAATACCAAACACCAAAAGACGTTGGACGAAATCGTAGAGACACTCAAGGAGTTTACGGGGCGATGCAACATGTTGATGGACCCTCTTCTAGAGATGACCGATTTCCTGAGCACACAAAGAACTCCTACGAGCGCGACGACAAAGCCGGCACTGACGGCCATGTTTATGCGATTGCTAATCGTTACGCCGTTCTGGGTTGCGCTCACAATGTCGCCTTGGCGCATAATCACTACGCGACGAGTCATTCTGGTGACCGGAACGATAGTATTGACCTGGCATTCGAGGGTGATGCGAGTGTCAAGAGCCATCCTGTGGAGGAGTGCGACAGTACGACGGCTTGCAGCAGCGACTACTGGGCTGACTTTCGAGAATCCTGTCAAGCCAGATGGGACAAGAGAGGTTGAGGTCAAGCGACAGGAATCGCAACACATCAAAGCATCGTCCTTGAGTTCTGCCAGTCTACACACCAATCACCGCATAAATGGAAACCTGAGAGGCCCTAAAAGTGCCGGCGTCAAGTTTACCTTCATCATATACGAGAATCAGCGACGATGGGTCGGTTTGGGATGGACTTCTAGCCTATTTGCATACGAGCGACCGGCGTGGACGGACGAGCACCAGAATGGTGTGCCCCAAAAAGACGAGTTTGAGCTTCCAGGAGTAGAGGATGGAAGTAGCATGCGATGGCGATGGGCTGAGGGTAGCCGTTGGAGAGTTGATGGAGTATCTGATGACTATGAAGGAGTAGACTATGATGGGCCCGAGGCGAAGAGTGGGTGGATATACTACGATAACAAGGTGAGCAAATGCTATGCTTCGATTGTTGCCACAGCTTTCGGGTTGCGTTGCTAATCAAGGCCTATTATAGTGGCAAAGCGGACGAAGAGGCCAAGATGGATGGGGGAAATGGACCCGTCGAAGAAAGTGGTACCGCGATGCCGAGCTGGTTGAAGCCGACGGGTTATCACAGCCATTGGAGCTCGAAGCGACAGAAACGGCCCCTGGCCCCCATACCCAATCGTATAGCACTGCGAACGAAAAGATGCGAGTCGAGCCCTCACTTCCACGACCAGAAGTAACCGTCACTGAGGATCATAGTGCTGACAGCTCGAGCTCAAAGGCCGGTGATGACGCAGTATCGTTGAATTCGACATCAACCTCATCGAGATTCTGGCCGGGACTACGGCGACGAACCACGGATCGTTCAAACGACGACAACCATAGTCAGAAACACGAAAAACGACACAGTATCGTCAGCAGCAACACAGATGATGATGCGTGCGGATTGAGCCTCACGGTCGAGCTGGAGTTACAAAAGCAAGGCAAGGACGGCGGGCAATGGGGCATAGGTGACGAAGCTAGGATGAGTTTGGAATGAAATGATATGGGATGAATGACACTGTTTTCCAAGGGGTCTGATGGGAGGGACAGGCGTGTTTTCTCTATCTTGTACGAACATTTGTGCTATAGCATGGCGGGTAGCGGGAGTGCTTTTTTTGTGAGGGACTCATGCCCTGGGTTTACCTGGTGTCCTTTCTAGTACTTTGTAATAACTACCCATTCTAGCACGGATGGGGAAAATAAACTATTCTTTGCATGCAAAACCTTGATGTCCTAGGCCCTCTCAAGGGGGTTGATGTGAGTTGGCGTGTGGCGTAATGCCCAGCAAAGCGGTATGTGAGACAAGTTTGGTAATTCTTAGTGATTGGAAATGAGAAGAACCATACGAGAATAGGCTATGTAAACAATAGAAATAGAATATAGTGCAGCTTGTTCAGAGTACGGAGGGGGTAAAAAAAAAGAGGGTGCTTGGTAGATGTTGAATGAGTGCACAGTGAGGCGCGCGCTGTTGTTCTCCTTCACATGTGCTTCACCTCCCTTCAAGTAAGTAGACTTTAAGCCTGGGCAGACCGCCTGGTGTCAGTTTTTCATCTTTGCATGCACAGTGACCCTGTCTCAACACTCCTTTACTTTTTACACTTCTTACACTCTTTTAGGACTTTCGAATTTCTTGTTTTTGTTTTTTTTTTGCTCTTCTTTCCTTCTTTTTTTTTTCTGTGACGAATTGTTAGGCTGGTACAATTTTTACTTGGCAGATTTGAAGATGGAGGTCGAAGATGGTGGAGGAGGAGGAGGAGAGGGGAGAAGAGGGAACATGAGGGGGAGAGATGGGTGCCTGACCTTGATGCAGATCGACGAGTCAGCGAATCAAGCAGCGGAAACTCTGCCATCGAATGAGGAGCATCGAGGAGACATTGCGACGGCTTTGGGACTCGTGGGATCGAACAGTGGGTTTCCCGAGGCGCTGCAGCTTGCAACAGCAGTAGTAGCATCGTCGGACTGGGGTACAGGTAGTGGCAGCTTTAAGGAACAGGCCCTATCGCTCGGCCTGAGAAAGAGGCACGACTCTATGCCTTTACCCAAAACCGCATCGCAACTTGAGGCGGCTGCATCGCAAACGCCCAAGCCAGCATGGGATGGCGATGACAGTTTTAAGGAAAACGTCCTGCCGCTCCGTTTGCGCAAGAGGCAGGATACGCTACCGTCAAGGACCCTACTACTATTGGCCTCGTCGCCTCTCGATGCTTCTTCCGTCTACCAAACGCCCATGTCCAGAGCGGCAGCACCCGCAAGCTACGAAAGCTACGACGAGCAGCATCTGCCATTTCGCTTTCGGAGGAGCCAAGAGTCTTTGCAGGCGGCGGACTATGCTGCTGATGTCGCCATGACCGGGGTTGATGCCCGACAGGTCTCCACGAGCTCCAGCACGGTCTACAAGCCCTTTGGGTCCTCCCCGGCGACGGCGAGGACGCTTCTACCCTGGAACCATGGACACGGTGACGAGTCCGACTCTGGCTGGTCTAGTGTATCCCGGCGGTCGTCAACCAGTGTCATGTCCGAATCGGGCTCCTCTCAATCGGAACTATCTTCGTTTCTCGACTATCGGCCACAGAGGACCTGGTGGCCTGAGCCGACTGCCGAGAGTGTCTATGAGGAAGATGCCTACTCGGACTATGCGTCGAATGCCAGGCAGAGTGTGCTGATGAGGCGAATGTTCCATTCCGTCATGCATGGCGTGGTTCTCGCGCTGCAGAGTCTGGCTGCTTTGGCCGTCTTGAGTGTCTTTGTCTGGATGACTGTTTGGAAGAACCCAGACGCCGAGCCCGCGTTTTGGACTTGGTAGGTTCAAGCGGCTCGAAAACGAGATGTACCGAAATTTATAGGATGCTAACAGCGTGCAGGCTCTGGGAAATGCCCTCCATGGCGATCAGCTCTGTCCTCGTCCTATGCGTCGTCACCATGATTACTCACGAAGTTCGCGTCCTGTCTGCCGTGGCACTGCTATACCTCCAGGCAGCAATCTTGTTCATGACCTCCATCTCGGTACTCATAATGTGGGTGAGCGTGGCTGAGCAGAGCGGCGAAGTCGTCCAGAGCATCCTGGTCGGCTGCTGCGTCTTCCTCTGGGGCATGGCCGCCCTGGGTTTTCTCCGCGCCGTCGTCATCTGGAGGGTCACGGAGTTGGAGGAGGATATTGCTAACCAGGGCTTGCTGCACGACGACATGGAGACGTACGGAACGATTGAATCCTCGGGATAAAAGATGGAAGAGAAGGGGGAGGGGGGGTTGAGCGGAGGAGAGGAGAAAAGCAAAATTGCTAATGCTGTTTCGACTTGATGACTTGATGTTTTTACGAGAAAGGATTGCGCTTCAAGTTGGTTCTTACTATAATTCGAAACGGTTCCTGTCGGGAAAGTAAAAAAGATGGCCAGAATGGGTTACGATGTTTGGACAAATGTATGAATATAATTTAATTCACGATTGCTGAAGATAGGGATCAAAGGTTTAGCTAGATGAAGGAAACCCCTGGGAATTTGCACTTCTTTCGATAGGCCTTTTTTTTTAACACAACATTCGAGTATGGGGTTTGAATTCAATGGTATCTCTAGAAATAAATAAAAAAGAGAGGCTATGGACTGTTTATCCTGATGTAGAGAAAACATCGTTCACAGTTTTGTCCCAGTTATTCTCATCGGCGAGGTTCCTCAGTACGGCAGCCAAGCTATCGCAATGACTGTCTACTTCATCTGCGTTCATCTGGGCTGTATCCCACGAGGCAATGAATAAAATGTTGGCCTTGTCGACCATAAAGGCATTCCAAAAGAAGCCGCTATGAAATGCACGTTAGTAAAGTAAGGTTCTGCAATACTAAGATCAACTGAGCTTACCTATCGGGCCAGTCAAACCGTGACACGGGCTCAAGAATGTCAAAATCCTTGCGGAAACCTTTGGATGCTGCGAAGCCCATGCTTACGTCCCAGACAAAGGACTGGCGGAAAGATGCGTTTACCGCGACCTCGCCTTCATCTTGGAGTTCGTGGACGACCTTTTCCCAAGGGGCGTGTACGTGGCTTTGAACTTGCTCTTGTTCCAATTTCATCCGTTGAAAGAAGGCAGCTAGTGAATCGTCGTCGTGTACCTCAAACATATTGAGGATCCATTGGAATGTTGGTCCGTCGATGCTCATGGCTGGCGGTAGCGACTCTTCTATCCACTTGGGTACAAAGGGCCACGAGCGCCCGCCCTCCCATGAGTTGAACAACGCCACCTGCGATCTTGTCTGCAAGACGTTGAAGATGGTCAACGCACATTTAAAGAACATTGCAGGGTCTATGCCATGGGCCTCCTGGAGCCTGGGAAGGCTTGACACCTGAACGACCCTGCTTCTTCTGGGGAAACGAAATTCAGGGGCCCTCGCCTCCCATCCGTTGTTCCATAGTTTTTCTCTGGATAGTTGGCGCTCAGCTGCGCAAGGTGAGTCCCGGTCGTCGGCAATCATCATCCCTGGTGCTCGTTGCCTGGGCCACAGAGCCTTCTTGCAGCGGGAGATGCCCCTTAGCCGCTTGACGTGAAACGATACTGACTTTTTAGCGGGAGTGCTGTCTTGATACTGGGAGAATAGATCTGCGAAAAGCCTATATGGGGTTTGGCTGGGTATTGTAGCATCAGAGTCGTTGATTAGTTGGTCAAGATCTCTGTGCCAGGGTAATAGACTAAGGGCATCGATGACTGAGTGATTGTATGTCATGGCGAGCATGCATTGCCCCGTGTGTCTGATGTTGATGATGACGGCTTTGAACATGAGTTCCCTGGGGTGAAATTTCGTCGAGGTGCCCTCATATAGCTCCTTCGCGTCCTCTTCAGTATCGACATCTACTTGCTGGATCAATTTTCCCAACAGTGCTTCGCCAGTAGGAATGACAGCATGATACGCCTGCTCCTTCGAGGCAAAGAAGAGCAATGTTCTTAGCATCGGCCGAGAAGCCAGGCCCTTTGAGAGACCTTGGCGAATTTGGGTCTCCGGTGCGTCTTTGATGCGGAAGATGATGCGGACGTGGTATGATTGCGGTCGTTCGCCGAGGATCGTTCGATGCAGAGAGTGTCTGATTGGGATGACATCCTCGACTTCACAGTCGGGAAGACCAAGGGTATTAACACGCTCCTGAGCAATTTTTAATAAGTCGTCATCAGAGCTGCTGCTGCTGCTGCTCCAATGTTGGCTTGGCACATTAAAATCTCGCCGTCCCAGTGAAGGGCCGTGATTGCGAACTATGTCTCCTGAGCTGTGATGACTTGAACCCCGAGTTGCGAGTAAATTTGCCAGCTCCTCAACAGTAGCCCCTCGTTGAATGTCCTGAAGGTAGATTTGTCTGCCACAGGAACGGAGAACAGCGTCACAGTATCGGAGAAGGGTGATGCTATCGGCCAAGTAGAGAACGCTGTCAGTCTTGGCTGGTCGAACGCCTGTAATTTGATCCCATGTGTCCAGTAGTGTCTCCTCAATCTCGAGTCGCCTTTTTGCTTCGGTCTGTTGCTCCGATTTTACAGGCTTGCTGTTCGCCAGACGAAGCTTTGTAACTAGGCTGGCAAGGAGTGCCTTTTTGGGCTTGCCAAGAGAAGTCACTGGCAGTGTCTCAAGACCGAGCTCCTCCAGAGTATACACTCCATCGAGTGCGTTGTGCGAACCCAATTGTCTTGCTCTCTCTACGAGTTGCTTCTTGGAGATGCCTTCGGGCAAGGCCTTGATGACTGCAACGGGAACTTGGCCTGCGATATCATCTGCAACTCCAACAACTTGAGCCTATTCAAATGTTAACTTGGGATACAATGGCTCACTGAATAGGAAATACTTGCCTCTATGCCGGGAAATTCATTTAGCGCTGTTTCGATTGCAAAGGGGTTGATGTTCTCGCCGCCTCGTATGATCAGGTCTTTATACCGGCCTATAATGTGCACTACTCCCTTCTCATCGATCATGGCTCGATCTCCTGTCTTGAACCACCTCACCTCGCCGTCCGTGTAGAAGTTATCGTTATCAACACCACCAATATAGCCTGAAATAACTGGTGGTCCGCTCACATGCAATTCCCCAGCTTGAGAACGAGGAAGAATCTCTGTAGTACCCGGTTGACATATCCTAAGAGATATCCCAGGAAGGACTTTGCCAACCCCTGGATGCCATCCATCTACCAGCATGCTGTCTTGCCTGCTCCAGCTTATCAAAGGTGCGCCCTCGCTCATTCCATAAGCCTGAATCGCATCACGAGCCCCGAGACCTTCGCGACAGAGACGAATGTCCTCGGGCCCAATCATGGTTCCGGATATTGTGACCAGGGACAGATTCAGGTCCTGTGGACTTGAAATCTCGCTGTGCGACAGCAGTGCTTTCACCAAAGTTGGTGTTGCCGACATGATTGTGCAACGCTCATGTACCAGGGCCCTGGCGGTTGAGTCCACCGAGAAAGATTTGGCAGCAAACACCACGGCATCCCCCAGTCTCCACGCGCGAACCGCATTGTTGACCGCGAAGATGTGGAAGACGGGCGTGTGCACCAACCACCGGTCAATCTTGGACCGGTCGGCATTGGCATCATACTGACTGGTCTGCGCCACCAGGTTACGGTTCGTATGCGGGCAGGCTTTGGGTTTTCCCGTCGTTCCACTGGTGAATATAACCAACGCGGGCGTGTTCCCGTCGTTTCCGTTCGCTCGGGACAGCCCCTCGGTGCTCGTGACACCAGAAATAAGCTTCATTTGAGGGAACGAGCCTGAAGTAAAGAGGCGACCTAGGCTCATCCAACCATCAGTCGCCTCGTCGGAGCAGTGGAGGCGAAGAATGCAGCCCCCAAGGCTGTCCAGCTGGGACTGCACGGCTGCTGCTGTGCCTACATCCTGAACTACCAGGACCATCGGCCTGGTCGACTCCAGCATAAAGGGGATGTCGTCCGCCGCGCGTGGGTCGATTGGCACAAATGTCATCCCGATTTTGGCAGCGGCCCAAAATAACAGCCCCCATTCCGCACAGTTCCAGAGGATCGCGGCGAGATGCATCCCAGGGCCACACCCTTGTCCCTCCAAGAAGCTGGCCAGGCGCTCAGCCCTGACCTGCAAATTGCGATAAGTCCATCTGAGACATTCTGATGATTCCGATCGCGTTGTCGGGTCTGGAGTGGCGACTGATTGGTTGGGGGCTGCGGGTTGCCAAAGAGAGACGAGTGCCTCGCGGTCAGGGTGCGCAGAGACTGTTGCGGAGAAAATGTCCCAGAGACTCTGGTCCAGGTTTGAGATTTCTTTTCCGTGGACTTCTGAGAGAGCCGAAGAATCATGGTGGTTCTGCTCTGTTACTCTTCTTGTTTTGCCAGGGATGGTTTGGGCCATGATGACAAAGGAGAGATATAAAATGGCATATGTGATATTGGGTATTCGTAAAGGAGAACGCAGTAACAAGATGAATGAATTGTTGTTTATTTAGAAATAGAGTGATGGAGAAGAGCTCTAGATAACTACTTGTGACTTACAACCATGCCTCCTTTCAGCCTCATGAACCAGGATTCTACGAGTCATTCAAACAGCTTACTTCTTCGGCTATTATCTTTATGATGACAAGCTGAGATTATAATCGAATGAGGCGTCTTCCAACAGGCCCAGGTGTGATGACCAACGTAAAGAAAAAGTACGAGGCGCATCATTTTCCCCGGCACGCAGGATGCGCGTTCTGGCCGACACTCCACAATCTGTATCACAAGAAAATGTTCAGCTTCCAATGATGAGCTATTACCAGCGCCACTCGCCCGAATGACGAACCAAATTAGCTATTCATCCCGTGGAACCGCCCTAGAGGCGTACGACAAGGCACATGGACACAGGACATCATGATGCGTCTGAGACAGGTATGACGGTGTGGGAGAATTGCCGAATCTTGGATCAGGAATCAAGTGTCTCCATCATCGGAAATGCCGCCAGGGGTAGTACCAGGTGGATTTATGCTGCTGTTGGTGCACTCTGCTGGTCCGAGGTGGTACCCATCTGAGTGTCTAAGACTTCAACCGATGGAGTAGTCTAGATGCCGTCCAACGGCCGTTTACAGGGACATGCTCGTCCCGGTCGATAGGTGTGGCCTGAGATCCAACATCTTGCCCTGAGGGGGCCAATTTCTTCAAGGTGTTGGGTCTCAGGACGTTGACGAATTATGTACCAACAATCGCATGGTCCGCATACGATCGGGATGTGGTTGAAGGATACAAACCAAAAATAAATTTGTGGCAGATTTTCAAGTGCCGGTTGGTCTACATGATTGTTGTAGGCATGTCTAACATGCGTTGCTAACCAAAGGCGAATCCTGTTATGGTAGTCTCCGTTGACCGAACCAACAAGTAACAATAGTTCCGGCAATACAACATCAACAACAACAATAAGAACAATAGCAATAATAAGTAACAGCATGAAATGGGTGAGTTGTGTTAGAATGTTTCTCGAGAAAAGAAGCAACAAGGCAACCATTGGCAACCACACAGAACGTGCCATCAGCCGCTTACACATCCTGTATGTTGGTTGACAGCCAGTTAGAGAACCAGGACTATGGCAAGGCATGGTGACACCACGAATGGTGAGATTTCTCAATCTCAATTCACGTCTGCAAATGAGGTGTGTGATTGGAACACTAATGCTTTACTTGAGACAATAGGTGTGCTATGCCGCAAGATTCCGATGGATCTCACCAAGGCATGCGGAAAACCTCGGTGTCGACCCGCTTCTCGTGAGGCATGTCTCGAGTAGTTGCATGAAGGAGCAAGACTATTTGCCAGACACCCATCACGGCCATATACGTCGTTGAAGCACCTACCCTTTTCCCCAAGAAATGCCGAGCGGTAATTCCCGGTAGAAAGGGAGCCCAGGCGCCGGTTACGTGCCTTTCTCCACGTACCGGTACGCAAAGACACTGGCTGATCAGCTTTTGCACTCTATGAGCGGCACGATCCTGTACCTTTGCGAGACACGCAGCTGTCAGGGATCTTCTACATCCCATCCCAATCATCAGAGGCGGCTGGGTATACGAGAAAATGTGATTTTGTGCAACTCCATCATACCGCGGTGGCGCAACGGTGAGCTTGGGGATTAGGGAATCGTTGGTGATTCTTGTTGGACTTGACCGTAATGGTTGGAGGTATGGGTTGAGACACTGTTAGATACACTGTCTCTCCGTTATTTCACAATCAATCACATGAATATCGGGCTCTATGTCAGTGTCAGCACCCGGGCTTTCGTGAAAAGCTCTCTCGTAGTCTCTGTTGGCTGAGGGCTTCGACTTCGTATTTTCTGTATGGTTGGCTGTTTAGATCCCGGGCAAAACGAAATCCTACGAGTCTCCCGTTATACTTCAACCGGCCAACCAGCTCTGTCTAGACTCTCTGGACCGTCTTAACCAACAACTCTGCCAAGCTACCGTCCTTTCTCGGCACCCTCCTTTCATGACCTCAAGTCAAAAGAAGAAACGAAGGCCGCATGTCTCCGCTATGAGAAAATTTTATCATTTGTAATCGCCTTCTTGTCAGGTGGAGGTAGGGTCAGATGACTAGTTGCCTGGGTTTAGAAGAGTCGCACCGCATGAAAGCAGGAACACGGAGAAGCTAATCAGAGATCTGATTCGGTCCTATACGCCAGGAGATTCTGCTGGGTGCATACGTGAAACCCACCGCCTGGCTGCATATGGTGACGTATCGTTGTAAGAATATGGTGCTTATACGGGAAGAGTCTATTCTACCTGCCATGGTCCTGTCAAGGCAAGTCGGGACCGAATTCTACGGCAATGGCCATGTGAGTTGAAGTTAAAGTTATTATGGACATGCCATACAGGGGGTCTTTGCTTCGTCCAGAGTTGCCGAGAAGGACGGTAGAAAATCTGTAATGGATGAGCTTGGGCTGGGATCATGGTAGTTGAGAGTAAAACAATGCATAACCGTTATAAACCCACGCCTCTCCTCGTTCCGTGCGCGTCGGATGCTGGGTTCACTATCGCCTAAAAAGAGGCTGTCGCTTGTCTTTGACTTCAATATTGGCCATGTTGTCCTTGATCCGAGATCCCTACTTTTCCCTATATCTCTTCTTCATCCTCCTGCCCCCCTTTCTCAACCGTATTTACACTCATGTTCTCCAATGGCGGTTCTCTCGTGAAAAGGGCTGTCAGGATGCCAAGAGCAAGGAGCCAGTCAAAGATCCATTTATAGGACTCGATTTCATTTATGAATGCATCTTTTCCAAACCGATTGAGCGATACCTCGAGTATACGCATCGCGCTTTTCAAACGTTGGGCACGACGTACGTCTCAAAGCGATGGACGTGGGAGACGATATATACCAGTGACAGCCGCAACATTAAGCATGTGCTTGCTGTCGGCTTTGAAGATTTCGAACTTCCTCGCTTACGTGTTTCTGCCATGGCCGGGCTCCTTGGAAGTGGCATCTTTACTCTGAACGGGCACTCATGGTTGACGTCTCGGGGTGTTCTGAGGACATCCCTCGCGAAACAGGATAAAGAGGCTTCCATCCAGAAGCTCGAACGACACTTCCAAACGCTTCTCCGGCGCATCCCAGCAGACGGAACCGTGTTGGACCTGCAGCCTCTTTTCTTTTGGCTAACTATGGACTTTGCGACGGAATTTCTCATGGGCCACTCAACAAATATGTTGGACCCCGCGGCAAGCCATGGAAAGGAGCAACAGTTTGTTGATGATTACCTGACATGCTCCACCGAAATTGTCAAGAAGATGCAGCTTGGGCCACTGCAGCATTTCTCCTTGAACCCGTCAGCTTATAGGGCAAGAAAACGTATTTTTCGTTATATCGATGACTTTATCGATAACTCTCTCCAGAGGAAAACGCAACCAGGCGGGACTGAGACGGAGCACGACGTCTTGTCCGAGTTAGCAGCTATGACAACGGATCGCAAGCAGCTGCGAGATCATATCCTGCATATTCTTGTGGCCGGACGCGATACGACGGCGAGTATGTTGAGCAACTTGTTCTTTGTCCTTTCAAGGAAGCCAGAAATCTATGCAAAGCTCAGAGACGAGGTCTTTTCTATGGCGAGTAGTGAGCCTGCAACGTCTGGCCAGCTAAACCAGATGGAATATCTAAAGTGGTGTGTCCAAGAGTGTAAGTAAATTGAAGGCAGCCTTCTTCTAGACATTTCTAACACCCATTAGCATTGCGATTACACCCAGTCATCCCAACGAACGCCCGCGAAGCGACAAAGGACACAATCCTGCCATATGGTGGTGGCAAAGATGGCAACTCTCCGTTGCTGGTGAAAAAGGGCAATTTGGTCATGTACAATGTGTATTCTATGCACAGAGACGAACGGGTCTTTGGGTCTGATCCCGAGGACTTTGTGCCAGAGAGGTGGAGTGGCTTGCGACCAGGTTGGGGATACCTACCCTTTAACGGAGGGCCACGGATATGCATTGGCCGTAAGCTGACTTTTCGAAGAAATACATTCCGCGTGGACAAGGCTAACCAGGTGCTCACAGAAAAATTTGCCCTGCTCGAAGCGCACTTTCTAGTGTCCAGGATAGTCCAAACGTTTGAGAAGATGGAGGCCGCAGACAACAGAGATTGGGTAGAACTCTATGCTCTGGCAACCACCTGTAAGGATGGCGTGAAGGTCAAATTAAGCAGGGGCTCAAGTTACTCGTTCCTTTGACGATATTATCCAGGCGTTAGGCGTTGGATTCCCATGGTCAACCATTTATAGAGCTTTTGTGTCCCTCTATTCCTCATGTTGCTCCTCATGGTCCATTTGTCTCTCAGACTTCCTATATTTCACATTATTCATGTTTATCTGAATCTATCGTTCAAAAAGAAAACTGTTTATTAATACAAGAAGCCAAGAGGACATATAGAGAGGGTTACCACCATGCTCACAAATTGAAAAGCTGTGAGGAACACAAATCATGCTTCAACCAGAAGTTTGATAGTACAGCTCAGCCCTAATGGATCAGTACCATGCAAGGGAAAGTATACACTCCGGAGTGAGACTTCTCATTTATCCTCACTTAAGTATATGGATGTATATATTATCTCCATTCCGTCTAGCATTTAAAACATAACGTTACGTTGAACAACATTGCCATACGCGCCGCCTGCTTTAAAGAGAAGATAGTCTCGGTTCAAGTATTAATATAGTAGTAACCTTGAGTGTGTTTGATCATAATGCAGTGAATAATGTGTGTAGGATGCTCATCATGACGGGGAAGATGTATAGATCTATTATCATTTAGCGGTAGTTTATAAACAGTAAGTAAACCACAACCACGACGCCGATACCCCGATCAATTCTACCTATACGTTTTATGTATAGAATCTCTGTTAAAAGCTAACTCCAATACCTACTATATTTGAGTCAAGACAGCCACATCGATTCATATAATCATAATGAGTTCTGTCACTGAACCCATCCAGCAAAGGGAGCCCTTGATAGTTGTACTAACGGACTGGAGACTTGAGTGATGAGGGAAAGGGAATCAAGTAGTCCATATAATTAAATGAGATACTTGAAATGTTCAAAAATCTGGATACTAAATAGAAATAAATCTGTTTATAACTGTGCTGCTTCGCCCCCACTTGATCGCTCAGTATATTTTCTACAGAACCATCATTTCAGCAGGTCTAGTAAATAAGCGGCCTTGCCAGTGATTACTTTAAAGTGACTTGGTGGATATTATAGTAAAACTCAATCCATATCCTCTTTTTAGCAGAACTACTTTCGCCTCTGGTATTGCTTCCGCCAAGTCCCATACCGCCCTCACTCCGAGCCCAGTTCTGTGCTGCCAATATCATTATGTTGAGGCAACTGATCCGTATCGATTAAAGGCAGAGTGGCCGAGTGGTTATGGCGCTGGTCTCAAGTGACATTGTATATGCACTTTGAATTGCAAAAGCAGTTTTCCAGTCACGAAAGTGGCAGGGGTTCGAATCCCCTCTCTGTCAATACTTCTTTTTTTCTTTTTTGCACATGATATTTGTGGTATGCTACTTTTTGCGTCCAATCTGGATTATATGTTATCAGTAAGTAAGTATCTTTTGTCTCACTATGCCATATGAACTAGGATGCTATCATGTAAGTCAAATCTTTTCTCCGTCCATTTAAACGTGCTCTCTACTGGTTCCAGTTACTGGATCAATGCTCCAAGATACCCAGTAGAAGCCTAAGAAAGTATATATTTTACAGGGTTAAATGATTGAGCTGTCAAGACCCTTCGCACAGGTATAGGACGTCAAACACTACAAGCTGCCCCTTTTAAGCCGGATATAAATACCTTTTTCTTCTTCTTTGGATATATGCGTTTGGGAATGGCGGGATGTTCAAGCATACATGTGCATATATATCACCATGGACTTGACCTATCTTATTCAACGCTCTGTCGCCTAGCACCAGTGGATTTTGTTTGAATAGACTAATACCAAAGGTCCATCGGGTGGTTACGGAGGGAGGAGGCTTCTCATATTTACAAGAGCCAGTTCAGACAGGATGTTGGACATCTCAGTGCAGTGTCTAGGCAACCAAAAAAACAAAATATCACGCATTCTCCATTCAAGTGAGTTCAAAACCTCGAAAGAGGTCCATCCAAGTTGGGGTAAACATTTTTAAGACATGTCTAGTCATGCAGGATCCAATATTTTCGGTCGCCTCCGGTGACATCCGATGGACGAATTTTAACAAAAAACATGACCCAAGCCAAGGAATGGCCCTTGCAACGCCTTACCGCCTGCTGATCTAGGGGACCTCCGACGCATTTTTTTCCCCTTGTCGCATTGAGGAAGGGATCCATAATCATGACAAGGTTGGCGTGAAGTGAGGCTTAAGCGAAAACATGCAGGTGATGTGGGAAAAAAATTCCGACTCATCATGAAACACGGAATGGAAATGATTCATGAGTACTATAAAATAGGAAATAGAAGAAGAAGTAGTAGTAGAAGAAGAAGAAGAAAAAGCACAATGAGAGAAACAGGATGAATCGAAGCCAGGAGAAGGTGCCAAAGGAAGTAGAATAGAATCAAGGCATTCTAGAAGCCGGATCTTCCACCTACATAAACACTTCTTCTGCTCGCTAACAGGGCATTACCTATACCATATTAGATGCCTGGACACAGTAGATTCAGTGGTGACACGGCGTCAACGGACAGTGGAGTGACTAACCCCTCCATCAAAGTGGGGTGAGGGGGAGGGGTCACCTTTGGAGGAGCAGAGAGACTTTACCGATAAGAGTCAGAGAG
Source organism: Cladobotryum protrusum (assembly GCA_004303015.1). Classification (NCBI taxonomy): domain Eukaryota; kingdom Fungi; phylum Ascomycota; class Sordariomycetes; order Hypocreales; family Hypocreaceae; genus Cladobotryum; species Cladobotryum protrusum. The sequence continues at coordinate 5,591,129 of RZGP01000002.1, read as the reverse complement.
GAAAAAAATTAATTTGGCTCAGCAAGAAAAAGCTGGGTTGGCTGTTGGCGCCGAGGTGAAGATAGAATAAAGCCTTTTATTTTTCTTCTTTTTTCTTCCTCCTCCTCTCCTCCTCTCTCTCTCTTTCTTCTTGGGCAATATACTACTCTGTGTTGCTCCCATTAATCTTGCATTTTTGCGTATTATATACCCCGTTTTCTTCCTCTTCTCCTGGATACGTCGGTCGCATTAAAAAGAGATACCCATCCTCCTCGTTTCTAGGAGAAGAAAATTCACGATAAATCGCAATCATGGTTGAGAAGATCTACGTCACCTACAACGATGTAAGAGATAGATATACAAAAGCAGTCTTCATGATATCCTCGGAATATAAGTGGCTAATCAAGGCTTCGCTTTGCTCCAGGTCCACAAGCTGTGTCAGGAGTCTGCTCAGCAGATCCTCGCCGACTTCCAGCCCCAGCTCATGATCGCCATTGGCGGTGGTGGTTACGTCCCTGCTCGAATCCTGCGCTCGTTCCTCAAGCAGCCCGGCTCTCCCAACATCCCCATCCAGGCCATCGGCCTCTCCCTCTACGAGACCCTCGGCGGTACCGAAGTCGAAGTCCCCGGCACAAAGGTCACCCGCACCCAATGGCTCGACTTCACCTCCCTCGGCGAGATGAGCAACCTCGTTGGCAAGCGCGTTCTCATTGTCGATGAGGTTGACGACACCCGGACAACACTGGAATACGCCGTTAAGGAGCTCGAGAAGGATGTCGAGGTTGCTCGTCAGCGCATCGGCCCTGACGCCCCCAAAACAGAGTTTAGCATCTTTGTCCTCCACGTACGTAACCTGCACCTCTTTAGAAAAATAATCTTCAGACCTTTGCTAACACATTTTCTTATAGAACAAGGACAAGCCTAAGAAGGGCACCCTCCCTGCTGACATGATGGAGAAGCGATACTACTCTGCCGTCACTTGCGGCGATGCCTGGATCAACTATCCCTGGGAGGCTATGGACATTGATGAGCACGACAGGCATGCGGCTGAGAATGCCGCCGCCGCCGCCAAGTCTGCGTAATTGGGGCTTGGATTTAAAACAAAATAAAGGGTAAAATGTTAAATCAATAAAAACAGATGAAAAGAGGATACCATTACAAATACTTTATCACCTTTGCTGTACATGTGAAGTTGCTGGTAAGAATGCCTGGATGTCCGTCGCTGATGTTTATCTACTCAGTGTTCCAAATGCCCGAATATTATCATCACAATCATAATCCGTGGTCTATAAGTTCTAATACTCTTTCGTAACACATATAGTCTTGAATCCAAATGCAAGGCTTATAACAATATTCTCCTTAATATCGTAGCTACCCCCCTATTGTCCCTTCTTTCTCATGTTTTTCCCTCAATCGTTTTTCTATCTTCATAAACTCCCGAATTCCAACAGGCACGCTGGTGAAAGCATCTTCCTCCCACATGTCCTTGGTGATTTTCTTATCTCCAATCTCGGCCGGCCAACTCGTCTGGGACCCCCCGCCATCAGCATCCACCGAGCCGCTCGTTGCTTTCAGTTTCTCATCAGCCTCGCTCTTCTGTGCCGTCCACTCTTCCAAGTCTTCTCGATAGCGATCCCAGACACAGTTGACACACCCGCTCATGCAGCAATTGTCCGGTTCTTCCGGCCTAGGCGGTATTAGAACGCCGGCAAGGTATGTCGATTGGGCTTTCTTTGTTGCTATACGATCTTCCTGCTCAGCGGGGCCAAGAAGACGAGACCCAAAAATTATGCGCGCCTTTTCTTCGGCCGTTGTCGGTGGAGGGGGCGTAGGCGGCGATGTGTCAAAGGAAATGGATGTGTTTAACGGCGTTTTTGACTTTTGGTCTTCGGATTTTTGGCTTGGAGGATGGGATGAAATTCCTGAGGTTTCGGATTTGGGAATTTCTTCTGCTTTTTTGACGAATGAATATGATGTTGGGCTATTCAAAATGCTTTCATAGTAGCCTCCCAATGGTGTTCTCTGCGGCCATTGCTCCGAGGAGGATACTGTCGCAAAGCAGCGGCGACAGTAGTGTTTGCTGTGTATTTTTGAGGAGGGCTTAATGAGGCGTAACTTTGACGCCAGATTCTTCGAGGTGGACATGGACATTTATGGAGTCTATGATGTGAAAGAGAGGCTGTCGCAAGATGAGTTGGAGAAACTCAATCAAACAATAAATCGTAGTGGGGCGCCTCGGACGTCATCGGCTTGAGGCCAGGGGCAGGGGTTTGGAAGATTGAATATCGCGCACGTGATTGGCCCAGCTCATCATGAATGAACTGGAATATTCTAACTGAGAGTGTTTGTTTACACTACTGTTACATTGTAATATATCTATATCTACAACCTGACAAAATGAAGGTGAGCATCGAAACCCAATGTTTATTCATTATTTGACAAATAAATCAGAAACTATCTGTCATGTTACGGTTGACTCTGCGGATTTGTTTCGGTAACCTGGGAACTTGGGATGGCCCAGCTAAGGTAGTAGACCAGTGCTAAAGCTTGTACCAAAACGGTAGGCGGTGAAGCCCACATTGTTTGGAAGCTTCAGATGCGACGCGCTTGGTTAACGGGCGATTGACCACCATGTTTGTACACAATAATTGTGCGCCCATATATCAATGTATATCCAGTTTTATTACAGCTCTACGCCATGTCGCATAATTGAATTGTTTACATCTGCGTGAATTCATAATGGAGGAACATATATCTAAGCGGAGACGCATCTCACCGCGGAATTCTGCCGCCGGAGCTGGACCTGCCAGCAGTGGCGCGACACAGCACTTGGAGCCCACCGAATCTGCAAGACCTCGATCCGGACGACCCTCTTTCGCCTCGCCAACAAAAGTAAGCCTTGCACGTCATTATCCTCACATTCCTCAACCGAGGCGGTCTTCTTCACCGTCAAAATCCTCTTTCGCCTTGGACCTTGACGAGCGCATCCTCGAATCCTTCAACGCGACACCCGTTACGGCTGCCGAAAGCATTGGTGCGAGCGATCCGATAGAGGAGGAGGAAGAACAGGTCACACGGCGAGATATCGAATTTCCCAGCTCATCACAGTCTGTGAGGCGCATCGGAGGAAGTTTTGCAATCGCACCAAGAAGATCACCTGCAAAACCGAAACCTAGGCCGTTGCCACCGCCTGCGCCTGAAGGAGATGACGAGCTAAATTCAGTGTTGGGGAGAAGTGCGCGTCGGTTGCCAGCAACCGGGGTTTCTATATCGCTTCCGGAACCGGAGTTACCCCCTTCTGTACCCGACATTGTTTCTTCAACACCCCCGAGGGGGATTCATAGTAGTCCGTCACGGTGGAGAGATAGGAACAGACCCAAGAAAAGCTCTCCACTGAAGCCCAGGATGAGTCGTCAGGGAGATGAAGCCAGTGGAAAACCTGGTTCTTCAATACGAGGCAATCCATTCCAGATCGCTTCCAGCAGGGACAATGCGCCGTCTATCCCGCTTGATGCGAGGACCAATCCTGCACGTCAAATCCCAGCACAAGACTCAAACACAGATAAGAGGAAGGAGAGGGATTCATTACGTGATGAGATTGCAAAATTAAGGCGGGACCTTCAAATCGTGAGCAAGGAGAATGAGCACATTCGATTAATGCAGTCCTCTGGTCAAATCATAAGCTCAACAGATGAGGATGCAGTCTTGGATGTGGTACGGCGATATTTGGTAGAGTCGGAAGAACCGTCTATACCGCCGCCATCTCATCAATTGATGAAGGCGGCTCTCAATCCCATGGGCTTAGGCTTGTTACCATTCAGTCGGTCGACACCGTTGGTCGCTACATCTCAGGATCAAGAAGATGTCTCTAAAATCAAGTCACATCACCCCATTGCGATGACAGCAGAGGAAGAACTGCCATATCTGCAACTATTTAGTCCGTTCGCCGTCACATCAAGCATTGCCGTCTTACCCCAGTTACCAAACCAGCCACTAAGACAACGTCGTCTCATCACCTTTCGGTCAAAGGATGCGCCAGGGCTCTTCACTTCCAAGATTGAAATGGTTGTTAATGCCATGAACCTGAGCATCCTAGAGCTCAACGTCTTGGCTATTGAGCCGTCATCAAAAGCCGAGCTGGCGCCTTTTCTAGACAAGATATGCACTGGTGATTGTAATCGAAGTATGCAACAAAACATTGGGATTCTATCATGGGCCATGGGAGAGTGGTATCGAGTTGCTATTCAACGTGCTCGCCTCTGGTTTAAGTTGGATAGTGAATTGGCGGTCAAAGGTGGACTATTACAAGCTACCAGAGAGATGCGAAAGCGAAGGAAGCGACGAAGGAAAGATGATGGAGAAGAGTCGGAAGCAGAGGACGATCAAAGTGTTTCCTTGAGACCAGCAGCCTTGCTCCATTTCATGGGGCAACAGTTCTTTGACCTCCACATCCCATCCAAGGATACCTCCGACCCCGCATCCTCATTGCGATTGGAGTGGAAGATTGAATTTGATTGGGTGGGGGAGGCACAGAGCAAAGTAGACGTGTTGATAAGTGTGCCAGGCAAATGTGAGTTTGTTTGAGCTGTTCGGTGTGACATCATGGCTAACATCATTACAGGGCGAAGCGCAGATCAACGTGGCATGTTGGGAAAACTCCCCAAGTTATTCCAAGACTTGGTCGATGGGGGTGAAGAACCCACCGTAGCAGTCAAAACCATTGCCGCACTGTTAATGGGGGAACGAGGGGCAAATGATACTAATGATGATCGATAAAGGCAGGATGATGAAAAAGGGTCTGGTAAGCGGCAGTTTTACGTTGCTTTGTTCGGATTGTAGGCGGTTCTCTAAACTTTATTAAATGATACCAAACCGCCACGAGCAGTTGATTTGCTCTTCATTACTGCAAAGCCAAGCCTCCCATGATGGTCATTGTACATTCGTTTCCAATTGCGCCGTGTATGTCCGCCCCTCCCTTCAGTCCACATCAACACCAAGCTTCCTCAGGTCGACCTTGGCCAAATCAATCTCGGCCATCAGCTCCTTGTGGGCGGCGGGGACATCGTTGAAGGTCAAAACACCCAAGCCAAGGCGGAAGAGAAGAAGGGCGCCGAAGGACACCAGACCCCAGAATGGGAGCTACATGGTGATGTTAGTAAATGCATGATATCAAGTAGATCGAGGGGTCGTACCACGGGGACAATCTGCTCCTGAACCAGTGTGGGAAGAGGGATCAATTCGAGGAAGAGGGCGAGGTATAACTATGCATCAGAAAATTAATTAGTAAATATGCATAACGGATGCAGTAGCCCAGCAGGGTCATGAGGGTCATACCGAGGAGACCAAGAGGCCGATGGAGATGGTTTGCTGTGCGCGGGTCATGGTGACAGATGATGCAAGGAATATGGCAGTCGTAATATGTAGTAAAATGTGAAATGCGAGGTACTAGATTCACAAGGCCAGGAGCGTCACGAGAGTGGAGTTGGAGGAGCTGATTGCGAGTGAAACCTGGCGACACCCAATGACCATGGCGATGCTATCGATCTGGCCCTTTCCAGAGACGTGTAAGGAGTCGCGTTGAGGAGCAGTAAATTTCAGAGGCGATGACTAAGCAGCGCTCTGTGCCGGGGGAGTTGCCCCAAGAGCCCCACCACGCTCTACAGGTAGCATTGGCAGTGACGGAGGTGGTCTTGGGAGAAGAAAGTGGACGAAGCTCCCTTGCTTGAAGCTCCCTTTCCCCTCCTCCACTCCGTGTCTTGACGAGTCTAGACTGCAGCCAAGGACTTGGAGTAATCATTTTTCTTTCCTCAATTGGAAAAACAAATACGAACAGTTATTTTTTCCATTCTTCTCTCTCTGATTTGTAGCGGAAATCCACCGTTACTTGTACGACGTCACAGAGTGCGTGGCACTCTTAGTGTTTATTACATAGACACACAAAAATTTGCCCAGTTTAGGCATCTGAGTCTTGCATTAAGTATGTACGGAGTACAGATTAGCAAAACATCGTCACCGGCTTGACATCACAAGATAATACAAAAAAGCAACTTACTCAGATCGAAGCGAGCGAGAAAAAGAAAGTTCATATTACTCAGATAAACATAGACTCCACCAGCCTTCAGCTCCGTACAGGCTACCGTGGCGTTCTCGTTTCCCGCTGTTCCAGGGAGTCTCGCTCAAGTTTAGCGCTGCAACACACATGCAACCCGAGACGAGCTGAGGAGGAGGTATCCCATCCAATAGCTCTCTGTGGATCATGGATCTTCTGGTGGATTGGCACCCAGACGGCGAGTGCTTCTGGGCCGAGCCGACCACTAAAAACGCGGGCAATTCGCTATGAGTAAAGCTCTAAAGTTGCACCTCATCACTGGGCCGGTCGTTGGAAAAACCCCTCCTCTCCCGGGGGCGCTAATGCAGGCCTCGCGATATGCCGGTGGGCTTCGTTCATCCTCTTTTGCTGCAACTGGGATTTGGCCCAACCTTGTCTGCCGGGAAGGACAAGGGCAGGGAAAGTGAGGCAAGGGGAAAGCTCTGTCCCAAGATATGACGACGTGGTGACGAGGGAAGCTCTCCAAAGGACGGCCGGTAATTCGTGGGCTGGTGTGTGTGATGCAGAGACAGACCAGTGACCCGATAAACAGAAACCCCACAGAGGGGCTGGGACGACGAAGAATTGCTGGTGCTGCCCGATGAAGCTGCAGATCAAGCGGTGGCTGCATGGGTGAGTTGTCACAGTGAATGAGGGCCCCATTTCATTAAGACGACATACAGGCCTATAACATGGTCTCAGGATAGATCCACGCTTGCGCACCTCCCAATGCCACTGTTCCAATTGGACCTCATACTTATACCAGAGGCTCGACCCGTTGTGGTGTTTCCAGCCCTCCTTCCCCTTCATCTTTATTTTTTTAGTATTCTTTTTGGTTCTTGGAGCTTGCCAGATAACCATGTCGACCCCAATTCCTCAGCCTCCTGGTGTGCCCATTCTGGGTAACATCTTTGATGTCAATCCCGCCAACACATGGGACTCATTGACAAAGCTGGCAGAAAAATATGGTGAAATTTTCCAAATCAACGCTCTCGGCCATAAGATTGTTTTCGTCGCCAGCGTAGCTCTGGCCGAGGAGATCTGCGACGAGACGCGTTTCCGCAAATTTGTTGGCGGACCAGTTGTCGAGATTCGAGCTGCCGTACACGATGCTCTCTTCACTGCCTATGATGACGAGCCCAACTGGGGCATTGCCCACCGCATCATCGCCCCCAAGCTGTCGGTTGACGCCATGGCCAGTCAATTCACCGAGATGCGTGAAACTGCTACCGAGCTTCTCAACATCTGGAAGGGCTTGGGTGATGCCAAGGTTCAACCTTTGACATACCTTAACAGACTGAACCTTGAGAGCACTACATATGTCCTGTATGGCAAGAGGCTCAATGCCCTTGAGACCGATCACCCAATGCTGCAGGCCATGGAGGACTCAACCTCAGAGGCCATGAAGCGTCCTACCCGACCAGGCTTCCTCAATTCGCTGGTCCATGGCCGCAAGTTCAAGTCCTCCATCAAGGTCATGCGCGAGTGGGCTGCAGACGTGGTCAAGTATCGCAAAGAGAACCCTACAGACCGCGAGGATGTCCTGACTGCCATGCTGAATTCCACGGATCCTGAAACCGGCAAGGCCTTGACTGAGGAGCAAGTCATTGATGAGATTGTTTCTATGCCCATTGGTAGCAGCACAGCACCCTGCCTGCTTACCTCTGCCATTTTCTACTTACTCAAGAACCCCGAGGTTATTACCAAAGCTCGTGAGGAATTAGAAGCTGTCGTTGGTCCCGGTGAAATCCAGCTTGAACATCTTGAGAGGCTCGAGTACATCAATGGCATCGTTCGCGAATCTCTCCGTCTCTCCAGCGCTGCCCCCGGCTTCAACATTGAGCCCAGACCCAAGGAGGGCGACAAGAGCCCTATTCTCCTGGCTGGTGGCAAGTACCAGGTTGCCCACGACCAGGCCATGATCATTGTCTTGCCCGGCGTCAACCGCGACCCCGCTGTCTTTGAGGAGCCATTGGCCTTCAAGCCCGAGCGCATGACTGGTGAGGCTTTCGAGAAGCTGCCTCCTGGCACCAAGAAGTGGTTCGGCAATGGCAAGCGAGTCTGCATTGGCCAGCACTATGCCGTCCAGTGGAGCTTGCTCGTCCTCGCCATGATAATCAAGGAGGTTGATTTTGAGATGGTCAACCCCGAGTACAAGCCGGCTATTGACGGATGGTTCAATATTAGACTTATTGACTTCAAGACTACTATTAAGCCTAGGGCCGCCTAAATGATGTTATCTTATGATCTATGACCACGAGGAGGAAAATTGGATACCCAAAGAGTGTTTGGTCATGCACTTTGAGATTGTCTATAGGCTGATGAATGTGTTTGGACATAATGAATGATGGGCTATTTTCGGAGGAACAATTGAGATGACTAAATACCACTACAGTTTGTGCTTCAATATGAATCTGTTTCCAAATGTTTACAATGCCATGATCTTCATCCATCTCTCTTACGGATTAACAACTCCCCAACATGTTCATTTTGATGCTGGTATATACTGACTTGGCAATTGATTCATAGACTCACCTCCTTGGAATCACCTCAAATGGATCTTGCCCCTTTCTAACCGCCGCAATCAACATCTGCATCCTCCCATCCACCCTCTCATCCAGCCTCCTGCACGCCTCCTCCGGGCTTACCCCTTCCCTCCTGCAAATCTCCTCTACCTTGTTCACTACCTTTTGCCGCACCCCGACGTAGTTGCTCGCGTACTTGATATCTCGCACGTTGCCCGTGCGCCAGCCCGTGCCGTACCGGACCTCTAGGTGTTCAATGGGCGGGTTGCCGTAGGTGCCATGCTTGTACTCGTGCCAGACTTCGAGGACGGTACGGCCCATGCGGTGGAAGCGAAAGGGACGGGGCAGAGGGCCGGAGGCGTAGCGGGGGGTCGTGGTGTGGCGGGGGGTGGAGTAGCGGGGGCGGTGGTTGGGAGGGGGGAGGGTTGGCGAGAGTGAAGTGAAGGAGGGGGATGAATAAGGAGACTGGAGGGCATAAGAGGGTGTGAGGGATAGGGGTGATGGGAGGTGTTTGGGAGGAGAGACGATGCAGGGTGAGAGGGGGTGAGAGGATATATCGTCGTCTTCGTCTGCGGAAGGGATGTCATAATCAGGTTGGTAATCAGAACCAGCGTCGTTGTCAAATGCCATGTCCTCCTCTCTGCCCTCTTCTTCTTCTTCAATACGCACAGGTTGCACGTTCACGGCCGTCCAGCCTCCGCTCCTTCGAGTGGTCCTTGGCTCGTATTTTTGATTCGACAAGTCGCCGCGACGAGTGTTGCGGTTATTCACTTTCCGAGTGTCTGCAGGAGTTGAAGCTCGTCGGGAGGTAGACCTTGGTGGTTTCTGACTTGGTTGCGGTTTCTTTGCGGAAGGGGCCTCGTCGAGCCCATAATAGGGACTGTCCATGTCGCTGTCCTTGGGGCTGAGACGCTGCGAGCGGGTAGATCGTCTTTTGATCCTCCTTCGAGCGAATGATGATGGGCCTGTTCTCTTTGATCTCTTGGGGGCTCTCAGACCAGTGCTTCTAATAGGGCCGCTGTCAAAGAGCGGCGTGGGGGGCAGACTCAGGTCGTTCTCCGGTCTGGCTAATCGTATACTCCTACTAAAGACAAAGTGTGCTTCCCGCGTGAGAGCCGGCTCGATCGTATCTGCTGCTGCTGCTGCTGGCAATTCTAGTATGCGGCGAGTCTTGGAATACGCCCGACCCACCCGTTGCTCCTTCGTCTCTGCAGATGTGCGACCCTGCGACGGCGCGTCTTCGGGCTCTTCCAGACGCTCACTCTCGAATGCCCTTGCGAGAACCAACTCGGCAGCGGGATCCGCCTCCGGCACTTGATCGGGCACCTCATCGGGCACCAAATCGCCGTACTTCCCCTCCTTGACCCTCTGCATAAACACCACCGCTCCCTGCAGCACCACCAGGTGCACGTCCAGCCTCCTCCTGAGCTCCCTGTTCTCGTGCTGCGTCTGCGCCAACTGGCCCAGCTCGGAGATGTAGTATTCCTGCATGTTGACCACGGTGCGGGCGAGTCCTAGGGGCACGCCGTCCAGCGAATGGGGCGTCGTGGGCTCGTCGTCTTGGTGCGCCACGGCGTGGGCGGTGGTGGTGGTGGTGGTGGTGGCGGAGGGGCTGCTCGGGGGTGAGAGGTCCCGCGGCGGCTCGTTCGGCGGCTGTGGGTCTGTTTCCGGCGGGACGGGGCCGGAGGGATCCGGTGGTGTGAGTGTCGAAGAACATGCTGAGGGTTGAGTATTCTGGGTAATAAGGAGAGATGGAGGTTGATGCATCGATGAGAGCGAGAGACTTTCAAGCCCCGGGACCGCTGTACATATCGTTTCCATTCTTATTCTCTGATGAATCCTCGTCAATATCGTTCCTCAAGTTGACAAGTACGAATCCTCCAATATCATCAGTTTCGGAATCAACCAAGTCAGGGAACGAAGCCTATAATAGTCACACCCAAGTTTCAAGCACGCATTCATGTGATTGTAGAATAAAGTTGGCTTTTTTTTTTTCTTTCTGTTCCTTTTCTTCTAATTATATACAATTGAGGAACAAAGAGGGGGAAAAAACCAGATAGCCCACGTTGACTGTAACACGGACCCCCAGATTTCCCCAAGCACACCCTTCTCCCCATTGTTCTGGCAGCGTTCCAGTCTTCCGATGCGCAATACAACGTTTCAAACTCTCCCATCTGCAGTTCCAAATCTCATCCTTCATATTTCAGGTTTGAAAAATAAATAAATAAAAACATCTCTTATACAAGCCGTATCGGGAGAAGGGGATCCATTTCGACCTGTTTCTCTCTGAGTCGTAAGGCGTGTGTTGCAAAAACAAGATCCTCGTCCCGAAAAAGAAATGAATTTCGTTGAAAGGAGAAAAAAAAAGAGGATCATTAAAAGTAGTATTCAAACTTCCTTTCAATCCAAAGAATAATATAATAAAAAAGAATATCATTGCTGTGTTTCTTCATGCTTCTCTTCATGCGTCTGGTATATGTATATAATGGTATTTGGTCTGTAACTTCTTCGCCGCGTTGTAGTATCTTTCATTCCAAGTTCTCATTCAAAAACACTCTGGAAAGTGCCCTCATTGAACATTAAAAATGCAGCGGGTGGGGGGTATAAAACGCCGATGATAAATGCTCTAAAAACAAATGCAAATAAAATGAATCAAGATCGAAGGTAACGTATATGATTTAGGGGGGGATATCATAAGGACAAAGGGAAATGCAACAAGAAAAATAGCAAAGAGGTTGCTTTAAAAGGTATGGCTCTTGCGCATGCGCCAGAAGAAGAGACGGCCGCGACGCAGGGGACGTGTGTTGGCCGTCGGTGCAGAGGCAAACTTCTCGCAGGGCTCGTCGGCCAGGTCCAGTCGGTATCTGCGCACGCTTCCAGAGTCGTCGTCAAAGGCAAGATGCTTTTCTTTGCCAACAAAGCAGTCGGGCAGGAGGTGTCTCCTGGCCCAGCCCTTGAAGCCACGGCTGGCGGCGTCGATGGCGGCATACTCCAGTCGTCGCGTACTGTCGCTGGTCCAGTAATGGGTGGTCTGGGGCAGAGGCGGGTTGGCGGGCTCTTGGTTCGTCTCAGTGAGCTCGACGAGGTCGGGCGAAGGGAATTGAAACAATGTCATTTGCTGAGGCGCAACGGTTGTAGAGTTGCGGGTGGGATAGGCAATGGAAGACTGACTGCCGGTGGATCGACGAGTAGCTGGTCTCGTGCGCGTTCGTATTAGCGGGCCATTGTTGGCGGCGCCGGAGGTGGCATGAGATGTTATAGATAGGCGACGAGCAGGAGACACATGCGAATGCGTGACCGAGTTGCGAGGGGATCCGGAGGAGAAATGTGACTCATATCCCGAGTCTTGACGTTGCATCTTCATGGCAATAGGTGGGGAGTGGTCGACCTTGTATTCGGACATGGGTGGTCGTCCATGTGAGGTTGTAGGTGGAGACATGGGAGGTTCCAACAACTCGATGTCGTTGAAGCTGTGATAGGCCGTGTCTGATTTCGCAAAGCTGCGTCGCCTCAAGTCCATGGTATTGGGGTTCTTAATATACATGCGCCTGCGCAGGGAGAGGGAGAGTCGTCAGGACACAAGGTTGTGTGAGAGTTGAGGTCAAGACCAGCCAGGGTAAAACCTCAGCCTTTGACGCGGCTCTGGAGTGAAAATAAAAAGGCGGCGATGTAAGTCCAAGGAATGTATGAGAAGATATATCCATGCTACGTCTCCAACAGTTCCCCCTGGAGCATAAAAACGCAAGCAAGCGAGCAAGTTTGTTGAGGAATTGGCAGAGCAACAAAACAACACAAAAAGTCCCTTGAGCGAGTATGCGTGCGTGCGTGTATGTATTTGTGTGTGTCCCTGAGATGCGGCTCCAAGATTGCGACCTGTATGTATATGCACAAACAGGATAAAGCCGAAACCTGTCTGTTCCACTGGTAATAAGAAATAAAGTTGCGGTCTGGATGCCTTTTCTTTCTACTCCTCTTTTTCTCAAGGAGTCTTTAAAACTCAAGGCCCCCCCCCCCCCGTATTTCACAGACCAACAAATGTCTAGAGTAGGAAAGGTAGGCCCGGGGCCGTCCTCTCGTCAAAAACGGGATTGCGACTTTTGGGGATGGCTGATGCGTAGGATCTTCCCTGGTTGCCACACGGTTTGATAGGCCACCAGAGGCGGGGACAATCAGAGACAGGAAAGGGCAGAAGGCGTGTGAAAAGATAAAAGAGGGTCTCTTTTTTGGGGATAAAAAAAGGAGTGACCTGACCACCCTGGGTGAGGGATGGATGAGATGGACGGGGGTGTGTGATGGTGGTCCCGCTGGTCCCCGTGTGTTATGGAGTCAAACGAGCAGGGGTGTTGAGGATTCGTGCTTGAGAAGGCGTAGGAAAATGGCCTCCCCCCCCAGTCGGCGGTGAGCGATGAGCAGAGGAGAAAGGAAAGATGTGATATATGCAAATGCAAGGTTACCTAGTTTTTTATGGAACCCTTTTTTGAGATGAATGGGATGGGGAATCTCAATAGTGCTATGTGGTTGGCGGCCGCCCGGAGGTTGTCCATGCAAAAGAGACAGATGATATTAGCCAGTAGACTTATTTTTATGGCTATGGGTTAGGTTTTTTTTCCCTTTCTCGGCGGCAACGAAGAGGGAACAATGACGGCTGAAATGTGTCTGGCGGTTCCAGGTTCCAGATCCCCCCCCTTGCTATCGATTTCGTAATCCGATGCTTTTTCGGAACTTGTCGTTTGTTGGGGACGCCAGTTGCTTTGCTTGTTGGCTAAAAGTGTTCGATTATTCCAGGTTCGGGATCGTGGCGCGGGCTTTTTTTTTTCTGCTTCGATTCTATAGCGTGGATAGCGTAGGTAGTGGATATTGGCGGATAATGCAGACGGCAGATTGTCTGTGTTCTTTGTGTGTGTGTCTGCTTGTCAGGGTTCCTTTGTAACCTGAACTGGACTTGACTCGATAAGAGCTCGAGATGAAGGGGGGCAAGGGATGAGCTGGGCACTTTCGCTAACCCACAACAAAGCCGAGTCGCGATGAGGAGGGATGAACAGGCTGGGATCCCGGTAAAGGATTGTTTCTCGCTTCGAACGGTGAGGGTTCACGGCGGTTGATGTATAATCCAAAAAGGGGGTAAGAGAGAGATAGAGAGAGAGAGGAAGGGCTGTAAGTAGTATGTCTGTGATTCGCTTCGCCGTGAAAGCAAAAGCAAAGCAACGGAACAATAACTTTTTGGGGGGGTTTTTTTGGTTATCTCTCGAGAAGAGACTGACAGGCTGCGAGATAAGGCTTGATGAATGATTTGGTCGTAGTGTAGACCAGGCTGCTTCATGCAATGCAAGTCGTGATTGATTGATTGAATTGACGAAACAAACAATCAACACACACACTCACACAAAAAAAGAACAAACCCGCCCACACGCAAGGGGTTCCTTGTATCGCGTAGCAGCAGGAAGACGTCAAGCTACACCAAAACCAAACCAGCCCTGGAAACTGTCGTGCAGGTCTGCGTCAAAAGTCGTTTTTTTTGGGGTGCGATGAGCTGTGCGTTTGCAGGAGGCGTTGCGCTACGGAGGGGGGGGAGGCGGGTCATGCGCAGGCCAATGGTTCGAGCTGTAAAGTACCTGTATGAGAACAAGAAAAATGGATGGATGATCGTGCTTCGGTTGCTGGTGATGGTTGGCTGGTTGGCTTCCTCTGCGCATCCGATGTCGCTACATAGGTTTAACCGTGGTGGCAGTGGTGGTGACAGTGGCGGGACATTTTCCCATTCACACATCCAGCAAATGGGACTACATGAATCATTTTGAGGGGATGCATTTTGATTTATGTATGTATGTGCATACATACGTAGCGTAGCGCAGGTTGGAAATAGTGCTATTACTACTATGGGAAGAGAAGAGAGCATATGCCGCGGTCAGGTCAGCCTTTGAAGTTAGTGTGTTCTGTCTCAGCATATGGATGAGCATCTCATGCGTGTTTTTCTCCTTGGTCGATGGAAGCCTGAACGGGCTTGATCACGCCCCTCAAGCCGACCGACGCCAATCCTTCCTCACATTCTGGGCCGGGAACATGACCATCATGTGATGGCGCCGTGAAAGTAAGAGACACACGCCAGAGCCACCAAGAAAGAGACTTCCAAGTTTGGTAATCAGAATCAAGAAGGGGGGGAGAGGGCTTGTGTTGTGTGAGACACGGACTGGGCGATCTGTGATCTATTTTGCTCCCACTCCGTCTTCCTTGATTTTTTTTTCTCTGGCACGGCATGGGTTACCAGTAAGAGTTAATCGTGGTAACACAAGCACATTTCATGCTCCAGATCTAGATTCAGATTCACATGCCTTGAAGGGGGGGGGGGGGGGGGGGGGGGGGGGCTCAAGAGGTATTTTCTTACAGAACATCGTTTGGCTGTATCAGGACAAAGGCCCTTCTTTAGCCTCTTCCTCTTTCTTTACCAACAGGCCAACGCTTCTTCTTCTTCTTCTTCTTCTTCCTCTGCCTTCTTCTTGTCTCTCAAGCCTCGCTCTACTGTCGCAATCGGTCCAACGGGCCACCCGTGACTCGGCGTCTCTGTGGACTCTTCAATGCCCAATCAAACGTCTCAGTTCGATCGTGCAGCGGTGAAACCAAGAGCGGAGGTGGAGCACCAAAAGGAGTTTAGCCTCATTCACACGAGTTCTTTTTTTTTCTGTTTGCCATCTAGAGGGGGATCGGGAATGGAGATCCCACGCTTCGGTTTCTCCATGTTCTCCAGTTTTTTATCTTGTTCTTTGCAAATGGATTCCTTTGTTTTTTTTATCTCTCACTCACTCTGACGTGACGTTGTATCCGGGTGTTTAGTCACGATGAAGCTTTTTCATGCCGGGTCCTTTGCCCCGGAAAGCTTCAAAGGGCTGTGTGCAACAAGCCGAGCGACACCATCTCGAGACCAAAGGCCCCCAAACAGACAGTCACTTTGACACTAACGCAGGGTGCCTCGGCCTCCACCGGCTTCAAGAGCAAATGGGCTTTCGACCCCCAAACGGCCCCCTGCCGACGTGGCTCCCTGGCACTGCACACTGCACACTGTAATGCCTACAATCTATCAGCCTGGCCACCTGAGAAGGGGAGGATTTCTAGGGACTGAGAAGCACTAAAAGGATCAAGGGTTGCTTGTTTCTCTTGCATCTCATTTCATGCAGGTACGGGACAATGCTTGCGTCTGCTTCCATGCCCATCCCCCTCATCCTCTTTCTCTTCGCGTGGCCCGGACGCACGCACGTACACACACGCATAAAGCGATTTGTTTGCCTGAGTGCACTCCGATAGTAATGCATAATAGGGTAATACTACCGCCTGCAAGTCTCTAGGCTGCAGAATTATCGTCACTGAAATGCGAAAAAAGTCCGACATGAAAGAAAAAAACCCGTCCTTGCGGGAGAGCCGGGCATTTACTCCCCCCCCCTCCTCCAATTTACTGTGCAGCAAACGTGAGGCGAAGTGCAGGGCCAGAGCCATTCTCGTGCTGAACAATTTATATTGAACCTATAGATTCTAGAACAAACTGCAAGCGCGTCAACGAAACCCCCCCGGGCATTATTCAATATTGACTATGCCATACAGAGTAAAATGCAATATATTGAATGCGAAAGGAATAGGACAGGATAGGCAGCACGCATCTCAGCGTCCAACATGAACATTGCAACGTGATCGACTGGCTGAGCTCCCATGAATCATCCATTGTTGCGGGCGTCCGCCATGGCTTGTCACCCGTGGTCGCATCCGATGCTGTGGCTCTGGTCATTGTCGTGCTGAATCGCGGCATCACCCGAATATGGCATAAATATGATTCCAGGGATATACCGAGGTAGTGGCAATTTATTCCATATGCACGCACTTATCCCAATCACTCTGCCTCTGTTTCCCTCTCTCCCCCAGCAATAGATACATACTACAAGTACCGATCGCACATGGGGCATGGGGCATGGGGGAGGGAAGGGAGAGGGGGTCATGGATGTATGCAGCAAAGTAATTGCTGACCAGAACCTTTGAGCTCCTCATCTCATTCCGTTTCCCTCTCATCAAAATTCCGAGATGACAAGTTGATACATCAACTTTTGGAAACAAAAAAAAAACAAGAAACCTCTATTCCCATCCGCATGACTTTGCTGACAACCTTGGAAGCTGCTGGTCTACAGCATACCGCCAATGAAACCTCATCCTTTCCTTATCCTTCCATCCATCATCACATTTCATCACATCCCACTGTAGGCGCGCGTTAGGTTAGCTTTTGACGGCCCGCCCGGCTTCCTCCGCCAAACATTCCTGGCCAGTCCCTCTGCCCAGAGGTCCTCGTCAAGCTTCTGACAGGGCAAGCACATTCGTCCTCCCTTTTCCTCCCCCGCCTTGGTTGATCAACTGCCGTGACCCTCACAGTCCTTACAGTCTCCTATCAGAGAATGTATATGCTTTTTTGATAGACATAAACATGTCATGCCCATCATAAAACATTGACGTACGATACGAGTAGTGATAGAGAGACCTGAGCTTATCACCCAACAACTCCCCCTCGCCAATGCCTGGGCAACCGCTCAAACCACCCCCTGCGTTGTCTGATCTGCGGGCCCAAGCTCCCTTGATTTTTGCTGCTCAAGCTCAAGCGAGGCTTGATCAAGGGAAAGGGGGGCCAGCAGTTCGTTCGTTCATATGATTCCGTTGCTCGTTCCCGTAGGTGACGAAACAAAGGCAAACGCCATACATGGCTTTCCCCTCCCAGTCATATCATCGAATGGCTGGGCCTGGTCTTGGTCCGCCCTGCGAATTGTACATCACACAGCGGCAAACACATGCTTTACCCGGGAAACAATCAGGTGACAGGTTTTTGAGTGGGGAGGGGGGGGTCAAGGGCCTTGCATCCAACTCTGTCAACTGGCGATGCAGCGGATATGCAATGCAGACATCATAGCCCTGAATATAGATTAAAAAGCTTCAGTTATGTTGACGGCGATTCGCTCAAGATGAGCGGCGCGATCATTCCGCATCGATCGCAAACTCTACGTAAAAGACGGTGAGGATCGAGAAGTTTTTCCGTTTCCTGATCACATGAATGATTGAGACTGCTCGAGCTCGTCAAAGCGTTTGGAGGGTTTTGTGAAGTATCACCAAGTGTAGGGTATGCATGTGCTCAGACTCGGGTGAAGGGAACCCCATGATTCTGGAATGCTCTGAGCATCTGTAAAACAGGGCACGGAGACTTTGGTGTAGCACGTGGACCGACCTGATATTTGAAATAGCCGATTAATTCCTGTATTCCCCCGATTTGGATGTGGTGGGTGTGGGTGGGATGTTTGTTTTCTCAGGTCGGGACGATCTCAGTGAGAGCTGGTCCGAAATTCCTCGGCAAGGTAAGGCTGCCAGTGATAGACGAGAACATGTAAATGTGGGTGCCGTAGACTAAGACAACGATCATCTCTATTGTGACTTGTACGAATCCTACTATTGTCGGATATTGCAATACCGTCATCAAGTTTCTGTGGTGGATGCTGAGCATGTTCTGCTAAAGAATGTGAACATGCCAGCCATTCTTGGTGGACAGTTGCCAACACTGATATTGCCTATCACAGACCTGATAGAAGCTATAGAGAATGTGATGATGGGACACGATCGTTGCAGAGTAAGAAAAATACATGGCCCTCTACGACGAGTGATTTCATAGTTTCGGATATGTCAGCTTCCGCGATGAAGTTTCCCCTCGTCAGTCGTGTGACGGATGTAAAGATACGCGGAATCAATATAACCAAACATTTGCACACATTTACGCCTCGAGGTGATGAGACATGCATCTTTTATTGATGATAACCTCCATACATGAAAGTTATTTGTTGCAGCCCCTCTCCTCTCCACATTCGGTGAGCATTCGGTGTTTGTGATCCTTGATATTTGGAATGCAGTACCCCATACTCTCTGCTAACGGCTTGAGCCTGCGTGTCTCACATCTATCATGTTGCTCATTCCTCAGATGTTAAAATGGAGCAAGAATGCCTATATAATTATCTTCTGGAACCTCGCTGAAACCAACTTCACCGCGGCCGAAGCCAGTTGAGACATTACGACTATATCCATATGACCTCGGACTATCTCTGCTTTTCGAACCTTTGAAACATATCATTCCTAGTCGAGAAAAAACGAGAAAGCTTGAGCCTGAAGCATAGCCGTAAAAATGCAGCTCAAGGCCTTTGCGATCGTCTCTACCCTGCTATTGACCGTCGCAGCCCAGGGAGGCATCGGCGACGATCTCCAAGGATTCTTGGACGACGTTTCTGGCCAATTAAAGAAAGTTATACAGGTTGTGGAGGGCTTCGTCGGAGGTCTTCTCCCTACCGGTACAGCTCTAGTAAGGCTGATGGTTAATATACTTTTCTTGTATAAGCTGACCGGATGTTTTAGATGATTACCGAGGCGGATGAATCGATGAGCAGCCAGCTCTCGAAATTTTTGGATAATGCTGCAACTTACAACTGGGATCAAGAACAGCTTAATGCGAGGGATCAAGAGAGGGTCTGTGGTCCCTTGAAACAGGCGAGTTTTGCTTTGATCATTCACGAGCGACAAGGAAACATAACCTAATCCTACCAATAGTTTATCGAACAAAGCCAAAAGTTTACTAACGGTCTGGTTCATTCTCATGACATAGAGAAGATCGTTCCCATCCCGGCAGCCCTTGATCATCTTCAAAAAACCACCGATGCTGTTATTTTCACCGTACATAGCTTCGTCCCGCGCTGTGATATCAGCACGTCTGATATCCATGAGCTTGAAAAGGCCGCCTCTCTCCGGCCGAAGCGTCGTTCTGATGACCCTTGATTTGGTGGACGGTCTGATCGAAGCTAGGAAAATGTGGATGTGAGCCGAGGACTCCAATCTAAGATGGAAGCCAAAGCAGATGGGAATGGAGACATGGTCAGCGATGCTAGGGGAGGAGGGATACGGTTCGTTCAAACACGCGCTTCTTGACAACGTGTTGGACAACTACTACAGCATCAAAAAAAAAAAAAAAACCAGTGTCCAATAAGAGTGGAAACAAATCATCTTTGAGCTTATGTGTATCTAGAGACCAGCATAGGTAATTGATATCTGTTAACCTAGAGACTAATGCGGCTGTAAATACGAATTACGTGGTTGCCGTTCTGTGGTGTTGGTTTGGCGCCAAGAAGCGGCTGCGCAGATCACAGATGCGAGATACGAAACTGAGCCTCCAAGCAAGAATACCAAATGAGCTGAGTATCGCGAGGATCTTGAATCATGGTAAACTAGGAATCGGGGCTTTATGAATTCGTTACAATTTCTAATTGGGTATCAAAGCACCTCTATGTTTACCGCAGCATCTGCTATTGAAGCCAGTTATGGTGTATTTAAGGGAATGGTATCCCCAACCTAATTTTTACAATGATTTATGAGAGATAATTAGTGGCATCGATTCATCATCAAAACCAAGTCATGATGTGTCATTTCATCCTCTCCATCGTCCTGCTTCTCGCCATCCCCCAACTCATCCAGTGCCATCCCTCCGGGCAATGCAAGGTGATTGCAGCTGACTCGGACTGGCCATCAACTAAAGAATGGAGGGCTCTTAACGACACTCTTGGGGGGAGGCTCTTACGACCAGTATCTCCAGGCGCTGTTTGCCATCCAGAGCAACCTACCTACGACCCCAAAGAATGCCCCAGAGTTGCTAAAGCATGGGGTTCTTATGAGTTCCATTCATCCGACCCTATCTCGGTCATGAGCAGTCAATACGTGAACGATACTTGTCTGCCAGATCCCGCCTTTACTTGCAGCAATAGTGGCTATCCGGAATATGTCATCAATGCAACAACGCCGGAGCATGTCAGGCTGGGCATCAACTTTGGCAAGTACAAAACGAGGGCCGGTTTTTTTGTTCGAATTATTAACAAGTTTGTAGCACGAGAAAATAATATTAGACTAGTCGTAAGGAGCACTGGTCACGATTTTATTGGACGTTCGACGGCTCCTAATTCGTTGTCAATATGGACACACCATATGAACTCAATCAAGAGCTGTAGCAATGGCTTCCAGCCACGAGGTTGCGGAAGCAAGGTCAAAGGAAGCGCTGTAACTCTTGGTGCCGGAGCCGAGATGCAGGATGCCTTTATCCATCTGGAAACTCTCAACCAAACCATGGTCGGCGGGAGTGGCCGTACAGTTGGAATCAGCGGTTACGTCACGGGTGGTGGATTCTCACTTCTGTCTCGACGATATGGACTTGCTGCAGACAATGTTCTGGAGATGGAAATCGTGACACCGACCGGTGAGGTTCTCACCATCAACGAGTGCCAGCATTCAGATCTATTTTGGGCAACGAGAGGTGTAAGTGACCACATTGGACTTGTATGCCATGCACTATTACTTACGTGCTTTAGGGTGGAGGCTCAACTTTTGGGGTGATCACATCCATCACTCTGAAAACATTCCCGAGCCCAAGGATACTCGCCATGGACTTTATGATGCTTGCAGATGCCAAAGAAACTTTCATTTACGACATGGCCTCTTTCATATTTGGTCAACTGCCACGTCTGGGTGACAAGGGAGTTTCAGGGTACATGTCTGTGCTGGCGAGAATGCCGAATCCAATTCCTCTTCCGGGTGCTCCAGAGGAGGTCGGTGGAGTCATTGGCGTTGCTATGCTTCAAGACACGAGCAAGGAGGGAGACATGCTCAAGCTGTGGTCGCCGATAAACGATACGATTAACACAAAATGGCCCGGAAAAGTTCAATTCCTGCCACGAGTTGTGGCGTACAATTCGTACTTTGGCTATATTAATGCGCATTATGATAATATGACTACGGGAGGCGACTTTTACATGGCATCTCGACTCTTGGACGAGGCAGCTTTGATAGATGATCCAAAAGCTCTTGGTAGGGCTATAGAGGGTTCTGTCAAAGCAACTGATGGCTTGACTGCGTTTCTTGTGGCAGGGAAGGGGACTCACAATGCTGATAGCAATGCCGTCAATACAGGGTGGCGGAATTCTCATGTCCATGCTGGCAAGTTACCTTTTTATCACGCCTTGAACCTGGAATTACTAACCCATCTCGTCAAAGTTACCGTCAAAGCCTTCCCTCCCCTCAATACTACGGCTAACTCTGAAGCTATCAGGCAGCTCGATGCAGCCATGGAACCGTTCAGACGGCTATCGCCAAAAACTGGTGCTTATATCAATGAGGTACGACATCTGTTTCGGATGAGCAACTCGCAACTAAGACGTTCAATAGGGATTTCCGTTTGAGAAGGACTGGCAGAGGACCTTTTGGGGAGACAACTACCCTAGACTGCTTGCCATCAAGAAGAGAATCGATCCAGACAATGTGTTATGGTGTCACAACTGTGTTGGGAGTGAGGGATGGAACGATGGCACAGGTCGCCTATGCAAGCGCCAATACTAAACAATTTATTAATTGGAGGAACTTGAATAGAAACCTCAGTTGGTTCACGATGAAGCTTTACAGATTCGGATACTGCAAAGTCCAAATCGAATGTGTCTCGACCAGGCTACGTTTCTCAATAAATGCGATTGCCCTTCTCAACCAATTTAAGGGACAGTCGAGAGAGACTTTGTGGATATAGCTTGAGCCTTGAAAACTACATACTCCTATCTCACCAGTAAAAACGATGTGACAGCGTTCGTGGGGGGTATAGTCTGATATTTTATTGAGTAGATTGCTGTAGGTTAGGTAGTAATAATGAATCAAATGACATAACTGTATCACGGCCTTGACATCTTGAGCAAAACATTCTGTTGTGCCTCGGGATGTTGAACTCACTCCTGGGCTGCTTCTTTACCAAATGTCTTTATAATCATAATACTTGATCTCCGAAACGTCTTGGTGTGACAGAATCGGCCTGTCGCTTGTCCCACTGCCCGTTGCCATCGATATTGCCAATTACGGGTTATGCAATGCGATCGTGCCATCCATCCCATGCCCAAGAAAGCGGAAGAAGAACCCCGGTGCCATAGCTCAAAGTCAGAGCATCAATACCGCGCCGATACGCAGCTGAAAGGTGTCTTGATTCAAGTGAAATTACCCTTGACAGCAACTAAAAGCGCCATGTTTGTGATGTGTGTTGGATCATGTCTTGGCGACATCCGGGGCCCATGTCCCATCAACAAGCATCACAAAAAAGAAAAGCAATTGCAGACTAAAGATCCACGAGACTTGTTGAGTGATGACATTTGTAAATTACGAAGCCAAAGTTTTTAAGGGTTACACTGACTTGGTCCCTTGAGGAAAAAAAGTAAACCTTGGAAAGCCTGGGTTTTTATGATTTTGGAGTTATACGTATTGCTCTGTGAATCAGTGCATAACCATACTTGTCATTACATGGTCTCGTTTTTGGTTGGCTTCTCCGATCGTATGAAGTACGGCTTGGAGAGAGCTGGAACTTAATGGTTCATCTGTCCACAGCGTGTTATCAGACAACTTGTTTGGACATGACTGAATATACTGAGAATACCAACTGATTCAATGCTCAAACGTGACATGTATATGTATATATAGCATAATATGCTGCAAAGGTAACAACACGGATATTCTACCATCACCAGTTCGCCTACATTCCTGAAGACACTTGGATCAATGTCAGCAAACAACTGCCAGGAAACCCAGCATCATTAAACCCCCAAAGCAAGGCCGTTAACCACACACATATCAGCAAGAATCCCAGCCTGCAATCGCCAGAATGTCCCAGAATCCACGCCCCGGCGAGGATCGTAGTAAGCTCAACGTGCTGGCTGAGGCGGCTACAAGTAAGCTGGCCGAACAGCAGACAGAGCTTAAGAAGAAGGAGGCAACGCTCAATGACATGAAGGATCTCATGGGCGAAGATTTCGTAGCGAGAATTTGGCCTCTATTGGAAAATACGGAGATGGGAGACCAAATCCTTGAGCGTGGATTCAGGTTTTCACAGCTCCAAGGGCCGGACTTGTCAACCTTTGACACTCAGGTCGCCCTAGCTCTGCGCAGCCACGGCTGTGCATATGAAGAAATAAGCACCTTCTTGGGCCGGGGGCCGAAAATGATGTCGATGCATGCGAAGTGGACGGCAGAAGGGTCTCTATGAACCGCTGGGCCTGCCAGAAACATCGTAGGCCACACTTTGGTCTTAATATATAGAGCATCAAGAGACTTGTTCATTCATTACTTTTGGTCATTCACAATTAATCTGCAACTATTTTTTCTTCTTTTGGTCATAAAAAGCGTATGCGTAAAAATCCCCCCCACTCCACGGATCTTAAGCCGTGGGTGTCTCATGCACGTTTTTCCTCCGCTGTATCTGACCAACAAAGACCTTTCGGAACCTGCCGCTGCAGATGTCCGAAACGTTCTCCTTGACGCCCGCCCAGTTCTCTCGGACAATGTCCATGGTTGGGCGGGAAAAGACTTCATCAATCTCCTCGAGCGTCTTGTCCTTGGTCTCGGGCATGAAGAAGATTTGGTAGAACTCGCCGATGAACGCGATGCCGCCGTAGAAGCCAAGGGTGAGGCCGGTGCGGGTCATGGCCTCTTCCATGGCGGTGAAGTTGTAGGTGACGATGAAGGAGGCGAGGAAGAGGAGAGCATCGGACGTGGTCATGCCGTAGCTTCGCAGGTACGTGGGGTAAACTTCAGAGGGAATCACTGCAATTTTTTTTCCTCTCGTTAGTACTTGAAAAAAAAACATAGTGATATGGATGATATAAGCAAGGTTGGCTGTGACTTACCCCATGTCAAGCATGCGTAGGAACCAAAGAACATCATGTAGATGATAAGACCCGAGAGATACAGCCCCTCTGCAGCCATGAGATGTGTGCCCAACGGCATCAAGTAGGCAACACCAATCAGAATCAAGCCGATAAAGAAACCGGGAAGCATTGTGATGGCCCAGAATCGCCTGCCGCATGTCTCCATGAGGAAGATGGCAGGGATTGTGCCAATGAGCAAGGATCCGCCGCCGACCAGGGACATGTAAGTGGCGTTCTCATCGCTAAAGCCAATCTGCTTCATAAGCACGGACATGTAGTACATGATGGCGTTGACACCCGTCAGTTGACCAAGCAGGATCATAATGTTTGCGTATACAAGAGCTCGGCGAGCACGAGGGACACTATTCGCAGATGTTAGTCATGCCCTGCATAAGAGATTGACATGGACTGGGAGAAGGGAGGCGAGGCAAGGGAGGCAAGGGAGAGAAAAAAAAAACGTACGTGAAAAAGTCCATCCATGGGAACCTCTGGTTCTTGGCGCCCTCGGTGACCTCGGTCTCTTCCTGCTTAACCGCCGAGGCCATGACGAAGAACTCCTCCTTGGAATCGGCTGACTCGACCCCGCGAATTCGCTTCCACACCTTGAAAGAGTCCAGGACCCTGCCCTTGTGCATCAGGTACCGAGGGCTCTCCGGCAAAAACAGCATGCCGAAGAACATGATGGTGGAGAAGACGAGAGAAGAGCCGAGAATGTAGCGCCAGTTGCCAGGGACCTTGAGGAAGATGGCCGCGACGGCATAGCCCAGCACCTCGCCGAGGGCGATGTTGAATTGGTAGAGGGAGACCAGGTTGCCTCGAATGCGGCGCTCAACTGTCTCAGCTACGTAGACGGGGACTGTTCCGCCCTCCAACCCAACGCCCATGCCGAGGATGACACGGCCAGCTATAATCATGCCTGTTGTAGATGATTAATAAGAAATCCGTATTACTAGGTTGACCATTTGCTGCATGTGTATAGGTGGGGGGAGACAGCATTGATTCCTTACCGAAATTGATCGAGCCCGCCTCGAGGGCCGCACCGATGGTATACAACACAATGGAAATCATAATGGCCCATTTTCGCCCACAGTACTCGTTGGCCGGTGACAGCAGCAGCGCACCACCCACAGCCCCCAGCGGCATTCCCGCATTCACCAAGCTATTCTGTCGCGAGTCGATGTGCAAATCCCTGGGCAGGAACAAGTTTGCGCCGGAAATCAGGCTCTGGTCCAGGCCGGAGAGCAAGCCACCCATGCTCGCGAATGCGACGAGCAGCCATGTGAAGTGACGGGGGTCCTTGAACTGTATGTTGAAGAAGCCCGTGTCGAGGCCGCCGGCGGCTTCGAGTTGGCGCTCGAGGTCTTCGATGAGGGTGTCGACTTCATGGCTGTTTGGGCCGGGCGCCACATAAGTGTCGACAATGGCCTTTTCCTGACCGTCGTCTGAAGACATTGTTGGTCGTTTGGCTGTTGGTCGAAGCGACGATGATCGCTGCTAGGAGGGGATCCGATCTGGGGTAAGGAGATTCAAGATTCAAGGTGGACAACCATCCAACCCAATGCCAGCAGAAAGAAGAAGAAGAAAAAAACGACAAGGGGGGTATCGAAAAGAAACTTTTCTTCTCTTTTACATCATCATCATAAAAAAGGCCAAAAGGAAAAGGAAGAAAAAAACATAATAAACAAAAGAGCTCTTCGGTATTTGTAGTTGCAGCAAGTTTAATATCTGCCTATTTCCCGAGAGGCGAGAAAAAGCTTGGTCCATCTACTGTCCTGTCCTCTCCACTCTCTTATTACATGCATCTTCAAAGAAGCACGAGCACGGCTGGGGCGGCCACGGCGCGGGCCTGGCCATGATTGGTTTTCTTTGCCCATCCCATTGGATGCATCAGGTTCCTTGGCTGGTGGTCACCCGTGGAAAGGGAGGAAGGGGATGGCCGATGAACGAACTAACAAAACAAGGCCAAGGCAATGCACGAGCCTCTCTCACTCACTCTTACTCACTCATGAATCGTGTGGTTGCACATCGTGGGAAGAAAGCCGAGTTTGTGTGTGCGTGCGGGTGTGTCTATTGTCGTATCTAATACGTACAAGCACCTTGTTTGGTCCTTGTTTGCATGTATGAGATGGCGCAGGGTAAAACAAGAATGGCGTTGGACCAGTCGTATGTATGTGTGTATGTGTGTAGTCTATGTATGTAGTAGTAGAACTCAACCAAAGCAGTGAGTACAAAATACACCCTTATGCGAATTGGGCATGTTTACGTGCATTTCGCATGCAGCGCCACTGGAATGGCGTTGACTCGGAATGGCATGGTGTCGGAAGACGCAGAAGAGACGATGCCGGCTATTCTGCCATGGCCTGTTCTCTTCCCTCCGCTACAACCCTTGTCCATGTCCGTGTCGATCGGAGCATTGAAAAAAAAGACGCGAAAGAGGAGGGGGGGGGGAGGGAAAGCCACACTCTAACGTTAAAGGGGGGGCAGAGAAGAGCCGGAGCCAAAGGGAAAGGGAACGGCAGAAGAGGAGCACTCACTCACTCACTCACTTACTTTCTCTTACGAAAACAAAAAAAGGAAAAGCAACACCATCACAATCTCGAATGTCGACTTTTTGTCTGCAAGTGAGGATCGGCAAAGCCGAGAGCCTCGCCCAGCAAAAAGAAAAGAATACATGCGGCCCAGGCCATCCCTCCCCTTGTCGCCCATGTGCCCATGTCCGAGGACCTTCCCTCGTCCGCGGCTAAATATCCTCTTTTGTATAGAAATCTACAGCTTTTATCCTCATCTCCCCTTGCTCCCGTATCTCTTATCCTTCGCCCGCACTACAAGGGAAAGAGAAAGAAAAAAAAAACAAGAATCTGACCAGAGCCAAGGGGTCTCGAAGGGGCTTCTGGTGGACATTTTGTGGTTCTGCTACGGCGGTAGTGCTCCGTACCAAGCCCGGCCTTTGCCTGATTTGTATGTACTATGCAAATTGTCGCCAACATATGGCCCTTGCCCATGGCATGGGGACCCGGTCCGATGGATATGGTGGGACCCTTGGAAAGACAAGAAGGTGTCTTGCTAAATGCCTAAGCAAGCCTAGTCCGTGTTTTCCGGGCGATAAAGTCCCATGATGTCGGCGGCGGCAGATGAGATGGATGTGCAGACGACTGTCCGAGGCAGATTATTATCTATGTGCAGTCCTACAGTGTGTGTGTGTATGTATGTGTGACTGAGAGAAAGGAAAAGCTCAGATCTGCATACCACCACCACCACCACCACCACGGGCCGCATCACCACCATCACCACCCTTTGTTTCTTAGTAGTATAGCTTGGCTTGTAATATCAATATGCCGAGATGACGCTTTGAACGTAGCATCACATATCTCGTAGTGTCCAAGCCTCCCCCAGCTTGCAGTTTATCTTATCCATCAACTTTTTGGACCGGACAAGTCCGTCAGTACTAACTCCGTATATCCTGCATCTCGCAGCCGTGCCGTTCGCATCCGAATCTACACACGGCCCTCGGGTTTGAGCGACGCCCCCCCCCCCCCCCCCCCCCCCCCCCCCCATGCCTTTCCAGCTTGCAACCCGATTGCCTGCATCGTATAGTTTGGGGTCACACATTCACATCTCGGCCCGGGCATCCTGTCAATCAATGGTTTGTCATCTTTCCATGTCTCATCCAGATCAGCGGGTGTCTTATCATCAGGGATTCATCAACTAAAAAAACGGCTTTCTTGACTTGCCTGTCCTAAATGTCTAGCGCCAACAAGATGAGAGAAACTACTTGTAGGAAAAGAAACGTCAAAGGTCTGTATCGTGCCGTTGGAGATGTCACTGGAGATGCTATTGTGGAGACCGGCAGAGTGTCATGCCAACCTGTATCTATTCTATTCTATGCTCAAGTCTATGTCTATATGCTTGTCTATCTATACCTTTGTCTATAGCCTGTTTTTTTATGCCCCAAGTCTATCTCATGCCTAATGCAGGAAATCATACAAATTATACAACATTACACATTCCTCTTGTTCGTACATGGCCGGCTCACACGCACTCTTTGTCCGAGGAGCTTTCATGGCCGTCATCCACCCCCTTCTGCTTCTCCGTTTTGGTCTGTGTGTTGGTCGATGGCCGCCGCTTGGCAGCATCGCCGTCAAAAATGTATGCCAGCTCCTCAAGTGTCGGACCCGCCGTTTCAACGAAGAAAAAGTAAACAATAAGAAAAATGACTGCTACCCATACGCAGTAGTAGATGTAGAATTTCCAACCAATTTTCTGCAGCCCAATCGGGTTGACATAACTGCCGAAGACGGTCGCCACTTGGATGGTCAGCAGGACAAATGCCCATGTCTTGGCACGCATTTGATATGTCACAAGTTCCAGAGGATACGTTACGACAAGGTTGGTCCAGGCAAATGTGTAAAATCCCTGAAAGATGAATATGCATGCAAGAACCAGACGACCTGCCGGAACAGAGCCCTTATCAAGGTATTGCTGTGCTGCAATTGTCCAGGCAATGAAAGTTACGAGAACACCACCGGAACCAACCACAAAGAACGTGCGCCTCTTGAGCTTGTTAATCAAGGCAGTAACAGCCAGCGCAACTATGTATTGCCAAATTGTTATCATACCATTCACAAGGGTAATGTCCTTGTGAGCGGTGATGCCTGTGGTCTTTAGAGCCTCCGTCAAGTAATTTGACACCAGCAAATTACCAGAGGTTTGACTAAAGATGGCACACGCAAAGCACAGGGCAATACGCTTCAGGTTGGGAATGGATGAAAAGAAGTCTTTCCAGGTTATGGTCTGCTCGGCTTCCTTTGCAATCGCTTCCTCAATCTGGGCACACTCAAACTCAACAAGCTCTGAGTGCGGGTTGCATTCGCCATGATACTTGACCAGAATTTCTCGAGCCTTCTTTGCTTCACCTTTAGCTACCAGCCAGCGAGGAGACTCGGGACAGAAGAAGATGAAGAGAAGCTGGTATGCTGATGGCACAACCTGAATCAGGGTGGGAAGCTTCCACGACCAGTCACCCGGTATTTGATAACAGCCATAAGTTGCCCATGCACCAATGACGTATCCAAGCACAATTGACGTGTTATAGAAAGTCGTGACTTGAACTCGCTCCTTGGGATGGCTCAACTCGGTCACCAAAACCGGCGCACCCATCTGGATCAAGGACGAGCCCATTCCCAAGATCATCTTTCCACCAATGTACATATTAAGGGATGTCGCAAAGAACTCGATGAAGACACCGACGATGATGACGATGGAACCGAGAGCGGTAGGGACTCGACGACCGAACTTGTCACCTATTCCACTGAGGAACAGGAAGGGTAGTACGCCGCCGATGGAATTGGAAGCGCCGAAAAGGCCCAGCTTGGAGCCGACTGGATGACCGAAGCGATTCTGCCATGTTGGTAGGACCTGCATGCCATTGGTCATGGACTAGTAAGTAGAAAGCATGGTTAGTCTATATATTCGTTCGTTCGTTTGTCTGTTCGTCCATAACGGATGGAGGAGAGGAGAGGAAGGAATGAGAGGAGGTTTGGAACAGGCTCAAAATTGGTGAGACAATTTTGTGTTGGAAGGATGAAAGGATCCGGCCGTTGCATAGTAGTACAAAGTAGGTAGGTAGGTAAAAATACAAGTAGTAATAAAGGTAGAATCTTACCCCGTCGATACCGAGAGCAGCGCTAGCCAGCAGCGAGGATGTCAGAAGGAAATACAGCAGGATTCCGTTCTTACGGCGCCAAAACGGCGGGATTGACTCAAGGTCAATCGGAGAACTGATGTCATTGCCCGCGTGAGCAGCGGCTGATGGAGCCATGGCAAATGGAATGGAGCTGGTTGGTGGTTGGGCTCCCTCTTTCGGGCGGTGGCCCTGAACTAGCTTCAGCTGGCTGGCTGGAAGTGGTGCCAACAACAACTCCTCACTGGTGACTCCTCACCACACTACTGTACAGCTTGCTCCGTTACTCCTCTTCCTCCCCTTGCGGCAGTGGGGGCGTACGACGGGTGGCGGGCGCAAAGTCGTGTTCAGAGGGAGAAACGGGGGGTGGAGGGGAGTGAGTGAGCGAGTGAGTGGGCAGCAGAGCAGCAGGGCAACGAATAAGGATGAAGAGAATGGATAGGCCCTCCTAGCATGGGAAGCCTCTCGTGAATCAATTGTGAGGGAATGACTTGTGCGGCTAAACCGTTGAGCCCATCGTCGTTAGTAGGCAGGACAAGAATAGTTTGTGTGTGGTTTTTTCGGAGTTTTACATGTAGGAGAAAATCTTTTCATCCGAGTTGCTGCCTTAAATTTGGACAAAATTTGGCAAAATAGATTGTGCCATGTCTCGCAATTTTTTCCCTTCCAGGGCTTCCAGGGCTTCCAGGGCTCTTCCAGGGCTTGTCAGCGACCCTGTCCCTCCCATTCAGACCACTCAGGACACCTGAAGCCTACCCCATGGGGAAGAAGATGACCTAGAATTGATCTTAGCGTCTCCTTCAGGGCTCGGTAAAGGACGGGAAAATAGCACACAAAACGGAGAAATGAGGCTCGTCGGTGAAAAAAAGAAAAAAGCATTCCCCCCTGATTGAGGCCAAGGAGAAGCTAGTCTCTGTGTGTCTCTGCATGTGTGCGTGTACGTGTGCGTGTTTGTGTTAGGCCACATGGCACACACACACACACACACACAACCATCACCACCACCACTACCAACAGATCTTCACAAAGACCTACTACTGGACGCCAACTGGGCATCGGAGAATTATGGAACAATTCTCCTACGGTGAATTGACTCGAGGGACATGGTCAAGCAACCGACTAAAACGCCACGGACGGCAATAACACGTCCACGGTTACCGTACTGACGGTACACACCCCCAAACCTGGAACCTGGAGAACAAAGGGGACCCCCCCCGGAGGCTGGAGCCACTACCGCATCTCTCCCTCCCCCTCGGTCTAGTTCAAGATACGAAGGTGCCCGACAATAGCAAGCGAAAAGAGCCAAGACCCAGGAAAGTACTGGAGAAGAGGAGAAGGCGAGGGGAGGTGTCATCATTTACTAGGTATTACCTACCTATTATTGATTCGGAATCGGTCGAATCCAATAGAATTGAACTGAGTTTAATCCAAAGTCCAAGCCCAAGCCCAAGCCACGTCGTTGTCCCCCCACCAAAGACCAGACCATCACGAGGCGATCAATGCTGGATGTGTATAAAATCATGGCCTTATCAAAGTTGGGGGCGGCCGCCGTCATGTCTCGCCGCCCCCTCAACAACTTCCCTCCGTTCACGGGGGTTCCTTTATTAGTTCCAGTATTAGTATCGCGTACCATATACTACTAACCTCTTTTCTGTTTCAACATTACATACGAGACAGACAGACGGAAACAACAAACAGCCGCAACATGCCAGAACGATCAGCTCTACCGGGTGACTTTGAATGGGGGTTCGCGACGGCGGCCTACCAGATCGAGGGTGCCGTCACTGAAGATGGTCGCGGCAAGTCTATTTGGGATACATACTGCCACCTTGAGCCTACTCGTACCAAGGGTGCCAATGGCGACGTTGCCTGCGATCATTACCATCGATATGAGGAGGACTTTGATCTGTTGACCAAGTATGGCGCTAAAGCTTACCGCTTCTCCATCTCCTGGTCCCGTATCATCCCCCTCGGAGGTAGAAACGACCCTGTGAATGAGGAGGGCATCGCATTCTATAACAGACTCATCAATTCTCTGCTGAGGCGGGGTATCACGCCTTGGGTCACTCTATACCACTGGGATCTGCCACAAGAGTTGCATGATCGCTATGGCGGATGGCTAAACGTTGACGAGATCCAGCTGGATTTTGAGCGGTATGCGCGGCTGTGCTTTGAGCGGTTTGGGGATCGCGTGCAGAACTGGATCACTCTCAATGAGCCGTGGATTCAGGCCATATATGGCTATGCTACCGGCTCTTACGCGCCGGGCAGAAGCAGCATCAATGAGCAATGCGCAGAAGGTGATAGCACTACAGAGCCCTGGACTGTTGGAAAGGCCCAAATTATGAGCCATGCTCGTGCCGCCGCTGCTTATAACAACGATTTTCGATCATCTCAAAGAGGCCAAATTGGTATCGCGCTGAATGGCGACTACTACTTGCCATGGGACCGCAATGACCCGCGCGATGTTGAAGCAGCAGAAAGGCGGATGGAATTCCACATTGGATGGTTTGCAAACCCCATTTTGTGAGTACTCTTCATGGATTTAAAAAAAAAAAGCCCACAAAAACTGACCATCTCCAGCCTCAAGCAAGATTATCCACAATCTATGCGAAAGCAGCTAGGCAGCCGACTACCAGAATTCACAGAAGCAGATATCGCCGTCCTACAACAGGGTGATACTGACTTTTACGGCATGAATTACTACACAGCGCAGTTTGCTCGCCACCGAGAAGATCCCATTCCTGAGACGGACTTTTTAGGCGGCATCTACGAGCACCACAAGAACAAGGATGGCGCGCCCGTGGGCGAAGAGAGCGGCATTCACTGGCTGAAATCCTGCCCGGACTTGTTCAGAAAGCACCTGGCTAGGATTTACAAGCTTTACGGGAAGCCCATCTACATTACCGAAAACGGCTGCCCATGCCCTGGCGAAGATCAGATGACATGTGAGGAGGCGGTTAATGATCCTTTCCGCATTCGGTACTTTGACTCGCACTTGGACGCCATGTCTAAAGCCATCAACCAGGATGGAGCTGTGGTGAAGGGATACTTTGCCTGGGCACTTCTTGACAACTTGGGTATGCAAAAACCTTCCCCATCCCCCCCTTCACTTCGTACCCTAGGTAGCTAACAACGCATCACAGAATGGTCAGACGGATATGGACCTCGCTTCGGCGTCACATACACCGACTACAAAACTCTGAAGCGCACACCAAAGAAGTCAGCACTGGTACTCAAGAGGATGTTTGCCGAGAGACAGGGGGTCAAGGTGGCTGCATAAACAGTGTTCGCCAAAGGAGTCTCTTTTTTTTTCCCGTGGAAACCGGTCAAACGGCTAATTACTTTGTATAATATGTATATGAGAGATGTGCTAAATACCCCGTGAAATAATCAGATATCAATGTTCCTTTTTTTTTACTCTCCGTACTGTACAGTCGTTTTGGGTGTGCATTGAAAAGGAGGTCATGTGTTGTTGGCGATTCGTCGCGCCGCAGTCGAATTATAAACATGGCTTGCATGGGATCCCAGCCAATGGCGTCTCTAAGCATGTGTCGACGACGGTCGCGAGCGATACTCCCCGATGGGAGGGGACCGGTACCCAAGAAGACACCGACATTCAAGACTACAAGTATGATTCTCCGACTGATGTAGACTGTGTACCTCCCTGTTCTAGGATCATCAGAGTTTCGGCTGTGGCTTACACCAGAAGCAAAAAAGCAAGAGAGAGAAAAAAGATGGTGTCAATAACTAAAGGGGGGAGGGCAACTCGGGGGGCTATATATAGTGTGGCAGCCATCTCGAACCCTCCCCCCCCCCGACAGACTCTTTATTTTTTCCTCTTCTTGTTTGCAACATACTTTGATTCCATCCATCCGCTTAAAAGCACCTCCCGCCCATGCATTCAAACAAAACATAAAATATGATTTCATTCCCCCCAAGAGCCGTATATCCCTCCAGAGAAAAAAAAAAAACCCCTCCCTAATGCTATATACACATTATTCGTTGAAACGCCTCTTCCTCCTCTTCTTTTTCTTTTTCTTTTTGGTCATCTTTTCAAGCGACTGTATTCGAATCACTCCTCAGAGCGTCAGAGGCTTTTGAATCCAGCCTTGTCAGAATATCTAGAAGAACTGAGAAATCGCTCTTGGCACGGGTGGCGAGCGGTGAGTTTTGGTTGCGATGAATAATAGCTAACAAGCTCGCGCCAATAAGTCTAATCTTTTCGACCTGTGGTTGGAAAATTTGAGTCAGTATTATTCCGTAAGAAAGGAATATGAACGCACAAAAACAAAAGGTAAGGAGAGGGGAGGAGAGGAGATGGACTCACGTTTGGCTCGCCGTTGGCCTGCAGCGCCCAAAATGGCGCCTCATTCATAACCCGCAGCATGTCCCTCACGATTTCGGACTTTCTAAGGTCCGCATGCTCTACGCCGGGCGCGTAATACGACAGCTCCTCAAACTTTTGCTCAATCACCATGCGCAAGCAATGAAGCGTCACCTGGAGATTTGTAGTCTGTATTACAAACTGCTTGGCCTCGGAGGAGGGCATCCCACCGCCGCCCGAGGCCATGCTAAAGGATTGGAGATACGGTGGAAGATCGTCCAGACATGTGATGAAGCGTACGTAGAGGGAATCTAGGTTTTGCCTTTCAGCGGTGGTGAGGATGGAGTCGGGAGGAACGTTGGGGCGGTAGTTTTGCTGTGCTTGGTCCTGGAGGAGGCGTATCTCCAAGAGGAGATCTGCGGCGGACTGCCAGAGCCTCACGTTGGCGTTGAAACCGGCGATGAAGCTCCTTCTCATGGAATCCGAGTTGTTGTCACCGGGAGAAGGCCCTGCAGACTCGTCTTCAATGCCCGAAGGGTACAAGGTGGAGATGCCGGAGTCGAAGCAGTATTTATGAATGGTGATGGGACGGTTATTTAGAATAGCGGCAGACTTGTCACCCAGATACAGGATCCAGAAGCATCGGCGACGCAGCTCCGCTTCAATGGGGTACAGGTTCTTCATCGAAGACTCATCGTGCAGATGCATGACCTGCGCCAGTCGGATGGCCTCCCCGAAAATGTGCCAAGAATACTTTGGCTTACCAGCCGCGTGGAGACAGTTGGAGTGAAAGTACCTGATCGTGATGGAGTTTGCATTAGGGCTCTCCAGATCCGATTCCAAATGCTGGTGGAGACCGTCGCGCGAGGCCTGGAGGAAAATGTCGGCGACGGATTCGCCTTCGGGGAAAATGTCCTTGGGCAGCATGAAGGAGGCTTCTGCGCACACAGCCGTGACCAGGATAAATGTGGAATCGGCCCAGGGAGCCAATCGGTTGCTGCTACTCCTCATGTTGTTGTTTGTTTGGGCCATGCTGGGCCATGATTCCGACATGCTGGACGGTGTACCAGCACTCGCGCCGGGGGACATTTGTGCGTGAGGTGAGGCTTCATTCATACCAGGTAGAGGTTGGGAGAAGATTTGATTGACGACATCTCTGATGGCCGGCTCATATAGTAAAGGCGTGAGTGGATAAAGATACTCGAAGAAGAGGTCTATGCATCCTCTTATGATGCGTTCAAGGGACTGATTCCTGTTCGTCACGGCATGCGACAGGTTCAACCATCGCTGACGGGTAGACATGTTTTGCGATGACAAGTTGGTGCTCTCAACAGGCTGTCTAGAGATTTCAGTGTCGATACCCATAGGCTCACCCGCATCCCATGCAGCATCGGGAGAGAGTGAAGAGTTGGAAAAGGGAAGTCCCGTTGCGGGGCCGGAACCGGGGAAGCCCAAGCCTTGTTGCTGCTGTTGCTGTTGCTGCTGCTGCGGAGGGCCTCCGCGAGCGGCTGAGATTGTTGTCGAGTCCGGGGCAGGCTGGGTTGCGGCATCGCTTCGCTTTCTAGCCTTGGGGCCACGTCTGGCCAAGGGTAGATCAAAGGTACATTGCACGTGGGCGTCGCGGCAGTGAGTACAGCTGTCGACGGCGCTGAGATACTCACACTTGGGACAGATGTTAGGAATTGATATGAGTGAGTGAGTGGGGATGAAAATGAGATGGGATAAGATGAGATGAGATGAGAATTGAATGGGGAAACTTGAACGGGAAAATATGATTTGGAATATGTGAGATGTGAATTATAGGATGGGATATAAAATGAAATGCATAGGTAGATGAATAAATAAATAAAAAGAGAATTTGCATCAGACTAACCTTTGCCTTTCTTCTTCGACAACGATCGCATGCTCTGCTAACCAACCTGCCTCGAGGCTGGTGATGAAAGGGTGGTCCTCCTCCCCCTCCTCCACCAGTAGGCAGTGGTGGTTGCTGAGGCTGATGTGGAGGTGGAGGCTGATGTGATGAATGAGGAGACGTCGGCCCAACAGGAGAGTCGGGCAGATTTCCGCTGTTATTGCTGGTGCTGCTGCTACCGGCAGGGACCGTGACAGTCCCAGTCCCCGCGGAGGAGGAAGAGGAGGAAGTCGACGTGACACTGCTTCTGCTTGCTGATGCTGATGCCGCTGGAGCCACCTTGACTGCTGCTGCTGCTGCTGCTGCTGTCGTCACTGGAGAGACTGGAACTGTCATGGCTCGAAAGGTGGCCGATCTCTCTGCTCTGTGAAACCGAGATGGGGACGCAACAACAACAGCACGCACACACACACAGTCACTCACATACACGCACACAGACGCGGCGCTCTGCTGCTGCTGCTGCTGCTGCTGCTGCTGCTGGTCGTGCTGGCTGGTCGTACTGACTGGCTGGCTGGCTGCTTGCTGGGCTCGGCCCCTCCGGAGAAAAGTGAGGGTTGGCTCGTGGCTCTTGGCTCGACCCAGACTGGAGCAGCAGTTTCGTTGCCTTCCTGCACTGGGGACGGGGATTTATCACGGTCAAATACAACCAGGTCGGTGTGTGGAGAGCTGGCTCTTTGGGGGGGGGGGAGGGGACCTGACAGCCCTTTTTGGGCATGCGCAGCAGTTAGAAGCTCTGGCTCGCTTCTGGGCTCGACTTTTTTGCGACCTGCTGTTGCTGGTTCTTTTTGTTCTCCACCTTTTGATTTGAATGGGCACACACACACACGCACGCAACCAAGCACACACCCAATTCTCCGCGCGTGATGCCACGAGCTTTTTGGGGCAGAGAGGAGGGGAGAGGGGGGGGGAGAAGAAGCCTAGACACACGTTTCTTTATCGACACCAAGACCAAATCAGCAAACCAGCGCCACCCCCAGGTCCCGCTGGCTTGGGCTTGGGTTGTCCCTAAGACCGGCAAAGCAAACCACACCTTGGGAAAGCCATTTATGACGAAAAGTGTACTGACTCTTGACTCTGGGCTCTGGAACCTGACTTTCCTCAATTTTCTCTCCCGGCCTCGAATCGGGGATTGGATTGGATAGCCAAGGTGGTAGGCCCAAGACCCCCCATGGAACCTATGGGATGGATGGACCCCAATGCGGGGGCGTGTCTACAGGTAGGCTTTTTTGTTTTGTTTTGTTCTTTTGTCTCTGCTTGCTTGGCAATCTGGGCAGGGTCCTTGCCGAAATCCTTCAGCTGCCTGGTCCCTGGTCCTGTTGGACGGATGTGCCCCCGGGGAGCATGGATGACGGTAGCTTCGCTTCCTTTCTCCTCTTCTCCCTCTCTCTCGCTCTCGCTCTCCTTCTTCTTTCCCCAACCAAAGGGCGCGCGTCTTCCTGTGTCATGAATATTGAAACGAAACATGGTCTGTCTCTACATGCCGGTTGATAAAAGACAAATGTGGAATCATACCAAGCCAGCCAAGCCGGCAGAAATCAAGGAGAACTGCGTCCGTTGGCGACGCCCTCCAACTACTTGTACTACCAGTTCCCCATCTGCGGCTCATGTGAAACATCGCCATCATAACGCATCCACCACCGTCAAACCTGCAATTGCATAGAAAAAGTCCATGACAAGCGTATGGAGAAAACAAAAAACGCTCTCAATTCGTCTCAAATTCGGCGCATCTTGACCGAAGCATCCCTACCCCCTTGACGTCTTATGCTCCTCGGCATTGCACCGCCGACAAAAAAAAAGGTCCATCGAAAAGACAGCGCTCTAATTGATAGGATACTAAAAAAAAAAAAAAAAAAACTTGAATGTGCTCCTTCTCCCTGTGAAGCTGAATGATGATCCAATTTCCCCCCCAATTGAGAGCGTTGCATCCATCATACCGGCGTTAGTCTTAGTGTCTTGATTGTCTAATGTCAGCGTCTCAGGCGATCGGCAATATGACCGCCAAGAATGGTCATGCGTAGCGGAGTTTCTTGTCCATTGTCTACTGTTACATTGCCCTGAGTCGCATTGTATCTACGTGTGTACACAGATACAGATGATATGTCTGAGTAATTCCGATACCGATTCATGGGACTGTCCGCTTCTGGGACAACCATTCCCATCTCTCCATACCTGACAGTAAGCCTTGCCCTCTCTATTCACGATGAGACCCAAGGACCAAGATTGACGAACACCATGGAGTGCTCAAGCATCAAGCGCTATTTCCTAGGAGTACCTTCAAACGAGGAAGCCATGTAAGACTCGGGCAAAAGGAATCTCTCCAAATAGCGACACGTCAGATCCGACACATACTCGACATCTTCACTCACATATAGCATCTCGCAAATAATCCCCAGTTTGTAACACAGAGAATCGCTAATCTGACTCTCCCGTCATCAGGCCCTGCAGATCTGCGTTTACGCGCATGCAGTCGATTGCTCGCTCGCGGCACGCGGCCCGACTTTCTCTCTCCCCCCACACAAAGCTATCGGCGGCTCCGAGATTTCGCGTTGCTTTAACGGTTAACAAGCTCAAGCTTATTCTGCAAAGTAGACGAATTGCAGCATGGCTCAGGCCAGTTTTCCCTCTTTATTACAAGGATATCATGTCCAAGGAAATGGGGAAAGCCATCTGAAAGCGTTGAGTGGTGGGTAAGGTATCGCATCCCATCTGCGGCCCGAAGCGAAGAGGGGGATTGTGGGATACCGCAAACTCCCGCAACCCAGGATTCCTCGGACTGACCGATGAAGCTCAAATGCAAGAGTCGGTTGCGTGGATGAAAGCAGTAGTAGCCGTCGCATGCTCTGAACTTGACCAAAGGGCTCATTTCTCGATTTGAGACTCAAGGATATATCAAATGTGTATACGTATCATCAAGTCCGTAAGGGCTGTTTTTCAATTCGGCACAGAGGCCGCCAAAAAAAAACATACATGGTAATTAAAACAGCATACGTGTATTCGTAAGATTGTGCAGAACAAACTTGCACCTTACTGGCCGCGGATGTTCTAAAGCTCATTATGAAGGGATCTGAGATTGCTTATATTGCAATCTAGCTTGAGTAATGTCTTGACAGCGCTCCGTTCTGCGTTTACATCTCCAACCTGATAGTTCGGCAACGTTGGGTACCAAATTGAGGTTTGCTGGCATATAAAAATAGGAAAACTAATATATTTATGAGGCTCACTAGATAGGAAGAAGCTGGTGCTGGATGCCCAAACTGCAAGCCATTATAGATGTAACCAATATTTACTTACAGCTCAGTTAAGTGGGCAGCCATGCTTCATACTTGGGTTCTCGTGATAGCCAATTATTACGTCCCAGGAAGCAAGCAGAGGAATATGTCA
The DNA here is from genome assembly GCA_004303015.1 of Cladobotryum protrusum. NCBI lineage: Eukaryota > Fungi > Ascomycota > Sordariomycetes > Hypocreales > Hypocreaceae > Cladobotryum > Cladobotryum protrusum. The sequence continues at coordinate 5,551,470 of RZGP01000002.1, read as the reverse complement.
AGACATGGCGCATTGCCTTCCCAAGGCTACCAATCAAGAGATGCCATGCTCAAAGGGAGTGCAGCTTGCAGGATTCCCAGTGTGGCGACGGCTCGTCATATAAATGCCCAAGCATGCCTACGAGAAACGATATTGCTACCAAAAATAGCAAAATCTCATAATAATTACAACAATAACAAGAATATTAATACTACCCATATACTTCTGGCACTTTTCCGTCCAGGTCTCAGTCTCCAGTGCCATCTGCAATCGGCCATCGGGTTGTATACCCAACTCTTGTATTCGCTACCATGTTGTTATCACACTTGCGCGAACTCTGCCTCGATAAATCCGCAATCTTTCAGCCAGGAACCCTCGATTTACGATCTCCGAAACCATACAGTGACATCTCTGGTATTGGGGTAAGTAAAAACACTTCGAGACGCCCAGATACGGAACTAAGTCATGTTCTAGGTTGTCATCAGCTTCGTTGGGACAGGCTATCTTGTCCTCTTTCTTCTAGCAGCTAATTATCTCATGATACACGATCCCTCCAAGGACCCCTTTCGGGATGATTCGAGTACTTGCGAAACAAATATCTGGCAACCTAACTTAATCGATGACAAGTTTCTGAAATGGATTCGGTCGTTGAGCAAAAGCTGGTTCCTTCGATTCATTTCTCCTACCTCCCAGCTATATTGGAGCCATCGGGTTGTGCACCTCGAGCAAGCATTCAACAAAGTAAGCTTTCTTTCGCACCAATACTGCACTCACACTTACCAATGCCCCTTTCTCCTTAACTAGGCAATCATCGATATGTGCGATATCCAAATCGCCGCGGGTGCTGGGATCCTTATCAGTGGATTTCTTTCTTTGGATAAAACTTTTTCTGCTCCACATTGGCAGATCATCGTCAGTCTTGCCTGGTTCTCGACAGCTACGCAATGGGCTGGACTTTCAGTCATCCGGAGTCATCTCAGCAAGTATCCGTGGAGGAGAAACGTCCGATGCTTACTGATCATCGGCCTATTCATATTGCTTCTCGTAGCACTTTTGCCAACTGCTAACTTTGTATTGGTTGAAGTCCCCATTTATGATTATGATACCCCATTCCCCGGCTTTCCGGCAATCTGCTACTGGAATTTCCAGATACGTGACGATCTTCTGGCTCTAGCGAGACAGTACATGGTTGAAACATTGCCTAAAACTATGAAAATCGGTTCCTATCCCAAAGATATTTGGGTTGGTAACAAAACCAGTTTATGGCAGACGACGCTATCCGCATCCTTTATCTCGATCGGTTTCATTGCTCGACTAATAAAAATAGTCTCCCCACTTTCTTATGGAGCTAGAGATATGATAAGACGTCCTCTTGGCCATGTCTTGCGAGGGCTTGTCATAAGCTCGGCCCCTCACGGAGATCATAATAACAGTTATTTACGGGGAATAAAAACGTACTTGTTGTTTTGGCCATGCTTGGCTACTTACCTTTCGTTGCGAGTTCATGTTGATCTGTTTGGGTCGATGTTGTCAGAGGCAAGTATACGCCAATAAAGAATTGTGACGATCATATAGCTGATTCTATCATTGCTCGCCAAGATATTTTGGCTGTTTCTTGTTATCTTATGGGGAACTCTGCAACTTTTTGGTGCACGTTATGAGTTACCTTTGGATGTGAGGGAAGAGGAGAATAAATGGCTATTTGGGCAAATACTGCCAGTGTTGTTGCTCGTGGCCCCAGTCATAAACATGGTCGGTAGTCTGATGAGAGCGGCTTCGTACCACAACACTTCGCTATCTGGCGATCATAATCAACAGCCTTCTGTGGTATGTCCTCAGCCTCCAATTTCGAGTGGACAAGCCTCAATATCTCTGGACGAATTACATACCGAGGATTCACAGCCTTCAGTGGAGGTTAACGAGAGTGTAGCTGTACACAACTACCTATCACGGGAGTATTATCTTTCAGCCCCTTGGATTGGTCCCTGCGCTTTTTTCAGCTCTTTCCTTATTCTTGGACTTGTCCTATTCACCATGCCCATTTCATATCTTCTTTTGGGTGTGTCTTCCTTCGCTGAACTGGCCAACTACATATTATATCAACAGGGGTTTTTATGGCTGGGCTTGTTCGACTTCCCATGCGCCGCCATCTTCAGCGCAATGCTTGCGATTCTTGTGGAGAGAAGTTTTCCTCCCTCTCTAGGGAGACGCTGGAAGATCTTCATCTTATACATTGTTATAATGGGTGTTTATTCCTATTTTTTGGTTGGCTTCCTCACCATTTCCATTGCCACACCTGGCTCGGATTTCCGACCTACTTCTTGGTCCAGTGGACGGCCAATAGATGAAGTCATCTTCCCCTTCAGCATATCTCTCATCTTACCAACGGGGTTTTTCATCATCTATGCATCTTTATGCGTTGCTAGCCTGATCTTTAAGAGTGAGTTGTCCTCGTTATCCAATCTCAAAGAACACGCACTGACAGCGAATGTACTATAAAGAGAGGAGAATAAAGACAGATCATCAGATACCAGTACCTGTTTAAAATCACATATTATTTACAGGTTGATATCTTATTGATTGGTGTATGCTTAATAAAGTTTATATTCCCCCATAAAATTCATAAATGGAAGCCAGTACTAGGACTCTGGGTCTGGCCTCGTCTGAGGAATAGTCCGAAATATGGTGAGATCTGGTGGGTTGGGTGCTAGAGCTAGCGTGGGCTCCCGGCTCGCTGGAACTACAGCGCTTCAGTGAGTCGGCTATATGGGATGGATCCAATGGATGTGCTCAAGGTCACGTTTCTCGTCCGCTGGAAGTAACCGAAATTCTTGATTCATGTATGCAGATTGCATGCACCCGAGTGCGTCTATTCTTCCGATACATCATCAATAATACTTGAAAATGTTCATCAACATGTCCCGTTGTCTTGTTCACCGAACTCTGCCATTAAGATGGCGGGTTCATAACACTTTCTGTAGCAATAGATGGCGTCTATTCTCAACCAACAATGGAGGCTCCATAATGGAAACAGCAGGATTCACTGAAAGTCAATTGACAGTTCGAGAAGCTGTCAAACAAATCTGCTCACAATTTCCCAATTCATATTGGCAGGAACATGACCAAAAAGAAAAAGACCCCAAAGACTTTCATGCTGCTTTGGCTCATGGCGGCTGGTTGGGTATCGCCCTACCCGAGTCCCTTGGAGGATCTGGCATGGGTATATCAGAAGCAGTCATGATGATGCAGACCATCACAGAATCGGGAGCCGGAATGGCGGGCGCCCAGGCCATACATGCCAATGTTTATGCGACACAACCGCTGGCCAAGTTTGGAACTCAGCAGCAATTGGAGGAAACTATTCCCAACATCATATCGGGAAAGTGGAGGACATGCTTTGGTGTCACCGAACCAGACGCTGGTCTGGATACTCTGCGGTTGACCACAAAGGCGCAGAAAACTGGCGAGGAATACATCATAACAGGGCAGAAGATTTGGACGACATGCGCGCAGGTTGCGTCCAAAATGATCCTCCTTGCACGCACAACCCCACGGGACGAAGCTCAAAAGCCGAGCGAAGGACTCTCGCTCTTTTGTATAGACCTCGACAGAAGCCAACCTGGTTTGACAATGCGCAAGATTAAGAAGATGGGCGGTCGAGCTGTAGATGCAAACGAGGTCTTTTTTGACGGCTACCGTGTCTCTGCGAGCACATTGATTGGCAATGAAGGCGAAGGGTTTAAGATGATCCTCCATGGCATGAATGCTGAGCGATGTCTGCTTGCCGGTGAGGCTTTGGGCCTGGGATATGCAGCTTTGACAAGAGCAGCAGCGTATGCACGTGAAAGGGTAGTCTTTCAGCGCCCCATTGGAATGAATCAAGGTATCGCACATCCTCTGGCGGATGCCTACGTCCGTCTTGAGGCAGCCAAGCTTGCGACCTATCATGCTGCCAGATTGTACGATGCGAGCAAGACAGACCACTCCATCAGCCAAAAGGCAATTGGCGTTGCTGCGAACAGCGCAAAGTACATTGCCGCTGAAGCTGCGTTTACGGCATGCGAACGAGCTGTACTTACACATGGGGGCATGGGGTATGCGGTGGAATATGATGTTGAACGGTGGTTTAGAGAGTGTTTGGTGCCTCGCATTGCGCCGGTAAGCAGAGAGATGATTCTGAATTACATTAGTGAAAAGGTATTAGACTTGCCTAGAAGTTATTAAACAAGAATATGCATAAACAAAGCCGACTGCATCATGATGGAGTCATCCGGCAAACTCCACCGGACCCTGCATAAGCTACGTAGAGGAATCAGATCAAACCAAAACAAACTGAAACAATCTCAAGCCATTACGCCCGCTGATGATTTTCAACTTGCTGTTCAAACCATAATCATCTCGAATCACATCCATTGATGGATAAAGCCAGAAGGATTTTCATACGAGGGTCGTTGGTGCATTCATGTCTACGCCCTGTAGCCGGGCACAAGCCAAACTCCACTGTTCCCGTGGCCCTAAGCCAAAGATCCATGGGCCTTGGTTAATTATTATTATTATTACACACAGGTCCGCCATTTCTCTCACCTACTCAGCCACAACACAAGATTCTGCTTCATTCTTTATTGTAAGTGAGAGAAAGGGCTCAGATGCCTTGTAGAGGTGAATCGCCATCATGGGCAGCTCTAGGGCCGTTTCACCATCATCTCCAGACAAAGTAGATGCCAAAAAGACTCGCGCCAAACATGCCTGTCGCGAGTGCAACAGTCGCCGTGTGAAGTGCGATGTGACTGAGAAGCAGCCGTGCTCCAACTGTGTCATTTCGGGTGCGAAATGCGAGATTCTTCCTTCTCGTAGGGGCAGGTAAGGACATGATAGCATATTACCTTATTTATGTAATTGAATAGGCATACTGACACTTCTTCAGATACCCGCGGAGGTCTCGTCGGCTACAACAGCCGAGTGTCAGTGCGAGCATTGAGTCAATCCCACCGCCTCCAGTACATAGCCTATATGATGAAGGACATACATCAAGCGAGGCGACACCTCCCATAACCCTTGGGACATCCTCGAATGCATCTATGAATCACTTAACAAGCGACCGACCGCAGGGTGATCATCCGAGCAATGGTCCTCCACCAACACCTTCATCCACCCCCGCAACAAGCACCCTTTTCTTTGGAGAATCCAACCCTCTCACCATTGTTTCCGTCAACAATGGGTCTGCCAGCAGATCAGCAAATCCCGGTAGCCAGAAGCCACGCTTCGAGTTTCCAATTCCTAGTCCACCTCACTCCAACGCCCGAAACGAAGGCGCTGGGATCAGTCCTGCGACCATGCGTTACCTCCGGGACGAAGGTGCCCTAACGATACCTGACCTCCAAAGCTGCCTGCCAGCAATTGAGGCCTACTTCAAGTGGTCTCATCCCAGCTACCCGATACTTGATCGTGCAGAGGTAACGCGTGGCTTGGCTTCCATGGAGATTTCACGGATGTTGCTCCAAGGGATACTCTTCATCGGGTCAACGTACTGCGATGATGAGACGATTACAGCCATGGGGTTCCAGGACCGTTGGCAAGCCAAGACAACCTTTTATACACGGGCGAGACTACTGTTTCATGCAGATTGGGAAAAGGATGGGATTGTGTTGATTCAATCATTGTTTCTCATGAGCTTCTGGAGAGGCGGCCCAGCGGAAGTGAGAGATGTGAGGTATTGGCTGGGTGTTGTCATTACGTTTGCTGAATCCTATGGTCTACATAGATCGTAAGTCACCTACAACTCCCAAGCAATACACAAACATCAGCTAATCAATTGACCAGTGCTCGATCTATGGGTGGGAACTCTCACATAGCACGCCTAAGACGAAGAGTATGGTGGTCGATATACGTATGTATATAACAATCCTGGTATGCATACACATTTGAAGCTAACTATTTGCTCCAGGTGAGAGAGCGACAAGCTGCTGCTTCTCTCGGACTCCCCAGCCGAATCAGAGACGAGGATTGTGACATTGAACCACTCAGCCCGTCAGACTTTGAGTCTGAGTTAAGCTACGTCGATTCGGCGTTTGGAACATTTACTTCAGAGCATGTTACATATGCAATTAAGATGGTGGAGATTTCAAAACTGCGTAAGTTTATCGCTCATTCAGTATAGGCTGTTGATATTGATGTCTTCCCAGTTGGCAAAGTGATTGATTTGCATTTCGTACCCGGTCGGTCTCCGCCAACGGCAACTGAAATCGAAGAACTCAACAAATCGCTTCAAGAGTGGAGAGACGGTCTTCCACTCGAAATGAGGCGTCTCTCAGAAGAAGGCCCTGATTCGGTCTGGGCCTGTCTTCTGCATTTAGCATACTAGTACGTACGACAACGTCCTTGACATAGTCAAGTCAAATCATTCATCACTAATAGCTTTCAAAAGTCATCTGCGCCTTCTCATACATCGGGACATATTCTTGCGCAACGAAGAGGGGAGCCAAGGCATCGTGGTAGTCTTGAAATCAGCCCGCCAAATCTGCAGAATTGCCGAGGACATGTCGACGCAAGGAACGCTCCGCTATGCGCAGATGCACTTGTAAGTACTACACTGGTGAGCTGCTAAAAATTTCAAGTTACTCACAAAGCGTAGGATATCAGCCGTATTCTCTGCCTTGTGCATCCACACTATGAACATACGACGCCGCACCGGCGTGCCACGGAGAATTGCTGAACATCGAGCAGAGACGTGTCTTTTATGCTTGAAAGAAGTACAAAGATACTGGAGAATAAACAACAAGCTACTCGACTTGTTCCTTCAGTATCTAGACCGTGCCACAATGGCTCGACTCAGTCATCCAGACACCACAGAGAACGAAGGAGGAGCAGATGCAAGCAAACCAGACCACGCGACCACCATTGCAAACAACGCTTCCTCGTCTCCTCCACAGGGTGAACCAAGTATGGAACCTACTCAACCCAATTTACAGGATAACTTATTCGACGATCAATATCTCAACCTGGTCAACGGTGCTTGGGAAGGGGAAGACGGATTTGGCGATCTGAGCATGTTTTTGCAGACGGACGATGTTTCACAAGCAGGCAGCAGTTTGAATTTTCTGGGTAGATCATTATAGAGGCGGATCAAGGCTTAACTAGACATTTTTGTAAGTTTATCAGGAAGTGATTGTATTCTAGCGCAAACACCTCTCTCTACAATAAAACCACATACCATTGATTGACCCATCAACCCAAATCTTTCCCATCATGATACATCATATATACGAAAAAAAACAAATTTACAAGAACCATCTAAACTCTGGCACACTTGGGCCGTCCCGCAGCCTCATGGTAGGCACATCTCGTGCGTTAATCTTGGCTCCCGCCTGGCGATCTCGCCTCCTGTTATCAAACACCATGTACGTGCCGAGAAGCAGCGTGACGCACGCACCAGCAGCCCCGAAGCATGCCGTCGTGATCAAAGCGGGCTTGTACTTGGGCGCATCCTCCTGACGGAAAATGTTGCTTGAGACCAAGCCCATGAGGTTGGCCAAGGGAACACCGACGGATGTCAGCAACACACGGCGACCTTCGTGCGCGATATTGTTGTTGTACCATGTCGATAAAAGGACGGATGGCGCAGAGGTGCCCCAGCACATCATGAATGTGGCAAAGTAGGCAAGGTGAATCTCCTTGAGGACATCGCCAATGGCGGCGTAGATGATGAAGCCCGTGAACGTGAATACATATCCAAGCACGATGAACGGGAAACGAAGCCGCGTGTAATCGGAGCAAAAAGCCAGAACGAGAAGCATCGCTGCTCCAGTCACGTTGGGAGCAACCGTGTACAGATTCGTCTTAACGGTAGAGTATCCCAAGCGCTGAATAATCTGGGGCAAAAAGAGCGCAACAGACTGCAGAGGCACGCCGAGGCAAATCTCAATGAGCAAAAAGCCATAGGTCGTGGGGTACGTAAAGATCTTGAGCGAGTCCTTGAGGTTGAACTTTTCAGACACGACGGACGACGAGTCGACCTGGATTCTGTGAAAGGCAAGAGATTTTTCCTCCTCGTTGAGGAACTTGGCCTCGGCCGCGCTGCGCGGGAGGTACCAGTACGCGAAGATGGAGAAGAGGACGGTGATGGAGCCCTCGATGAGGAAGAGGTATCGCCAGACGAGAATCTTGGATGACTTGATGTGGAAGACGCCAAAGGCGAGCAGCCCACTAAAGGCATTTGCAATATTAGACGCGGCATAGAAGACGGCCAGCCGGCGAGCCAGCTCCCCTCTGCGGTAAAAGGTAGTCAGATAGTAGATGACCATGGGGAAGAAGGCCGCCTCCGCCATGCCGAGGAACCACCGCACCGCAAAGATGCCGCTAAAGTTCTTGGTGGCAGCGGTGCAGAGCGTCATGGAGCCAAAGGCGAACATCATGACGGGCAGGGCGCGAGCAGGGCCGAATTTCTTGCCCAGCATGGCGAAGGGGGGAGCGAAGATGACGTAGGGGACGAAGAAGATGGAGATGACGAGGTTGTACTGGTCTGGCTTGAAGTGAAGATCTGGATGCCCTCTGGTTAGTAGATGATTGATGGTGTTGCACTTGTTGCTGTGTGGTTTTACCTTTGCTAAGGCCCTTGGTTTGAGCATTACCCAAGTTACCCTTATCCAAAGCGTTGAAAAGGTCTATTATATAAGTCAGCATGATGCATTATGAGAATAGTCTTTGTTACAGCCTCATCGCGGTTCACATGAAAGAGAGTTTTGATAAGTGGAATGAGACAACTTACACATAACTGCAAGAACCGGCAGAATCCGAATATCAAACTTGAAGCAGAGACTCCGCTCAGCGGGATGGTCGACCACGCGCGCAGTCGTCTCAACCAAGCCATCCTTGTGGCTATCAACCTGGTCAAGCGGATCCTGTAGGTGACTCGCCGAAGGGTCCTTGGCCGTCTCGACGTCTGTCGCACGCGAAGCCATGGGGGGCGAGCGGCTTTCCCGTAGCAAGAGTTTTTTTTATCTCGTAGGTGACGAGGCTTCCCTCGGCGAGATTGATATTCGAACTCTGCGAGTACTTGAAAAGGGTTGGGAAAGGCGTGCGACCGGAACCGTAAGCACAGAGCGCGGCGGGTGTCAATCGAGTTTTATACGCTTGCGTGCGCGACAAGCCGATCTGACCTGGGAACGACTAGCAGTGCGACTTCAGATGCCCCAAGCTTCACTTCTCACTAAGACGATGGGGGACGACTGTTTCTAGAATGCATCTTCCAGGGTTCTCTCTTGGGTGTGTTCATGGATATATATATATATATATATATACATATACATATATACAACATGAAGAGAAATCAGCCACAGCTAATGCAAGTTCCCAGCACTTGCTTTATCAGAACATGGTAGGGGTGCTGGTGCTGCCACCATGAACCTCGTCATCATCTAGAAATGGTGGTTCGCCTTGTCTTCTCTTCCCAGCTTCCCGAGGAACAAATACTAAATGAAGCGGCGCGTGTTGGCTGCGCGCGGGACACCACATTACATCCCCCCCCTCCCCATGTCATGTATCTTATGCACTGATGGGTTCCAGTATCAACATCCATTCCATCTCAAATATCTACAGTGCGCGCTATCTAGGTAAGGGTGTGTCTACAGCCCATTGCCGAACGGCCTTCCGCATTCAGCCATCGTTTTCCTGCACGTTACGACGTTATTGACCTAAGTAGGTTATCCAGTTTTCCCCTATCGCACCGTGCTGCCGAAGAGAAAGAGATAAAAAAAAAAAGTCTCCTCTTATCTTTTCTTTACCTGCATGTATTTCCAAAGAACAAGCTTATGGAGATACACTCGTAGATAAAAGAACGCCCTATACGTTTCACAGTGGACATCCAAGGGGCAAATTTGCTGACTCGAGAGTAGATACACAGAGTACAGCGACCAGGTTATCTCGGCTCGTGTTATCCGCGGGATCCTTTCGTGGGGAAAATCCTGGAGAGCCGGAAGAATTTCCCCACGATTCGTGTGACAGCTATCTCTATAGATAGTATAGATAGTACTAAGTAATCAAAAAAAAGAAGGCATATATATCGAACAATGTGATTGGGGATTTTTGTCAAATCCTGTTCCGTCGCTTCTCCATCCTTGGACAGTTGGGTGGGGGGAAGAGAGCAAATGCTTATGGCTGCCCCGTGCATCCCCCCCCTTCCAGAGTCGAGATATGCTATTGCGATTATTCACTTCTTTTCTCGGTGAAATTGTCAGCCTGCGTGGGGTTGATGGGGGTCAGTCCATGCTCAACAGCTTGACTGAGAGATACGCATCAATAGCTCGTTTGCATGGGGGTCAAGCTCCCAAACCATGCGTCTTGCAATGACAATGGCCCAATAGCCGACCAGCACCAACTGCACCTTGACTCCATCCTGACGAACGGGTTTGGAGAAGTACCGTCAGCGGGAGCCAGGACACCCACTGATTGGGAGAAACCAAAGATGGGGGGGAGGGACCAATGGATTTCGGGCTGTTCTGCCTCTTCCTCCTCACAGAAAGCGCCAGAATACCAACGTGAGGGGGGTCAATCAGCATTCTAAGCCGTCACTATGCAGCTCTTCCGGCCGAAGGCTAGTGGGGAAGCTTTCCATCGGTTTGCAGTTACTGGTTGAAAAGGCGACGGTCCGGTGAGAAAGACTCAAGCTCTTCAATACTTGCCAGTACTTCTCCCACCAACCAATATCACCACCACCACACCAACCAATTCGTCCATCACCAACAACAACAACATCAACAATGTCTTCCAACGTCAAGACCGCTGTCCTCACCGACAAGGCCCCCAAGCCTCTCCCCGGCATCTACAGCCAGGCCATCAAGGCCGGTGGCTTCGTCTTCGTCTCCGGCGCTGTCCCCATGGACCCCGAGACCATGCAGCTCATTGATGGCGACATCCAGGCTCACACTGTAAGTGGCCTCTCACTCCATTATCCTCTTCAACCTCATGCTGCGCATACGTCACGATTCTTCTACCATCCCCTTTGCGAGACAATTTCCCACTAACGAGTTCCTCCTCCAGCACCAATGCATCAAGAACCTCGCCGCCATCCTCGAGGCCGCCGGCACCAGCCTCGACAAGGTCGTCAAGGTCAACGTCTTCCTCTCCGACATGAACGACTTTGCCAAGATGAACGAGGTCTACACCACCTACTGGGGAGACGTCAAGCCCTGCAGAACGTAAGTCTAGCAATTAATTTCCAACCCTGAAGACTGCCCCTCTTCGTCGTCTTCTTCCTCTTCTTCTTCTTTTACAGCCCTTAACCCCGCCATCCAATGCAACACTGGAATGGCGGGGTTAATTGTTAATGCAACTTTGACTGACCTGGGGAACTTGTTATAGATGCGTTGCCGTCAAGACCCTGCCTCTGAACACCGACGTCGAGATTGAGTGCACTGCCGTCTTGTAAAGAGATAGGCCAGAGGGAAATAAAAATAAATTGGCGAAAATAAAACAAAATGATATATAGATTGACGCAAAATTAAAACCGTGTCGCATCGAGACTGGATACTCGCACCGCATCGTAATGTGAAATGCCAATCCAATAAAGAATTGATTGCATGCGCAATATTCCTAATTAAAATTTATTGAATTCATGACTCGCAAATCATAACAATATGCTATTTACACGGCGTTTCTATGCGCAGTAGCCTTCTCTGTAAAAGGCATACAAATCATCATTTCCATCTTGCTCTCTTCCATTACCCCCAGGTCGTTTATGCAATATCCTCTAGGCTATTCTCCAGATCCATCATCTCCTTCATCCCTTCCACAATCTTGGCCACTTGAACATCATCAGGTCGTGGAAGCGGGCGTCTGCCGTATCCACCGTAACCGTAGAATGCTCGCAGCGCATCCTTTACACCCACAACGCCAGTCTTAATGGCCACCCAGTCGCCAGCAGCCAGCACCGCTTGGACTTCGTTGGCCTGTTCCGTCTTGCCAGCCTCAGCCAATTGCCACAGCTTGACATTTCCTCTGGGAGAAACATTGGCAATACCTCCAATGACACCAGCGCTGCCATTGGCATGGGCTGAGAGGAGGAAATCTGTGGAGCCAGCGAAGCACTGGAAGTTGACACCAGACTTCTTCACCGAGGCGGCGACTCTTCCTAGCTTTCCGGTGTTTGCGCAGGTGAATTTGCATCCAACAATGTTCTCATGCTTGGTCAGCGCAATGAGGGTATCCGAGTTGATGTCGATTCCAGGAGTCACGCCGGGGTAGTTGTAAATGATGACTGGAATCGGCGAAGCATCCGCAACGGCAGTGAAGAAGTCGATCACGGTGGAACTTGTAAACAAGGAGGCGTAATAGCTGGGAGGCAAAACCATGGCGTAGTCACCGCCGTTGGCAGCGGCGTCCTTGCACAGCTTGATGGCCTCGACTGTGGATTGCGCACCGCAGCCAACAATCAGAGGCATTGACTCGAAACCAGCAGCATCCAAGGCTTCTCTTGTTGTCTTTGTGACGGTTGAGCGCTCATCATGTGTTAGATGAACGGCCTCGCCATTGGAGCCCTGGACTGCGAGTCCCGCAACACCAGCCTTGGCCAGTCTAACGGCATGTCGCGAAACGGTCTTGAGATCCAGCTCGTCCGTCTCTGGGTCGAAGAAGGCAACAGTTGGGACATAGATTCCACGTCCAAGTGGTCTATTTGAGGCGCCGCTCTCGGCTTCTTGGGAGTAGGCTGAGGGTGACATGACGGGCTATTGAAGGTGTGGACGTAGGTAGTAGGTGGTGTAAGATGACGATCTATAGAAGCGGACAATGGTGGGAGGAAGATCACACAGCCGTGTGCAATGGTATTTCAAGCAAAGGTGATGTTAAGATGGAAAAGTATTCACAATTTCGAGAAAGAACTTTTCAAAATAGTAAAAGAAAAATACAGAAAGAGCAACGCGTCCTCTTTCTCGTAATGAATGGCCCAAAACCGAGCACGAGGAATGAAGGACCCCCACGCTCCTACGCCGCCGATCAATCGCCTCCTCTCCGCATTTCGCAATACCAAACCCAGCAAGCAAACATCCGCCTATTACAGCATGCAACATCCCACACTCTCCAAAACAGCGCGCTTCTTTTTTCCTCGCTGCGAATAAATTCCCCGTCGGCACAGGCCCTCCTCTCCTTCGCGCGAAGGGAGGCCTAGGACGATCGTCTCCCTGACCAATGGCTGGGCCCTGTTGGCGGCGGCTGGGTGGTTTGCGGGTTGGGCGGGGGGAGGACCATACATACATACATGCGCCTTGCATGGCTTGAAATCCGTTCGGTACAACGTTACGGAGGTCCCGGAGGGGGGGTCAAGGCCGGCCCGGGGGCTTGATTCGATGAGATGAAGTTTCAGAGGAAACTGTCCGCATGATCAGTCGGCCCTTATGCACAACACGGAATGCTATAGGAGCCCTCTACGGATCGAGAAGGTTTCCGTGAGGCCCGAGAGTTCAAGCAGTGGATGATGGAACTCCTTCTTTCTACACACAGGACAAGTGTGCCCATTGTTCACATCACAATGAGTAGAATTTGCTTAGGGGCCTTTTCCCCAAATCCAGAGGCTTGGTTCCAGACCCCAGTTCAGGCCATTCTGTGGGGGTCTGTGTCTGCTGTGCGTCCGCCCTTTCGGAAATAGTGCTGAAAGCATCATCAAAACTCACTCATTCATGGTCTATATCATGCTGGTATGAGGTATACATAGGGAAATAATGACATGCCATGGTCCAACAATTACGACTCATGCTTTACCAGCCCCGAGCCTTTACCCAAACATCCACAATCTCGTCCTCCTTACCTGACCTATCTTCATCCACCACAAAATACCATCCAAAATGGCTGCTCGTGATGCACGCATGGTTCGGCCATAATCTCACCTTCTGGCCCACCTCGACCATGTCCAGCTGGGGTCGAGGCCCAGATTCGCTGCTCTTGCCACCGCCCGCTCTCCCTTGACCTGTCGCCCACGTCAAGATGCCGTGTTCTTGCGAAAACCGACCGACCGTCCAGCCCTCATAGTCCTCCACGTCGCAGGTGGGCAGTTCCACACCTTTGCGTCCCCATGGTGAGACCATTGCCATTCCGGGGTACGCCTTGCATGTTTCCCGACCGAGCGCCAGACCGCCCGCTCCGATGAGAGCCTCCGGTGTGCCATCCTCTCCACGTCCTGGATAGGTGCTGTGCACCTCCGCGACCACGGTGAAGGCAATGTCGCGCCACGATAGTCGGGATGCAGCCATGCTGTGGGCGGCTAGTTGTTGTAGATCCAGAAGCGGATATACGCCGGCATGGATTTCAACAGCGTGGCCTCGACTCTTGACCGTGGCGAAAAGGGCAGAAAGTGTGTCGACTTCTGCTTGCAGCTCAGGAGTACCAGTCTCCTTGTCTTGAACATCGGCCGGCCCACTGAGCAGGTTCTGGACAGATAGTGCCGTAGGGGATGCACCACCGGAGACTGTAAGTATGGGGAGGTCGATGCCTGCTTCTGTTGCCTTTGCACGTAACCTATCAGCCCCGTGAAGCATGGCTTCAATCTCGGCCTTCATCATCTTAATAGCAGCCACTCGAGAATCTCCACCGTACGAGTGTCCAGCATGTGAGTAAAGGCCAGACAGTACGACTGCTCCCGCCTTATGAGCCTCGAGTGCCGCATTGGCAACTTGGATAAATCTATCGCTGTCTTCAATGACACCCGCGCGACGGCCACCCATGTCGATTTTGATGTGAGCAAGCGCTGCAACACCAGAAAGTCGCTGAATTTCGGCAGCTACTGCTAGTTGAGTCGGGTCATCCAAAAGAACTGAGATGCTCCCCTCGCCCAGGGACTTGGCAACTTCTGCCAGCCGTGATACAGCATTGCGAGTGATGGGAAGCCCGTAGACGACCTGCAGATGGAGTCAGAATATGGCACCCAGCAGCGATAGGGGAACTAGTCTTTGCATACGTTTACTTTTCTGCCTTTACTTGTCCATTCTTTCAAAAGCGGTAGGATAAACTCCGCTTCAGCCAATGTAGAGACGATGAGGTTGGCTGGCCGAGAAATGTCATCTCCAACTTGTAGACGGGTGACTTCAACGGTCTGGAGGCGGCTCGTCAGTTCATGGGTGCCATGATCGCAAAATAAAGGTGTAGGTTTATAGGTCAAGCATTGGCTTACCTTGTGTGTTTTGACATGTGCCCTCCATCCCAAATTTAGGTCCTTGACGGTCTGCAGCATGCGCTCACAGTTGCGTCGGACGGCGGCCACGTTGATGACAGCGGCCGGGGTTGGTACATCGCGGATAGACTTTCCTGCATATTCCTGTAATAAAGCCTCCTTTGGGGACGTTGGGTAGAAGATGGCTGAAGACATGGTGGTCAAAGCAGTCCCTTTGGCAATCTGGTTCCTGCTCGGGAGTTTTGATCAGTGGTGGCGGTGGTGTTCGAGGTAGGGTTTTGAGGCTGAAGAGTTTCGCTAGATTGAGAATTGCTTGCTTTATCACTTGAAGCTTCTATGTAATGAGCAAACAAGCATGGAACTGTCTTGAAGGTGGCTTTCTATTCATGTCTTGCCGGCATCGGTCGATTGGGACTGCAATGACATCCAAAATGCACGAGAAAGACCAACCCCCGCGGCAGTGTGCCCCTCACGCCCTGCCCCCCCCTCCAGCGCCCTTCAAGCCCGTTCCCCCGCTATGGCTGCAAGTGGAACGTGGGAAGAAGTGAAAAGGCGCATGAGATGGTGGAGTCCTTCTGTTGGAGGGCGTCAGTGGGGGTCAACATATCGAATTCCTCAAAGAGGAAAAGAAGCGAGCGAAGATTTGTTTATTCAAACATCCATATAAACCAATCATAAATCAGCGGACTATGATTCCCGTCCAGTTGTTGTCCGGGTTAACGCCTCGTTCATTACTTGCTCTATACTACTCGAAAGAGGTGAAACACCAATGATTGAATGCTACCATCGCTTATTCTCGCAAAGGACATGAGATGTCATATCATCTTATGCGGAGATACTGGTGTTATAGTGGACAAGATGGCTCCTCTTAGCTACTCCACTTTGAACTTGTTCCTTTAGCATCTTTGATCAAATCCTTCATGCATGCAGTTCCGAGACACAGGCTAAGATGACGCATTCATTTGCTATTATTACCTACAACAGTTGCCTACTCTGGCGTATACGAGTGCTGCTGCGGTATAAAGACGGGTCCATCATGTAGAGTCACGGGGAAAACCTGGAACCAGCTACTCTCTTCAACAACCATCACATCCATATACTAACCTCCGCCTTGGCCTGATACACGCCTTGATACAGCGGCAAGCCAACCCTCAGACCCTAATCTTCGGCGCAGCAGCTGAACTACCGATGCTCAGTTCTTCACTCCAAGAGCTAGGGCCGGGACGTTTTTATAAAGTCCCCTTCCATGTCTCACACAGAATGTAGGCGGATGGTGCCACCAACACCACCGGTGTCCCGAACGCACGTACGTTCATTCATGTCCACACACACTCCAGCACGCCTTATAAAAAAAAAACATCCAGATCGCAATAGCCAACATCGATATGCAGTCGTACCAAGCGCGCGCCGCCGTTTGACCCAAATATGACGGACCCCCCACAAGACCATAACGACTTATAGTGGCGAAAATAAAGAAAAAGAAGAAGAAAAAAGACTGACGCCTTCTCGATGACACACTTTACCCGGAAACGGCTTCGCCATTACCAAGGAAAACGGAATCAACACGCAGCGTTTACTAGAGAAGAGGCCATATGTTAGGCCCACGAGCTAGAGGACGGACAAGCGGTGATCCGAGGCTCCTCCAGCTTCACCCATCGCCGCTCCCCGATAGATATCCATACATGTTTGGTGCGTTTCTTCCCTCCCCATGGGGTAACGAGCAGCACTGTAGCCACGACGTTTTTAGCACCTCGGACATCCCAGCTTGGTTCTCGAACGTCCCCCATTTATTCAAAGTGCCAAGAATACCGGCACTTTGGACTACTGTCTTTTGTAGATTATCCGGAAGCCATCGCGTCCCAAAGGCTCAGAAATCCTCTTCTACACCAAGGGGGGATGACATGTCAGCTACCCACAAGGGGCCACAAACCACGTTTTATTTCACGATTCCCATACCACATGGACTCATCAAGGGAAAAAAAAAGTTTTAATTAAATAAGAAAAACAAGAAAAACGTCCAAAACAAAAAACCGGCACGCATGCTTGAATCCCCCAAGCCCAGGCTAAAATAAAAAAAAAAGGCAACTAATTTTGTAAGGGAAAAACAACGAGAACATAGGTCATTAATCATACAACGTGGGTTTATTTTCTTTTTTCCTTTTCAGACCATTTTCGGCCCAGCTTGCACCTCCACCGTCTCACTGACGCTCGTTTCCCGGCTGTCATCCGAGTCGCCAGTCCCCGGGGGCAACACCTTGACGTTGCCCTGCTGGATCTGATACTCCAGTTCGTCCAGTCTGCTCTTCTTCTTGAGCCTCCTCCATGCAGGTAGGTTCGAGTCGAAGACTTCGTCCATCTCTTCGAGGGTGTAGCCCTTGGTTTCGGGGGCGCATAGGAACATGTGAATGAACGCGACTGCGTTGACTGCCTGCGTGTTAGAAATGTAGTTGCGAGTTGCATACTTTTGTAACCGGCCATGACTTACATGCTCCGAAAATGTAATATGTTTTGTAGCTTCAGCACCATTAGTAACGGTCTAACAATAGGCGGAGATTGCAAATATCT
The DNA here is from genome assembly GCA_004303015.1 of Cladobotryum protrusum. Classification (NCBI taxonomy): domain Eukaryota; kingdom Fungi; phylum Ascomycota; class Sordariomycetes; order Hypocreales; family Hypocreaceae; genus Cladobotryum; species Cladobotryum protrusum. Next base: position 5,533,772 of record RZGP01000002.1, on the reverse strand, counting down.
TACTTAATGTTCCACACTATAACAACGCATTATTAGCTAGGGGTTTCATTATGGTAGAATGCAAGACACGTACACATGGGCGGTACTGCAAATGCTAACGCCATGTTGCATAGCCAATTTGTTGCCGTACTGAGTGAGACTGCTCTAGCTCGAATCTTACTCGGGAAGATTTCAGCTGGATAGGTCCAGGATGTAGGACCCCAGGTAGTCGCAAACGTCGCAACAAAGAGATAAGAGCAAAAGACAATGGCTATCGATACGGGCTTATTATCGATGATGACCCATGTGATGTCGGTGTTGGTCTTGTTTCTCGTCTCTGGTGTATTCGGTTCGCCATAGTATTGTTGGAGAGCACCTAGGGAGGGGGGGTAAGAGTAAGGAGACAAGTTATGAAATAGTAATGAAGGGTCGGAAACCTACCTGAAATGAAGAGCCATGTCATCATTAGAAAGGCGCCGATGACGAGGGATGGGCGACGACCCCATTTGTCGAGGAATAATATGGCGGGTAGTGTAAAGACGACGTTGATAATGTACTGAATCGAAGCCGTCAGGAGGGGTGTTCCGATTTGAGCGCCCTCCATGATGTAGACAATGTAATCTGTCCAGACCTGTCAGCATAACCTCCTCTTCTTCTTCTCCATCACCACCATCATCATCGTCACCATGATCCCAAGTACTAACACATCATGATGTTCATGCCGCAGAGCTGACTCCACGCCTGAATGCTCATCCCCAAGATGACCCTCTTCAGCATACGCTTCTGCAGCAGCGCCGCAAACTTCCCATGGATCTGCTCCCGCTCGAACCGCAACGCCGTCTCAATCTCGCGGTACTGGGCCAGCACGCGCGGATGGTCGGCACTCCCGTTCCCGTGCAAGTCGGCCAGCACCTGAAGAGCCTCCTCCCAACGATCCTTGGACGCCAGCCATCGGGGGCTATGGGGGAAGAAGAAGAGTCCGAACAGGAGGATCCACGCGGGCACCATCTGGACGCCCCAGGGGATTCGAAACGCAGCCGTCGATTGGTTGGGGTCGTTTGGGCCTCCGGATATGCCCTCTGCGGAACCGTATTGAATAAAGTATTGAATGAGAATGCCCCAAGTGATGGCCCATTGCTGGAAACTGCATGCAACGATGAGATGTTAGTTCGCCATGTGTCTTAGATCCCGTGTCTCAGTTTGTTGTTTCGTCATGCAAGATTGATTTCCCGTACCTGACAACTCGTCCTCGAATCTCCTTAGGGGCTATTTCCGCCTTTTAAAAAAAAACCAAAGTTAGAACTCTAAGAAGCTTCTTTTTTTCTTTCTTTTCTTTATTTCTTCATGTGGAGAGAGAAATCTGGATTCTGCTGTTTACCTGGTAAATAGGAACGACCGAGCTGGCGATTCCAACACAAAGACCAGCCACCACTCTCCCCGCACACAGCATCTCGACGTTTTGCGCGGCGCATTGAATCGCGCTCCCTATGATCCAGAACACGCAGGCGACCTGCAGTGCGTGCTTTCGCGATAGCTTGTCGGCCAGGAACGAGGAGCAGAGCGATCCCACAAAGGAGCCCGCGGGCATAGACGCCGTGATGCCGCCCTGCGCATAGGATACCGGGTTGTTGAAGTATCGCCTGTAGGCCGCTGTGCCGAGAATGCCTGATATCGATGAAATATCGAATCCGAAGAGGCCGCCACCTATAAATCAATGACAAGGACATGATGGCATTAGAAAAAGAACAAGGTCGGGGTTTTTTTTCTCGGTTTTGGTTTGAAGGCTCAACCGCCAGAAAGAACTCACCTATAGCCGCAAAAGAGCAAATAAAGTAAACATTCGTAGCTTGATACATGACTGCGATGCCCTCTCTCTCTCTCTGTGTGTGCGTGTGCCTCTCTCTCTTTCTCACTAAAACGAAAAGAAAACAAGAATGAGGCAATGGTCAACTCAAAGGTCTGAGAAAGGAAGAAAGATTCCCAGTCAAACCATAGTGGCGATGTTGTGTTCTTTTTGTTGAAGATATCCAAAAAAGGTCGCCTCTTGCTATGTATGTTCTGCCCTCGGCTCAAGCTATGAATCTTCGCAAAGGGTCCCCCCAGTCCAGCCCAGTGTCCGTTAGAGTTCAAGGAAGCTGTGAGCTGTGATTGTGTGTGCGTATGTGTGTGTGTGTGCGTGTGTGTGCCAGAGCTGGCGTGGCGAACGGGCCTCCAAAGAACCGGCTCCAAAATCAGACTTCAGCCGTACATGCGATAGAGCCTTACGCAAACTAATAGTTCATCAAGCCACCCAAGATGCAAGGTCTGCCTCGGATATTCCGATCCATCCATGCCATCCATGTACGCACTTGCATACATACCTACGTATTTTTGCATCTCACTGCTAAAAATGGCCACTAAAGAAAGACAAACTTGGGCAACGGAATGTACCGTCTAACAGTTGCGCACTCGATGCATCTAGTAGTGCTGGTAGCTGTAAAGTTCATACATCCGCATCCGCGTCCCATCATCCATCCCATCCATCACACCCATTCCATCATCTGTCTCCATTTCGCCCATCCATACCATTTAGCTTCCCCTCTCCGCAGCCTTGCCTAAAGCAAAGAATGAATGAGATCTGCAGTGAGGAAAAAGGGTGACAGCTGCCACCAGATGATTGATGATCCAGTCAGAGAAATGCCATAGCACAAGGCTGTGACAAAACTCGATCCGAAACCCCAACAAGAAGCAAAACACCACATCGCCAGAAGCATTCTGTCAAGTGGCTGGCGTTTTCTTTCAGCCCCAAGACACGCAATGTTTCCGTCGATGCGACCAAACAAGAAAGAGAAAAGAGAAAAAAACACAACAAGCAAAGCGATCCAAAAGATCAGAGATCAAGCCATCCCCTAACACACAAGTTTGTCAGCTAATTCAAAAACCAAGGCAAAATCGATTCAATCGCGACCGTGGATTCATGTCACTGCCAAGTGTTAGTAGTCCCAAGCCAAAGGATAACATGTGTTCCCATTATTCCAGCCATTGAAGCGTTCCATTGGTTGACAGTACGGAGTAGCCAACACCAATCTGGGGGGAGAAGAAGCGGGGTATCTCTCTTCCAGCTCCTCCAAGGGCTGATGTCTCTTCCATCATGACTTCGTTACAATACACTGTTTGCCCCCAAACTCCCCAAGCCACTTTTTTTGCTTCTTAGTTCTAATAAGCCCTTCGTCTGACACGACGACGACGACAACGACAACGACGATGCTGGTTCCCTTTCCATCTGCGCACGCTCGGCAGCAGTAACCGAGAACGCCAAAAAAATCCACATTAGTAATTCGCAAAAAGCAAAGAAAAGGTAAAAAGTTTAGTCGGAGCAGGGGCCGATGTATTTCTCATGAAGATGCTTGAGGTATGAACGCTGCTGTTTGAATGATGAATAGTCGCCCTTCATAATCACTTCGAGGATGTTGCCACTTTGCGGTGCTTTGCCAACTTCCCGCATCCGAGCGCGCAGCACATTGTATGCGTCTTGGAATCGAGACAAAATGTTTGGCGTATTGGATGAGCCTCCTGAAATGTCATTGGCAGGGTTGTTAGGATCGATGATGGAGAGCCGGTCCTTATTCTTGTAGCTAAAGCTTCTGACCTCGTTCTATACATTACACGTGTCAGAATAATTAATCTCGACGTTTGCGGATATAGTAAGGGAGCACTGACCTTGCGAATGTACCCAACGGGGCTTGACAGGGAGATGGCGTTGACCTGATACTGAAAACTGACGCCATAAAGTTCGAAAAACTCAAGGAGCATTTCTCCAAGGTGGTGTTCTGGGGTCAAGCTGCGGCTCTGGACCTGTGGCATAAGTTGCAACATGCTGACAACTAAGCAAATAACCGAGTAACCACCAATGCCCCCATTAACCGGTTCGTTTAGGCCTCGCATCAAAAGGAAATGCTTGATGACAGTCACAAGTATCGGCATGGCCGGGTACTGTTCCTTCCAACGTAAAAAGGTGTTGATGGCGTCAACGCCTCCCAAGTTTTCAAATGAGACGTCTACCTTCAGTCCCGTAACCTTGTCAACAAACTTGACGAGTGGAATCCGAGCGTGGGCGATGACCTCGATGGACTCTTGATCTGCGACTCGTTGTGCGACTAGGAATTTTTGGAATTTGTACAACCAACTTCGAGCGCCCAAATAAGTGGGCGGGCCGTTTCGCATAAAGCTTGCAGAGCAGACAACGAGATCCATGTCTGCCGTAGGGAGGTAGAGTCCTGACTTGAAAGAGCCAAAAGGAAACAGTTGAGCAGTCGCAAAGTTTCGGCCATCTCTCTTCATGGCCTTTTTCAAATTCTCCACGAGACTATCACGGATGGTTTGCTCAAATTTACGGGGCTTAACATACTCGTAAAAGTCCATGATCTCCTTATGCAGCCTATTCCATATGCGTTAGAAGTGGTGTTACCAAGGGTATAACCAGCGTGTACCTACCGGAATGCTAGATTCGTTGTTGCGGAGTGGTCAATAGTAGCCCAAGGGCAAGGCTCTTCGCCTCGTTTCGTCTCCCATTCTGGGACCAGGAAACCTCTGGGGGCACTCATATTGAATTTCTTGAGCTGGCCATAGTCGGGTGGTTTGATATCGTCGTCAATCGTCCGTTTGCGAGATCCAAGAGGGCCCGACTGGTCCCGTGTCACTTCTGGCTTACTTGGTAACGAGTTGGGTCTAGCAGTACCGTTGCGATCGCTCGAGGGGCCACTGGGAGGAGGAGGACCAGGAGGCGGAGGTGGAGGTAATTCGCTCGGTGGCTTTGGTATCTCTACGACGTCGTCATCGGAATCCTCCTCGTTCTCGCTAAGATCAAAGGATAGGAAATTCTCCGCCTCGGTTGGGTCTCCAGGTTTGCCAACGTCTTCCAGTCTTGCTTTGCGAATCAGCTTGACAACATCTCTCTTCTTACGGAGGCTATCATCAGGACAAGGAAGTGCAGTGTAGGGGTCAGGATTGGACCACTTTGGCGCCGAGTTGGCGGATTCGTCAGCGGCAGCTGTTCGCACTCTTTTCTTGGAAGGTTCTTCAGACTCAGATTGTGATGAAATGTCCATTTCCAACTCATCATCGTCGGATAGTTCGTCCAGGTCCCTAAACTTTGCGCCCTCTCCGTCATGGAGGTGTTCATCTGGGAGATTGGTAGGGAGCCCTGAGATTAAAGCCCTTTCGGAAGCAATCGGTGGAGGCTGCCATCTAGGCCGTGTGGGTTTCCCAGGCGCTCCACCACGGCCGTTTCTGCGTGCAGGTCGCCTGCCCGACTGCTGGTTGTCAGATGCAAAGTCTGCGATGCCAGCTGGTTTTTCGACGCGAAAAGTGAAGTCGCCCTGAGGTGCACGAGGACGGTATGAATCATTGCCTCGATAGTCATCGTGATAGGAGCGCGATCGGGATTCTGGCCTTCGATCACCACCAGGTCGATAGTTGTCGGAGTTGTGATAAGACCTTTCGTGTGGTGGCGGGTGAAATCGCGGTGATGAGGGCCGAAAACTATCGCCGCGTCCATAGTCACGGTCTCTGTCATTGCCGTAGCCATTACGCCTGCGCTCTTGTCGACGCCCTGGTGCTCTGTTTGGATTGGGCGCCATCTTGTGGATTAAGGATACATGCACTGGGCATGCGGGTTGATGCGATTGAAGTTTGGAGGAAAAGTTGTCGCGCAATGCGACTCCAACAAATTCGCTTATCGAAGTCTGTGTTGGTGGGCTGATATCAGTGGCTGATGAGTCAGCACATTAACAGGGGATCGACAGTGAATACAGATTCAGGAGATGAGAGCCCTATCGTATGAAGCACCACCACCGTTTTTTATCTACTTAGCGGAAGAGTAAATTAAACAAGCCAATTGACTATACTACCTAGCTTATAATTATACTTTAGAGTGTGTCCTATTGCAGCAATGATATCCAAATCGCCCCCCAGACAGGTAACCCAGCGGCCATTGCAGGAATATAAATATTAATGAGAAACCCAAAGACCCAGCCGGTTCAGTAGGCGCAATAGTTGTAGGGTTATTTGATAATTCGAGATGATCCATTAGTCAATTTCATGGTTGCTCTCAGATTCAAGCGTTATCAAGTTCAACAAAAAGTGAGATATTATTCAAAGACACAAGGGTTTGACACCTCTTCCCGTCTTCTAATTCTCCATCATACCCTATACCATTTCTGCACTTTTTTTTCCCTTCCGATAGACATGGCTTGCTATAGCTCTCGAAGCACATAATGATTGCCGCAAAGAAGATGTATCATTTGCATTAACTGTCTAAGAGCTGCGGGAACAGATCGTCTGCCTACATGAAATATCACGCCAAGTATATTGCATCGACAATACTACTCTATATCATCTAATCTTTAGCGACAACTCCACATAAACCTCGGTGCACAAAAGCGGGCTCAATCACGGGTACTTACATATTAACCCCAGACTCGGGAGCAGGAGCCGCTTTCGAGAGGAACAGACAGTCAATCCAGCCGCTATCTTGGCTCCGCGTAACGCGGCAGCCCAAAGTCACGAACGAGACACCCAGAAACAGTTTGTCTCATTCTATTCTAGCACATACTCAGGGAGCCATGACTTGGGAGATACTTTGCAAAGCATACTGTTCTAGACACAGAGGTTTGTATCATATTATTCTGTGACTTCTGAAAGATCCTTCACTTGCCATTTATGACACTGCAACACACACATCGAGACAAGACTAATACCTGCAGAGGTAATGCTCGAGTTCCGATTCCATCGGATTCCGGCCACGTGTAAGACATGGTCCAGGGTACGAATAAGCCAATGGAGCGTGGGACGATCCCCTTGGCACCTCCAGGTCGCCGAAGTTGAACAGGAATCAGAGAAGCCTTCGGGGATAATGATGATCCACAAAAGGAAAAGAAGAGAGTTAACACGATGGCGGCTTTTGCTTCTGCCGTAGGACCGAGGTCCGAGTTTTGAAATATCCCTAAGACATCACGGTCATGTCGTCAAGGATAAACCACATAGCAATGACGGTGAAGGACATGGGAAGGGAAATTGTCACCATCATCAGATTTGATAGGAATCAAATAAACACTCGGCTGTCGAGGCGTAGTTGGCTTGTCAGGCACATTGCATTGCATATTATTCTCCTTCCTCGCAGTCTTTGCCAAAGTGAGAAGACTCGAAAAAAAGCACATACAAAACAAGCTGTCCGCCCCTCTCACACCAGACCTTTCTCGACTATTTGACACCCCATAGACCCCAAAACAGAACGAATTAAAGGGTAGGAGGACCCTCTTATAAAACATTAGTTTCTTCTCAGCTCAGGTTGGCGCCGGACCACATCCCCCGTACTCCATCATAGCTGGTCTGCGCCCGTTATTTTGCATTAGGGCAACGCTCTCTTGTGGCAATTATCTTCGACGTTGCTTCTCTAGCTCAAGTAAGCATTACAGGATTGCCTTAGCCTCACTCCCGGTTCGGCAAGGCCCGTTTGCCATCCAACATTCCTTGAGCCACTCTATGCCCGAGATTCTTCTTTGGTCAAAACCAACATTCACCCAGCGCCCGTTTCAATCTACTTGAGATCGATCATTCGCAACTTTTCCCTTTCTTTTGAGACCCTCTTGAATCAGATAACGGGAAACGTTGGAGAATGCGTCTGTAGAGAGACACACAGGGCGCGGGCGTCATTGTCTCTCGGTTTTTGTTTCCCCCTCACTCAGAGCGCTGCGCTTCGAATTCGAATTCGGTCTCTTCTGCAAAAAAAAAGAACTCGGCAATGCCGGGGTCGTCGATTGCAAGCCATGTGTCCCGGCAATGAAGATGAAGCAGCGGCTCAGGACGATACCCTGCGGCGCTCTCCCACAGGCGTAAGTCGACTTCCTAGCCCAACTCCGAGCAATGCAGACAACCCTACGCCTCTTGAGGTCGATGTAAGAATTTTGCCCATCCGAGACCGAGTGCTGTTACTGTTACCCTTCCAATCACACGCTGGAACTGCTGTTGGATGATATCGTTTTTGGCTCACACTTAGCTAACAGGAGGAGGCATACGATGATGACGATGACGATGGTGATTCGGCTTATGCTTCTGATCGAGACACATCCTATACAGGTTCCATAACATCATCCATTTACAACTACCAATACGAAAATGGCCGTCGTTACCACGCCTATCGCGAAGGCGAATACCCCTTGCCAAACGATTCTGAAGAACAGGAGCGTCTAGACCTCCAACACCATATTTGGCGGCTTCTTCTCGGCGGTCGGCTATTCACAGCGCCTCTACCCTCGCCTCAAGACAATCCAGAATTGCGCATTCTTGACCTTGGCACTGGCACAGGCATCTGGGCGATGGATATAGCCGACGAGTACCCCAGCTCGACAGTCTACGGCGTCGACCTGTCTCCGATACAGCCAGATTGGGTCCCCAACAACTGCAAGTTTTATGTGGACGACTACGAGGATCAGTGGACGTATAATGAGGATGAGCAGTTTGATTTTATACATGGAAGAGCTTTGTTCGGGTCATCGTCGAATTGGCCTCGGTTCTATTCACAAGTCATGAAACATCTCAAACCGGGTGGTTGGGTCGAAATTCAAGAATACGATACCTGGATTTTCAGCGATGACGATAGTTTCGATCGCGCGCCGTGGACTAAAGAGTGGTGCAGGAGACTGGAAGAGGCCAGCAAGGTATACGGCAAGGAGAACAATATCGCCAGGTTTCACAAGCAATGGGTCATTGATGCTGGGTTCGAGAACGTCCAAGAAAAAGTATACAGGGTATGGCATCTCCGCACCCCTAGTAGAGAGCAAGGAACTTGGGCAGCGACTAATTTACTCTGACAGGTACCTATTGGGCCATGGGCCAAGGATCCAACGCTCAAGGAACTGGGCAAGTTTGAGCATCTTCAAATGCAGCTGGCGGTCGACTCGCACTCCCTCGCCCTCCTCACACGAGTCTTGAACTGGTCCGAAGACCAAGCCCGAGTTCTGATAGAAGGTGTCAAGAGAGAGTTTCGGGATCGAGATTTGAGGCTTATTACCAGTTACCGGTTTATCACCGGGAGGAAACCAATTCATACATGATGACGACCGGGATGATAGGGCCGATACAAGCGTTATCGGACCAGACAATGAGAGTTTGCGCGGGGGGCGCGAGGCCTTTCCCACCAGGTCAAGGGGGTGTAAGAAAACGCCGCCTAGTTGTCGCATGCAAATACTCTCACCGGACAAACTATGGTTTTTTGGCACCCCAATGCAGGCCACCGTTTGCAAGACCTGCCAAGCACGCCTCTTAGCACCGCCCCGATCCAGTTGTTGGATGAGGCTTTCTCGGCTGGATATGGTTCATGAATAAAGCCAGACTGCGACTCATGAACCAAGCGACTTGTCTAAACCATCCAGCCTTTAGATCAGAAAAAAAGACTTGATAGAGTCTGTATTTTATGCTCATAACAAAGATGTATAATGTTTTTTTTTTTTTTTTGAGGGAGAGAAGGAGGGATAAATACCCTTGTTAATGGTGTTACATATACACGCGGAGGAATTGCGAAGGAATCACAAGGGCCGCATGTCTGGCTTGTATGCCAATGGTTGTTGGCACATGCTAGAATACTTGACAGAGCTTATGACGTACGAATATATTTCAACTGTGATGCAATAATAAACCAAAATAAATGAAATCCAATGATGGACACTGACACTCTGTAAAATGCGAACTTTCCGGACCAGGCAACCTTGGGATGCAGACTGTGAGGCGTACTGCTGCACCCCCACGTGGCGATGCCCTTCCTGTTGTAGCTTAACAAAGAAGAGAGAATAAAGCTAAAAGAAAGAAAAAAAAATCCATCAGCCTTGCTTTCCAGCAAACTATCAGCTCCCCCCTCTCTTTCGCCGAACCTCATCATGAGCGTATAAGTTCAGCCAAGAGGAGGACCTTTTGTTGCGGTACTTTGAATAGCATTACTCGAGTTCGACCGCTTCCGGTATCGACTATCGAAAAGTACATAAAAGAAACATAAAACAAAAACAAAATCTACCAGGGGACAACATTCAGCAGGGGGGAAGGGAACAAGCGGAAGCAAATCATGAGTGCGAAACGAGGCGAGAGCGGCGGCTCACAGCGCGCAGCGGAAATCCACGACGCCATGCTCAACATTCCCGGCTACGCAGATGATAGCATGCTCTTTGTCGTGCGATACGGAACCATGGCCAAGGTATGACCAAACAAGGCTTGCGACATTTTTTTTTTCCTTTTCGTTTCTTTGCATTTTCGTTTCTACATTTCCATCTTTTTCCTTGGTTTTCTTGCTGCCTGTTTCCCACCTGTGTCCTCCACTCCGAGGCGTGCGATTCGTGCCTTTTTGGTCTCCATCACACCACCTCCTCCCCTCCATCTCCTGTCCCTCCCCCCCTTGCAACTTGGGCACGATAAGCATACTGCAGTGAGCGAGTAGATTTTGCCCATTTATGGTTACATACAACCGCTTCTTAATCTGCGCGCGGTTGATTACGCCTCATTTACTTTCTTCTTGCTCGGGTGTTTTATTTGATTCGTTAGACAAGGAAATTATTGACACACCCTTGTTCTTATTCTTCTCGGCTGCAGAACACGCTCCGACAAGTCGACTATGATGAGTTCATGACCAGGCTGCACGCCATGAACGAGCACTGGTTCAAGAGCGGCTACGGCGAGCAGCAGCAGCAACAGGCGGAGGGTGTCGTTGGTGATGACGAGAGCACCACCACCGATCCATCGGATCAGCGTAGCGCGAAAGGGGCTGAACTCAGGGCGCTAACGTTGGAAAAGATAAGAGACTTTCCAGAGCTGGTGCGTGATTTTGACAAGTTTACTACATGCACGAGGGTAGTCGGGTCAAGGTATCGGTAGATCCCCCTGGTTTGGATTCCGCTGGAGAATGAGTGGCTTTTTTTTTCTCTCAACAAATTCCAGTGTCACTTTAGCAAAAAATGCTACCTGCATTCACTATGGCATGATGATTACTGATGATAAGACATTTCACAATTCACAAATGCACGATGCAAGTGGAGACCGATTTAGGTTATGGTGTATATGCAAAGATCGTTGCACTCTATTACTATTATTTGTTGGCAGGTTCTATAGTAACCAGAATGAGCTCCTCAGTTTATGAGACTGCTCAAAATGTTGTTCCCACCGAAAAATGAAGAACGCCATCATTCCCGAGCGATCGTGCAAATCGTCCGGTCGCTGCTGGTATGCAAGATCGAGAAGTAGCAGTGAACAATGCGAAAAGTGAAGCCCTCCCACACTAAATTCCCGGGTCCAGCGGTAGTAAAGACTGTATGTGTATCGACTAGAGCCGATTAATGCGGTCCGGTACGCGCGTCCGGCGCCGGGATCTTAGCGCGGCTGTCGACAAAATTGAGCCGCCCATGCCGGAGAGAGAGAGAGAGAAGAGATCGTGAGATGGTTGTCGGTTTGCATGTCGATCTCCCTTTCTTTTTTCCAGCTCAGGCTGCTCGAGATGTTTTGATTTCGTCGAGCTCGTCCGAAGGGGCTGCGTCGCTTACAGAGTAGCAGCGAAGACAGCGGCGGCACCGATTCCGAGGAGGATGTTCTGGGAGACACCAGCGGCACTGTTGGTAGGGACGTTGGTGGGCTTGCCGGGGGTGACGGTGGAGTTGCCAGTGGGAGCAGCAACGCCGGTGCCAGTGGTAGCCATGGCGGTGGCAGCGAGGACAGAGACGATGGTGAAGGCACGCATTTTGATGGTTGGTTTTGTGATTAAACGAAGCAAAGATGCTTGTTGATAACGAGTGACTGTGTTGAGAGAAGTGGAAAAGAAGTAGTGTAGAGAGCTTGAGTTGGATGGAGAGGAAGAAGAATCGAGACCATCGAGAGAATGTCTGCCTTCCTTTATACCTCTCTTGGGTCAGAATAATGGCCCCCCTTCTGCCTCACACACACCCCCCCTGGGCAATCCTAGGACATGGCCCATGTTAGTCATGTTGCTGTGGTGCTGAAGGCTGGTTATCGCGTCATCTCGCTCGCCACTGTCCGGTGGTGCCGCTGGGGCTGTAAGGTGAGGATCCGCCCTTGCACATTTTTTCTCTCTCTCTCTCTTTCTATGTACAAGTATGTGTGTATGTATCTATCTCGCTCCGTCTTGTTCATTGTGCTTGATAGTGTCCAGAAATAGCAACGTCCAAGGAAGGTAGCTGTACATGAATGTTACACGCAAGCCCAGGTGTGTGCCGTGTCGTAGTAGTGCGGCAGCCCATTCACATTGCTTGCCCTGACGCTTGCATGGATAAAATTTCAATAACTCCAAAAAAATAAAAATAAAAATGAAATAAAATACAAATGTTTGTACTCTGTACGTACTGAATGTTTGCGGCTGCTTCCGTGCCATGCCTTGGAATGTTCTTGTAGATTTCGCCCTGTCGTCGACTCAGGAAAGGAATTTTGCTCGTTTGGCATATCCGATATACAGCTACCTACGAGTGGGTAGAGAATGATTTCTCTCTTGCAGTATGACTACTTTTTTTTATTTCTTTTTTTTTTTTATGTGTACCGGTACATGCTTCTCCATCATGTCTTGATCGTGATTTAATCACCGGGTCCATCTCCTTTGGGCCTCGTTTGTCTCGCCTTATCTGTGGTAGAGTTATCTCGTATCTGCCCATGTGCTGTGCTGTTTGTTCGGGTGTTTGCTATGGAGTACGGAGTACAGGTAAAACAAATTTCGTCCATCACACATCACACATCACATTGAATGCTACCCTACCTTAGCCCTTTCACCATAAATGCCTTACTATTTTTGGTCTGGGACGTTATCTATGTGCTGCACCCGCCATCCGCCTTGGCTGGCAAACGCAGCATGCAGTCACCCAAGAGAGCCAAAGATGACAAGCCACTTCAGGTATTCCAGCCACGGCCCACAGATCAACACACCATTAACTGTGGTCCCCGACCAATGTGCTGTTTGTTGTTTGCTCGTAGATGCACTCCTATCCGAGATTTTCACTGATATTCAGGGAGAGAAAAGCCACCCAACCCACTGTCCTCCAGCTTGCCCCTGGCAACGCGTCATCAAGGAGTGCAGCAAACCTTTTGTTTTCGTCTGTTTGTTTTCGGTCGTTGGTGGTCGTTATTGGATGGCCGCTATTAATCAACACGGTTGGGTCCAAAACATGATCAACCTACCTATTTGCATCACATGTAACATGACCCCCTTGCTCATTTTTTGCCCGTGGTTGGTGTTCTGATAACGATTGGATCCTACCTGATGGCGTGACCCAACCTGGCCTGAATCCTTTCTATCGTCCGGCCCCAAAACCTGAATTGTTACATAGCAGTAATAAGACACAAAACGGTCCAGCAAATAAAAAAAAATAATAACATCAAGATTATGTATGTCCTTTAGCTTGATTCTGCCGTTTGCAGACCTAAAACGGTTTCGTGCCATTCACTAGACGCCTGCCCCTTTCAGGGATCGTCCCCTCAAAAAGGGGAGATCAAGGGGGGCCGAAGAGGATGAAAAGGAAATGGGCAAAGTGGAGAGACACAGAGAGAGTTGAAACTCGCCGTGCGTTTTTGCAGGGCACTGGGATGGTCTGGCCCTTTCGCCCATGTCCTGCAAGGATAACTGTTGGCCACGTACAAAGAAAATCAAGCTTTTGTAGATGAATAGCGGAGTCCACTTTCGGTAGATCCCTGACAACTGCCGTAACAAGAAGGCTGAAATAGGAGAAGGGGCCATTGGGGGGAAGGTGAAATGATCAACGGGTGCCTTTGAATAAGCATTAACGGCCTATATGTGAGGTCGCACGAGTGAAACAATGGTGATTGCGTTGGCATTGAGAGAAGGTCGCAATAATGGCTTTTTCCTTTTCCCTTGCAGGGAACCGAGAGCCAACCCCCTTCCTACGTGGACAATCTTTCCACGCGCTCAGCGATAAATGTATGGAGCATAGAGTACATTGACCTACATGATACATGGCATTACATGGCGCCTGTCGTACAAACGGTGAGAGAAAAGAGGAAGAGAGAGAAAAAAAACATCTCATGCAACGCCCATCACATTTTCGGTGAGGCTGCAAACCGACGCTTCCGGAATGATAAGATGAAGATCGCCAAGCCCATCTAATTTTGGAACGATCAAGATTATGAAAGAAACGATAATATTATGAAAATCACTGGAACACAAAAAAATGGAACCATTAAACACAGCCTCCTTTTTTTTCCCCTTCTTTTTTCTTCCTCTTTCTCAGCGGGAGGTATGTATTTATCGATACACGCCTCAAACGGGCTGAGGTGTAGATCCATTCCCTTTCAGCCACTCAGCCACTCAGCTCCGATGTGGCAGCGCAGAGTTAGTAAGCAGCACGAGGAGGATGTCGGATTTTCTTTTGACCGGGTATCAACCGGGAGGACTCACCGTTGAACCCTGACCCTGACGTCTGAGTGGGCAATCACGAGCTAGACTACGTACCAAAGGGCGCTATGGTGAATCGCAAGCTGTCCTCCAGTTCCTAATCAGATCTGTTCACGATCGACGACATCTCTAACCCCCCCGCCTCACCCCCCTCCGTATTTGACCAATTTCACCAATTCAGACCGTCATGTCCTACTACGGCGGACAACCTAATCACAACCCCTACGGCGCGCCAGCCGCCAGCGGGGGCGGCGCACAAAACCTCCAGTTCTACCCTTCGTCATACTCCCCCGCCGTCTCTGGCGCCCAGACACCACAGCAGGCCTCGTACGGCGGCTACGGCGGCGGTGGTGCGGGTGTTGCTCCCGGTGCGGGTGCTTCGGGGCAGTATGGTGCGGGTGGGCAGTCGGGCTTCACATCGGCGGGGTTTGGCGGAGCGGGCGTGTCCGGGAGAATGGGCGAGCAAGGAGGGCTGAGGACGGGCTGGTTGGCGGCTTTCTCGACGGAGGGGTATGACGGCGAGCCCCCCTTGATGGACGAGCTGGGGATCAACTTCAGTTTGATCCAGACCAAGGCAAGTAAACAAGACAAAATCCATGATGTGGGTTATCCCAAAGAGTCTAACATTGTATGATTTGCGAAATAGACACTTGCCGTGCTGAATCCCTTCAAGCGTGTCGACCAACACATCATGGACGACTCTGACCTCGGCGGTCCCTTACTCTTCTTCCTCCTCTACGGAACCTTCCTCCTCTTCTCCGGCAAAGTCCACTTTGGCTACATCTATGGGCTCGCCCTCCTCGGTTCCACGTCTCTCCACACGATCCTCTCCCTCATGTCACCCTCCGACGACCCTTCGTCACAAACCTACCCTCAGTACAGCGACCCGACATCTCAACCCCATGGCCAGGCCCAGAGTGGCGGCCACTTCTCCTCCACACTCACATACCCCCGATCAGCATCCGTTCTCGGATACTGCCTCCTCCCCCTGGTGGCGACAAGCTTGTTCGGCATAGTAATGCCCATGGACACTCCTGTCGGCATCTTTCTCACAAGCTTGGCCATCCTGTGGTGCACATATAGCGCCAGCGGCTTCTTCGTCGTCGTCGGCCGCATGAAGGGCATGAGATTCCTGGTGGCATACCCTCTGGCCCTCTTCTATGTCGGGTTCGGCATCATGGGCATTTTCAGCAGCCGAGGGGCCGGTTCACTAGCTAACGCAGCTGCTAAGCTCAACGCTTAAAAAAAGTGATATGGTGTAAATGCTCCTAGAAGTGGCAAGTTATGGATCATGGTATGGAAATGGTTACGTGCATCAAAGGGAGAGGGTGGCTAAAAATAAAAAGAGGCTCTGGGGGTGGTTACGTACAACCTTCTTGTAGAATCAACCATTGGTAATAAGGGGTCAGGTTTATGAAACGGCGTCAAGGGAGCGTATAAGTATTAATTAGCACTCTGTAAAACATCATCGACCAGGATGAAAGAGCCATATTGGTCGTTGGAGACGGCCTCATTCACAGCGGTTGATAGATATTATAATGAAGCTCAAAGCCAAAGGGAAAAAAAGTCATATTTGCACAACCACGCCTATACAAGGAAATCTATATATAATACCACTCTCAAACAAAAATATTAGCACAAGAAACCCTCCCAAGAACCCAGTCCCTTCTCGTCACAATTCAAAGGTCATCACCAAATCGTTTTTCCCTTAGCCCCCCTTTTTTTCGCCATCCAACAACAATTCTCAATCCTGGCATCCCGTGTATGCTACCTATCATATTACATAGATTTTGATCATCGCTCACTAACCCTTGACAGACAGAGATGGAAAGGAACTGAACGAAATGCAGAAGTGGGGAAGCAGTAGTCTCGGCTATAGCACAAGAGTGTCCATCAAACCACGCTGCGGGGACTCATATTAAAAGTAACATGCAGCAGCAGGCCTCAACAACCAGGCCGTATTTCTTCCAGTTTGTTTTTTATTGGGTGCCGTTAACCTCACCGTTGGTGGTGGGCTCCTCCTCGGATAGACCGATAAGCACGGAGAACTGACCACCAGCTTCAGCAGCGATAAGCTTCTTGTCTCGTGTGGCAGTGTTATCAATAAATGTTGGTGTGTGAATATCGTCAATAGTACCCTGACCAGTCTGGTAGTTTGTAGAAAAGCCCCAAGAGTACGCCTTGCCATCCTCAGTAATAGCAAAGCTGTTGTCTACACCAGCCGCGACGGCGACGACATTTGATAGACCTGGAATAGGGGTTAGCGCCGGTCATGGTTGTAAGTGTAATTCACAGGGGTTCTTACCTTCTTGCTGAGTAGGCTTCACTAGGATTCTAGCATTGCCTCTCTCGTCCTGGATGACGTACTCCTTATCAATCTTCTCGATCTGCTCCTGCTCGAAGCCAACTTGATAGCCGTCAACACGACCCCAGGTGAACAGTTCGCCTTTGTCAGTGCATGCCAATGAATGGTGCATGCCACCGTCAATTTCTGTAATAATACGGTCTTCCAAGAAACTGAGCTTGACAGGCTTCAGGATGACAGCGTCATCCTCACCGGCGTTGAGCTCCACGCCAATCTCGCCAAAGTTGTTCAAGCCCCAGCCCCAAACAGTTCCGCTCTTATCAATGGCGAAGCTGTGGTATGCACCGCAAGCAACCTTGGTAATCTTGCCTCGAGGAAGGCCGACACCCTGAGGTGTAAGGGAGGAGAGCTTATTTCGTTCAATGATACGTCGTCCAAGTTGGTTCTGTTGACCACAGCCCCAAGCGACAACGTTACCCTTGTGGTCAAGAGCGAGAATGTGATTGGCTCCAGCAGAGATGGACTTGATATTCTTCAAGTTGGGCAAAATCATGGGCTTCGTCTGGACTTTGATGTTTTCGGTGAAACCGAGAATACCGTCGCTGGAGCGGAAGGTTCCCCAACCATAGACACGTCCATCCTCGGTGAGGGCAAAGCTAGCACTGTCGCTGGCGGCAAGCTGGACAAACTTTGTGCCAGGGATGAAATGCTCCTGAGGGATAACAGTTGGTGTACTCTCGTGGGGGTTCATGCCAGTGTCATCCTCGTCGTCAGAGTCAGAGTCATCTCCTTCCTTATCCATGTCGCGCAAGCCACCATCCCATGTGGTATCGCGACCGAGCGCGCCTTGGTCATTGACACCCCAAGAGAGAATCTTGTTATCGTGAGTGAGCGCGACGGCGTGCATGCCACCGCAAGCAATCTGGACGATGCCGACAGACTTGGCAGAGAGGTTGTCATTGAGCCGAGGACGCTTGACATCAATGGGCTTCTTTCCGTTAATCTTTTTGCTTCCAAGTCCAAGTTCGCCGGATGTGCCTTCACCAAAGACGTAGATGTCCAAAACCTTCGTCGGCGCGTCATTGATCTTCTTTCCGATATCAGCGTGGACGGGGACCTTCTTTGGCTTTGGCGCAGCTTGGGTCTTGGTCTTCTTGGGCTTGGGGGCTTCCGCTTGGGATTCGCGATCAGTTTCAGTCTCTGTTTCGTCGGCCTTGCGCTTCTTGGCGCCATTTGCGACGGGCTTCTCAACAGGGGACTTCTCCTTCGCGGCGGGCTCTTTTGAAGATTCCTTCTTGGCAGGCTTCTCAACAGCGACAGCGGTAGGCTTTGCGCGTACAGGCTTCGCGGGCTTTTCAGCCTTGTCAGCCTTTTCAACCTTGTCAGTCTTCTTGGCCGCAGCTTTGGTAGTGGTAGGAGCGGCTTTGGTTGTCGCAGCCTTGGTTGTTGTTGTTGTCTTCTTGGTAGTTTTAGTTGTGGTGGTTGTGGTTGTAGCAGCTGCCTTGGTGGCAGAAGCCTTTACTGCGGCCTTGGCCTTGGGAGCCATCGCGTCGCGATTACTAAGTAATCGATTTGAGTGAAGATGGGGAGAATGAAGAGTGTGAAAGTAAATGCGATTAATAAAGCCAAATAGACAATGTCTCGCAGCTTTAAATTGGCTGTGATGGTTTGTTGTGGCGGAAGAGAAAGTGTGCGCAGCGAGTGATGGATGATAAAAGTTTGACGCAAAGGTGGTCTGATAGAATGGGCGAGTTAGAGGAAGCTCGATGATGGCGAGAGAGACGCGACAGGGGGGGTGAGATTTTTCGTAGCTCTACCTCCGTAATAGTGCTCGCTCGCTCAGTGCCCGGGACATGATAGCAACTACCACTGACCGCCTTTGATTCCGTCAAAAAGTTATTAATCCGGCAGTAAAAAAATTACACGACCAATGAAACGTCGGTTATGCTATCACTGACTGCAAGCGGTGAATCAAGCACACACCACCTGTAATGTAGGTATGTTTATCAGTAAATGACGTTTTTTATTAGTGGTAAGAGAGCCCTGAAGGTCCTTTTCCCTTTTTCCATGCATAAGGTGCTCAGCTATTATAGGTCTACTATTGCCTGCCTACTGGGTGCCTATGCAGTAGACTGCTGGTCCGAGACTTTTATACCTACATATCCATTTATGGATGTATACTCCGTAGAGATGGTTGTTATAATTAGGTAGATTATGAAAAAATCCAAGATATAAATAATGATTGCTTTTTTTTTTTTAATTGTTTGTCTGCTTGGTAGCACAGAGTAACTTCAATGCCTACTTCCTCTGTAGATATTATCAGGCTAATAATGATCCATCATTGCCTTAGCACCTTAGGTAAACATAGAGTTCATCTTACACTCCATTAATATGACTGCACCACCCCTCTTCTAGCTTCACTTACCACCACCATAGAGGTGCACATCCTTGGCACTGCAGTGATATAAATTACTCCACCACTTATCTGTGTGCTGTTTGCTGTTTGGCCGCCTCAGTGGTTGCACAAACAGCAAAATGGCGCCTCTCGTTACGCTTGCGACTTGCGCACTGAATCAGTGGAGCTTGGACTTTGCTGGCAACCTGAGGAGGATCAAACAGAGCATCATTAAGGCCAAAGAGGCCGGCGCAACCCTGCGAGTCGGACCGGAGCTCGAAATCACGGGCTATGGTGAGTCATTCTTTCAAGTCTTCATTGTATGTCTTTTGAGAGAAACACCAACTTAGAGTATCCTAGGCCTCTTGGACCACTTCCTCGAAAATGAGGTATATGAAAACTCGTGGGATTCCCTGTATTCCATCTTGACGGATACTTCTCTCCATGGCATCATTATAGATGTTGGTCTCCCTCTCCTTCACCGGAACTGCAGATACAATGCACGCGCTATCCTCCTTGATGGTAAAATCCTGTGTCTCCGACCCAAGCTCTATCTCGCCAACGATGGCAACTTTCGTGAGATGCGCTTCTTTACGCCATGGAACCGGCCTAGGCATGTTGAGCAGTATTACCTCCCGCCTCTTATCCAGAAGCACCAGGGCTGCCGTCACGTTCCTATTGGCGACGTTGTTCTCTCTACTATCGATACATGCCTTGCCGCTGAAACCTGCGAGGAGCTGTTCACTCCTAATAGCCCTCATATCAATATGTATGCAATGTCCAGTCCGGTGTAAGAGCTCCTTGAAGTCTTGTTCATCACTGACTCGGTGTGCTTCAGGGGACTCAACGGTGTAGAGATCTTTACCAATAGCAGCGGAAGTCACCATGCTCTGAGGAAGCTAGATCAACGCATCGCCCTGATCCAGGAGGCTACTCGCAAGAATGGAGGTATCTATTTGTACTCCAATCAGATTGGGTGCGATGGTGATAGGCTGTAAGCAACTTCTATAACATCTTTATTGGCCCTTCTTCTCCAAGTGGACGTAACGCGTGGGATGCGTACTAACAAATTGGCAGTTACTATGACGGCTGTGCCATGATCTTTGTAAACGGTGACATTGTCGGACAGTCAAGTCAGTTCTCGCTCAACGAGGTCGAGGTCGTCGTTGCAACTGTCGATCTTGAGGAGGTAAGGGCTTATAGATTCGCTCCCTCACGTGGCCTTCAAGCTGTGGCCGCCCCATCATATGAGCGCATTGAAGTCGATTTCTCCTTATCTAGTGACGATCCCGACCTGCTACAGACTATTACGCGCCCAAGGCCACCACGATACCATCTCCCTGAGGAGGAGATTGCTCTGGGACCTGCCTGTTGGCTTTGGGATTACCTTAGACGTTCCAAGGCGGCCGGCTACTTTGTTCCACTCTCCGGTGGCATCGATAGTTGTGCTACTGCTACGATTGTCTACTCCATGTGTCGCCTGGTAATCGCTGCTTTGAAGGAGGGCAACGAGCAGGTCATTGAGGATGTCAAGCGGATTGCTGCCTTCTCCTCCAAACTCCCTGAGACACCACAGGAGCTGTGCAATCAGGTTTTCTGCACTTGCTATATGGGTATGAAGAATCAGAGCAGCAAAGAAACTCGGGACCGGGCCAAGGGCCTTGCTGAGAAGATTGGCTCATATCACACTGATGTGAACATTGACGACATGTTCCATGCAACAAAGAATATTTTGACACAGGCTACAGGGTTCGAGCCAAAATTCAGGGGTTTGTCTTTTTCTTTCCCTTTTTTTTCATCTCAATTTAGATTTGGCTAAATGGACAAACTCGCTAATCAACTTGTATTGGCAGCTCATGGAGGTACGACCACCTCGAATTTGGCTCTGCAAAACATCCAGGCAAGATCCAGAATGGTGTAAGTAAATTTCCAAGGGCTTAAAATCGCAGGCAATGTCACATCTGCAAGAAATCAATTTCGCAGTTATACTAAGAAGTGTAGCCTTGCATACTATATGGCCCAGGAGTTGTGTGAGGTTAGGGATCGACCTGGAGGTGGCTCACTGCTGGTCCTTGGAAGTTCCAACGTGGATGAATGTCTACGCGGATGTGAGTAAACCCTTGCGTGCTGTAGCTATCGCCCCGGATGCATTCAGATTGCCCGGACTCAAGGCCAGCGCTCCGACCAAAAATCAGGCAATTTGGCATGGCGGAATATTGCATATCGTTGTGAACGGCACTAATTCTCGGAGTAGATTTGACGAAATACGACTGTATGAAACCTCCTGCATCAAACTTAGCTCAAATCCTATCGTACCTTGCACAGATATGGGCCTTGGTTCTATGTTCTGGATGCATTTTCCAGATTAGCTAACATTCATATAGGCTCATCTGCGGATCTAAATCCCATTGGCTCCATCAGCAAAGTAGATCTTAAACGATTTATTGCCTGGGCTGCAAAGACCTTCGAAATGCCTATTCTGGATGACTTTATTCATGCCATACCTACAGCTGAACTCGAACCCATAACAGAAGATTATGTAAGTATCAGCGCTGGAGAACAGAATTCCGTGCAAACTCCAAGCTCCAGATGGAACTCAGACACTTACGCTCAATAAAGGTACAAAGTGACGAGGCCGACATGGGGATGACTTACGAAGAGCTATCACGTTTTGGTGTTTTGAGAAAAGTAAACCGTCTTGGTCCGTACGGAATGTTTCTTCGTCTTTTGGAGGAGTGGGGGACCGAGAGAAAGCTCAGTCCTCGCGAAGTCGCCGACAAGGTGAGATTTTCAAGTTTTCTCTACTATATTGAAGGAACTAGGACGAAGAATTGGAACACTAGAGATGCATTACTTCGTGGGGTTGGCGTCCGGATTCTTCTCCTTCCAGCAAATCATCAGAACCTCAGCCCAACTCTGTCCTCGTTTCTAACAAAAAGCAGGTTAAACGATTCTATCACTTTCACTTTATAAATCGTCACAAGCAAGTGATCGCAACCCCGGCGTACTTTACAGAAAATTACTCCCCGGACGACCACAGATTTGATCTCCGACCATTTCTCTACCCACCTGCCTTTGGAAGCTGGTCCTTCAAGAAGATTGATGAGCGAGTTGAGGCGCTGGAGAAGAGGAGCAAGAAGAAAGAAGAAGAAAAGATGTTGAACTAGACAGATTCAAAGATTGGTTAGAGGTAGACATGCCATGGATATTGCTGGATAAAAGATGCGTTTGGGTTGACTGCATCTGTGTTACACAAATTATCTGACCAATGATGATGTTACAGAGATAGAGTAGAACACGTGTGTTGTGAATGAAGGGATGTCACATTTAAGTTAATTCGTTTGATTGTATTTGTATTTGCCTTGCGCGGCTGTTATGAAAAAGTAACCCGATCCCCAAACGCCCTGTCCGTTGGTATACGCAGGCAAACATGCCGCAAATTCGGACCGCACCCCCAAATATCCGTCATATGCACAATAGTCATCTCAATCTTTCTGCAACAACCCTTTTTTCCCTTTCACAATCATGCAATCAACTCATGCAAAGTTCCGTAAATGTCGTCATGGTAACGCGTTCTCAGTCTCCTTATTTGGAGTAGTTGGTGAAGTCAACCTCATTGGCAGGGTTGTAGCCACCGTCGGCTGCCTTTTCACAAGTGCAGGCAGCTATAAACAGTAGTCAGTACTGAGAGTGCTCGTTGAATGTATTGGCAAAAGAGAAGCCTTACCAGCCGGGCGAGAGCCGCATTGGCATGTAGATCCAGCAACAGGAGTGTTCTCAGTGGCAGCTCGGTCACATGTGCACTGGCCAGCGGGGCGGGCACGGCATGAGCAGCGAGGACCCTCAACAGAGTTCTCGGCAGAGGACTTGTCGCAGGTGCAGTGAAGAGCGGATTGCTTGCCACATGAGCAAGTAGCCTGCTTGGCTATAACCAGGTTGTCAGCATATTTGATGGCAGATATCGCAGAGCCCCAGATGCTTGATGGCGGGAGGACCCCGCATTACAGGTTGACTTACCACAGGCGCATTCAGCGTCGCTACCCTGGCGGCAGCAGGTGGTGGCCTTGGTGACGGTCATTTTGATGGATTATGAGGAATGCGAAATTGTGAAGTTGAGAAGTGTTTTAGAGAGATGTTTATTGAGTCGTATGAGATGAAATAAAAGGCTTGTTTGGATGATCTTGATGCTGTCTGGTTACAAAGGGAGAGTCTTCTCTTTTGTACTTGACCTTGATCCACTCACAGCCTGAACGTCTCTCTGCTGCTTACCTACAATGGCCGAGAGATTATCAGTGCTCCCATTGGCTGAATGTACTACTGGTGGCAAAGGAGCCAATCAGCATTGGAGTATTTCCAAGCATCAGTCAATGACGACCAATACAGGGCTGCCTCTTTGCTAATTTCCTTGTGACTTTATCTATTTTGACTCAGAGTCGAAAGTAAGATTTCTAGTTGATTCTTCTTCATTAGATTTGTACTATTAACACGTACGCTTCTTTTTAATAATTGCCAGACCATTTGGAGGCGATGGAGGTTGATTACTCTGCGCTAGAATGATGTGAGCTACCCTGTAGTGCAGCACCGACTATGGACAATTTATCGCAAGGTTGTCGGGGCATCGGCTAGTTACCATCAATGTATGCATCCGTCCATGCTATACATTTTTATGGTTATGTAAATTACATAATGTTTTATACATCTCCATCCTCATCTGCTGTTTCCTTCGGTTTGCTTATTAACTGATGACAGATGCCTTACCTCCCTCATTTGGCTTCAATGTCTCTGCTTCTAGTCATCCAACACTATTATACCTCATCATCTACTTCATGCTACGCCACCATTACTCCAGGCTACTCGCTGACGTCTTAATAGCAAGTTTTGACAAGAGAAATTACAGGATCACGATTTTTTCCCCGGTGGTTTTCGGCTTTAAAGTAGTTATAGAGTTGGCCTAGAACGCTGGTCGGTGGGATTGGTCGACATATAGTTGAATCCTGACTATGGTTGATTAGTGATCGCGTTTCAATATCCAAAAAAAACCACCGACTGCTGTTCTTGTTTTGATTGCGTGACTAAAACGTAGCCCTGGAGCTTGTGGAGGTTCGTATCTACGCCCTGCGCTTTGACAAATGTAGGCACTACAAGTAATTGGATGTTGACCCGCTATTCATGTTGCGTTACGTTTGATGGGTTCTTGGGTGAAACAGCCGGAGATGCTCTGCTGAGCTGAGCATCTCGGGTTAAACCGCTGGTGCCAGTCAGGGCTTTCGTCAAAGCTCATTTGTTGTTTAGACACGATGTCAGAATAAAGTTCTTGTTGATCGCACATTCATTTATGTTCTTTGAAACTATAATAACCATGTTAAAGGGCCGGGGATGGGTTCTGTATTTACGCGCCACTCCTCGCTATTAGAGCCCAATTAATATCAATGGAACGCCAAGCAATCCTCAACGACCAGCATTTGATATTGCGTTCGGGTACCGCCGAGGTGTCTCGGGCTTCTGGGACCCCCATGGCTGACTGATAATCTATATCCCTGCCATGTAAGAGTCGTAATGTTTTATGGGGTAATAGGGAATGGTTCGCCAGCTATTGGTCTTGGGCTTTGATCGAAATCTTTCTCATCGTTGTGAACCTTCAGCATACCCAATGACGCTATGCTCATGTAATTCTTGTATGTTGCCGGCATCCGTATGCCCCCCTTTCGGCCATGATATGCATCAAGTGAAGGGATTACTCTTACGACGAACTGATTACGGGAGCGAATAGTTGAGTAAATTCGACCGGGTGGTTGGTGGGTAAGCCAATTTGCATAAGGATAGGAAGCCTGAATGGTCCTTACTCGCGTTATTTTGACGGGATTGGAAGTTTGCCTGCACTCTGGTAGAATGAGGGCTGCTATATTGAAAGCCAACTATCAATGATACGTAGCAATAAAGTTGGAATTAACTAGTTACATACAAACTTCGGCCTTGATGGAGGGCAAGATGTGGATAGCCAAGCTGCTGGCCTAATAGCCTAAGGGATGATCCCCCACAAGCTATGCAGATTCAGCAAAAATGTGGGAGTTCTAGAATGATGTTAGTCATGATACAATCCCGCTTGCCACCCGTGGTTGCATCCCCTGCATATGAACGTCTGGTGGAGCTCAGGCATACCAGCGGAGATCCCTTCAAAACATGCCAACCTGCAAATCCGGCTTTCCCAGAGCCCCAGAACACATATACTTGTGCATAGAAAAGAGGGAGACGGCTTGAAGGGCCGGTTTTTACCCCGCCGGGAATTGTGGCTGCCCAAGCTGGGGAGCCCGTGATGACCTCAATTGGAGATGGGATGGAGGATATTTAAACAACCCCTCTGCAGCAAGCAAAATCCGAGGCTGCTCAGAATTGCCAGCCGAGACCAGCCGATATAAGTATGCGAGTTTCCTTTAGATCATGGCGATCGACTTTTTTTCTCTGTCAGCGGCCAGCTGATGGGGTTACATTGGCCAGAAAGACCATTAGCGGACCTGGGCGCCTTGCCAGATTGGCTGGCCATGTCTCACAAGCCCATGCGGTGTCTCGCAGTAGCCGTGTGATGGGCGAGTACTCGAAAGGATCTGGGTGGATCCGCAGATTATCTCCTGGCTGTCGTGCTTTCTCTTTAAATGTCGCCAAGTCCTACTGTTTCTGGACACGACTTTTGATGCTGGGCGACGCGCAGCGGTTCTAAGACCTCTTTGTCACGGATCTGGATCGCTGGCCTGAGCCCTCAGATATCATGACGTCCATATCCAAGGCTGCGAGTCACGACACGGTTGAGTCGCCCCCCAGCGAGGCTACTCAACACGTTGCTGAGAATGGCCAGATGGCGACTGAAAAGTATGTGCCAAGTTGACACGGCCGTGTGTTATTAGGGAATTATCGTGCTGATGCTCGGGTCTTGTAGATATGGTCGAGCTCTGCGATTCGACCCGGCTGCTGAGGCGAAGCTTCGTTTGAAGATTGATCTCTACGTTGTACCAGTCGTGGCGCTGTTTTATTTATTCTGCTTCATTGACAGGGCTAATATTGGTGAGTAACTATCTGCGGATGCATCTGTTTCAATAACACAGCACCTCCTTGGACGGCTCCAATATAACCCCCGTGGTGGAGCGCAGCCTTTTCTAACAATTTCGCAGGCAATGCCAGAATCGCTGGCCTTGAAAAGGACATTGGATTGAAGGGCTATGATTACAACTCCATCATATCAATCTTTTTCATCTCATACATCCTCTTCGAAATACCGTCAGTTCTCGTATGCAAATGGGTCGGACCAGGGTGGTTTATACCCCTCGCGACGATGCTTTTCGGTGTTGCCTCCCTGTGCAACGCCTTTGTTCACGATTTCTCCTCGGCCGCGGGAGTCAGATTCGTCCTCGGCATATTCGAAGCTGGGTTGATGCCTGGAATTGGTTATTACTTATCCCGTTGGTATCGTCGATCCGAACTGGCATTTCGTCTGTCAATGTACGTTGTCATGGCACCGCTGGCTGGTGCTTTTGGTGGTCTCCTCGCTTCCGCTATCCTGTCCATGGATCACTTTGGTAGCCTACACGGCTGGCGTATGATCTTTGGCATTGAAGGCATCATCACCATTTCCATTGGGATAGCTGGCTTCTTTCTCATGACTGATCGCCCCGAAACCGCTCGTTGGCTCACCCAGGAGGAGAAGGAACTGGCAATTGCACGTGTCCAGTCTGAACGACTCACAACCACGACTGTCCTGGACAAGATGGATAAAACGAAGCTTCTAAGGGGCATATTCAACCCCGTCACTCTTTCAACGGCCTTCATCTTCATGCTCAACAACATCACCGTTCAGGGAATGGCCGTCTTTGCACCTACAATCGTTGCGACTCTCTTCAAGGGCAAGAGTTCTGTTCAATTGCAGCTTCTGACTGTTCCACCTTATGTGGTCGGTGCTTTCTTCACACTGTTGATACCTTTCCTCAGCTGGCGATTCGATAGGCGGCTGATCTTCATCATCCTTTCGACCCCACTGGTTATCACGGGATTCGCCATGTTTCTTGGGTCGACAAACTTGCATGTCCGCTATGCCGCTACTTTCCTGATCCTGTCATCAGCGTCAGCTCTTGGAGCCTTGACAACTGCACACATCTCGGCGAATGTGGTCAGCGACACGGCCCGCAGTGCGGCTATCCCCACCAACATCATGGTGGGCAGTATTGGCGGACTGGCCAGCAGCTGGGCCTTCCTGCCCTTTGATGCCCCGAACTACCACATCGGAAATGGGTTGAACCTGGCAGCGGCCAGCATGACTCTCATTGTTGCTGTTTTGTCGCTTTTGTGGTTGAAGCGCGACAACAAGAAGCGGGAAACAAGGGACTATGACGACGTGCTGAGGGGGCTGACGCAGCAGCAAATCGAGGACCTTGATTGGAAGCACCCCGAATTTAGATGGAAATATTAGGATACGTATACGGCTACAGGTAGCCATGCGTGTATTGTTTTGAGCATACGTTATGGATTGGCTCTTTGTTGGATAGGCTAGCATTGCTTGGATTCTTTGTTTAGCGGTTTGTTGAAAATATTGCCTTTATTTTTGAATGACGAATGAAGCATTTGAACGAAAAGACTTGTCCCTAATGCATATTTATTATAGCTGAGCAACTGTGATGTGTGCTAGCTAAATATGAGCATTGCTACCCTTTCGTCAAACGGAGCCCATTCTACCTGCTTGGCGCACCCCTGGCATCAATTACACAGTTCCTCTTAAACAAGCAACAATAAACAAGCATTGGAGGTCAACTGATCGGTTATGGGACATCCATGAATACTGATTTATCGATCGATACCAACCGAAATCTACATTGTCTGCTCGTTCACTTGACAACACCTTGCCTCGCTATCTGACTATGCAACTTGATGCTGTAGTTTGAGTAGGTAGTGAACTTTAGTAAGGCTTTAAACGAATAGCTCGCCTAATGCAGCCATGAATTCTCTATTATTCAGACAATACGCGTGCTGTGTGATGCCTGACGCCCCTAAACCTGTTGCCAGCTGTTGCCAGGTTTGCAATTCTTCCTTGGGCATCTTTGTTGTTAGCTCCGTTTCAAATTCAGTTTATTTCAGTCTTTACAAGGACTACATGAATAAAAATCTGTTTACAGTTTTTGTTTTCACCTTCTTCACCGCATCACAACCTACACCCAGTACCACACCAACACACACCCACCCACGCCTATATCCTTGGCTGTGTGAGAAATGTCAAACTGAAGCCGATATACTGGAACTTGTCCCCATCTTTGGTAAGTTTGTTTTCATTGGGTTTACGATGGTTATAGTGTATTATGTGCATTAGAGCGCGTTGAAAAATAGGAGACAATCTTATAGTAGACGTGAAAACTAACCGCATCATGTCTTCAAGAACTTCGAATCCAAAAAATGGATCCCTCTCATTCCGCAATGCCGACAGAGGATCCTGTCATAACCACCAAGTGCTGGGAGACATGGCTCCCTGCCGTCAACCACGCGAAATACTCTTTGGGCATCAATATTGGAACAAAGTCCGAGTTCGCGACCATTATAAACAAAGCAAAAACAAAGGACGACTATTCGCACTAGAAGTGCAGAATGTCAGGACAGCATGACAGTTACCTGGAAATAAGATTTTATTTCCCACCAGGAAGACTATCGCTAACAATCGAACTGCTGTCATTCATCTTTGTTCGTGGCGAGGACGCAAAGATCGCGACCCGAACGACGATTGAACACAACAAACGAACCTACTGTGGCATGTGGACCTTCTTTTCGCTGCCTGAAAGAAAGATTCTCCCCTGCTGTGGCGAACTGCACCAAGATGTCCCCGAAGTTGGAGAACTTTCGCGGTACGAACACGATTTGCAAATCATGCAAAAAGAATGGACCATCGGCGTCCTAAAGTCGACGGCCCATGGACGAGGGCAGGACAGAGACCCGAGAGAAGAAATCAAATTCCTTAAAGAGGCGAACACCCGAATTGGCTTGCACGCGCAAGATGTGAGGTGCGAGAATACTTTCTGGAAACACCGTGTCCAAAAACTCAAGCACCAAATGGCTTCTGTGAATGAATACTTCCAACGGGAGTTGCGGGAACAAAGTGATAAAATCGAGATGCTAAAGGCCAAGCTGTGGGACATGAGGGCCGAACAAGCTATGATGGACAAGGAAATGCAAAGACTGGAGGCTGCTCAAGGGCAGAAGCGGTCATGGTGCGACGATGATGGGGTTTTCGACAACGCAGCGGTAGCAACGTCCCCAAAGAGGACCATGTACGATTGGGGGGGTATATATCGCGGCTGAACAGAGTGATATTCTACGAGTTAATCGGCTTGGGGTTTGCATTTGTTGATTGGTTTGGTCGAGATGGCATAAGGAAGAATGGGTATCATGGTTGACTGAGTAAAGCTAAAGTGCAATAGATTCATAGGATGACCATCGCTGCTGTCCCTGCATTCGAGAGGTATTAACACCTACCCTCAAGTGATGTCGCATGGATAACCTTGTAGAGTGCGGTGACAATCATTGAAGCTACCTTTCTATTCTCGTGATAAACTATGTGAATCGCGTCCCGTCCATGCGAGACCGCATGTGAAAATTGTCCAACCATCCCACAGGGATACTTGAGACAAATGTGTGGTTCAAAGAACACATGTTCCGCCAGAAAAAAAACCATCGTTCCTTTTACTCAAAGGAACACCAAGTTGGTTCATACATCCAAGGGAGATAGTACGCATCGTAAGATTGCATGACCGCGGCATGCTTTGGAACAAAGGAAAATAAGTACATCATCAAGGTCGGTAAACATCTCAACTCTTTCAATCTCAATGCTAGCCTTTTTAATTGTCAGCCACCATTCTTTTGACCTGCGTGTGTGTCGAACATGGCTTTTATAGCAAATCTCATCCCAGCCTCGTACTAAATATCTGGAGTATCAGTAAGTTGTGACAATGATCATGCTGTTTGATTCATGGTTCAGCCTCTGGTTGCAGCATGTACGACTGAATCTAACGCGGGTGCTGTAGCAGCTCGCTGAGACGGTAGGAACCCCATTATACACACATGACCTTGTTATCATCTATCTACAATGAGATGCTCTCTCTCTCTCTCTCAAAAAAAAAAGATCATATGTGGGGTTTGCTATTTGGCTGAGTTCCCTGTGGTGCCGTTAAACTTGCCCTGACGGGAGAACCTAATGAAATAGATCCCTGACAGAATGCCGCGAGAATGTAAAGTTCACAAAACAAATGAGCTGGCCGCCATGTCATACAATTTCAGACAACCCAGTAGCAAGATATTCGATGTGGGCCTTGCCGTGGAAATTATTTAGACCTTGTTTCAATAACAGCCCTGGGAGCAAAGACAAAGCATCAACACGTATGAAGCCAAGTTTTGTATTTCCAGCCAACGAATGTCTTGGACAATTAGAAGATTGACACTGAGTAGACTCCCTAGCAACGGCGAGTGCGCCAGTGACCTCACTACTCCCTCAGCCGATTCTCAAAACTGTCGGGGGGGGGGGGGGGGGGGGTAAGAATTGCGTATGAGCAAGCTGAGCAAAGGAGTTTATCCTTGGCTCATGAACCCGCAACACGCACTCTCAAGAGAGAGCCTTTGCTCAGTTGGGCTGCTACGCGCAACCTCGCTATAGGGGAATCGAAGGCGATGATGAATAATCCGAGGAAAATTACCAAAGGCCTTGAATGGAGCCCCGGCAGAAGCATCCGAAGATCTTGCCAAACGCTGAAATTGATGTCTCGAGCCTTTGCATCACCGTAGCCCTATCAGGCATGACAGTAGCCTGTTCGAGTCGCTCAGTCAGGGAACCGAGCTCCACTGCGGGCCGCCGCACCAGTATCGTCTTGCTGTTGGGAGTTGTTGATCAGCCCATTTTTTGAGACAGCGTGTAGGTAATGCGGTAATGATATCAGGTCGACTTGCCACCCTTCTCGTTGCTGTCGTGCGAGTGAGACATTCTTCTGGCAAACATGGCCATGAGGCTCTTTCTACAACACAGCCCAACCCTCGCGTTTTTTTTTTTCTCTTTCTTTCAAAATTTGTTGAATAGCACTATAAAAACTGTTTCCTGTCCTTGTAATACAGTGCTGACCACCGTCTGACTGCAGACGGCGACTTCTCCAGACAATATGACAGGGAGAAGAGAGAGAGAGATTGGCAAAAGTGGGGGGAGGACCGAGATCCACCACAGCCGCATCGAACATGATCTTTCCCTCTTGGGTTTCTCTCGTGTTTCAATTGGTGGCAGAGAGGTCTCAGTCTCCATTAAGAGCCCTTCCCCAGAGCGCCCGCAAGGGGCGAGGGGGGGAGCTTTCACTAATCAGAAAGGTTCGTAAGCCCTTAGAGCAAGTAGCCCGCGAGATGGCCGCCGCGGAACCGCTTATCCCTTGAGTTTGGCTGGGTAAATGCCAGTGGAGCAGGTTAAAGACGTGTGTGTGTGTTTTACCCTTGAGCTTGCAAATGCGCCCGGCGCTGAGTCTCTCTCTGTCTCCCCTTTATATACGGAGTACCTACCTCTTATAGGTACATCCTGTTCTCATCGCTGGGATGTCTCATGGCGGATATCGGAATTGGCCCTGCCTTTTGCAGTCTTCGATCCCGTCAGCTTTGCATGTGAAATGCCCAGGGGGTTTAGTTGATGCAGGCTGCTTTTTGCTTGTCCCCCCCGTCCGTCCGTCCGCCGTCCTCTCATGATTCGGCTACCGAGTTATGTACTTTGTGGGCTTTTTTCCTTTTTCGCTGCGAGATGAAAAGTCTCACTCCCTGCGCAGCGTGCAGCAGCCGGATATGCAGGGAGGTTTGGATTGGGGCAAACACACCAAGGGTTAGGGTCGCATTGCTTCTGGCGGATCGACTTTGGGCGTCGTTAGCTTCAGACATTGTCTCTCGACTCATCCCTGCTGATCAGGTTTTTGGAACCCGGTCAAGCGTTTGCGTCTAAGGACTCAGGCCCTTCTTTTTTTTGCCTCTTCCCCCCCCACCTCGACGATCACTTGCTTTCTTGGATGAGAGACCCTTCCTCCCTTTTCGAAGAGGGTAGTCCAACTCTGTTCTATTAGTAACTTCTTTTTTTTTTCTCTTCTAAAACCAGAAATTAAACCTGGGGGAGGGCCTTGAATCGTTCGGCTCTGACCTGGCTAGTCGATGCCAGTTCTTTATCTTCATCTTCACGTCACTCATTCTTTTTTTTCGTTAATATCTAGAGGCACCGGATGTGTCATTTTTCTCCCGTGAATCCCACGTCCTCAATGGTTTGGAGCAGCTTCAGAGACAGCCACCATGGGAGTCGACGTACAGGCCCGTGGTGCTGTACCGGACCGAGGACCCGGCCTCATATGCATCCTCTGGACGTTGGCGCCGCTGGCAATCTTCACCACTATCCTTCGCATCGTTGCCCGCGTGCGTAGTCGAATGTTTGGCTGGGACGATGTTTTTATGCTTTTTTCTACAGTGCGTCGATCGAGATCTTGGTTCTCAAAAGCCCTGAGCTAGAAACTATGGCATCTGACCGGAGAACATGTTTAGATTTGTTTCATCAGCTGGAGTATCATTCTCACCGTTAATGCGAAGCGCAGTGGGCTGGAGCACATGGTTGACCTTGAGCAGACGGGTCTCGACAACGTGGCCACGGTCATGTTCCTCAACTGGCTCAGTCAAGTCATTGGCATCTTGGGTGTTGCGGCCGGGAGGATTTCCGTCGCGGCGCTGTTGTTAAACATCATTCGACTGACCGAGCTGGAGCTCAGATGGCAAAAGGTCTTTCTTTGGGTTGTGCCTGTTTTCCTCGCTGGAGCGGTTGCTATTGCTTGGTCGACCCTCACCTTTGCTCAGTGTTCCCCAACTAGATCCCTGTGGGATGAGAGGATTTTGGGCCACTGTATCAAGCCCAAGGTTATGAAGTCGTTTGGCACTTTTACTGGAGGTAAATACACTGAGAAAACGGGGGGTGGCGCCAAAGTGACCTTGTGCTGACTATATTCCTAGTTTTCAGCACGTTTGCTGATGCGAGCTTGGTCATTGTACCGGCTACCGTCGTTTACAAACTTAGAAACACGACGACCGAGAAGATCCAGCTGGCCCTTGTCATTGGTTTCAACATTCTTGCCACCATCTGCTCCGGAATCAAGACCGGGTACCTTGCCGCCCTCCTCAACCAAACGGACCATTCATGGGCCTTTTACGACGTCTCCGCCTGGTTCACGAGCGAATTCTTCCTCCTGATCATATGCAGCTCGGTCCCCGTTTTACCGATTGTGATCAGCTGGTCTCTAGCCACCGCAGGCAGCATCAAAAGCGCGGCATCATTGGCCGTAGAGTCGATGCAGCTCACCCGGAGAAACGGCTCCAGATTGCGGTCACCGGTCACGACGGAAAACGATAACGAATTTAGCGACTTGACTCACATGAAGATTATGACGAAAACGACCATTGAGAGGGTGGAGTTCTCACAAAACGACAGCGTGGATCAGCTCGTTGGGGGGCCGCCGGGGCACGGGGTGCGGGTGGAGATGATGTATGATGTGAGGCGAGATACCCGACCAAACTCACTGGCATCTGGGTATGGTCAACCCTTTACGAGTAATTTGAACTTTGGTAAGCATTAATGATGCTGGTGTTTTTTTTTTTTTTGTGTGTGTGTGTGTGTGTGTGTGTGTGTGTGTGTGTGTGTGTGTGTGTATGTATCGCAAGGATGTCAGGATATCTATGATGATGGATGAATCGCTGCTGGGAAGGGTTCGGTTCTTTGATGACCCATTAAACTTCATATTATAGTATACTATTATTACAACAGGCAAATTGCCATCCCAGGACCCCCTCCCCCCCCCAAAAAAAACGCCTATTTTAAAATTGACAATTGCTGGTTTAAATCAGCTTCCTTCAAAGCCAGCGAACCTGTCGCCCAAGCCGTTGAAGTTGGTCTGGTAGTATCCGTCCCCCCAGTTCGTGAGATCTGGCTGGGCTGTCATTTCCCCTGGCGCTGGAAAGTGGTCCCCCATGTGGAAGTTTGAGTGAACCTCGTTATCATGGGGATACATGACGGTATTGTTCCAGGCTTGTACTGCCGCTGATGGATCCATTGATCCAGCAGTGATATCCATCGACGGCATAGAGAGGTGGCCCATGAGGTCTTGATCAAACATCGTGGACGTTGCCGGAGTAGCTGCGGGGTGTATGTCCCTCATGGATTCGATTGCTAGATTGCTCCCTCGTCTTGGACCCCCACCTCTTATTACTGTTCTCACGCTATCTCTTGGCCCAAGTCCGATGGCGGAATTCCTGATACTGCCGCTTTCCTCTGACAATTCGTCCATCATGACCACCCCGGAGTCTGGTCTGGGGAGAATTTCCTTGGTCTTTCTTGGAACCAAGTTCTGTAAACCGGAGGTCCGCGAGGGCTCATTTTTCTTATTGCTGCGGTTGACATAATGCATGGTCTGCGCGGATGCGATGCAGCGCTCCACAGCCTCGATGAAGCATTGCTGGAACTTGGTAGACAGCGTCTCCAAGGTAGCTGGGTTTGAGATTTTGTCGCGGAGGGAATGTTGTAGGAGTTGAAAGGAGTGGAGATAATGGTTTGAGAGCTCGAAATGCTCAATGACGGGAGTAAAGTCTATCATTGCGTTAGCATAAAAGCTGCGCACCACGTGTAGTAGATAAGGATCACATACGATACGGCTGGATCTGATGATCCTCATCATCTGGAAAGAGGATGTTCCAGATCTCTCTCCACTGGGCCCCGGGCGATGCGCCGCTGACCCTTTTACGGGACAGGAGCTTGTTGGACGTAGCCCCATCAACGCCAGACTCGGGGTCGTGGTCTGATATATCACACATCTGCTCCTTGGGTAGGCGCTGGTGATCTCGAAGGTCTTTGCGTGTCCGAAAGTCATGGTTGCATCGGTCGCAGACAAAGGCGGAGGGGTCGTCTCGCTTGTGCTGTTTGACAATGTGTTGCCTGATGGAAATATGAGTAACAGCACTTTCAAAGGTGAGGCATGCAGTAAGTGACCTACCTTAGTTCAGCAAATTTGGGAAAGTATGTCATGGCGCAACTGTGGTGATCCCTGACGTTGAACCGCTGCGGATTCCTTTTTCTAAAGGGACAGCTCAAGCGGAGGTTTTCGTCATCTCTGGGGTTCGGTCTTGGCCGCTTTGTGGGAAGATATCCGGATCCTTCCCCCTCGCTAAAATCTCCTTCATCGTCGTCACCTTTCCCTAGCTTCTTTCTTTTCCCGCCCCCTTGTGATCCAGTTCCACTGCCACCTTGGGATGGAGTCGAGGAGGAACTTGAAGCCGACATGACTTGGGTCAGTTCGGCGTCGGATTGTGCGACCCAAATAGAGTTGCCCACATCACCAACAAACTTGCATACCAGGCGCCGTAGGGCTGTTGTAGTCTTTGATGCCTCGCCGAGGTCAACACCATATATTAGTTGGAGAGTGTAATCCAGGATGGCTTCTGTATCGCCTGGAGAGCAATCGTCGGATGATGCCGAGGATGACTCCCACCTTGATGCAACAACAGGCTCGCTGGCAGGTTCAGGTTGTGGCCAATCGTGAGAACTGTTCGGTGTGAGCTCCTCTTCCTCCTTTATCGGAGACGACGACGCCAGAGTGGAAGGGCTATCAGATGGTGAGTTATGCAGACCCAAGGAAGGATAACCTTCCGGACTCTTCCTCACCTATCAGGTATTATGTATTCATTGTCACTGCTCGGCACTGGTGTGACAACACGGATTTCTCTTATCTTTGAGGCGAGGTCTGATTGAATCGTAACAAAACCTTCGTCATCATCATTGACGTAGGTTGAACAGGTGCCGGTTGAAGGCTTGTGTCGATGCAAGACTCTGCTGGCTGGTCGCGAAGCCTCGAGGTGGTGTGTTGAGAAGACCTCACTAATGTCACTTGCATAGGTTGTGCTGATGGGACTAGCGAGCGTTGAATGCGAGTAAGACGTCGCCGAATCTGGAACGTTGGCGGAAGATATACTGCTTCTTGTGGAGGCAGTCCGCGAGCGATGGCGAAAAGAGCTGGGGGTAAAATGAAGACTCTCTGGAAATCGTCGTCGATTGCTCAGAGTATGTGTGAGTTCTTGGTCCTCAGTCTTGGTTGAGACATTGACTCTTTCATGAATGGGGTCTTTATGTCGGGAATCTCGCCGTAGATGCATGGGCAGATGCTGATGATGATGATGATGCGTGCCAAGGCCGAACTCACGAGAGCCGTGGTCCTGGGATCTATTGGCCATTGAATGTGTAAGGCGAACAAGTATGGAGACAGCCCGTAATACTTGGAAGGGGGGGGGGATGATGATGGAGCTTGAAGAAGCTGGTGATGAAGGGACTCTTACAAAAGAAAAGGAAAAAAAGAAGAAGAGATGGCAAATTGAAGTATTGATTAGAACATGTCAAGCCTCCCAAAAAAAAAAGCTATGATGGGCAAAATAATGTGTATTGGATAAAACAAAAAACAGAGCTGAATAGATTGAAGAAGCCCGTAAGACAGAAGAAGCGACAGAGAGAGTGATAGTGATAGTGAGAGTGAATGAGAAGAGTGTAAAAGAGTTGGACGAGGCCTCTTTGGAGAGAGTGAGCCTTGCTAGGATTCTATATGTTATGGCGCGGCTAACTAATACCACAGCCAGAGTGCCAAAAACCTGACAAAGAGCGCCTTGTACAATCCATCCAACCCATCGATCCACGGAAAGCCCAAAAAGACGCAAACCAAAAAGAAGTGTAATCTCATCTGCCTTCCTGTCTCAGGGCCTGCAGGACGCCAGGGCGCAAGGACTCTGCAGCTTTAGTCTTAGCAGTAGCCATCCCTGGAAGTGGACTTTGTGAACGCGTGGGCCCTGAGAGAAGAGAGAGAGTGGGGGGGGGGGGGGACAGGGAAAAAAGAGTCATAGGCTGCTGCTGCTGGGATTTTGGGGGGGCTCTTCTGAGAAACAGACTGACTGAGCGGGAGCTGGAGGCATCCATTGTGGGAAAAATGTTCAGTCACTTTTTCGGTCCAGGACCAGCTCTGATTCGCTCATGGCGACCGTTGTACTACGGGGATCGCTGCTGACGCAGGCAGAAAAGACGATCAATGTAAGGCTACCAAGGGCTGCCTTATATGGTTCGCATATTGTCGAAACCTGACTGGCTGCATTCCACTGCCGGTCCTCTAGGTAGCAAGGCCCCGTTTCCTTAAAATGAGATTGCCTAAACTGGATCATATTTGTCTTTGACGCTTCCTGAATCTGAAGATAAAAAAGACCAAAAGTCTGTGGCCCGGCCCATCTGGTCTCTTCTGGGTCTGTTTGGGCGGCTAACGTTTCGTTTCAAGATGCGCCA
Organism: Cladobotryum protrusum; assembly: GCA_004303015.1. Taxonomy (NCBI): domain Eukaryota; kingdom Fungi; phylum Ascomycota; class Sordariomycetes; order Hypocreales; family Hypocreaceae; genus Cladobotryum; species Cladobotryum protrusum. The sequence goes on along the minus strand of RZGP01000002.1, from coordinate 5,496,292 downwards.
AAGGTCTCAGTCGGAAAGGGGGGGGGGGAGACCTATTCTTGGTATACAATAGTAACACCTACACTATGTGATTTTCTCCGTTGACGTCGGGGTTGGCGTGTTAGTGGAGGTGAGACCCTGTCCAAGCACGCAAATCCTGCATGTAATTCAATAAGGCACTGATCCTTGCCCGCAAGAAGCAGCATGTCAACAGGCCGATGGATGTCTGTCTATGTAGGTATGCTCTACCTGTGTGTGCTCTACCTGTGTGTCCATGCATGTAATCGAGAGAGGCATGATCAAGTCTTTCCACCATTCTCCCAAGTCGGCTATCATGCATGGCATCCCGCTCCCGGACGTGCATGCATCTGGCTGGAAGTTCTCCCCAATGGCTGATGGGGATTGGTCCATGGCCAAGGACAGTCACCCCGAGCTGTGTAGTCACCGTTATCTGACACTGGTCAAGGGATGGTCAAGCGATGGACAAGCCCAAGGACCACGCCGGGGCCGGTTTGCACCGTTGGGACCTCCAGGGCTGGCTGGATCGGGTAACTGAGAAATCCCCGGGAGACGGACGGGGCTTTGAGATGCCGCCCACGAGGTGAGTGGGATGGGGGAATGGTCCATCGAACAGCACTCAAATAGACTTGATTTCGTTTCTATAATACTGGCTCAAGAAGTCAAGCAGCATAAACAGAAACAGAAACAAAAAACTTCTTTTCCATTTGCCACGAAATCGAGACAAATCGAGACAAAAACCAAGAATGTCTTCTGAAAGGAAAACGACCAACAATGCGAGGAACAGTGAGCATCGTGGCTCAGCCACTGGAAACCCCTACCACAGGTGCAGCCACAGCTCCTCCTCCCGCTATAACAATGGCAGTGCAACCCCCTCGCTAACCTCCCGTCTCCCACTAAGAAGCAGCACAGCCTCCTCTCAACGTCCATCCTTGATGATGGACAGGTTCATCAACGATACGAGCAACGTCACGGATCGCATTGTGGCATTATCACTCGGCGTGGAGGATCCGGCAGGTCCCTCTAGAAATCTTACAAGTACATATTCGGGAAATGACCTGCTGGCGGCCGAACTTGAACAGCTTTCATAGAGCAATCATCGCTAGGACATCCATCCGTGGATGGATGGATATCTTAGTCCTAGGATCATCTTTGGATGGTGTGCTAGGACTTTCATGATCTGCTCGTCTTTTTATTTTTACTTTTATTTTTTTATTTTTATCCTTGTTGTTATTTTAGGGTTTGCTGCATTGCTTCCTGTTGGTTTCTGCATCTAGGCGTTCCTTTGACTGCTGAAGCTATTTGACGGAATCATACTTGGGACGATTAATCGGGCGTTCATGTTGGATCATGGAGTACCTTGGCTGGGCCAATTTTAGCATTCATCTTTACCATCCTTTCATCATCGCCAATGCTTTCGTGGGGTATCATTAAATATCGCTTAATTATTGTACATTAAATCCACCAAAAATTCAACTCTTTGTTACCTCACTCCTCCTTGACGATGCCTCTTGGGCCAGCTTTCTCCGCTTATTCCTCTCGTCCTGTTCCGCTAGGACTCGGGCTGTCAGGGATGCCGCCATAGCATTGTTGATACCACTTATTCGAGAGTCTACCTCCTTCTTTCCTTTGGCGACATCACTCTTTGCCGCCTTTTCTTTATCCGCATCATCCTCTTCCCGCATTTCACCCCCCTTTCGCTTCTTTTTCTTCTCCGACTTGTCTTTCTTTAGAGTATGGGTCAAGCCCTTTGCTCGCAAATCTTCAACCCTCTTTTCGAGCCTCTCAAGTTCCTTTTGGACTGTCGGAAGTATGGCGATAACGTTATCTTGAGTGAACGCTTCGCCGCATTCCGGGCAGGCGTCTTCCTTGATCTCGGTAATGGCAACCTCTGCAAAGACGTGGCCACAAGGAATAAGATAGACGGCCTTTGCTGATGGTCCCATCTCTTTCATAGAGATTGGACATGCCCATTTATCGCCGCTCTTGGAGAATTGTAGCTTCGCCACATCGCGTAGTGAGCGGATGCCCAGAGATGCTGGGGTGACTTCGGGGGTGTCGTCTGATGGCATTAAGCCTTTGAGAATGGCTTCGTAGTTGTATAATCGCCCGCGCCAGTCTGAGACAACTGAGTCCAGATCGATCGGAGTGCCGCTGAGAGCGCAATGTGTCCATGCATGGGCAAGGGACTCGAGGGCAGTGGCCTTGAGTTCGGAAACCGTCGGGGCGCGTGCAGCATTTTTTACCAGCTCGCGACGCTTTGGGATGGAACCTCCGTCGTTACCCATGATGGGTTGCCGTTATGGGGAATCTCTTTAAAGTGTCTGTGAACAAGGGATGAATAAAAAGGAGAGTAATTGGGCAATATGTCCGTCAATGGGTGTTGGGAGAAAAGTGACTTCAAACGGTGAAGAATCAGAAGCGCTGCTGCTTTGATGCAGATGCAGATGATGATGCAGCTACCGAATCTAGTGGACCCGGAAGTTTGTTTATCGATAGATAATGGCAGTGGTTGCTCATGTGCCACCCAGTGCGAGTGCTTAGCTTCGGATACTTTATTGGCTTGCTTTTCTCACCTACACACACGGTACAGACACAGTGTGCGCAAACGCGCAACGAGCAAATAAGGCTGTCGTTCACCTTCTGTCCAGCCTAAACCATCCTCCCACATCAAAGCTTCAGAGCATCATGTCAACATAAACTCTGTTTGTTTGTTTGCCAATGAGGCACTCCTCGAGTGCGAAGGTTTAATCCTCATTCTTAATAGAAACAAGACGATACTCGTTTAAGCTCTTGTTTTTTTTTTTATATTATACTTCTTTCAGTGGAATTCTTTTCGATAGATACTTGCTACAGACATAGCATAGCCTTACCAGTAGGGCGCGATATCCTCCCTCTCGGCGGGCGGCGCAGCGGCGTCAATTAGCCGTTCCAAACGACTGCGACATAATCGTGCATGCATGCAGTGCCGCTGCAGCGCGGGGAGTCTATAGACGGGCGTCATGACGCAAGCTACGCAAGCACAGCAGGTCGCTCTTGAGCGGCTTGACCAGACAACAAGAGGTCTACGGTCAAGGTGAGCAGGGGTCCTTGGTGGGGGTTATGATGATGATGCCGGTAGTTGTGATGCACTGAAGAGACATGATGCTAATCATCGACCAGAGCGAGTGATGAAAACCGCAAGAGAGCAGCGATCCAGCTCCGGGATCTGGTGGTCGTCTGCCACCGAGGTAGGTTAAGGATATTAGATCCCTCCACTCCCCCCAGACTTCAATGACCTAACAAACCAATAGATATGGGCCCGGAGCAATTTCTGTCCTTCTATAATGCCGTCAACAATAAAATTACCCAGCTCATTACCCATGGAAGCGATTCAGCAGAGAGAATTGGCGGTATCTATGCCCTCGATGCCCTCATCGACTTTGATGGAGTAGACGTAGCGGCGAAATATACTCGCTTTACGCAGAACCTCAAGACCATATTGCGTGGCAAAGATACCATGCCGATGCGACAAGCTGCTCAAGCTCTAGGAAAGCTGTGTCGTCCAGGTGGCGCTATGATATCGGAGTTGGTTGACTCGGAAGTAAACACGGCGCTTGAATGGCTCCAGAATGACCGTGTAGAAGAACGCCGATACAGTGCCGTCCTTGTCCTGCGAGAATTGGCACGAAACGCCCCAACTCTCATGTATCAGTATATTCCAACCATTTTCGATTGGGTCTGGGTGGGTCTTCGTGATCCACGACAGCTTATCAGGGAGACATCTGCCGAGACAGTCAGCGCTTGTTTCCGTATTATCCGAGAGCGAGACCAGGAGATGAAACAGTTATGGATGGGAAAGATCTATACTGAGGCAAAGCAAGGTCTCAAGGCCAACACTGTCGAATCCACTCACGCTTCTCTTCTTGTGCTGAAAGAGCTCCTGGAGCAGGGAGGCATGTATATGCAGGAGCATTATCAAGAGGCGTGCGATATTGTCTTTAGGCACAAGGATCATCGCGATCCCACCACTAGGAAGACTGTTGTTCTCCTGATTCCAGATTTAGCAAGCTACTCGCCGGCAGACTTTGCCCAATCCTGGCTACACAAGTTCATGGTTTATCTATCAGGCATGCTAAAGAAGGACAAGGAACGCAATGATGCATTCCTCGCCATTGGCAACATCGCAAATTCCGTTAAGAGCGCAATTGCCCCATATCTTGATGGTGTTCTCATTTACGTAAGAGAGGGCCTCAGCGTTCAGTCACGAAAAAGGGGTTCTGTAGATCCGGTTTTCGACTGTATTAGCCGCCTGGCCGTGGCTGTTGGACAAACACTCAGCAAATATATGGAGGCGTTGCTAGATCCCATATTTGCCTGCGATCTAACCCCAAAGCTAACCCAAGCCCTGGTCGACATGGCATTTTATATCCCCCCGGTCAAGCCCATTATCCAGGAAAGGCTGCTTGACATGCTTAGCGTTGTTCTCTGCGGTGAATCATTCAAGCCCTTAGGAGCACCCCAGCCTAATACTCTAAACTCCGTGCCAACCATCGCCAAAGACTCCAAGGATCCCCTGGCATACGAGCATCGCAAGACGGAGGTGAAACTTGCCTTGAATACTCTAGGAAGTTTTGACTTTTCAGGACATGTGCTCAATGAGTTTGTCCGCGACGTGGCTATCAAGTACGTCGAGGACGAAGATCCAGAAACCAGAGAAGCGGCGGCTCTAACCTGTTGTCAACTTTACGTCCGCGATCCCATCGTCAACCAGACCAGTTATCACGCCCTCCAAGTTGTTGGGGATGTAATTGAGAAACTTCTTACCGTAGGTGTCTCAGACCCCGAACCAAATATCCGACGAACGGTGCTTGCTGCATTGGACGAGCGATTTGACCGGCACCTGGCCAAGGCTGAGAATATCCGCATCCTCTTCTTTGCTCTGAATGACGAAGTCTTTTCTATCCGAGAAGTCGCTATTTCCATTATTGGCCGTCTTGCGAGGTTTAACCCTGCATATGTTATCCCTTCTCTCCGAAAGACGCTTATCCAGATGCTCACAGAGCTTGAGTTCTCCGATGTGGCACGAAACAAGGAAGAAAGTGCTAAGCTCCTTAGTCTTCTGGTTCAGAATGCCCAATCCTTGATCAAACCTTATGTAGAGCCCATGATATCGGTTCTTCTTCCCAAGGCCAATGATTCCAGTCCAACCGTCGCGGCTACCATTTTGAAGGCGATTGGTGAATTGGCTACCGTGGGAGGCGAAGATATGCTGCCTTACAAGGATAAACTAATGCCCTTGATTATCGATGCTCTGCAGGATCAGAGCTCCAACTTGAAGCGAGAGGCAGCCCTTCACTCTCTCGGCCAGCTCGCCAGCAACTCTGGATACGTCATCACACCGTATCTGGAATATCCCCAACTTCTGGAAATATTGCAGGGAATCATTAGGACCGAAGACCAGCGGGGCCCTCTGAGACAGGAAACAATAAAGTTGATGGGTATCTTGGGCGCCTTGGACCCCTACAAGCATCAGCAAGTTGAGGAAAGGACGCCCGAGGTTCAGCGACGAACGGAGTCAAACCAGATGACTGATATATCATTGATGATGACTGGCTTGACACCCTCTAACAAGGAGTATTTCCCTACTGTGGTTATCAACGCACTGCTCTCAATTCTTAAAGACCACTCGCTAGCCCAACACCACGCGGCTGTTATTGAAGCCATCATGAATATCTTCAGAACCCTGGGTTTGGAATGTGTTTCATTTCTCGATAGAATTGTTCCAGCGTTTTTACTCGTCATTCGATCCTGCCCCCCCACGAGACTGGAGTCTTATTTTAACCAGCTGGCAACTTTGGTGAGCATTGTGCGACAGCACATTAGGAACTATCTCCCAGAGATTGTCGAGATTCTCCAGGAGTACTGGCATAAGTCTGCTTCACTGCAAACAACAATTCTATCCCTTGTTGAGGCTATCTCGCGTTCATTGGAGGGAGAATTCAAGATTTACCTGGCCGGCCTTCTCCCGTTGATGCTTGGTGTTCTTGATAAGGACCTGACCACCAAGCGGACACCATCGGAGAAAGTATTGCACGCGTTTCTGGTATTTGGGGCCAGCTCCGAGGAGTACATGCACCTTATTATCCCAGTTATTGTGAGGACATTTGAAAAACAGGGCCAGCCCACCTTTATCCGAAAGCAGGCGATTGACACCATTGGGAAAATATCCCGACAAGTTAACCTCAACGACTTTGCCGCCAAAATCATCCATCCCCTTACGCGAGTCCTTGATCTGGGTGAACCATCATTGCGCCTTGCAGCCCTGGATACCCTCTGCGCCCTCGTACAGCAACTTGGAAGAGATTATCTTCACTTCATGGGTACTGTGAATAAGGTTATTAACCTGCACCAAATCCAGCATCAGAACTATAGTCTTCTCGTAAGCAAGCTACAGAAGGGAGAGGTCCTACCTCAGGACCTTAACTCTGACTCGCGTCTTGTGGACATTGGAGATGAAACCCCTTTCGCTGATCTCGGGACCAAGAAGCTGGAGATGAATGCCATTCACCTGAAGGCTGCCTGGGATACCAAGGGAAAGTCCACCAAGGAGGATTGGCAAGAATGGTTGCGACGATTCAGCACCACTCTCTTGACGGAGTCACCCAACCATGCTTTGCGAGCTTGTGCCAGCCTGGCAAGTGTGTACCTTCCTCTCGCTCGTGAGCTGTTTAACTCCGCGTTTGTTTCCTGCTGGAGTGAGCTTTACGAGCAGTTCCAAGATGAACTGATTCAGAATATCGAAAGCGCCATCAAGTCTGAAAACGTACCTCCAGATCTGCTTGGTCTTTTGCTGAATCTGGCTGAGTTTATGGAGCATGATGATAAGGCATTGCCTATTGATATCCGCGTTCTGGGCAGAGAAGCGGCTCGTTGCCACGCCTACGCAAAGGCTCTGCACTACAAGGAGCTGGAGTTTTTGCAGGACCAGAGCAGTGGGGCAGTAGAGGCCTTGATTGTCATCAATAATCAGCTTCAACAGTCTGATGCAGCTATTGGTATCTTGCGAAAGGCCCAGCTCTATAAAGAAGGCATTCAGCTCCGCGAAACATGGTTCGAAAAGTTGGAGAGATGGGAAGAAGCTCTGGCTTCCTACAATAAGCGGGAACGCGAGATTCCTACGGATCAGCCCATTCCTCTCGAAATTGTAATGGGCAAGATGCGATGTCTCCATGCTCTCGGTGAATGGGATGCTCTTGCCAGCCTGACGGGCAGCACCTGGGCGAACTCAGCTCCTGAGGTTCAGAGAATGATTGCTCCACTTGCTACGGCTGCTGCATGGGGCCTTGGTAAATGGGATTCCATGGACAATTATCTTTCTTCCCTTAAGAGGTTCTCTCCGGATCGATCGTTCTTTGGTGCTATTTTGGCTCTTCACAGAAACCAATTCAGAGAGGCCATTGCTTACATCGAGCAAGCTCGTGAAGGTCTGGATACCGAACTCAGTGCCTTGATGAGCGAGTCTTACAACCGAGCGTACCAAGTGGTTGTCAGAGTTCAGATGCTTGCAGAGTTGGAGGAGCTTATTGTGTACAAACAGTGCGACGAGAAGAAACAAGCGACGATGCGCAAGACCTGGGAGACTCGACTGCAGGGATGCCAACGCAATGTTGAAGTTTGGCAGCGCATGTTGCGTCTACAGGCTCTGGTCATATCACCCGCAGAGAACATGCGCATGTGGATCAAATTCGCCAATCTTTGCCGAAAGTCCGGTCGTATGGGTCTTGCTGAAAAGTCCCTGAAGCAACTCATTGGAGCCGAAGCGCCGCTTGAGACAATGATCCCTTACTGGAACGATACTACTGGTGAGAGGGTGTCTGCGGCCCCACGAACCACACCCCCTGCCCAGGTCATCTATGCCATGCTCAAGTACCAGTGGGAGCTTGGTCAGCAACCATCTCTTAGAACGTCAGGTGTTGCTGAGAGGACTCTCTATTGCCTTCAGAGGTTCACCAATGATTCTGCTCACCGTCTGGATGTTGCCAAGGCACACCTCACTGCCCAAGCTGGTACTGAAATGAACCTGCCAATGGAGTACGGCTTCCAAAATCAGGTTGATCCATCATTGATGAGCCCACAGACACAGAGGGCACTCTATGACCAGACCGTGTTGTTGGCCAAATGCTACCTACGACAGGGCGAGTGGCAGATTGCCTTGAATAAGGACGACTGGCAGTACACAAAGGTGCAGGATATCTTGACCTCGTACTCCCAGGCCACTAAGTACAATCCACGTTGGTACAAGGCCTGGCATGCCTGGGCATTAGCAAACTTTGAGATTGTGCAAACCTTGACGGCTCGAGGCGAAGGCCAGTTGACCAGAGCAGACCAGACCATGACGATTGAGCACGTTGTTCCAGCTATTCAGGGCTTCTTCAAGTCCATTGCGCTCTCAGAAGGAAGCTCACTTCAAGATACACTTCGTCTATTGACATTGTGGTTCACACACGGTGGAAACTCCGATGTCAACTCTGCAGTAACCGAGGGCTTCACCAATGTCAGTATCGATACTTGGTTGGAAGTAATCCCTCAACTTATTGCCAGAATCAACCAACCCAACAAACGTGTCCAGCAATCTGTGCACAACCTACTTGCTGATGTCGGCCGGGCTCATCCACAGGCCTTAGTCTACCCCCTTACGGTTGCTATGAAGTCGACGCAGAATAGTCGACGTTCAAGATCGGCCGCTCAGATTATGGATAGCATGCGACAACACAGCGCCCATCTTGTTGCTCAAGCCGACACTGTAAGTCACGAGCTTATTCGTGTGGCTGTACTTTGGCATGAATTATGGCACGAAGGCTTGGAAGAAGCCTCGCGACTTTACTTTGGCGATCACAATATTGAAGGCATGTTCGCGACCCTGGATCCTCTTCACACCCAGCTTGAGCGAGGACCCGAAACGCTGCGCGAGATATCATTTGCACAAGCTTTCGGCAGAGATTTGAAGGAAGCCCAAGACTGGTGCCACCAATACGAGTCCAGTAGGGATGTCAACGACCTAAACCAGGCATGGGATCTTTATTACCAAGTGTTCCGGCGGATTACTAGACAGCTGCCACAGGTAACCAGCCTGGAACTTACATATTGCTCACCTAAATTGCTCAACGCCAAGAATCTTGATCTTGCCGTACCTGGCACGTACATGAGTGGACAGCCGATCGTCAGGATAATGTCCTTTGATTCGACGTTCAGCGTGATCAACTCTAAGCAGCGTCCAAGAAAGCTCAATGTCAACGGAAGCGATGGCGTTTCGTATGCTTTCCTACTCAAGGGTCACGAAGATATCCGACAGGACGAGCGTGTCATGCAGCTTTTTGGTCTCTGCAACACTTTGCTAATGAACGACTCCGAGTGTTATAAACGACACCTTAATATCCAGCGGTATCCCGCCATTCCGCTATCACAGAACTCTGGCCTGCTGGGCTGGGTTCCAAACAGTGATACTCTACATGTCCTTATCCGAGAATACCGTGAGAGCCGTAAGATTCTACTCAACATCGAGCACCGGATAATGCTTCAAATGGCGCCAGACTATGATAACCTCACACTGATGCAAAAAGTTGAAGTCTTTGGATATGCTCTTGATAACACCACCGGCCAGGATCTTTACCGAGTGCTCTGGCTGAAATCTAAATCCTCCGAAGCATGGCTCGAGAGACGTACGAATTATACTCGCTCACTAGGCGTTATGTCCATGGTTGGATATATCTTGGGACTTGGCGATCGACATCCATCGAACCTGATGCTAGATCGTATTACCGGCAAGATTATTCACATTGATTTCGGTGACTGTTTCGAAGTGGCAATGAAGCGAGAAAAATACCCTGAGAGGGTGCCATTCCGTCTTACGCGAATGTTGACTTATGCCATGGAAGTTAGTAACATTGAAGGAAGTTTCCGAATCACTTGTGAACATGTCATGCGGGTGCTGCGAGAAAATAAGGAGAGTGTCATGGCGGTATTGGAGGCGGTAAGATGACACCTTTTCTACTCACTCTGTGCAATGCTAATCCATACTTTTTAGTTTATTCATGATCCTCTTCTTACTTGGCGTCTTACGAATGCCGCGTCCCCAGCTGGTCCTAATTTCCGATCTGAGCGTGAGGTTGCTTTGGCCGGCCCCGGTGCGGCCCGGGCTAGGCGACAGTCCATTCTGGACTCTGATGTCGCGCCATCCGAGTTGCTAGCCAACGTTGCCGAACCTTCAGCACCACCGACTTCTCGAGCCAGGGCCCGAACTAACAGCTCGGCAGCACCCGATGGCGCTCAAGCGAATGGAGCTCAAGAAGCTGAGAGCCAGAACGCCAGAGCACTTGAAGTGCTCGAACGTGTTCAGCAGAAGCTCACCGGACGGGATTTCAAGCCTAATGAGGATTTGGACGTTATCAGCCAGGTAAACAAGCTCATCATGGAGGCTACCAAGCTTGAGAATTTGTGCCAGCACTACATTGGATGGTGTAGTTTCTGGTAATTTGGAATGGGAATGGGAATGGGAATGGAAATGCATGGGAAGAATCTAACGAAGAAAGGGGCCGTGATGATCTACGGTCCTGATATTTGACGTGGGGTTAATCTGATAAATTGGAAGGGAAAGGTTTTTGGGTGGTAGATGGGGTTTTAGGTTTTCTTGCAGCGCTTTGTAGGAGTTTGGGAGGAGGATATGCTTTTGGCTACAGCGCAGTTGTACTGATAGCCCAAGTATGTAATTCCATAATTTCAGGCGAAAGGCGGCGTCTTTTTCTCATGATGATGAAGTCTGTTTGGAATAGCGTGCGTATATGAGGGCGATGTGGGATACATGTTCTTTATATATGAAGCCACGAATAGACAAGCTGGTTGCGTGATATCTAATTGTGGAGTGTTCTGGTGGTCTGATCCAACTTGATCTTACCCACGCCCGGACGTTCGTTTAAGAGCTCAAAGTTCAACTGACCCATACTTTGCAAACAACCAGACCAGATGGGTGAAGCATGTGCCAGTTCCCTTTATCTATAGCCAACCACGTTGCGTCCTTTGAACTGGCATGACCTGACCTGACCTGTGGCCAAGCAGTTGAGCTGCCTTATGCTTCATCACGCATCTTCAACCTGATCGCAACAACGCGAAGCCCATTGGATGGCATCCAGGGCAGAGTGGAGCATGTGTCGGGGGAGGAGCCCGAATGATCTGAGGTCAGTTGTGGTCAGAGGTTGATGTTGTGATTGGCTTGACTGGGGGGAATAACTGGAGCATGGGTCAGGCCAACTTTCGAGGGCTTGTCAGATGAGCTTTGTGTGCGTGTCATTTCAGTTCAGATTTGCTTCTTGAATGTAATGTATATTTGCTGTTCTTTTACCAACGTTTTGTAACAGTAGTATAAGCAGGAAGAAACATTCTATATGCTTTTCTACATCTATGAGCCCAGCAAAGGTGCCTGCTCCTCCTCACTTGGCCTCGGTGTAGATGCTTCGTCATTCTCACTCTCATTATGTTGATCTTGCTCTCCATTGACACCACCGAGTGATACAGGTGGACTTCGGTGACCAGTCTTGCCAAATAGACTATCCATGTCTTCCAAAGCACGGCCTTTTGTTTCAGGATAAAGAAGCCAGATAACCTATTTTATTATAATCAGTTTCCTACCCTACAATACTATCATTTGGAGGGAGGGGGGTTGAGGACGTACCGGAGCGCAAGCAAAGTTGACGACCATGAAGAAGAAATAGACACCGCTGCCGAGCCTAGAGATGCCGATAGGCCAGATTTGAGAGACAAGAATACTTCCTATTGAGCCTCCGGAAGCAGCAAAGTTGAGGCCTCGTGCTCGGACAGAGGTAGGGAAGATCTAATTCGGCGTGTAAGTAATTTGCGACTTGGAATCTATGAGAGGATTTAGGGGTTTGCGTACCTCTGAGCTGTACACCCACGCAGCAGGGCCGAGTCCCAAGCTGTAGCCCATGGCGTAGACGAAGATAAAAGCAATGCAGATGACATCGGAGACCTTGTTTGTGTTACCGGGGTATGCAAGGGGCAACCAGCCGTTGACCTACAACATCACATCGGCATTAGTATTTTGTCCTCATTCCATGGACAGCACTGAATTTAGGTATGCTTACCAGCATCGCAACGCCCATTACCAAGCTCCCACCAACCAGACACGCTTTTCTTCCAAACTTGTCAATGAACCACATCTCCAACACCGTCATGCCAATCTTGGCAGTCATCTCCACCGCGCCCGCCATGAGGGCCAGCCTCCTCTCCAGGCCCAGCGCCTTGAGGAGCGTGGGCAGGTAGTACTTCATGGCCGTGGCGCCGCACATTTGCGCCATGAACTGCAGAAGAAAGGCGCGCCAGAGGCGGGCGAAGAGGGCGGGCTCGCGGAACAGTGAGAGGGAGAGGGAGGTGAAAGTACTGCCGGCGCGGTGGTGGGAGTCGACGTCGGTGGTGATGGCGTGGAGCTCGTGGGTGATTGCTTCGGGGGGGTAGACGCCTTCGCGGAGCCACAGGAGGACTTTGCGGGCTTGATCGATTTCTCCCTTTTCAACGAGCCACCGGGGTCTACAAATTCTTCAGTATTGTTTTATCTGTTTGGTGTGCATAACATTTGATATATCTTTACTCACGTGTCGGGAAGAAAAGGGAGACCAGCTCCAAAGATGAGGGCTGGGATAAATTGGATGAGAATTGAGACCCTCCATCCCCAATATTCACCACCAGGGCCATTCCAGAATGTCATGCCGTATCCAACCCTATGCCTTGATTAGCATCACAGATTCGACGGTCATTGGGAATGGCTGCTGATACTCACCACAGACCGGTTGCCAACCCTGCAATGAAGCCTACATGGTTCATTGTGACAAACTTTCCACGCTCCTTGGCTGGTGCGATCTCGCTGGTAATATTTAGTCAGTCTCATAAGTTATAGAGGAAGATAATATTGATCAGTTCTCACCTCTGATAGAGCGGCACACTTGTGCTCACAATACCAACACCAAGACCGCACGCCCACCGCCCGATAATCATTGTGCTCATAGCATGGCCACCATTCGCGCTCGCCATAAAAACGGCCCCGATACAGAGAGCAAAAGTGCCCGCAATAGCCGCATGTCGCCGCCCGAGCCAGTCCGCCAGCGGGTGGGACACAAAGATGTATGAGATGAGGGTGCCGAGGTAGTATATGCCAGTGATGACGCCCTTTTGCGAAGGGTTTGGGTTATGGAGCGTAGACCTCCAGCCGGGATGGACCAGGATGGAGGATAGGATGCCGATGTTGTAGCCCCAGATTGAGGCACCGACGGCGAGATGGAGGCAGACGGCGTAGAGGCGCCTGTAGCCTTTGGCGAGGGCGAGGAACGAGGACTTGCTCGTGGGGGGTGGCATTTTGTATTTTTTTTTGAGTGTTGAATGGCACAGATGTATTCCGATAATGACGATAACGGCTATGTTTTCAGCGTGTGAAGGATATCAATATGAGACCTTCCTTGGATGAGTCGCCAATTCGGCTGGTGATGCCTGACCAGCAGACGGGGCCTGCTATGCTTTAATCAGCGTCGAGGTTGAGGTTCATATCCGGTCCTGGACCTACAGAAAGTGCCGTCTCATATATTGCTATTGCAGTATCAATCGATAGTTGTGCCGCCCTGATGATGAAATCGATGAATCCATCAATGAGTTCAAATGTTGACCGGAAACAGAAAAAAAGTTATCTTAAGAGAGAGAGAGAGAGAGCATTGTTGACCCCTCTCCCACTGCTGTAGCCGCTATGCCGTCCCGCATAACCTAGACAGACAAACCCCCCCCCCACAGCCTACAGCACACCACACACGGCCCACCAGGTCTCACTCTTGACCCCTTGAATGCCTTCCCTATGATGCGTAAAGCCACCTCTCGGCCCCAAGCAGCTGTCAATTGACAGAAATTTTATTAAAAATAAATTCTCTGTCTGTCATTCATGGTTCCGAGTCTCAGGCACACATCGCAGAGTGTATAAAAGGTAGAATGATGGGTGGCGGGTATAGGGTACCCTTGATCCTGCCAACCCACACCGACCGATCTGAATTCCGTATAAGTCAAGATAGCACCCACGGAAACACCAATGCCAGCATGCCGTATGTGAGGGATGGGTTTCTGAGTTACCATGTTTGGATCTATTAAAGCCTAGATAAGTGCTTCAAGTAATGTTCATCATCTGGAAATCGAAATAAATGGACACGTAATAAATATATATTTATTACTCAATATAGGTATCTATTGTACTCTACCATACAATGCCCCCTTCCCACCTCTCCTCTCTTAACTTCACTTCATCACCCCTTATAGATCTCTCGGCCCCCTCGCCGTCCATATGAAAAGCCTCCCCACAACCCGCGCATCCACCTGCTCAAAGTTCCTCCTCAGCCCTTCCTCAAACACCCCCCTGCTATCCTCCCAGTTGTGGAAAACTCCCCGCTCATTGTATCTGGTCAGCAGCCACCAAGCAACCCAGTTCATCTGCGCCTCCCTGCCCAGCACCGTAACCCCAAAGAGGACGCCGTCTTTGTTCAGCCGGCGCCTCGCCACGTCAAACACTTTGGTCTTTTCCTCTGGCGAGGCGGGTATACAGTGCAGCAAGTAATACATGCTGATGGAATCGAACTTCTCCTCCTCGGGCAGCGGCAGCGGCTCCAGGGCGTTGGCGATGAGAGAGTTTATCTCCACGTCGCTACGGGCAGCGTGGATGCGGCCGGACGCCACCTCGATGGTGTTTGGGTTCAGGTCCATGAGGGTGATTTTCCCGCAGTGCCTCTCCGTCTGGACGGCGTGCGAGGGAAAGTATCCCGTCCCGACGCCAATGTCGAGATGCGACTTGCCCATGCAGGACTTGAAGAGCGGGAGGAGAATATCCTTTGTGGAGCAGTTCCAAGCGAACTTGGTGTTGAACCAGAGGACCATTACGTCGTATGCCCATAGGCCAAATTTTGTATAATATTGCGTGCCATCGTCCTTGGCCATCTTTGAAACAAAGTAAATATATGTCTTGGGTCGTCTTTGTCGATGTAGTCAACTTATAGACAGGGAGGGAAACCGGATATTGCTTTATATTATACCAAATTGTCCCCGAGCCCGTATAAGTGAATTTGAGACAAAGAACAATAACTCGGCGTTCACCTTTTGAATCTTCGGAACCTAATTGGACGTGAAGCTCTGATATGCTTTTATATGCTGAGCAACCTGCTCTTGCGGGCGCATTGATTACCCAATCCTTATGTTTCCTTTTAGTCAATGCTGCTTTGTGACATCGTCTTATGTGCATCTACGATACCCCAGCTAGTGGCTATTTTGTCCTACGCATCCCTGGCTTATACTCTCTCTTCCACGTAGACTATGGTTATACCGAGTCACGTCCTGAAGGAATTAAGCCGAACGCAGGTTGTGATGTTGGCAGGGAGGTGACAGAAATATAATACACACCTCTATGCGTGGCTTGCCTACCAATGCCGCCGTCTTTTTGTACCCCTACTTGACGCTCGTTCTCCGTGTTCGGCTTAACTTTCCCACCGCGTGCGAGTCCATGTGAGTCGAGACAGCCAAAACTCGGCTGGCAAAACGTGAACAGGGGCCATTTCTTTAATCACATTGGAACAAGTCATTTGTGACCTTGAAGTCTAATCCATGAATAGCAACACTTTGCGAAGCTAAATCGTCCATTTATTTGTCGCCTTCTCCCATGTCACGAAGAGGGTATCTCACCTTTTCGACGCCACATTACCCAATTAGGCATGTTGCTCTACAGCTCATCCTTGCTTCGCTCTCGTTCGACAACGTCCTCCTCCTCACAAGCCGCCGGTGTTCCAACCTCCATCTTGTAGACGCACTTCTCGGCTTCGCTTACTCGCCAGAGTTCTTCCTTTTCGGCACATGCAAGCCAGACGTCCGTTCTTCTTTGCGGGCCGTTCCAACATTGCAGTCCATTCTCGAATCGCATGACCATTCTCTCACCCTTGCCTAGACTCTTGCCGTCGACTCTCTCTTCATCGTCCGCCAATTCCCTGTCAATAGCATGGAAGTTACCCATGTTAGTATGGCCGTGACCCTTCTTTGACTTTTGCATCGTCTTATCCATCCAACACAGCTCATATGTATACTCGCCAGCATCAATCTCAATGCACTTGCCCTTTAGGGAACGGAAAATATCCGCGGGGCCGTAATTCTTTTCGAGGTCGGACTTTTCGTTTGTAAGGTCCCTTTCCTTGTCCCTGAGCTGCCTCTCAACCGACTCTACAGCTTCGCGTGCAGTCTTGACGGCGCTGGATTCCGACCCATCCTGTCCGCTATTGGCCAGCATGCCATTATCAATGAGCCAGTTCCGAATAACCTTTACCTTGTCATGAACAATGGCGCGGAGGAAAGGAGGAAGGTAAGCTTCAAAGTTGTAAACTGTACAAGTATTAGTAAAGGTTGATATACTGTAATCGGGACGATGGCGCTTACGGATATCTGTGTCGCCACCCAACTCTTCAAATTCCTTCCAGTTGACCCCGTTTATCTCATCATCTTCCTTGAGAATCTCGTCAATGTCAGACTGGGCAACCTCTTCTTGCTCGGCGGCGGCCTCGCGAGCAGAATAGTCCTCAAAAGCCTTGACAGCGGCCTTGACACCTTCGTCATTGAAGTTGGGGTTGTACTCTTCCTTGAACTTTTTGAGGATAGTCTCCAGCTCAACGACCTTACTGCGCAATTTTTCGCGGTCTTCAGTCACCAAGCCGAGAGCTTGTCGAAGCTCTTCAACTCTGTCCTTGGCCAGACCAATGAGCACGCCAAGCTTGCCGCCGGTACCCTTGTCCTTGACGACCTTGCCCCTATCCTCGCGCTGAATATCCTCAAATTTCTTTTGTAATTCTTCCTTTTGGGATTCCAAAGTCTTGACTTCCTTTTCAAGTTCTGCAAACTTGGCCTCAACCTGTCTGCGGAGCTCGGAGGATTCCTTGAGATATACGCTCTTCTTTTGGCTGGCCCTCTCCATGTTCTTCCGCTTCTCCTCCTTCTTTCTGCGATATTCCTTGCCTATTTCAGCGCAGCGGTTCTCGCACTTGATGCCACCGACGTGGCCGTACTCTTCGGAACCATCACAGCACAGCTCATAATCGCAGACACCATCGTTGACGTAGGTGAATGGAACGTATGTGCCAATGTGACCCTTATTTGCACACCAAAAGCCCGGGAGGGCATGTGATGTGTTTGTAGTTCCAGATGCGGAGCCCGGCCGGGGTTGTTCTGGGGAGAGGGAGTCGATCAAAGCACAGGCAGCAGTGCCAGGCTCGTCGGAGCCGTCTGGACAATCACAGGTGTTGTCATTGACCCGGCTGAGGCTAATCTTGATGGAGGGGTTGGTAATGCATGAAAATTCGTCTTTTGATGAATAATGGGACGCAACTGAGCATCTCAGATTAGCAATTGGCCTAGCTCATGGGATGTTGAAGCCAAGTTCTGGTGTCGTGTCTGGGTATGACAACTTGCTAGGTAATAGCTAAGGAACTCAAACTTACACTCCGGGCCAACTCCACGCGGCAGACTGCCAGCAGCAGCCGCTGTAAAAGTACACAAGGCACTCAGCAGCGCCAAAGACTTTGGTTGCTGCATCCTGACTCAGGAGACTGGAATTGGTGATGTCGAGAAAGATTGAAGAAGCAATCCAAGAGTTCAGGACCCAAGCTCTCCTCCCATCCAATTTACATACAGGCTACGTATCGCTGTCTCTCGGCTGTCAGTGGGCAGTTGGGCAACAAAAGCTACCCCCCTGTGAGTGGGACATGCCAAGACCGGTAAAATCTCGGCAACTCCACTTCTTATCGCGGGGTTCACAGTCCGCATGCAATTCAATCAACCCCTCCAAAAATTAATTGACAGGAAAAAAAGTTCATTGGTACCATCGTGAGTTGCGTCGTTGGTAATGCATTGTTCTATCCTGTTTGAAAGCGTTTTCTGGATAGAAAGCTTATTATAGACACGCTTATTTCTTTATTGAATATCAATCCATCACGACCTGCTTCTCTTTAACGACTCTCCAAATGCCCTCCCCACCAGACCCCGCCGCTCTCAAGAGCCTCGAATCTCTCGTCCAAACCGCAGGAACTCTCGTTAAACAACTACAAGACGTCCTCATTGCCATCCGAAAACTTCCAACGCCCTCAGAATCCCCATCATCCGACCCGTCGTCTTTTGAAAACTCCCAAAATGCCCTCACTCTCGCCCGCGACTCGGCTACCCTGGTCAGAGCACACGCCACCAAGATCTCGCTCCTCATCATAAATGAACCCTTTACGCCCAGTGCCGTCTCTACCGTTCTCACCGAGCTCATCTCTGGTCCTCTTCCTGGCCTCGCAGTATGCGTACAGGCATGCGACCCATCTCTCTACACCATAATCTTCCAACGGGACCTTGCATGGCGTTGCGAGCGCATCCTGTCCGAGCTGTACGATCTCCTACAAAAGATACCAAAAGATGGAAAAGCACTGTACGGAAAGAAGAAGGATGGATTTGCTTCTCAAGATAGAGGAAGCCTTGCGTCTACAGGCCTGCTATGGGCTGCCTGCGACAATGTCGTTGGTCTAGCGAATATGGGCGTCGGCGGCTTCTTCGTACAAAAGATGAACGAGTGGAAGGACACTCTGAACGACATCATGACAGAACTAAAGGAATGGGGCGAAGAGGAACCAGATGAAGAAGACGATGAAGACGACGACGAGGCTGAAAGCCAGCCAGACGACCCAACAGATCAAATTGGTGGAAATAATATATCAGCCCAGAGTATGCTCGACGACCTCATGAACTCCCACCAAAGCATCCCCCTTTCCGACCCAGACGGCATCCGCCCTCGCTTAGAATCCTCTCTCAGACGGCTACGCCTCGTTATCTTACTATACCAAGCCATCACAAAACGCCGTATGAAAAAACTACCACCATTTCCCCCAGCCAACCCCGAAAAGAAATTACCACAGCGACTAGATGAAATCGCCAACCTCCTCGAAAAGCTCCCAGACCGATTCGGGGACCTAGCAGGTGCCTTTTACGAGTTGCGGCCGAAAGAGGTTGACGATGCCATGGATCAATGTTTCCTAGACGCCTTTGCAGCTAGCGAGTTGCTGAGCAAGGGCTGGGACGGTTCGGCAGACGAGTTTACGGAGTGGACTGGCAAGTTTCAGTCAGAAATAAAAAAGACATAGGCGGAGGTCGAATCATACATGGTTTATTTTCTCAATGTATTCCATCACCTTGACCCGTGTTTGTCCCTCCTTGTTCCCTTTCCCCATGATAATATCCATGCCCAGAGTTGTTGCAGTGGACCTATTTGATGATTGGTAGCCTGAGGTCGCCATCGCCATCCTCGCAGGATCGATTTTTGGCCTGATATGTCAATGACATGATACCATGAGCCCATGGTCTTGACATTTAAGCATCGTCCTCTAACAGTAACCACATTCATTGTGAATCGCTCCCTTATAAACCAGAATATCCTATGACCTTATATGGACTCTTCAGCTAACAGGCCACCCTATGGAACACCCACACTGCGATGGAATCAGGCAATCTTAACGTGATAATCCTATTCGTAAATCCGCATGATTTGTTCTTTGCGAAGACAGTGCCCGGCACCGCCCTAATTGCACGCATTGTTGGCAGCATGTATCCAGAAGCAGCCATGGTGGTTGATTGAGCCGTAAGTATCCGTAGACCTTGTGAGTAATGGTAGGCCATTTTACTGCAATAGGAAGACATATCGCGAGTGGCTTTTTGTCAAGTATATGGTCACCTAGCCACAACGGCAGGCTTATGTTGATGCTTATGCCTCAAGGCTCAATCACCGTCGGAATAATTCTTTCAGTCGTCTGCTCTTGTGGTCCGCGATCCACACCCTTGCCTTTGCCAGCCACATCATCATCCTTGCTCGTGCTCTCTGCCTGATGCTCTACCACTGTCGGTGATTGTGATGTTCCCTGCATTGATGTCTCCATTCTAAGGTGGCTGGTTGTACTATCCCCTCGCCTACGTCCTAGAACTAGAGATAGACTGCTCCTGCTTCCGCCGCTGAGGCCCCCTCCATAGGGGTCTTTGCTTTGCTTCTTTGCTGCTTTGGCCTCCTCCTTTTCTCGTTTCTTGGCCTCTTTGCGGGCTACCTTCTCTTCTTTGCGTTTGCGCTCCTCCTCTGCAGCAAGCGAGAGCCTGATCGCCTCCATAAACATCATATCTTCGATTTCTTCCATTCGTGAACGGCGATTCGCCTCTGGACTCCTGGCACTTGATCCTCTCTCGTCAGGTTCTGGCACTGCATCGGCTGTACTACTGGTTTGCTCTCCACCGGGTGTACTTGTACCACCGCTGGCTGCGCCCGTATTTCTTCGACCAAATCTTCCCGTTCTGAGCCTGGATCTGGATTCGTTCCCGTTCATCAAGAAAGCTGCGGTGTGAAGAGCCGTCGCAGCTGCAGCCCGGCGTGCCTGATGAGCACGCGCAGTAGCCAGTTTCGTCGCCCAGTCTGGTCGTATGCGATCAGTGGTGATGACATTCGGGGCGTTTGCGGACAAACTGTGGGTTCTCCTTCGGCCAACGGGATTGGGAGAACCTGGAGAAAGAGTCGAGTTTAGGGAACTTTGAGAAGACATGGCAGGACTTTGCCCAAAGTTGGTCACCGGTGGTGAGAGTGTCAGTCCACGTTTGAATGGAGGAGGGTCGTATGTGACACCAAACTCTGGCTGTTGGCAGTACGGACACGATGATGGCTCAGAAATCAGCATTTCCGGGGGGTCTTCTGGATTGAGTCCTTGGTTTGGGTCCCGGGCTTGGCCATCCGGATGGTGTTCGGGAATGTGAGGATCAGCACGCTTAATTTGAACGAAGCATTCGCTGCAAATTGGCTGGTCACAACATCGAGTGTGGTTGAGATAAGGGGGGTAGGTCAGGAAACAAATCGGGCACTCGCTGGCATTCTTGTAGAGGAACACCTCTATGGGTTGCCCGTTGACAAATGGATCATAAGGAAGATACATTTCCTTGGGAGTCAGGTCTGTTGAGGAGGCATTGCGGGAGCCAATACTAAGGGCAGCCGCAAGTGCTCTTGTTCTGGGCTTAATAGAGCCTTTGTTTGCCCCAGTTGCAGCTGGAGATGGTGCTCCAGAGCCAGCACCCGAGCCGCTGTCCGAGGCGGTCGAAAGAGTTCTTGGGCCCATCTCCACAGTCAAATTGTTCAGGTTCTGCCCGGATACGGGGTCGAGCGGCTGTGGCAACCGAGGAGCAAGCTCGGGCTCAGGTGGTGCATCAGCGGCGGGTATAGGAAGACCACGAGCAGCGGCAATGAGTTGAAGTTCGGTCCAGCTGTCGGACCAGTCATTGAGACCCTGCCAAAAAGGCGCCAGTTTCCGCTCGATCTAATTATTCATGTTAGAGGAGAAAGAAGTCGTATATTGCGTCAGTCCTGCAAATAGACGCACCTGTAGCTGTCTGATAACAGGCTTACTAAAGTCTTCTGTGCCCGTATATGTTCCCAAAGTGACGAGAAAACCTCCATCAACGTGCTCTTCACGTATGCTACGTTCGCGCTCTTTGGCTCTGGCAGCCCGTTCACGTTCTAGTCTTCTGGCTTCCCTCTCTTGTTTTGTCTCGCGGTGCTCGAACGGGGCGTCCGGGCGGTCTCTACTCCGGGATGATGATCCATTTCCTAGACTGAGAAATGGTCGGTCGTTTCGCGGGTTCCGTGACATGGAGGCTTCTGAAAGATAAGTGCGACCTATTCCCATGGCCCCATCCAAGTCAGGGCGCCGATCCCGGCCATCGGAGAAGCCATCGGGGTAATCAGAGTGGCGCGACTCTTTTGTGTTTGCACTACCCATCTTGTAGACGAGGTATGTATTGTCTCAGTAAGAAGCGGGAGAAATGAGGTCGCAATAACGTTCGTCTCCCGGTGGTTGAGGGAAATAGAAGCCAATCAGACCGGGCGATGGATGGATAGGTGTCTGCTGGAAGAAGCAGAGCCACTGTGGACAGCCCAGCCAGCAGCTTGCCCGTGGAGGTTCGCCGTATGGTCTCGTGCGCCTGTTTACCGGGGTATTTAATGTTATAAGCGGCGCGGGATATAGACAAAGGCTCGTTGTTTGCTACCAGTGAGTGGCACGAGAGCAGCAGCCGCGGCACAGCTTCCTGTCGTCTTCTACCACGATGAGCCGCGGGGACAAAGAAGCAAGCAAATGTCAGATGTCGGCAATGGTCAGATGCAGCAGCATATCGATGTCCGCAGCTGAATAGGAAAGCGAACGAGCTGTTGTCGGTAAGGGAATTCTTCCAGCGACGAATATATCGGGTACAAGGGCTGGTGAGGTTGTTGGTGTTTCGATATCGGCCGTATCGATGGATGACGGTGGCAATACGTTATGTATGCGTAATGTAGCGCTTGTATCGAGACCCACTTGGGATGACGAGTGGCTACTATCGAAGGAATGGAAGCCAAAAAAAGAAAAGAAAAAAAGATGAAGATGATGGACAAAAAGGCCAAGCTTCGGGGAGGGAGGGAGAAGAAGGCTACTACTGGCTACTAGACGTAAAGGCGCAGGTGCTTTGCCTTTGTTTGAAACTGCCGGCTAATGGCGAGGTTGGGGTAAATGGAGAGGAAGAAGAAGACAGTGGAGTTGTCAAGATTGTTTGGAGTGGAAAGCGGGACGAAGACCAGGAACGACAAGCTATCTATGATGGGGTCCTTTCAGCGGTGGTGAGACTGGGCAGAATCCCCCACCATGTGTGATAGCGCTCAGAGGGCTCCATCGTAGCGTACAGTAGTACACCGTTAGTGGGTGTTGTCTTGGTGTCTACGGGTCTTAGCGGACGATGGGTACAACGTTTCAGCGACGGATGCAACCTGCTCCAGCCTATCTATAGAGCACGGAATGTCTACCTAAGTAAGGTGCTAAGGTACCTACAGCTGGAGCCCTGGAGCCCTGGAGCCGCCCTGCTGCAGCGGCTTCTCTGCTGGAGGCAAATGAAGCTTGGCGCTGTAACTGAAGCCACCCGCTGTAGGGACTTGACATCGGGTCCAAGATGAATGGGGGTTGCTCCCTGCATTAATCTCATTGTGTATAAATCCACCGAATGCCATTTTGGAAATACCACGAATAGCAAATATTAGCATAGTATCTATGTCAGAGGTTTCCATCACATAAGCATCAGAGCGTCAGCACCTATCCAACCTCCTCCGAGAGATCCGGGCCGAGGTTAAACGGACAGTGACAACAACACAAACGAATATACGGAGTACTTGGGCATTGGCTATCCCGCATATAAAAGTTATAAAAGCAATATATCGCAATATCAACAGAACCATGGGCTATTCAGACTATAAAACCTGATTTTCCTGCATACTGAGAGCCCACATTCTGCACTCCGGAGACCTACCGAGAATTCAAAGACCCAATCAAGATACAGGTAATAATGGATCCTGAGCTCAGCCCATAGGCAAAGGCATCACGCATCCAATGGATTCTATATATTGCTTCTTATACATCAATGGCAGTGCTTGGCCTTGGTGACCATTGGCACACTAACGTAATATGTATTTAGCGTACGTCATCACCAAGAAAGAAGAATCAAGAGGGCATCAGAAAATGGAACTCTGGGTTGAGAAAGTTTCTTAAATTACCATGTACAAAATAAACAGAACATTAGATCAAGGAACAGAAGCGACCACTATGGGCTAATGTTTAACCTTGACTGATGCAAACATCGGTCTAAGCCTTTACCTGTATATAATAGATAGCCCAGCAGAAATAACTTCATGTCGTAAATGTCGAGAATATGTCTATGTGATAAGATACAATCAACTCATATTAAATTTATATCTCAAAATTGCTTCTATATAGGATGTCTAAATGCAACCCCCTCTCAAGTCTAGTTGGTCTACCCGGGTATATCTAAACAAGATCTATATGTAACACGTCCCATAATTACTCCCAAAAAAAAAAAAAAAACTACAGCGTCTATCGTCTGGGTGCCCATGCTTGTAGCCAATCTCTCATCTTATCTAAATCACTTCTTTCCACTTCAGCGGCAGCTATGCACCACTCTAGATCCCAAGCCTTCTCGGCTGCCACCATCTCTGCCAGTTTGCGTCCCATCTGGCTTCCTTCATCTGTGCAAAAGTACATCGTCTCTGTCGGATCCAGTGCTCCAGGTAGTAATGGTTTAACCAGAGGCAAGACTGCTCCAGCGGACGATCCCTTGGGCTCCAGGCCGGCGTTCGACCGACCAGTCTTGCACCACTCATTGGCACAATGTGCCTTCCCACACCCAGTCATCATCTGGCTAAGGTAGCGTCTTTCAATTCTCCGGCGTAATGCTTTGCCATCAGGGTCATGTAAGCTCACATACAAGGGCCCAAAGCAAATCGAGCAGAGTCCAAGTTCATTCCCAGGGGACTTTACATGTGAGTCGGCATTACCAACCTGTCCTTTTGGACCAACGCCATACAGTGTCCTCCCACAATTGATATTTCGACAAATACTTGGTCTTGATCTGCTGACTTTGTCGAGCTCGTGATGCTTTAGATGGGTCTCCATGTCTCGCAGCCGCACAATCTTGTCACATAAGTGGCATTCCGTCGTACGAGCACCATCCGCCAACTCGTGGGCTGTCATGCCTGAGAGCATCACTTCTGGGGATGGATTAAATGGGTCTCCTTCTTGGGGCACCTCAAGTTGGCAAAAGCGACAAAGGATTATTTTACCAGGGCAGACACTTGTCCGATGTCGTGCCAGATCTGAGAGTGAGTTGGTGGAAAACTCGCACGATGGACATTGGCGATCAGTATGGAAAACTTGGTCGTGCTTTGCTTTGCTGGCCGGTGAGTTTCCATGAGCATCATCGTGGTCGCAATGCCAATGAGAGTCCCACTCAGGAGAACCCTTCTTGAATACTGATTTGCAATGCGGACAAGATATGTTATTCCGGAGACAGAAATTCTGATGGAGAACCATCGTTCGCTTCGGAACCCACTGCTGACAATTGATGCATTGTTCGTCGTCTGGAGAATGATCCTGTTCGTCAATTTCGATGGGTTCCTCGGCAACATTACCCTTGACAGGACTTATTTTGGCCCGGATAGTATAGCTGATTGGTGGACTAGATTCCTTGGTACCGTCGGGATGGCGAAAGGCGTGTACAGACACAAGTAGGCTTTCCGCGCCTTCAAGTTCCACATTTGTAGAAGATATTGTGATGACCTTGCTTCCATGATCCGCTGGTGAGAAATCTCCAAAGACGTGAACAGAGCCGCGAGGCAACGCCCTTTGCTGGCGAGACTTGGGAGTGACAAATAGATCCAAACTATCCTCCTCAGTTATTCCGCCCAGGGTGATAGTCAGGTTTTGTGACCGGTCCCAGGAGGGAAGAATGTAGTCAACATAGTCTCCGGGCAGCACATGTCCCTCGGCATCTTTCCAGATGTCCAGTTCGCCGCCCTTTGAGCTGCCATTTGCAGAAGTTGACTGGTCTTTAGCTATTCGCTGTCGCAAAGTCTCCCTCGCCTGTTCTTCATTGAGAGCTTCAATGTCCACTTCCAAATCGGTATCAACTACGCAGATGCCATCTCCCTCTGGAGCAAATTTGTCAACCAGGAGTTTAAAGTCCTCGCCCTGAGCACCCCGCACTGATAGGACGGTGTTCTTTGTCAGTGATGTAAAGCTTTGCCGGAGTTGCCGCTCTAGAAGGGGTTTCCAATCATCCGGGTCGTATCCAGCTTCAAGGGGTCGCAGCCGTACATATGTACCCTTTGGCAGTTGCATGGCTCGTGCCGTTATCCGGAAGGGTTCAGATGCAGCATCCATGCTAGTAAGGTCCATAGGATCTTCTATGCTTCCGCCACTTACGGCAACACAATCGTCCGGGTTGATAGCAAGGGCTTCCAGCAGAAACGGACTTAAACCAATGGTGCCCTCTGGAGCTGAAAACTCCCTAATTCCGGCATACACCACATTATTGTTCTTCGGATTGACGAGGCGGAACATGAGTGGATTCGGAAGCTGCTGGGTTTCCTGCCCATATGAATGGCCGTTTGTAGAGCCGGACCCATAATAAGCATGGTAAGGATTGTTGCTGTTGGTTGTGGAGGCTTGAGAAGGCCGCGATGAAGCTGCAGCAAGGAGCTGTTCGAGAGCGGATTGGGGGAGAACAATCTTATCGCCGGTGAGATTCTTGCATGATGGTGTCGACGAAGGAAGGATGACAAAAGTGCTAGACCAACTCAGAGATGCCGATTCATCCATCCTGGCGTGGGCTGAAGGCCGTGTTGTATATATAATTTGCGCCAAACGCGGCTGCGGGCTGTGAAATTGATGGTAGTGAGAGTTAAAGTATCGATGCCGAAGCAGCAAAAGAACCGCTGATGGTAGAATTAATGATGAGAGTGGACGTTTCCATCTCTGAGGCAAAGATATTAACTAAACCAGAGGTATTCAATTCAGCTAGTAACCGTAATCACAAAATAGGCTTCCATGGCGGCGCAATACGCATGACCGATTTCGAAGATGCAGATGGAAGCTGGTGGAGGGGCAGAAGCCTGATGAGTCAGCGGCTTCGGTTCAGTTCGAGAGAGGCAAACCGAAGGAGTGCCGTCACGTGATTCGTCAGTTTCAAGCTTAAATTGGAATTACTAAGGGTATCAGAACAATGTCACCCAAGCGGCTCTGAGCTGGTAACACTAACACCAAACGAACAAAAATGACTTAGTTGCCATTCTGAAGATGTTACACTCGAGTGGGACACAAGGAAGGGCTTTGGAAGATGGTGTAGGGACAAGGACCCTTTCACAACTTGGCTGTTGGGTCCTTTTTTCTTACTGCGTCTCTTAGTTACATCACGGAGGAGCATTGCGACCCTTTTCCAGGGCCACTTTGTGTGGGGGAGAAAATCGAAGCCTAGTTTGAGAATATTCCATGTCTGACTGCTAGAGGAGGGCTTGGTGATGACATGGTGAGGTCGGCAGATGCAAGAGTCGCAGAGGCCAAGGAAACTACTCTATTAGGAAACGATATCACATAATATCAGGGCTAATAAAACACCTCGGCCAAGACTATCCACGCCATTTCCTACCAAGTACTTGTACAAGTAATACCCAACGGCGTATTGCAATGTGTCCTTTTTTATGCGTCTCTGGCATGCGCGTGGCGTTGCGCGCGTCGGATGTGGGAGCTTGCAAAACACCCAAACGCTGAGATGAGAGGTGATGCACCCCCACGCCCAAGATCTTTTCTTTCGGTGGACGGCGCCTGTTCCCCGGATTCCGCCCCTCCCGATGACGACAGATGAGGAATAGACTCGACATGGGCTCTGAAACATTTCCCTGGAGAAGGCTTCTTGGCTCCAAGCTTCTTAGTGTGGTACATAACGCGTGTGGGATGAGCTGCTTGCATGCATGCAGCTGGGGGGGGAGGGTTGGAGGCCAAGCGGCAGAAGGAAGACGTGCTCAGACTAAGCTCTAGAGCCTGCTAATCAACGACAAGGGGGCTACTAATATCTAATATTAATCTTTTTGCTTTGCACTGCTCATAACACACATACTTGTAATATGTACTCATCATACCTGATAATCTGATTCGGTGAGCGTTATCAATGAGGGGGGCTTGGGTAGCATCAAGCAACAGCAGAAGCAATGTCGTCGTACCAGGGGCTGTGTACATCAAACAATGCAAAGCGTTTTTTGCCTTTACTGGTATCCTATTTCCGGACCCCAGCAGACCACTTTACTTGTGGAAAGTTGCCAAAATACCATGAGGCACGTTACATGTCTGGCTAGCATTCCATGGTACTCCGTACATACATAGGTAAACGAGTTATGTCTTGGCCATTTATTATTCGTTGTAAAGGGTCCTCCCCCCTCCCCCCCCATCCCCCAGGGCCTGACCCATCCATCTCAGTGTTAGTGGTGGTTGCTACCCATCTCTTCAACCCTTTTTGCCTGCAAGATTTCAGCCGCCATCGGCGCTATAGAAAAAATGAACACGGAGAGGGAGCGAGATGATCCACGGAATTGCTTGATCCAGACCACGACCCCCAAGGAGGGATCATGGATACCTGACCCCCTGCCTCACCTACGCCAAGTAGTACCTAACAAGAAAAAGCCACCGAAATCTCAATGATAAGAGTCCATACACCTACCTCCGCCCCCCTCCTCCTCCAAGATTATGCTGTCTTATTGATAGCTCGGGCGCCGAGAGATAGAGATCTACCTATCCTTGTAAGCCCAGTAATTAATCCTTGCTGCAACTTGTTCCTCCACCTGTTCCATATAGTAGCCTCGACCGCATCTTGCTCCATGCGTCGACAACGAAGCGAGACACTTCAAGACTCTCACTGGATACTAGACCGCTCCGCCAAGGCTCGCAATCCCTCGACCTGCCAATCCTGTTGACGTCCTTGTCTCAGTATAGCCCATCTTTTCCCGTGCTTGAGCGGCGACGTGTAATCTGAGACCTGTCTCACTGCTTCTTAAGAAGGTTGTACGGACGTACGTATGCCTTACGGCGTTGCCAAAGGTACTTGGATACCCGAAGCTACAAGTAAGTGCCGAGTCGCCTCCCCGTTCTCAAACACCCTCCCGATCATCATATCCATACATCCAGCAACGAGCTGATTCCAACGTTTCAATCTCAGAGACCGCGTTGAGCGCTGGCCATTGATAATAATAATCCTTATTTTGGTTGATCAGAAAAGAAGAAAAAAGACTGCAAGGCCTTTGAATATCCTGAACACGCAAGGAGTCACATCCCGTCTTACAAAGCAACTCATACTCACTCCTTCAACTATTGGCGACGCCCGGCTATCATAATAGTTTGGGCCTGTTTCTTTCATCTCGCCTGCGACGAACCCTTTGCCGCCGACGAAAACACCTTCTTCCCCGTGGTCCTGGTAGCCTGACATGAGCTTAGCTACCGTCGAAGGCCAAACGCGTGAAGAGCTTCAACTATCGGCGCCGACGGTGTTGGAGACACCGGCAACCACACTTTATGACACCCTTCACAATTCTCTTGTTCTAAGCCATACCGTCCCTTATCTGCCCATCTCCAGTCTCCTTCACCTCGCTGCCACAAGTCGATCATTCCGAGGACTCATCTATCAGACCCCGGGAGTCTTTCGTCACCTCGACCTCAGTCAAGTCAAGTCTGTGCAGTTTGACGTTGCCAAGATTGACCAAGGTGGTGAAGTTTGGCGTAATGTCCAACTAGATGAGAACCTGACCGAAGATGAGTGAGTACACCGCAGCCCTCAATAATTACAAGAAAGAAAGCTGATTTTTTTTCCTTCCTTCAATAAAGCTTTTATTCAGGACCCTTGAGGGGCGTCTTTTCGCCGCTTCGGCGACTAAACATTCTCCAAAATGTTCAAACTCTTGTTCTTGACGGACTCTCCGTAACTGCGGAGCTCTGTCATGAGATCATCAGTGATCCTGCCTTCAACGTCCGCATCCTGTCCATTCGTGACGTCAAGAACCTCAACCAGGGCAAGCTGCGCCAAACACTGCAGTATGCGTGCCGGCCATCTCGCCCAGAAGGCTCTCTGAAGCTCAAGGCACTCTACGTCTTTGGCTCCAAGGATGCTCTCCCTGCTGCGCAGTCATCCAGCGCATCCATTAGCACGGAATGGAATCACAAGAGCCAGAATTCTCTTGCTTGCTCCCTGCAGAAGGAGGGCGACGCCTGGTGGTCTAAGAAGGGCCGCATTATCTCGCGTCCTATCGCCGAAGAGTGGGTCAACTGCATGCTCGCCTGCGAAGGTGTCATCGCCTTTGATGCCGTGCTCTGCCACGGCCCGCGCCATCGCAACTCCCCCTCTTACGGCAAGGGATGTGTCCAGACCGACGGCAGCCCCGCCGTAGCCACCTATGCCGTGTCCGCATGTGATAGTTGCGGTGACGCTCCGGAGGGCCTGGTCCACTCGGACTCGGGCTCCATCTACACACGCCCCCTTCTCTCACCTCCGCCGCTGCTGTCATCATCTCTTCGCGCAGCCACTATGCCTAGGGACCCAGATAGCTCGTTCGTCGCTCGGTGCTTTGACTGCATCCGGGAGAGATACTGTACAGGCTGCCAGAAATGGTGGTGCGAGTCATGCTATCAACTCCCCGGCCAGGGATCGGGAGGTGCCGCCACGCAAGTAGTCGTCGTCGATGACGAGACCCTCAATGCCTTTGGCAACCTAGATCTTGAGACTCCGACCACCAAAGTCAAGGTACGAAATGGTTTTTGTCCACCATGCACTGCCGAGGTTCACCTTAAGGCGAAAACGGAATAATCTACAGACAAAGAGGCACTGTCACCGTCATATTCCAACTTGTGATGTGGCCAATGGCTAACTTTTATTTTCTATAGTCCCGAGTCTCTAAGAGCTGCTGGGAGTGCGGCAACAATGTATGTCTCATCTTCTGTTTACACATTGTCAGTAAACTAACAGGACTTTGTAGTGCGACGACTGCATCAACCGTACCCAACGGGTCTGCAGGAAGTGTTGCGCTGGATACTGCATCACTCACAATGAAGGATCATCCATGACTCATGTAAGTTTTGTCCCAACAGATGTCAGCCTGACAAGAAGCTAACAAGAAGTTCAGTGCGACTGTATGAATATCCCAAACATCAGATCATTAAAGTAGCGGACACTAACTAGTACAACAGGGTGTGTTTCTCGTGGCCGTGGCCTCGGACGTCTCTGAGCTCTTCGACCGATGCTCGGAATTTACAACTTCGCACCAATATCCTTTCTCTTATGAACGTCCCCCATATTTCATATTAATTCACAAAGCTCAAAAACAAAGCAAGCGATTTCAGAAAAGCCCCATTCCTTATTTCGGTGTATACACCCATTCTCATCCAATATCCGACATTGCGGCTCCGGTAAAGACGCAGACGATACTCACATATCAGGTGCACTGGCACAGGGTTCCCGAACAGCTGAAAGATGCCGAGAAGATGGGGGTATCGTCTGGTGCTGGCCAGTGTTCACAGCTCAGCAATATACTTACCGCGGAAACACGGTGATCAACTTGCAGAGTCATTACTGGGGTGGATTGCAGATTCACTGCATGCGATGGGCTATATACTATATTCTACTCATTTCACTTCAATCACAACTCATTTTGAACTTTTTTGTCCGTAAAATCTGCATTTGGTCACTTTATTGTATGGTGATTCATAACGCTATCGACCACTATTTCTTGGGCCTTCAAACTGTGGTGGATAAAGACTCTGCATTGTGACCAACACGTTTATCGTCCATATTCTGTGTCATCTAACCTGCTATAGATGGCTCTCTGAGCCGTCACTAACACTGTAGCAGTCATCACTAGCTTTATGTGGTATTAGTAGATGACAGAACTCATTGCTAATGCCTCTGAGGCAATTGGCCTCTGATAGAGTCGCTACTTGGTACTTGTATCCGCAAGGGCTTGGTGCCAAACGCATTCATCCTCGCCTCGAGGCATGAGGTATAAATGGCTGGGAATAGATACTACTGGCTATTCAGGAGATGACGATTAGACTTCCTTCCTCAATCAGAAATTTTGAAGCACTTGACGTCTTCTTTTGTACCACGGCAACTCATGTCAGAAGACCAGTGGAAAACTTGCGCGACACCCACGCACTGCCATGTTCCTCATACTCTTGCTTGGTTACCGCTACTCTATCGATATTGGCATGGCTCGCCATGTGAGCGGCCCCATACCACGTATGGGTGATGGGATCTGCAGGGCGAGCGACTCGCACGACACAGTCATCAGGTACGAGCTGCATAAGCTCCTTCTGCAGACGTTGGATGAATCCATCGAACAAGGAGTTACCTCCGACAACAACAATATTGGCGAGAAGTCCGGGCCAGAGTCCGATGGGCAGCTCGTGCAGAGACTGTTGGATGGCTTCAGCGAGGCCAGGCTGTCGCATACCCATGTCCGATGGGTGGAATATCAGTTCTGGAACGGTGAAGCGCTCGTTGCGCAGTGTGAGAACGTCCTCCTCCGTTTGACTTACTGCCGCAATCTTTTTGGATTTGATGTGCCGCGCGGGGTCATAGTCTCGAAGAATGCCCTTGTTTCTGGTGTGGAAGTCTGGTAAAACATAGTCCTTCACAATTCCAGCGCCAGAGATGTAGTCCGGGCGCTTCTCGCCTCTCGTCCCCTTCCACGTCTTTTCCAGGTCTCCTTTGAAGTCTGGCGCAACATAGCACGCCGCCTCCTTCATATCATTGACAATGTAAAACTCGTTCCGCACATCAAAGTGGCGCAAGGATATCAGTCGAGCCATGTAATTCGTCAGTAGCTTGCCGCCGACATCGACTCTCCTGATGGCTGAATGGAGAGGCTGCCCACGAAGAACCGGTGTGACGGTAGTGTGAGAATAACCGGTATCGACAACCATGGCAATCTCTGAGGGGATATTCGCAACGGTCGGGGCGTCTTTGGTCGTACGAAAGATGTTTTGCAAATCGTGGTAGGCATTAAACGTTGACCCTGGTCCAATTTAGCCAAATGACTGGAGTATACGTGTTCCCCGTACTATCATACCAATTCCCCTGTAGTAGCTTGAAAACCCATACTCCTCGAATACTATCTGGTCGCAGTTCGTTTGCAATACTGGCAGCGCATTCGATTGCTCTGTAAGTATCAACCGAGTCTCGGTCGGATCGCATTTCAGCGCAGCCTTGCCATCGAACAGCTCATGGTCCCAAATCTCCTTTTGCGCTTCCCAGTTGACGAGATATCCCTTCTCTACCGGCCTCCGAAACTGGATCTCGCTATAGTCCCGGCATTTCTCGAGGTCCGATGCGACGTAGATCTTCTTGGTGCGATCGCGGGCGATGCAATTTGGGATGACACGAGGTTCGTCGACAACGCCGTCGCGTACAAAGCCTGCCTTTAGCGTCCAGGCGCCATTGTCGAGGATGAGAGTGTTCTGGGGGCCAGCCGGAGCTGCGGCTTTGGATTTGCGACCCCCGGCCATGAAGTTTCGGGTTCTTGAAAGAAGATGGTTCGTCACAAAAGCGATCTTCTGGGTTGCAACACAGCATGAAATCATTCACGCCTCTTACATAACAACCCTGAGGTGCACAAGTGAGTAGCTACCCTGTAAAGTAACATGATGCAAAACCCATCTCGTTCCCACCTGACTAGAACGAGCATCTTCCTTCTATAGGTATCCCAATAATAGCACATGGATATGAATATGAATATAGTATGATGCATCTATTTAATTCATCGTCCAACGCCATACTGAGCATTCGTCCCCAAGCCTTGCCATTTATTTTAAACTACACACCATATCTGTATAGAGACCTTGTGCAAGCCATGAGAACACATGCAAGATATTCAACTCTGGCTGATTCTCAATAAAATATCTGTAATAAACTAGATCCACGAATCAAACGATACATCATTCAGGTCGTAAAATACCTGAACGGAGAAATGGTAATTCAAAGCCAACAACCTTCCCGTCCTCCTTATAAAAGAGGACTCTATCCATTGGCTCACCTCCGTAATGAGCCCAATCACCAATCGTCCAAGTGATACAGTCTGCGTCCTGCGTTCCAGCGCCAGGGAGATCTGAATCCGGTGAAGAATCCACCTGTGGCCAGAGATGCCATACCTCGCGAGTCACATTCTTCCCATCCACCATGATCTTGTCCTTCATGTCAGAAGGGAAAAGACGGACAGTGGGATTGATGGTGCCGACATATTCTTCAATCGTGAGACTCCAGATCTTTACCAGGCCTGCCAGGAGGTCTGATTTCCCACTGTGAATAGACTTGAGGACGAGCGAATCTTTGTCTTGGACCAATGTCGACTCGAATTCGGTGCCATTCTCTCCCTTGCCGTTAAATTTGCAGGAATACTGCTTGGCTTGGTCTCTGGAGATCTTATCGACCGCAGGGACAATTGTGGCCAACACCGTATCGGTAATAAGAGTGAGGGCCTGCATGGGACCGGCTGTCATAATCACAAGACCGAGCCCATACTCATCAATGACTTCCAATTGACTACGGTAAGCTTGAGCTCCACCACCCTTGCCATAAATGGTGATGGCATGAGGATGTTCTGGTGTGAGGTTCAGTGGTCGGTAGATTTCCCAAGGCATTCCAATCGAACTATAAGGACCACCGCTGAAGGACTGTGGTTTGAGCCATTGCCTCAGTTGAGTTGGAGTGAGGTCTAGTGTTCGGGACAGAAGGGCCTGGGTGAATTTGGACAGATCTGACAATGATGAAACGAGTCCACCTCCACTGAAAATAACCAAGTTAGCCATCATAAAACATTAAAAATGAGCATTGTAACTCACGGTGCGTTGTACCCATAATCGGCACCCCAGCTGCTTTCACCAGGAGGTATGACCGCCTTGTTGTTATCACCAGGGGATGGGATGGTATTCTTAAGATCAAGCGGCTTGACAATAAGCTCGTCTACCATCTGACTATAGTTCTTCCCCGTGGCTTCCTCGAGAGCCAATATGAAAATATTGAAGGCGACATTTGAGTACGCCGGTCGTTCCATTGGAGTGGTGACAGGATATGAATGCAGCATTCCGTTCAAAAGGTCTATCAACAGCGGTTAACAGCAAATCATTTTATTCTTAATAGAGAGATCAAATTTACCATCAGGGCCACAGCCTTTATTCAAGGCGACCACACCACATGAAGGGTAATCCGAGTCTTTAATATGGGGGAACCCTAGAGATAGGAAGACTTCCTTTAAGAAATAGAATTCCGAAAAACCGTCTGGATTTGATGATAAGCCTAATGTGCAGAGTTACAGCGATGAATCGCTTACAATTTGCAGGAACGCCAGCAAGGTGCTCGGCAAGCATTCTGAGCGAGATATCTTTCCACTGTATAAGAGACTTGGGGTCTTCCAGTTTCTTCAAGTACTTGGTGACAGGAGAATCCAGATCAACATCGCTCTTGAGAAGGATATACGCCGAGAGAACTTTGGTTACGGATCCAATAAGATATTGTGAATCTCGATCGAGGTTCTTGGTCCCGTTCTTGTTCGCTTTGGCCAGGTGATGGTATTCCCAAACTGGGACCCCCGGATCTGCTTGATCTGCAGAGATGACCGCGACGGAGAAGGAGACATTATTGACATCCCAGCCGGCCTTTATGTGACCTGATATAGCATCACCAAAGGTTTTGGTGAGTTTATTGGTGGCGTCCTGGAAGATGGGAGATTTTCCTATGGCGGTCGGCTTTGGTAAAACAGGACCTTCAGGACGGCAGTTTAAGACAGCAGACACAAGGCCTGTGAGGAGAGGGAAAAGACTGATGAATTGAAGATGGAGATGCATTTTGGCTTTTCATAATGCAGTGTGTTACTGTCCTATCTTCCAACATTATGAACGATCTAGTTATTCCGAAGCCCTCTTATACACCTCGTTGAAGCATAGAATCTTGACAGCTGAAAAAAAAAAACGACATCATCGTGGAAAGAAGCCAAACAAGGGTTCATGAATATCATCTAGAAAAAAAAAACCGAAATACGATGCTGAATGAGGTACTGGCTTCACCCCACAACCAATCATCAGCTTCTTGTGACGCCTGATGGGGATCTACCGTAGATCTGTGGGGTCGGCACTCGAGATTTCAACACGAGATACGGTGCTTGGTTGCCAAGATGCTTTCAAACGCTCAGCTTGAACATTTTTAACCATAATTTAGTGTGCCACTAATCATCAGCCCTCGTGGCATTCACTGTGGTGCTATGAATCATCAACTCTTTCATCTCCAGAGGGCTGCCTTGACGTACTAGAAAAAGGGTCGTCAACTTCGTAAGAGGAAAATAAAATACATCATTGCATATACCATGGTCTGCATGGCATGCATTATAGTTTAGATACTATAGCCTTGGAGGGTATCAAACCCCATCGTTCAGCCACTTCGTCTTGGGGAATGGCTCCGAATTTCTCTCGAGCGTTGACAAACGTCTCGCCACCGCTCTCCCATGCGTAGTCCTTCCACTCTCCCAAGCTCGGCCACATCTCGTCCTTGACAAGCGCAGCAATCTTGTCCCTCCTCTGAGCTGCGGCCTTGTCGCGAGCACTGCCCAAGAGCCCAACCACACTACTCCACAGGTCCCATGTCTGTTCTAGCTCTGTCACTGCTGTCACTCCCATGACACTCGCCCCGATTCGAGGGCCACCGCCGTAAGCTGTAGTACCAAACAATGCACCCACTCGTGCCCAGTTCTCCAAGGCCCATCGGATAGCCACCTCTTCTAGAAGTTCGCCACTATTCTTAGCGATGACTGCCAAATCGTTGCAGGCCTTGCGAAGCTCTGCCGGGGCGGGGTGCCAGGATGACATAGGTCCCTTATCGGCACCTCTTGTTGTTAGCAAGCCCATATTGAGCATGCTGGCATTCAGTATACATTCGACCTGGGCGAGGCGGAATCGCTCTAGTAGATCTGATCGGCCGAGCGTGGTGTTTTGGATGCAGTAGTTTCCATACGACAAGATGGCATCCAATGGTTCGCCTGTCTCTCTTAGGACCTTTTCTGCCAGCGACGCGAGCAGTTCCACGGGGTATCCACTGATACCGACATAGCGGATCAAGCCTTGGTCACGCAGCCGCCGCAGTTCCTGCACAGCCGCAACCACTTGAGCAGGTGGGACAAACTCGACATCGTGCATGTAGACCAGATCCAAGTATCGCGTTCCCAGGCGCTCCAAGCTGCGGCAGATGCTGTAGCGAACCCACGCGGGAGAGTAGTCAAACTCATTGGAAGCAATGCGTCCGGCCTTTGTAACGAGGAAATAGTCCTCTCGTCGCGGGGGAGGGGTCAATCGTTGAAGCGCATCGCCAAGGAGGATCTCGGAGGGGCCGTAGTAAGGCGAAGTGTCGAATGCGTTGATGCCGAGCTCAAGGGATCTCCGGACGATGTCGACATAGGGCATGTGAGTGGGATCCGGATGATACTGGACATTGAACGTAGCCGTCCCCAGGATGAGGGGGGGCAAAACTTGAGATAGAGGCTTTCGCGAGGCACTCATTGTGTCTCGTCGGCGATCCAAGCCGTTCACTTGAGAGTATCGGCAAAAGACATGACGGGAAAGAAGAGGGAAGAGGCCCAAGTTTATATGTATGTCTTTCAATGGTCGTGTCCTTCTATTGTCTAAGAGTCAGAATGGGGAAACGTGTGGAAAAATCCAATGCCTATTTGGGCGTTGCAGTGGGTTTATCGCCCTCGGGAAATTTTAATCTTTGGTCAGCCCAGCCCACGCTATTGTGTTAGAAAAAGATGGGCCGATAAGCGGATAATATTCAGTGTGTGTAGCCATTGAATAAGGTGTATTTAATATGCTGGTGTAGCAGTTGGATCTGATCCATACCTTAGGTAGGTTGGGGATGGATCCGAGGTCCCTTTTCCAGGCCATGCGCTCCCTCGTTACTCCAGTGTGTCTCATCCGACGGTACCGACGCTATGACAGCTAAATTCCCGTCGTATATTTCCGGGGGCCCCAAAACAATAGTTCATCTTAGGCTGCTGGTTACCATGACACGCATCCGCCATCATGGAGACGTCCATGTGATCGATCGTCTTTGTTTCTTACCAATACTTGTATTATTGTTACTACGTTGCGTGAATCCCGTCGGTGGTACGAGGGAGGGCAGTTTTCTTGCTGTTCTCTGCTACAAGTATGCTTGTCTGTCTGACAATGCAGGTCACCAACAATGGTAATCATCTTTGCTGGCTGCATGCTCATCATCATGGTGCATTCCCATATGCAAAGCACACAAGCCACAGCCACCTGTTAAGCTTGGCATTTAGTCACATGCTTGAATCTGTGCTTGAAACAGAGAATAGCATGGCATCGTGTCTGTCTACTATCGACGTTTCTATTGGGATATTACAGAAGAACGAAAGCTGAATAAACCCAACTTTTGTTGAACCTGATTCCCCCAGCAATTGAGACAGCATGGAAATCATAAGACAGACATCCTGGCGATGCGTTGATCGCTGCCCAAGTACCAGTTCCTATCGCTTCGCCTTACATAGCCGCCCATCTTTACGAACGGTCCACTCTTCGCTTCCAACCCCAGCAATTGCATACAACAAACTCTTAGGATCATATTTGTTCTTGATCTTCAACAACCTGCCGTAATTGGCGCCAAAGAAGGCACTTTGAAAGTCATGCTGCTGAAAGTCCGCCTCGTTCATGTACGCACCCGCTCCAGGCGTGACCGCTTCAACGATGGGCTGGATTTCATTCGTAATCTTTTCCTGGGTGGCAACCATGTCGTGAAAAGGTAGATCAAAACTCCACGGCAGCGTGAGCGAAGATTGCACAATCGAGTCTCGCCATTGTGGCAGCACAGCATTGGCATCATCCCCACCGAACCGCGAAACATCGAGGCCGACCCCAATGAATGTCACCCCCTCTTCAACAAGTTTCCGGGCCGTCGGGGAGAACTTGGAAATGACGGAATGTGGTATCAATCGCCCACCGAAAAGCATTGTGCCCACTTGGATGTTACCTCCAGGCAGTGGACCCCAGTAATGGTTATAATGCTGGTAGTAATTCGGATACTCGGTGATGGAAGGCTCAAGATCAATACCCAAGGCGGATACAGACTGGACAAACGGCTTGAGAATCTCCTCCGTCTCGGCCTTTGTCTTTCCGTATGCCGTCATCGCAGGGACCATGAGACAGCCCTGGCTAAAGAAGTAGATGATCATGACTCCAGACTCAACAATCTTGGGCAAAGCGGCATGGAAAGCGTCAATGACAGCATACAGCTTTTCTTGGTCATTTTGGGAGACGTTGATAGTGAATGACGCACCGCCGATAGTGGCATCTGGATGAGCTTGAACAACCACAGAAATCACGACGCCATAATTGCCACCTCCTCCTCCACTGAGAGCCCAGTAAAGATCGCTGTTCTGTGTACGTGAAGTCGTGACCAGCTCCCCTTGAGGAGTGACAACATCATATGAGAGGGCATTATCGGCAGCAAGGCCAAACATGGTGCTCAGTGCCGAATGACCACCGCCCTGGATATAACCTCCAGCGAGGCCAACGCTGGGGCATTCTCCCGTCACCACTACGAGACCGGCCGCATTTGCAGCAGCGAGAGCTTCATAGCCCTCAACACCAGCGCCAATCTCAAGCGCCTTACCATTGTAGTTCTTGTCCTCCCAGTCCAATACTTTTGTCTCCTTCAAATAATGAGTCCACACAGCGATTGCTCCTGCTCCAGTCGAGCGGCCATTGTAGTCATGACCTGTGTTACGGATAACTAAACGGATGTCGTGTTCCTCAGCGAACTTGAGGGTTGCTGTGACGTGATCCGGGGAGGAGACATTGACAGCGTAACTGACATAGTTGCCAAGGCCGCAAGGGGATTCTCTGGGTTGGAATGGATCACAGCTTTGGTTGGCAAACAATGGTGCCATTACCGAAGAAGATGATTGCAGGCTGATCAAATTGCTGTTAGATACAAGTATGACGGTTACCAATTCCTGGCGGGCGCGCGGGCGCGTGGGCATGATGATAACTTACTGAACGGTAGAGTAAAGCCACTCATCACGAAGTTCTTGGCATTTGGCGGCATCGTATGTTGGATCGTGGCATGGGCTGCCCAAGGGGACCGTAGCGATCAATCTGCCATTAACAGATTCGTTAAACTTAGCCCAGTCGTGAGAACTAGGCCAACACGTATCTCCGGGGAAACATTTGCACTCTTCTGGGGGCCCGCCATGTGAATCAGCGGCTGAAGATACTGAGCGGGAGATGAGCACGGGAAGGGCAGCAACAGCCAGCAACGTGGCACTGAGACCACTCGAGAACATGTTGCTATAGGACCAGCCTGTTAAGAGAGGACGGGAAGGCAAAATCTGGCGATGTATCTTGGAGCGGGCGTCCATGTAATGGAGATGGAATCTTTATTAATAGAAGCTGC
Source organism: Cladobotryum protrusum (assembly GCA_004303015.1). Classification (NCBI taxonomy): domain Eukaryota; kingdom Fungi; phylum Ascomycota; class Sordariomycetes; order Hypocreales; family Hypocreaceae; genus Cladobotryum; species Cladobotryum protrusum. The sequence continues at coordinate 5,456,329 of RZGP01000002.1, read as the reverse complement.
ATGTCTAAGGTCGGTGTGTATGGATCGCAGACGACGTGCGGTGTGCCAAGGAGCCACCCTACGAGTCGTCTGCGATCGACGTGACCGACATCCTATTTGATGGAAAAAGGAGGACATAATTTGGTAGGTAGAGCTTCCATTGACGCTGGGTCCATCCCAAGATTGCATTTTCTATCATTGACTACAAGCATATCACGTCCATATGGAAAGTGATGCCGGGTCCAAGATCGTAGCATTTGTTGCATCGATACTTGTGATTACCAGGTCTGAAACCCTGAAATTGTGATTACGAGAGGAAAAGCAAACCTCCAAATTTGGATCCCCAGTATGATTGCTGCACTGACGTAGCATCTTCGCAATCCCGTTCTATATCCACGGTCCTTATGTCGGTGTGTGCGGTCACTCTTCCATGTGTCTCCGATTCTGCAATGACACGCACACGTGGGACCCCTCGAATTCACTGATTCGAGATGAGAGGGAAATGAGAGTGGATTTGCCAGATCAAGCCTCCCGAACTTGGCATCTCTCTCCTCCCGCCGGATCCTGGGCGCTGAGTAAATGGGAGAGAGGAATATTCCGACGGTGTGCATCAGCCAGCCCAAGATCAGCCCCCCCCTCCGGTGGGTGGGACAACAAAAACAATAAGATGGAGGAAACAACAGCAACAAGCAGTGGGTCCTTGTCAGCACCGCAAACGACCAAGATCGCCTCTTCAGCTCTGTTTCTACAGACACGACACTCCAGGCGATAATTCATGAACTTTGGCTGTCAAAGGGCAAAGCCAGAGGATAATTGACTTAATTAACCTTGACGGACCCTCCCGCTGACGGTTCGGACATTAAAAAAAGCCCCGTTTTGTGTGGCATCATACCGTTTAATACGGAACCAGGGGGGTTTAGAGGAACGAGTCAAGAGAAGTAGCGAGATTGAATAAACGAATTTACCCCAAATTCAGGTTGATATTCTGGCGGGCGTGTAAGCCAAGCCATGCCTTTCTATAGGCTTCGTATCGAGGAGAAAGGCATGGCTATAGACTTTCATGGATGAATTCTCAGGCTTACAGCAACAACAATGACTTGCTTGCTGCAAGTGAATAGCTCTGTTACTGTTACAAGTTCGAATAACAGGAGAAAGAGTTTCCCCTCAACGGCCAAGAAAGTGGCAAATAGCAGTGACTTTAAATGATTGTCTGAGACTCGACAATTTGAAGCTGACATGCAGAAACAGTCTTACTTGTTGTATTCTGACCCGCTTCAACTGAACCCCCCGACGCAAACGGCCGCAAACGGGCTTACTTCACTGTCATCTCCAACGGCAGACAGGTATCGGATTGTAAGAATTACCAAACGAGATATCTTAAAGTATTCCTGGATACATGTTCTTGCAATTCACATCATTACTGGTCCACACTTGAAGACTGGCCTTGGAAAAAAAAAGTCCGCGGGAGTCGGTGCTCATCCTTGCTGGCTCGTGGATTTGTCGAACTGGTTTCTCCTGAATCGATGTCCCCAGGTTTATGGTTACTTGGCCCTATATGGGATCAGCCTATAATTACCACTTATGGCCTTGTGTTTCCAGCATTCGACGGTTCGTTTAGATAATGGGGTATCCCCCTCCCAGATGCTAATGTGGAGATCTTTTGATCACCAACGGCCCAACTCGAACGGCATCCTGAGCCAAACCCAATGCTACGGCGCTGGTTCAGAGACACTTCCCGTCCAACGGTTTGCCGTTCTCTTTTGCCAAGCCTTGGCAATCTTTACTCCTTCCCCCTTCTCTATACTATGTAATTCCAGAATCTCGCGCATCCCATTTTGTCTTCAATCTTTCATTGTGGAAAGGAAATGAAACGGGATGGTGTTGAGTGATACCTCAAAGTAACCATGGCTTGGGCGTACAATACACCAGATGGAGTGGCGAATAATGCCCCGACGATAGTAGCCGTTGCTCTGTCGGTCACGATATTGGCGCTCATTTCCTTGTTGTTGAGGTTGTATGTCAGGATATTCATGATCAAGAACATGGGACTGGGTAAGCGCTACGATCATCGAGCCTCGAGATATCTGATAACTGACAGAGACTGCTAGACGACTGGGTCATTATCATTGCTTGGGTATGTTATCATTCTGTTATCTCATTCAGCAAGGAGAAGAGCTGCGTTCATCTAACCGTTTAATTCGCAGATTGGTAACTGTGGATATACAGTCGCTTCAATAGTCCGTACGTATATCTCCTCGTACACAACCGCGTAACCACCATCTCTAACGATGAAACAGAGACAAAATGGGGCCTTGGCTTAGTTAATATCGAGGACATGCCGGAGCAAAACGTAATCAACTTTGGTTTGGTCAGTCTATCTCAGCACATCCAGCCGTCCCAGCAATGACTAACCATCCTACTAGGTGCAATACATAGGCGCTCCATTGTACGCCAGCCCCCTATGAGACTGAATGGTAGCAACTAACATCAACAGTTATGTCATCGGAATCTGGGGCTTCAAAGTCAGCCTGCTGGTATCATATGTTCGCCTTGTCCCGCCACACTACCGAGTCGTGCCTATCATTGTTGCCTCCATCACCACAGCAGCACATGTTGCCTTCTTACTCGTATTCCTCTTCACATGTGGTCCGGTTTGTTTTCACCCTTTGCCAATAGATTAGTCAATATGAGGAATCAGACGACTCATTACTGACATCAATATTTGACAGATTGAGAAAATATGAAACCCCCTTGTTCCCGGTCACTGCATCGAACAAGTCACATTTTACCTGATATTCTCTTCGCTCACCATCATCTTCGACGTCACAACGTAAGTTTGACATGTATCCTGTGGAATATTCTCTCACTCACACCCTCCCTCAGACTAGTTCTCCCTTTCCCCGTGCTGGTTAAACTTCAAATGAAGCTTCGCAAAAAGCTTGTCTTGTTGGGTCTCTTTGCTCTCGGCATATTCGTCACCGTTGTCCAAATCATCCGCATTCAAACCATTGAATCCCTCTCAAACTATCTCGACTCCGCCGAATCTATCAAATGGTCCATCGTCGAGACCGCCGTGGGAATCATCATCGCCTGCGTACCCACCCTCGCCCCTCTAGTCAAGAGTTTCGCGGAGCGAACCCGCAACGCCTCTGGCGGTAGTGGTTCTGCTGGTCTTCGTGTTAGTCCTATTAGCGGTGGCGGCAGCGGCAGTGAATCTGCGCACAATGCTTTGCAGTCATGGAGAGGTGCAAAGAATGGAATGAAGCGCCTAGGCACAGGGGTAGGTAGGGATGCAGCAGAGGAAGACGACATGTGGAGGAGGGCTGATGATGGCAGGGACAGCATTCCTCTGACTGGAGCTGCGACCACAGCGAGGGTGCAAGGGGCTGGTTCCCCAAGAGACATCTCAATAATACAAACGGAGGTCTGAATTATGAAAAGGGCAATCCTGTTTGTTTACTTACAGACACGCTGATTTACAACTATACCACTGATAAAGTAATGTACGTTTTAGAATTCAATACATGGAATGGTTCGTGCAGAAACGCGCATTCTGGACTTGGCCATGACATGACTTGACGAAATGAGAGTTTCTCTTTTCAAATAATATCTTTCAGATTCGAGATTCCATCCACACTCTGCCTGATACTTGGAGACGTTTGATCTGCCTACCTACTTGCCGAAAACATCCACCCCCCACAACCCGGCCAAACAGCGCGTCTAACATTGTCATCAAACATGCAATCTCCCTGTACATGCAGTCTTTGTACAGTCTATTTTGACATGTCAATTTGCTTGCCAATTGCCAAGTCTCTGGAGCTCTCTCGGTTGCCATCATCTTCTTGTCAGGGATCAAGTCATCACACCTGGCCATTTCACAATCTTCATAGCCTCTAGAGAATTCTTAGCTCTTGAAGCTTAAGCCATCGCAGACTAAATATTACTTGTTATTTCCAGCGCCATCGCATCACCGTTCTGTCAATGCCGCCACCGACAACGATACTAAATCTGCCAAGCCAGTAGTTCCTTGACGTCCCTGCAGCAGTGTGGTCGGTTTGCTAGTCAGTTGTGACACCCCGGATTTGGCCGCCCCCAATATTAAGGCTCTGCTTTCGCTTCATCCGGGTCGTCTTGGCATTTGATCCCACCCTCAGCTACAAAACAGGGTGTTCGAGAAGAGTGTGTGCCATTGGGTTTAAACAATCTACCCGCAAGGGACAAACAGCAAGATGATAGGTCAAATCGAGTGACTTTCTTGATTCGAGATTTTATCGAAACAGCTTGAAGTCTCTTTTGACAAGATCGATTACATCTTTTAGGAGCTATAAGGGTGAACTATTTGATGGCTTCTGCCGAACAGTTAATACGCTTCCAACGACCTTTAACGTCATTTGGAGCAGAAATTTACGTCACAATACGAACATCAACGGCAGACCAAGGAGCCCAAGACATTCGTGGCCCAGCTAATACCAGCTCAACGTTCTTCAATTACCGTTGACGCAAGGTGTAGCTGGTCAAAGTGATGGTTGGCTTGACTGGGGAATACCGAGGAGTTCTTCAACATCTCGCAGACAACTGGAGAAGAGGCAATAACAAATATTTCTCAATGAAATGTGCTCAGTAAACTTTTTCTTATGGATGGCTTATTTAGCAGTTGGACAAGCTATTGCAAGACATTTATGCCTCTTCAATAGATGGGTCACGATGCTTCACGAATAGAGATCGAAATAGAAAATTGAATGGAACAGATTGTAGAAATAAATGTTACTAAATCGTATGATAGTAACTAAAAACTAATAATAACTAAGGAATTGGCGATAATTTACAACGAGATGCGCCTCTACCACATTATAACAGGCCACAGACCACTACATTTCTTCCAACGGGGGTATGTTCTTCAACTTCGTAGCTCACTTCCACCATAACTCATTCCACCATAATCCAAGGGGACTAGCCCTCGCTTAGACAGCAGATCCACGGCGGGCAGCGTTATCAACAACTGCCTTGTCGAGGAACTCACCAGCACCGAGAGAGCTGGCAAAAGTAGAGTGGGGCTTCCACTTAGCGGAGGTACGGGGAGTGGTCTCCTCCATCATCTTATCAACCTGCTCAAGGGACAAACCCTTGGTCTCAGGGATAAGGAAGTAGGCGTAAACAAAAGCACATGTGCAGAGACCACCCCAGACGAAGAAGACAGATGACTTCATGTTACCTCTGTCCTCACCGACCATGTAAGGGGTAATGACAGCAATGATGGTGTTCCAGAGCCAGTTGGAGGCGGTGGAGAGACCGACACCACGAGATCGGATGGGGAGAGGGAAGATCTCACCAATGACGATCCAGGCACCAGGACCCCAGGTAGAGGCGAAGAAGAAGATGAAGATGGCAATGAAGGCAATCTGGGCGTTGACGGCGGGAATGTTGTTGGCAAGGTGCTTGGTGGCATCGGAGGGATCGACGTGGGTCTTGTTGAAACCGACGGTAACACCAATAATGGCGACGATAAATTGGCAGATAAGCATACCAAGGGCACCCCAGATGAGAATGGTACGACGTCCGAATCGCTCGACAGTCCAGAAAGAGATGGGAGTGGAGCAGACGTTGACGAGGGTGAAGATCAGGGAAATCAAGAAAGCGTTGCTGATAGCACCAGTGGACTGCAGGAAGGGAGTGGAGTAGTAGAAGATGAAGTTGACACCAGTCCACTGCTGCATCATCTGAAGAGAAGTACCGAGGATGGTTCGTCGCAAGTTGGACTTGGCACTCCACAAGCTACCCTTGAAGCAGTTGGCCCAAGAACCGAACCAGGTAGTGGCGGGAATGAGAGCACGCTCATATTCTTCGTTGGCGATAATTTCAGCGACTTCGTTCTGTACGTACTCGGAATCCTCAGGCTGGCCTCGGACGCGAGACAGAGCGTTAATAGCCTTCTGGATCTCGCCTCGCTTGACGAAGTAACGAGGAGAGTCGGGGAGGAAAAGCAGACCACCACCCAGGATAAGGGCCCAGGGGAACTGAATGGCAATAGGGATACGGTAGGCACCGGTGTTTTCAATGTTACGAGTACCGTAGACAATGCAGGACGCAAGCAGGAGACCGATTGTAATACAGAATTGGTAACCGGCGACGAGGGCACCACGGACCTTGCGCGGGCACTAAATGGCGGCAGTCAGTAAACTGGAATTGAAGAGGCCAGGATTGGATCAATAAACTTACAATTTCAGACATGTACAAGATGACAACGGCAGATTCGAAACCGACACCCAAACCAGCAATCAAACGACCAGCGACAATGGGACCGAGAGCGTGGGAGGGAGAGGTAATCATCTGGATAACAACACCAAGACCGTAGATGACACAGCCAAGGATAACAGTCCACTTTCGGCCAATCCAGTCGGCAATGTCACCAGCAATAATGGCACCAAAGAAAGTTCCGCAGGACAGGATAGAGACGATGAGAGATGTGTGGCTTTCGCTGAGCTTTGTAGCGGCGGCGCCTTCAACAGCCTTGTAGAAGATGGCAGAGCCATTGACACCGTTGATGTAACCGGAATCGTAACCGAAGAAGATACCACCAAAGGAGGCAAAGGCACAGATGAGGTAGGCTTTCCAGGTAATGGGAGCTTCGATGTGCTCAACGTCTTGCGCGGTGTGGATGGCGACAGACTCTCGGTGAGTCTCGCCACCCTTGGTCTCGAGAGTGTCGGACATGGTGGTGGTGGTAATGGTTGGAGGAGGAGGGAGGAGGAGTGTCTGGATGCTACAGAGTGCAGCTCCTGATCGCGTGTGTGGTGTCTCTTTTTAGGTGTCGTAGATCTCCCTAGATCTTATTGTTGTTGTCTCTGGGGCGACAATTGGAATGGAAGATGGGCAAAGGAACAAGTAGAAATAGATGGAGAAGAAGAAAATGGCTCCAAACCGAGGGCACGGGAACGAGGTCTGTGAGGTGAGACACAGATCGACGAGGCGAGACAGAAAGATGGGAAGGTGCGAGCGAGATGAAGGTCTTTTATTAACGTCGCAGCGAACCGACTCTCTGGTCGTCTTGTCTGGTCTTCTCGTCTCGGTCACCCAGCACCACCCAGAAGAGGCAGCACGCATCGCACATTGCACAGACGATGGGTACCCATACCTGGACCCATCAAAAAAGTCAATTGGGGGATCTGAATATGCTAGAAATGGAACATACACGCCTCGTACAGGGTACAGGGGGGCTAGGTGGACAGGGAGGGGGTGAGGTGTTGGATCGTCCACATTTGCTTGGTCCTCGGCAATAAGCAATGGCTACCAGCATTAGCATTGTAAGGTGCTCTATTTGTGTTGTATTCTATGCTAGGGCCACGTCGAAGAAAGCATCAGCCAGAACACACCCACCACCTACAGTTTTGTTTTCTTTCTTACGTCCAGAGAGTCACTGGAAGAGAGGGCCTCGTGTGACAAGAGAGCCTTGTACTCAGGTACTCGAGACCACGAGGGAATGTAACTCGCAGGCAAATGGGTGAGCTTGATTTTCCCCAGGAATGTTTCCGTACCCCTAACCCAAGTGCAGCCCAGTCCGAATCCATGACTCTGCTAGCAGGAATACAAGCCGGGGTAGTGCAGCAGCAGCGGCAGCAGCAGCAGTGCGGCACGGCGCACGCGAGAAGCAAGCCTGCATGTATGTGTGGGTGGTGGTAGTGGTGGTGGCGGCGAGAAAAAGAGTCAGTCAGTCCGTACGGGTACAATGAAATTTTCGAATTAAGCATCCCAACACAAGACCAAAAGGAGAACGCGTTCTGGGGAAACCCGCAGTAGCAGCGCGTTAGTAGGGATCACTAGCAACAGGTGGCTGTCTCTCTCTCCTCTCTTCCTCTCTCTCTGTCTCTTCCTCCCTCGACTCCGTCTGTGTGTGCGTGTGGGACTCGGACGTTTTTGGGGCTACGAAGTAACGCCGACAAACCACCCATGGATGGGGCTTTAATTAGCTGGAGGGGGGGGTTCTTGAAAGCTTTTCCAGAGTTTAGACCTTTTGGGTACTGACATCCATCCCCTGGACACTCTGGAGTGAGTGGCCAGAGAAGCGCCGAGAAGGGCCGGCCGTTGGGGCTAATCCGGTACTCCTCTGCTTGACCTGATACGTTCACTGGACGAGGCGTGGCGTGCATTTCTCTGCACTTGTGCACTGCTGCGTTTTTTGGAATTGCATCCCAAGATTCGCCGTTTTGTTTATTAAGGAGTAATGAGTAGATAGCTGCCAAGGTACATACCTACCATCTGTCTATGGCATCCGAAAAAGCGTCCTAATTTCTGCAGAGTAACATCCCTTCCCACACCCGCTCCTCATTCTCTTGACGAACTGTAGAAACAAGCTTCCTCATTGTGGTTCATAATTAGTACCCAGCCGTGGTCAGAATAGAACTCAGTTTGTTAAGGGTCCCACGTTGTTGTAGCATCCCGTTCCCTCCCCCCCATGTATTGCCAGTATCCACATCTTACAGACACTCCACAGACTCAGCAGTAATGTCCGCTTCTGTGTTTACATTATCTAATAGCTTCCAGTCTCTTGGTACCAGAACGCATAAAAATTTAAAAATAAGGGACATCGTCATCATAGTACTGCCGATGCTTGCTTGCTTGCTGAAGAAACAACGTCCAGCCAAGACGGACTGATGATGGCATCAAAAAACCGGCTCGGCCGATTTCAGCGGACCTCCTCTTCCGTACTCGCAGCAGCAGACGCCACTCCAAGCCTATTGCGTGACCATGAAAACACGGGGAACTCTGGGGGATAACCCGGCATCAGGTTTTTCCAATCTCGCCTCCACACAACTCAATAAACGGGCTTCTTCCCCATGGGAAAAAAAAAACTAACTATCGGCATGGCCATGGTACTGGATAGATAGATAGATAGTCTCGTGGGGGAAATCTTGGGGAGGGGGGATCTTGGGGGAAGAGGCCACAACCGTCAGGCTTCGCAAGATGGATCCCCCATAATCAAACCCGTCCCAAAGGGCGAATTTTCGGTCGTACTCGATGGCGCTATTAGGTACCTGTACGGAGTACCCTCCTTGCCTGCTCCCTCTGCTGATGCCCTGTTGCTCACCTGCTCCGGGTATCTTCTACAGTGGAAGTGGAGGCACCAAACCCAGCTGGCAGCTCTCCCCCCCCCTTACCGCCAGGGCTCCTCCCACCGGGACTGCATTATGCCCGCTGTGGGCGCTCCCCATGGGCTTCTAATTGACCGAGCTACAGGCGGCTTGGCAGCCAATTGGAGGTGGTCAAGGGATCTGGCATCTGCAATCTGGAATCATCTCCGAAGACTTGTTGCTCCACAGATGTCGAAAAGCCACACCACGACATGCACACCGCACACCACCACCTGACGGCCTGACTCGTCCCGTTTACGACAGCTGTGTACAAGTATGTATGTGTGTCTGGAGTGCGTGGTTGTTGCTACGGTGCTGCTTGTGCAGACGATGATGTATTTCGGCGGCTTCACACGCGCGCACACACACACTTGCAACAAATACGATTTATGCAGCTTCTCGACATCACGCTATTTGATTGTTGCTCGGGGCTTCACCAACGCCATCTCGGCGGTTCTCAAGTCAGCATGGTTCGAATAGTCTTTCAACGACCCCGAATGATCACTTTGTCCTAATCACCATCGTCAGTTCTACAAGCACGTCTGCAATCGTGCCGGCAACCGAGAGCCAAGATCTGCTGAGTTGTTTTGAGGCTGAATGGCCATGTGCTTTGGGCATTGACAAATGTTGAAGAATGAAATATGCAAGATTTCACTACTGAAGATGATGGCTCGGCTCTCCACCCGCGAAACAAACCATTGTCATCAAAGGTGACATAGTTTGTTTGACCTTAACCACCATAAGCACCGTCTCATGGGTACTCCATTATGTCCCCGAGCTGTTGAGCAAGACGTCAAACCTAGGCTTATTACGAGAAAGTCCGGTTAAGCAGCTTCATCCAACCGAGTGAATCATCAATGTCACTGTTCTGGCTCCTCTGCATGTGGTTTTTTCCCCCTCCTTCAGATGCATTCGGCCAACAACCGGTCTTTCCTACAGCCAACAGTCAATATCAAAGAATCCTCAGCTCGCCGCACATCGGTGGGAAATCTGCAGCAGCATGGCGAAAATTAGATACCCAGCACTCACTACTGCCGCTGCCGCTGCTGCTGCTGCTTCTCCTTTGCTTCTCTCTGGCAAACCAGACAAAGCCACTCCACACGCCCCTGCAACATCTAGTCATGCACGTCTCCGGGCCGAAACCCCACTCAACCACGCCCGCCGTCGGAACTCGCTTCGGTTTGGCTTCATTCTTCGAACAATCGAGAGGAGGGAAAGAGTGACGACGAGATGGACTGACTGACAGCGCTTGTTGGTTGGAGATGATCCTAATTGTAAACAGCCTATTAGACACGAGAAAAAATCTTCAGCCGCGCCTCAAATGCTCGTACGTCGGCCGATTGGACAGAGCCTCACGCGACAGCGGCGAACGAGGGACTCAACAATGCCCAAGCACAATCACGAGTACGTACTCTCAGATCCCCTGTCCAGGACACGCCGGAAGCTCCATCCACCAGGCCCCATAACGACCAGATCGAGACCCTTGGAATGGGGCCTCCATCTCCGCTGTGCACGGAGACGACCGAGAATAAAGAAAATTCTTTCTCAAAATTTTAACATCACGAGGCCATTCAATGACCGCGGCTTACCGAGAAAACATCGTCGACCCCGAGAGGGAGCTCGAAGCTACTGACCGAAAGAATTTTTAGAACCCATGGACCGGATTGTTACCCGAAACCACACTGACCGGCTCGTCTTTCTTTTGTGTGTGTGTGTCTCTACCTACCCGTGTATGGCCACCCTCCCAAAGTGCAAAGTATCGCGTGGCAAAGTCGCCTTAATGGCTTGTTGACGGGGGGGTTTGGCTGCAATGGTTGCTAAACTCGCATAGTCAAATATCATTTCTAATTATGCACGACGCACTCTATGCATGTACTTCATGCAGACTTCAGTGATCTCAATTGCCAAGAGAAGCCCACTCAATATCCAACAAATCTGGCCGACAGGATGACCGTTCAGGAGCCACCCCAACTTCCCCAACTTTTCTTGAGGACTCGGCGGCTTTCCAAGTAAGCTTTTCTCACCAGTGTAATTTCAAGCCTCACCCCAGACTACTTGATACGAGCAGGGAATGCTATAGTACCAACTCTGGGGGACGTTCCAACAACCAACAACCAAAACGCCGGGAAAATACTACTTCACGTGTGCATGTACGTATGTACATCATGTGTAGATTTACGGAGCTCACTCGGTCGTACAGAGACAGGACCCATTACGGTGGACGTGAGAAAGCATGACGCGAGGCATGACAGATAGATTAGGCGACAACCCCCGAGTCTGCCAGTGTATACGAATGCCTGACGAGTGTGTGAGTCAATATGCTCTGGTATGCAGCTGAAATGAGGAGATATCGCAATAAAGCACAAGATGCGAGATAAGGCTCGGTTTTGAGTTTGCTTTCTTTTGGGTGTGGCTGCTTGCATTTCAAAAGCGCGGCCGTGATGGTAAGGACATCATGGTGGTGTTGTGGTTGCAACCCGTCTTCGATCCCCGACACTGGCGCAGTGGTGCAGTCGGGGAAATATGAATATGGGATAGGCTTCATCTATATCTCACTATGCTGTCGTAATTGTACTGTTCCTACGCAAGTAACTTGAACATGTCTGATATCGTGAGCAGTCTGTATCGCGTTGCTCATCTCGTCACATGCATCTCTTCAACGGGTGCATCTCAGTAGACTAACCCCCATCAGACAATACATGGCATCAATCAGACAATAGATTCCCAAAACTGCGGCCCAATTACGTGCTATATGCACTCAAGGGCACATCCCAATATGGACGCTGCACATCATGGCATCTATGCCAGTGTCCTGTTACGGAGAGGGGAAGGGGGGAGTGTACAGGCCACGTTTTTTTAATCCATGTTTCCCACCTCCAAGCAAGCCAACCATCCATGTGTGGGTAGCATCCCTCCCCCCCCCCTCCCACTTTCCTTCTACCCCTTGAGGAGGGTAACATTGTCAGATTTTCTCGAAGGGCCAAAACGTGGTCGGTGGAACTTTTTGCGGCTGTTATTCCTGCCTGATTCGAGCCTTTGTCTCCGAACAGATGCAACGGATTCCGCGCGAGGCGCGAGTTGCGGTTTTGCGTGCATGACCTTCCTCCTCTTCCTCCCCTACCTAGCTGCCGGTCCTACTACGTGCCATGGTTGTCCTGCTCAGTCTGGTTGGAGCGTTTTTCTTGAGGGGAGATCGCCGGAGAAACAATGGCGGTTTTGGGAAGTCCAGTTGAAACGTTGCTTTAGGAGGGAGTATGAGAAAGAAGCATGTTTCGTCTTTTTACTTTAGGCGAGTCGGTTGCGATTCCGAGTTTCTAGAATGGTCAGCATCGATTGGCGTGAAGTGCTGACTGCGATCTTGTGATGGGCGAAGAGACCCTTTACCAGACAGCATTCGGAAATCCCCAATAGCTGACCCGTAATGACAACACCCACTGCTTTCTTGAACCCGGTGCTATTATTGTGAAACGAGGCAGTTTGATACGAGCGCTTTTTTTCTTCTTCGTCTATTTGTAAGCTTAGATAAACTGCATAGTGATTTTTTTTTTCAGATCCCGTGGCTGCTGTCGTGAGCATAAGTGGTGGACACGCAATATGTATGCAATCAATGCTTCATCTGCAAGAAGGATTTCTTGGTCATATATCCGAGGCCATGATAGATGCCGACGATGCTATATTGCCGATATCTACCTGATATGCCTGCATATGTGTGGAGTGTTGCTTGTGTGTACTGGGGTATTCCGATTGCGGCATGTTGATGAGGGGAGGGGGAGTGTTGGCTGGGCTATCTGCCTGGATTTGAGACATTTCATCCTACGTATATACGAGGCTTTCAGCTGGCGCGGGGTTTGTAGTATCGGCTTCGTATTATGAATCAAGTCATTGGGTCGGTGTTCATGGTAGTATCGACTGCTTGGTAAAATCTGGGGGGCTACCTGAGTTTGCTTCACGGATGCGATTGTCACTGCTGGTTGATTTGGGATTGGTGATGTTGACATGCTGCCTAACAAGACGTAGTTGGAACGTGTAATATCACGACGACTGTGTATAGACTAGTTGTAAGTATTTGCCGGTAGTTTGCACATCATGCAAGTGAGATTACTTATCCATCATATTTTCTCCTGATTTCCTAGTTTCAACTCATCAAGTGGTCTTTGCATCGACGCATCGATGGACAAACACCATTGTAGGGTAAGCCATCAATGATGCTCGAGCCATGAGCGTCTGCATGAGAATCGATTGCTCCGCTCGGGTTTCATGTAGAACCCCTGGTCCCACAATCGAAATAGGTTCTGAAAAAGTCGAGAGCTAGAAAGCATTACCTACAGGCAACGAAATTACCCCTGGGCCAAGGCGTTGCGGACAGGTCATGTTGTAGACACTGCACCCGTCTGCCTACCAAGTACCGATGCAAGGCATGAGAAGATCATTACCAAGGTATAATAGAGCTGAGCGATATAATAGCTGGGTGTACATGTATATATTGTTCTGTTGAATGCTTGGGACCATTTATTGAATGCAAATGCAATGCAACCTCATAATTTCGCCTCACCAAGTGTTCAGCCACTATGCATCACGACACCTGGTGATCCGGGTGTCGGATGAGGCAACCTTTTTGGCTACTTGGCATCATGTTTTGAAGGGTCAAGTCTGTGAACTTTGCTATTTTCAACATCCACAGGGCAATATCACTTGCGTTTGAGACTAGGAAGATATATCCCCAAAGAGGTACACACCCGTGCTATGCTTGGGATCAACATGGATAGGCTTCATCGTGATCGACATTACCTCTCCTGTTGGAGGCAGATTCACTTGCTTTGCAATGAACTCTTTTGAGCTCTGTGCACCCTTCATGTTGCTAGTATCAAGGATGGCCGAAAGGAGAAATGATACCGCCAGCTCGCCACTGACCAAGCTTCCAGTGTTGTCTCGCAATCGATATCAGATTACAAGGAGGGATGGCCGTATCAGCGGGCCTGATATGAAAAGCCATCTGAAGATGAAAGGCACATTAACCGGACGGGAGTGTTTCGCATCGATTCAGATTCATTGCGGCGATCTCAATGGCCCAACATCTCCAACCCTGGAAGACCCGACATCCATATGAGGATATCCCCAGCGCTATGGGGAAAACCCACCCGATAAATACCCATTGCATCTTGCAGTAATTATAGATATCGTAGCAGATTCCGCGCTTCTGGGGAATACTGGGGTCGGCCAAGCCTAAATCTCCAGATATCATATTATGTGGATACCTCGGACGACAGGATCTAAATGTAACCATCTGGCAAACGTTGCCGGCTTGGCTTACCATCTGTTATGGAGCTGCATCATATGATTTCTCTTAATCGATAGCGGCATAGAAAAGCCAAGAGCTGTATAAAGAGTGGACATCGCTGTTGAGATTCTTGGCTCTTTGTTCCACCCAGCCGGTACTATTTGAGTGCAAGCGAGCATGAATCGACGTGAGCGCACAATTGTTCCCTTGCGATAGCTGGCAAGGCATTCGAGGCTGATATGGGGACATAAGCCTGTCCTTGCTCTCAGAGGTACATTCCAGCTGGCTGCCAATGTACGCATGTCGGATTGATGGATGTTCGCAACCGGTTAACTATGATGATCGCTTGCCGCATATGACAACGTGCTGGAGGCTCCCTGTTCTGTATCGCGAAGAGTTTTTCGTGCTCTATAAGTAAGTCATCAGTCTCAAGACTGTTACTGGTAATAACAGGCTTGTGTAGCCAACCGCTGGGCACAAGAAGTGAGATTTTGATGATGCTGACTGACACAACGAGTCATGCTTTAACCTGGTAACTTGGCACTGGCATAATACGGATATGTGAGGTGACTTGGAAGGAAGACTCTGACTGTGAATGGTCGCCTTTACGGTCCATGGGGTTGCGAGGCCGTTATGATGAACTGCGAGACGCGCGATGCGTCTGAATAAAGCCGTGGTTGTCATAGGCCATCTTCTACTAATCGGCGGTATGGAACTGCCATATTAAGCATTACGTGCTTGATATTTACTGATATCGGATTGCTTGGCCGTTTCCGCTTGAGGTCTTTCGCCATTCAGGATATAATCGCCTCTCTACTACCCCGCGGGCAACACTGTCGACGCCCACAAAGATCATGTCGCATGGAGGTAAGGGCTCCATTGTCAAGCCGTACTGATGGTGTAGGGTTTTGTGCTCTCTTCTACGCCCCCACAAAGAATAAGCATAACTTGCTGTCTCGGAGGCTATGTCGTCCCTTGGCAAATCCAATCAAGCTTTGCGTCGAGATTACCGAGTGTCATTAGCATGCCACGCAGTTGGGGGCCAGCTCACTTCACCGAGAGTCTCGAAGGCATAGGGCGGTAAGGCCGTCGCTTCCATCAAAGTTAGAAAGCCGAGCGCTGGTCGAAGAATGGCATGAGGACGATTGGGGGAAGCAATATGACCTCATTCTTATGAAAAAGAAGAGAAACGGCTGGCTTGCCAAGAGGAAAATGGGCTTGGCATTAATCGTAGCATTGGCGAAGCTGTCCATACAGCTCGTCTTATTTCCCCACGTGGGGTTTTCCCCGCTGGGGCACTTGTTCGGCAGTGTGACTGTAGTCCCTCCAACATGGCGAGAGTAAGAGCTCTAACGTAAGTCGAACCATAGTTTCATGCAATCTGCATCACTGCGAGAATGCGAACTGACAGCCGTTTAAGCGAGACATGCAAAGTATGGAGGACAGGTCAATGCTTAGTGCGGGCGTTGAGAGACACGTCTCGGCACGGGAAACGGCATGCATGGCGGCTGATCGCCAATGTGACCTTTGATACCAAGCTTCTTGGAAACAAAACATCAGCTGCAAAGCTTAATATCGTCTTCTAGCTCTTAAACTTTGCCGGAATCTGGTGGTCCCGCTGGCTTCCCAACGGGGTTGAGATGTAGATCTCTTTTCATCTTGTGAGCTTCGGGAGGGATGAGCCGATGATATAAAACTACTGGACGTCGGTCTCAACAAAGCCAACGATGGAATGAACACTGCTTGTGGCCAAATGTTGTACCCTCGGGGGCGTCGCACTGTATACTATGCGAGACAGATGGTGCGCTGCCTGTTGGTTGAGGATCTAACGGGCTCTTCTGATCTGGCAAAATGGCGGTTGGCTTTTTTGGGTCTGTGAGTTTGGGGGTTACATAAAAAGGAAGTGTCCGAAGGCCATGTGAGAGCCTTGAAAGTTTGTCCTCCGCGAAGCAAAGACCAAGCAATGCCAGCTAGCGGGTAGTCGGGCAGTGGTCAACAGGACAATGAGCACAAAAAGCAATAACCGCCAGCAGCGACGCTCAGGTCTCGAGATCAGACAGCAACCCAAAACGAGCGAACCTTGAAGAGCCAGACCGCGCTTTTAGCTGAGCAGTATACTACGTCACTCTGGCTGGGACCAAGAACTCGTAGCGGCGGATGGCGCGTGGAGAAGCTGCATAAAATGATGGATCAAGGATGTTGGAGAAAGAGGGGAATTTAAGGGAATAGCTTCTTGGCCCATCTTGACCCGTGATCCCCTTGTTGGAGCTGGAGTACAAGTAGTTGGTTGGTTGGTTGGTTGTGTTGTGTATTGTGTATTGTATTCTTAGAGGGCACTGTACGAGCCACGAATGGGGGTTACCGACGGCATAATGCAACAAGAAATGCTTAAACCTAGTGCTCTTTGCTTGGCTCATGCTGGTGTTTATTGGAAGTTTGTGGCCTGGGTTGGGTGAGATGGACTTGGAAGAAACCATCACAATCTACACTCTCTCTGAAACAACACCGCCGTTCTTTAGTACGTGGTAGGTCATAGCTGAAGGATGTAGTATTAATATGGGACGGATTCTATTATTACGACGCCAGAGCTCTTATCAGATAAATATGAGTGGGACTTATAGACTCTAGATCTATAATTTGAACGGATGAGATTATGGGTCTTATTTTCGGCGAATTTTTTCAGAGATTGCAATCAGATTTTTTTTTTGCTTAACTCTCCCCTCCCCACTGCTGATGATTCTTGTGATAATACGGCGAGTTTTGTCTCTCATGTACCTGCATAGCGTCGCATCCCACGCGCTGAGACATTTGCAGCTTACCAGCGCCGGCCTGGCCTGTTCGGTTTTGCATGAGCCATCATCCATGCACCACTAAACAGAGCTCCCCCCTGCTGGGTTGTCCTATGTCTGACAGAGGAACTGATGGATGCCATTTATACTGTGTGGAGAAGCTGCTATTTGAGATGAGAATAGGTATAGCAATCGGGTTGTCCGCCGCAGCTTTGCGTGCTGCTTTGAGATTTCGGTTCCCCTCCTCCCTCCCTCCCACGTGCATTGCTTGCCGGCCGTTGCTGATGGATGGATGGAAGGTTGAGTACAAAAAAGATTAAAGATGTGGCACAAGGGCAACTCAATATTAATTATAAGGCTTGACGCGCTTACGAGATGCTGCACAATGCTGCATGAATGAACCGTCCTCGGGGTACGTGGCGTTCATTGTATGCGGAGGGGAGGGGAATTGCGTCGCATCTGATTGAGCAATGCAAGCTTGGCAGCTATTGATTCCGAGAAAGCATGACCTGATGATTTTCCATCACGAGTCCTCGGGGCCAAGCTTCTTGAAGAGAGTATCAAGGGAGGGGGGAAAGGACAAAGACAGCTGTGACGGATTATGACCGTTGGCCATCCATGTATTTTTCAGCAGGTTTATTGATTGCGCCATTGAACGTGGATGTGTTTGAGCTGCGTCAGCCACTGTAAATGAAATGCTCACATGAACTGCACAGGGATCGAAAACGTGTGTTGGAGAGCAAAGAGAGACACCGCCGATCAGAGAAAAAGAGCCAGGGGATTGGATGTTCTAAAGTGCCAAGAGTTTGTGTGACTCTCAAGACAACAATGTCAGAAAATTATGGAGATTCCGAGACATCTGTTGTCTCTTGGTTTTTTTTTTTCGTCTTTTTTTTTCTTTCTATATTTGCATGTGGGCTTATACCGAAATGTTGAAACTTGCAGATGCAGTCGAGGCGGCTCAGGTGGCCAAGTTCATTGTGAGTCTTATCCGTCCCGTCTCAGAGGATTTCCAACAGACCCAAGGTCCAGCTCCTCCAGCCCAGATGATAGCACCAACAAGTACACCGTATTCCTTCACTGTACACAGTTCGTCAGGGCTTGACTGGGGGCCAAAACTAGTGGGGGCAAACAGTGGAGGAGGAGGACCCTTCCATTCCATTGGGCCCGTCCCAACGGTAGTCGTAGAGCCCTGCGCCTGAGCCAGCCAGGGCTGGACTGGGCTGGGTGGTCTGCGTCTATGTACGCATGTCCAAGTCTGGGCATGTTCGATTGTGGAGAGAGAGTCCAGATAAATGGAAAGCTATGTCGCCCAATTCTTTTGAATCCGCCACTGTCGGTCAGCTTTCTTACTAGAAAGGATTTATTTCTTACATCCTTCCTCTCTTCCTTTTTGGATACGAGAACGCTGGAAAAGGCTTGTTCTCTCAGAGAGAGTTTCTGACAGCGCGCAAAAAACGCATCCTTAGCTGGTGTTGCGTTGCTTCTGTGTCGCCCGACTTGACCGCAAACATCATCCATAATGGCGACTGCGACGACTTCAGCGGCTACACCCACCTCAACGGTGAGAGTTGCGCCGCAAGGTGGTGTTCTCGAAGGAGGTGATCCCTCAAAATACAACCCCAAAGATCCTCTCACAATATTCATTATTCAGGTCAGTCACTTATTGCAAAGTCTCACGTTCATGCTCTAATGCGCCGGGCAGGCCGGTCTCATCATCATCATATGCCATCTCCTACACTGGCCACTCTCCAAAATCCGCCAACCTCGAGTCATCGCCGAAGTCATTGGTGGTATCATCTTGGGCCCTTCGGTAATGGGCCGTATTCCTGGATTCACTGCTGCCATCTTTCCCGCCTCTTCCATCCCCAATCTCACTCTCGTCGCGAATCTTGGTCTCGTCCTCTACCTTTTCATGATTGGTCTGGAGACCGATCTTCGCTTCTTGGTTAGCAACTGGCGTATTGCATCTTCCGTCGCATTTCTTGGCTTGGCTCTGCCTTTTGGTCTCGGCTGTGCCCTGGCTTGGGGTATTTACAATGCCTTTAAGGACGACCCCGGTGTAAAGCACATTGACTTCAGCGTCTTTATGCTCTTTGTTGGTATTGCTATCGCTATCACAGTAAGTGTAGCCACTCAAAAATTTTACTCCATGGGTATAGTTCTTAACACATTAATTTCTAGGCCTTCCCCGTCCTGTGCCGTATCTTGACTGAGCTCAAGTTGCTTGATACGTCTGTCGGTATCATCACACTTTCAGCTGGTGTTGCAAATGATGTTGTTGGTGCGTATACTGGAATCTGTAAGCTCTTGCACTCGCTAATCTGATTGTTTAGGATGGATTCTCTTGGCTCTCTGTGTTGCCCTGGTGAACGCTGGCGAGGGCATCACAGCTCTGTATATTTTATTGGTTGCTGTTGGCTACATATTGTTATTATTTTTTGCTGTTAAGCCGTGCCTGGTATGGGTGCTACGAAAAACCGACAACCTCAACAACGGCCCCTCACAGAGTGCCATCACCCTTATCCTCCTCATTGCCCTGGCGTCCGCTTTCTTTACGGGCATTATTGGCATTCACGCCATCTTTGGAGGCTTTGTGGCTGGGCTCATCATCCCTCGCGAAGGCAGATTCAACATCTATGTTATCGAAAAGCTCGAAGATCTAATCAGTTCCATTTTCCTCCCACTCTACTTTACGCTTTCTGGCCTCAACACCAATCTCGGATTGTTGGACAACGGAACTACATGGGGATATGTCTTTGCAACCACCTTAACTGCTCTGTTCACCAAGATTATCGGCGCGACACTGGCTGCGAGAATTAATGGAATGGTCTGGAGAGAATCCTTCGCCATCGGCGTCCTCATGAGCTGCAAGGGTCTTGTCGAACTCATTGTTTTGGTAAGTTTGCCACCTTTCCCGCTTTTCAAGCTTTGAATGCTAACCTTTTAAAGAATATTGGATTGCAAGCCAAGATTCTCAGCACCCGAACCTTCACAGTCTTTGTTGTCATGGCACTCATCACTACTTTTTTGACAACACCAATCACCTCCGTTCTCTACCCACCATGGTATCAGCAGAAAATTGCCGCCTGGAAACGCGGAGAAATCGACTGGGATACCGGTGCTCCCATCACCCCTTCGACTGCCAGCACTGATGAAACCAAGAATTCTCCTGATCGTGTTAATCGCCTGCTCGTTTATCTGAGATTAGATAACATGCCCGCCCTCCTCAGTCTTATGTCGCTTTTTGGGACCTCTCAAACAGTAAATACGACCACCTCTATTCCAGAGGCAGACTCAAAGCAAGCCACTTCAAGCGTCCAGGTTGTTGAGACCCAGACAGTAAGGAGAGCGGTTCGAGCTCATGGTGTTCGACTTCTTGAATTGACGGATCGTGAGTCCTCAGTCATGACAGTCGCGCAGGTTGACGAATTCAGTCGCCATGATCCCGTGGTCAATACTTTCCGTATCGTTGGACAACTAAACAACATTGCCGCTTCCGGCGAGGTTTCAATCATGCCAGAGGATCGCTTTGCCGAGACTCTCCTCACATCATCCTCCAGCATATCCTCCGATCTTTTGCTCGTACCATGGACTGAGACTGGAAGTATTAGCGATTCTCAGATTCCTTTCTTGGTCGATCCCGAAGACAAGCTCGCATCCACCTACACATCCTTTGTCAAATCCGTTCTATCTTCAAAAGAACAGAATGTTGCTGTGTTCTTCCCAAGAAGTAGTGATTCATCCAAGGGGAAAAACCAGGACCGAGGCAAGCTTGTCCGGGCGCATTCCTACGATGTTTCCAAGCCAGATTTCCCCATTGCTCCCCTCACAACCCGTCCTCATCACATCTTCTTGGCCTACTTTGGAGGCAACGATGATAGATTAGCTCTCAGCCTCGTTCTTCAGCTTTGCGAAAGGATCAAGGTCACTGCTACTATTGTGCATGCTTCTGGTTCAAGTGAAGGCGGATCAGCAAGCGATGATGATTTCTTCGATGCCGTTACGACAAGACTTTCTGCCGACATCTCCCAGCGCGTGAAGATTGAGAGAATCTCCGGACCTTGCACGATTGAAGAGATATTGAACCATGCCGACTCAACTTACGATATCGGATCAAGCTCAAGTAGGCCCAACTTGGTTGTTTTCGGAAGGGGTACAGGGGCCAGTCTTGATGCAGGGAAGATCCTGCAGAGACCAAAGGAAGATGTACAAGCATGTTTGGGAGTTATTGGAAGTCATTTTGTAGCCAGTGGCGTAATTGCCGATGTGCTGGTGGTGCAGGCTAAATCAGGGTAATTATTGCATTTTGGGCGGTGCATTTTGGAGTATCTAGGCAATGTAAATACCACATTTTGATTCATTCCGTAAATAATGATGCATATTTGTCGTTACTGAAAGGTGTCATGTATATGTGGCTGAGCCCTTGCTTTGCACTGGCTTTTTGGGACCCCTGGCGTTCATGATCATATCGTCATCCTGAATGAGCACGGCAATTGTAATGAACTAGGTTTCCATAATACCGCTATGACTAAACTCTACCATGCGCTGCTGAAGTTGAACTCGCAAGTCAAAATCTGATGAAGATAGAAGCCATTCCCCAATCGTAGTTGTGATGTTATTTCTTAGGTTGTTAGGGGCTTGGTGCGCACACCTTACTTTGATGAGGATGTCTGCTGCTATACGTGTCATGAATTTACTTTTTATAAAAGAGAAATCATGAGTAGAAGTAATTCGAGTCTTTATTATTCATGGGTTGCCTGGGATGTTTGTTGATAATATTTAGGCTTTCCGGAGATCTCAAAGGTTGTTTAGCTGTAGTGGTGAAGCCTATTTCGATAAATTCTGAGTATATAAGAGAAATAGTGAACCACTATGGAGCAAGTACGATGCCCAGAAACGAAAGAACATCCTTGCTTCTTGATTAGACACAGTTTGCCAATAATTTATTGCAGAAACCGTCTCACCCGTGGACTTACGCACATACATACATAGACACATCCCCTTTTCTCGTTCATGTCAAGATGGATGAATTCTACCCCCTTGGTCAGATCCTACCCATGACTCTTCATAAAGAAGATAGGGAAAAGCAGTCTGCCATTTGTGTGCGGATACTTGAACACTACACACAGACGTCCTCGTGCACAATGCGTGTCGAGATCTTGAATCACCCCTGGGGGCCCGGCCAAACGGCATTCCTTAAGCTATACGATCGACGCTTCGCAGGTGGAATACGATCGGCGCAAGGAATAAAGCCATGGACAAAGGAGATAGAGCAAGAGTATGTGGACTTCGCCCAAGATGGTCCTATACGGGAGTTCCTCCAGCGGGTTCCAACCAAATCCGATGACTGCTTGCTCGATGAGATAGATGAATGGACAACCGCCGAGGAAGAAGCGTATCTCCACAAATTTCATCTAAAGTCTTACGAAGATGAAGCTTCTGTCTATAACAGACTTAAGCAGTGCCAAGGGGATATAATACCGGCGCTCTTTGGAGGCATCGAAATAAGCATCGCACCGCCTCATCTCAACCTCCATCCCGAAAATACCCGCAATAGCGACCTCACCGAATTCTTCAAGACAAAGGGGTTGCTAATGCAGCACATCAACGGATGTAATCTCTGGGATATGCCCAAGTACTGCCCGCAGGAAAAATGGCAGCGCATTGTTGATGATGCCATATCTTTGGTCGAAACTCTTGGCAAACACGGCGTGCTCAATTCCGACGTTCACCCCATGAACATTATGGTGTCACTGACTCAGGGGGCGCGGCCGGGACTATATGGTGTGTGCATGGTCGACTTTGCATACTGCAAGTTTCGGGATGAGGTGCAGTCAGATGCCATGTGGGAACAGGTCCAGCGTCAAGAGGACGGGACCGGATCGATCGGGATGGTGATGCAGAAGAGGTTGAAGATGAATTTTGGGTTCGAGTTGAGGTTTGAGAGGCCGAACTGGTTTGTTGCGTATACTTTTTCATGAGTCTAGATGGCTTTTGTTTCTTTGTTTTGTCTCTTTGGCGTTTTGGAATAAGACGATATACCCAGGGTTGGCCATTAGCATTTGGATCGAGAGAGCGAATTGATTTGGAGTTACTGGAAGTCATGTCTTGACAAAAACATTTGAGGGTGTTAACCCAAAGCTTGTACATAGTGTATAAATATCACGAGCCCTAGGCTTGTATAATATCATGAAGCAACATAGCCGACGAGGGTACAGACAACATAGCAACACAAAATTGGTCAGCGTAATGTATTTGCAGCAAATGTGGTATACAACAAAAGGCCTGTCCCTATTTCCAATTCCCCTGTTCGGCCACAGCGCTCAAGTCTTTGACGTCTTCCAAGTCCGCAAGGCGCTTTTCCAGCTTCATTTGGATAAGCCTCGTAGCAGCGCTGCCAAGCGGGAGATGAAGCGGGACCTTTTCCCCTCGAGAAGCGACCTTGAAGAGAGCTTCGGCAATGGCAACCGGTTCGATGCCAGCACCAGACTTGAGGGCCGCTTTAACCATGGCATCCAACTGTCGAGCTGGCATGTTGTCGGCTGCGTAGGCTGGGTGGGGGTCCATGTACTTTTTGCTACCGCCCTCAAAGTTGGTCTTGACACTCGCGGGCTCGACGATGCAGAAGTTAACTGGGGAACTCTCGTCAGTTATGATAATCACCAAGTAAGTGTTGTGAAACATTGACTTACTATTCCAGTCTGGATGCATCTCTTTAGCAACAGACTCACTCCAACCCTCGATGGCAAACTTTCCTGCGTGGTAGAACGCATGGCCAGGAAAGGCACACACACCGGCCAAGGAGGAAACATTGAAGATCAAGCCTCCGCGATGATCCTTTTCCTGGCGCATAACCTTGACGGCCTGCATGGTGACACGCACTGTACCGAAAAAGAGCGTTTCAATCTCATCATGCATTTGCTCCTCCGATGCAGATTCGGTATCTCCAGAGAGCGAATACCCAGCGTTGTTCACGACGACGTCAATGTGATAGCTCTCTCCAAAGTGTGCGGCTGCAGCCTTGAAGGCATTGTCGACAGATGTTGGTGAAGTGACATCCAACGCAAGTTTAAGGATTTTGGGGTCGTTGTCGGGGAGGTATGAGAGGGTAGACGGATTGCGCGCTGTGGCGATGAGACGCTGGGACTTGCTTGCGACGAACTTGGCGATTTCACGACCAATGCCGCTGGAGCATCCAGTGACTATGCATAAAATCAGTGTCGTTTAGTTCACGGCGGATTTGTATTATAATGAAGCACTTACTCAACCAGATGGCGTCGTCGGGAAGGTGGTAAGGCTTGGTGTTGACGGGATTCATCTTGGGTAGCACGTTGGATGCAGTGAAGCTTAGGTCAATGTTTACTTGTTGTCGAACTTGAGAATGTTGGGTCTACGCCGAGAGGCACCAAATATTATATACCCAGTGGCCTCAAGGTCTGTGACCAAGCATCGATGAACGCCGCTACCATCAGTTACATCCATAAATACCCTCCTGGAGCTGATCATGCAAGGGGCGTTAGCGAAAAGACTCGCTGAGGAGGATCAAACTTTATGTACTGCCGGGTGAGTCACCAGGCGTGACCCCAAGCAATAGGAATGCGGAGAAGCTCGACGGCATGACGCGGCAGGTTGACGAAACATAAATGCATTGGCGCGACAAATCTCAGCTTTGATAGGGAAGGATAAAATGGATATTCCTAAATTTAGATGCCTTAGTATTATGCACTGTTGAACCGTATAGACACGTCGAGGAACCACCAATTCACTATTAGAGAACTGAGACAGGCGATAAATAATGTGACCGCTTGATCCTTGAAGCTAGTCTACAGCAATTTATCATGCCGATCATAAGGCTTGGGCGAGGAGAATCCTGAAGACGGTTGAGATGTATATCCACTTAGCAACGGAAAAAATATACTCAAAGCTCGCTCGATGTAGTCCAGAGTGTGGTTGCACCAACGGATCGAACTATCTGAGGTTTGCTTGGATACCATCCTAAAGCAGAACCTACCAATTATCAATGGCGAAATATGATCATTCTTATGGTTTTGGCTCTGGTTTGAATGCAAAAAAGTGATATTTCGATCGCCGGATTTGATCTTTCCCTGAGAGCTGCGCTCCACCCTTCTCACGCCATGTTACCAGTGTGTGCTTTCCCATACGCTTTGAGCTTTTACTGAAGAGAAATAAAGTCTTTGCGATCCAGCGGATTCAATTTCTCGACCGAGTGAGCAGTCGTATTTGGTAAAAGCCTATTGAATCAATGTCTCCCACGCCCATCGTTCTGTTGGTACCCACGCCACTGTTTATGGCTGACTGGGACCGCCGACCAAAAGATATCTTCACATACCCAAAGAAAAGGGTTCCCATTCATACGACCCAACCAACAAGAAGCTTCAGATTTGGACGAAAGGCTGGCGCATCACTATGCTGTCAGTCTCGGAGGGAAAGCTTATTGGAGCGACGACTGCGTACAGACGAGCTCTACCTACGTGTGTTCCTTGACAATACTTGGTCTTGGAATTCACGTGCCTTATTGAAAGTCTATGTGCTGCTTTTATCTATGGGGTGCTAATATGATGGATCCAGCGGGCTTTGGCATGAGATATCGCGTGGAGTGTTGTGAAGGTGTAAGAGGGCTAGAATGGTGATCACTTGAAAGAGAAAGTTAGCAAGTCTATAGAAAGCCTGCAGGAGATTTTTACAAAAGGTGGCTTAGTAGACTAGATCAAGCACAAAACCGTGAAGATGGAGGTATGTATACCATAAAAGTCGAGGTTGAATTGGAACCTAATCTGGATATTCTGACCTATGTATGATATAACACTTTCTCGTAGGGTCGTGGCAAACACTCCTCAGTAACTCGGACAGTCCAAAACTGTATGGAGAAAACTTGATAAGCTATAGAGCGTCGTCATATATGGTAGGGTTGTGACTTTTGCTGTATATACTGGCGAGAAGGACTAAACTATCAGGTGTAGATCAGCTCCATGGAGAAGCTGGGGGAAATATATTTACTATGCCGACCGAGTATCGAAAGAAATGAAGAAAAAGACCTATAATCAACAATATTGTATTCTTTGCTGTCGGACCCTTGAAGTAGATGGTCGGTGAGGATATGGAGAGCGAAGGTGATCGATCTCCTAAGCCTGTTGACTGAAGTTGGGGTCCAGAATGTTGCCATCTGATGCATGAGGTTCGGGATGAATTTTTCACCAGTGCATTAAGCGTGGTTTCTTTGGTCTTGAGATACTTTTTTATCTCGCAATCAACCATTGTGGTAAATGTGAGGTGTGCATAATGTAGTATGAATGAATTTATGTCAATTTTGTCCTGTAAGATGCATTACCGCAGGCACATCTGGGCAGCGTTTCCTCGTGCAACCACAGTTGCAATGATGGGGATCAGATTCTTGCTGCCTTAGACAATCATTGAGTACTATACAAATAGAAATACGTGTAATACTAATTTGATGGATTGATGGCGATGAGGAGAAGGAAAATACAGTCGCGAAATTGGCGGAGGCGCATCGTCCCCTTGCAACCCCTGCCTGATGTGGATCTTCCAACGCGGCCCAATGACTGTTGCAGCCGCCATACCCATGATTCATTTGTTGTGAGTGAGAGATTGAGAAGAGGCCCAATGTTAGGCACCAAAGGTCCTGGCCCATCCTCATCGCCACTTCGCGGCGTACAACTTTAGAAATTGTTAGAATCATCGAGGTGTATCAGATCATTCAACACTAAGATGGGGCGTAAAGGTCACAAGTTTACCGAGAAGCTCAAAAAGTTGGCAGGGAAACTGAAATTTCAGAGATCCAAAGGTCAGGATGAAAGTACGGACTCCCATTGTGTCGAACCACCACAAAACCATCAAACAGGAGAGGGCTGCAATACATCAATCGCCGAGGATAACAGCTCTGATTCCGCATTGATGGATTCGAATCCAGCTTCCCAAACACAGACAGTCAATGTGCTAGCCAACCAGTTACCCATATCCTGTCTGCCGGAGAGGTCGTCTCATCTCCAATCCGGCGATGCTCCAATCCGAGAGCTCTGGAATGTGGCATACGAGAACCTGCGCGAGGAAGATGGTGCGCTCATCAAGGAATACGAGACAAAGCTCCAAGGGAATATCATCGCCGGCCTGAGCTCGACGCTTGGGCCAGACGTGAGCGTGAGAGACCGAATGCAGGCCATCTTGAAGTGCAAGATAGACGAGGTCAAAGAAAACGAATGGAAACTAAGGTTTGGGAGCTCCGAGGTTGGAGTCAGGGAACTCGTGGGACCTGTCTTGAGCGCCGTGAACTTGGCCAACGAATACATCACCGGTGCCGTGAGTGCCAACCCTTACACTTCTATAGCTTGGGCTGGCGTCAGTTTATTACTGCCAGTAAGTAGAATCGCATCAGCTATCACTACACGGTTTTTAGGGCCGGGCATCGACTAACTATAATAGCTCTTCATGAACCCATCAACTCAAAATGCATCGTTGGCAAATGGACTGGCGTTCATCTCGTCACTCATCGCCCAGAGCCGAATGAGAGAAGAGCTATATGCCCGGCGCTATGAGTCGAGTACTGATGGTCACCAACCGTTTCAACAATCTCATCGCGAGTATAAAAATGGTTTAGAGAGGCTCTACAAGCGCATCTTGAAATTTCAAGCTACAAGTTACTGCTACTACGCCAGTAACAATGCATTCCGCCTCGGCTTGGATATTGTTAAATGGAATGACTGGGATAACTTGGTCAGCGAAATTCGCGAACAAGACACTGCGTTTACTGCTTTGACCAAAATCTGGCGTGATATTCGGTACGATGAGGAATGCTCAGCGGCTGAGAACCGTCACAATGACACGGTAAATCTTTGGCTTGCCATAGACAAAGACCTCTCTGGTTTGCGCAAGGCTGTCGAAGGCGCCCAAATGGAGCAAAGTCGTTTGGAACTACTAAGCTGGCTGTGTCAAATTGACCACACCAGCATCTATAATGGCGCTCGTGATAAACATGAGCCTGGTACGAGCGAGTGGCTGGTGAAGGATAACAAGGAATTCAAGACTTGGGAGAAGAGTTCCAAGTCGTTTTTGTGGCTCCATGGAAAAGGTACGTCTTCATTTACCACCTCGAAACTGCCATTTGTTTAGTTTGGACTTTTAACCTGACCCTATCCAGCCGGCTCTGGGAAATCGATTTTGAGCTCCTCTGTCATCAAGCACTTACAGGATCGATATGAAAGAGATGCTTTAACCTCTCTTGCATACTTTTACTTTAGCTTCAGCGATCTCCAGAAGCAAAACGTAGATGGAATGCTCGCATCACTGATCAAACAAATCAACGCTCGTCGACCGTATTTACCCCAATCAGTACAGCGCCTTGGGGAGTATAAGAATAATGGCGGGCGTCCGGATACTGAGACGCTTGAGGCAGCACTGATTGCTTCTATACATGGATTTTCAGCTGTGTATATTGTTATTGATGCTTTAGATGAGTGCCCGATACTCCAAGACGAGCGGAAGAAGCTCCTTAATGGCTTACGTCGTATCCTTGCTATGGCGCCTGATAGCCTTCATATA
Organism: Cladobotryum protrusum; assembly: GCA_004303015.1. NCBI lineage: Eukaryota > Fungi > Ascomycota > Sordariomycetes > Hypocreales > Hypocreaceae > Cladobotryum > Cladobotryum protrusum. The sequence goes on along the minus strand of RZGP01000002.1, from coordinate 5,427,581 downwards.
CTTTGTACAAGCCGCAAAGAGCTGGATATAGACAATGCAATAAGGCCCACCTTGTCCCCGCCTTCGAGAGATGAAATCGATCTATCTATCCAGCAACGCGTTCTTGACCATGACATTGGCCAGTATATAGACTCTACTCTAGCAACTACTGACTACGACTCATGGCCAGAAATTGTTAAGAGAGAAACAAAAAAATCGCTGACTCAGAAAGCGGACGGAATGTGAGTCATAAACGAGACCAAAACGTCAGATTGGTAATTCAGTTTCGCTAACTGTGTTGATCAAGGTTCCAGTACGTCCGTTGCCAATTCGAAAACCTTCAAAAACTCTCCTCCGTGAAGGCTATTGACGAGGCTCTTAAAAATCTTCCTGATGGACTTGATGCAACCTATGATAGGATGCTCCAGAGTATAGATTCCAATTTTAAACTCCAAGTTATAAAATCACTAAAGTGGCTCGCTTTTTCAATTCGTCCCTTGACGATAGACGAGCTTGGTGAAATCTTTATCCTTCCACCAGGCGATGACGATGTATTCGACGAGATGGATCAGCTTTTCTCTCCGAAAATTTTACTAAAGTACTTCCCTGGTCTGATCATCACTGCGACACGTTATGACAATACCGACGTCCGGCTAGCTCACTTCTCAGTCAAGGAGTATTTGACATCTGATCGAGTCGCTCAAGGGCCTGCATCTGACTTCTCGTTCGCAGAGGCGGATGCCCACATGTGCATTATACGCTCGTGCCTCACTTATCACTTGCATATGAGCTCCATGTTTGAAAAACAGAGCAATCGCGCCTATCATTTGAAGGATTACGTATCCTCTTATTGGGCAGAGCATCTTGAGATGATCCCCCGCGCGTCTTGGCCCCCCGAGGTTTCACGGGACGCGGCGCTCTTACTTGCAATACACAGTCAAAGTCTGGTTGATGTGCTTATCCTGAGCCGGCGGGGGGAAGCAGTCAGCGAACATCTGCTTCTACAACCTCATTGCTATACCGCCGAGCGCGGCCACTACCAGCTAACTAAAATGCTGATTGCAAACAAATATCTAACGCAAGAAGATGTAGATACGGGGCTCCGCTATGCGGTACAAGGGGGGAAAATGAACATTGTGGAACTCTTTCTTGGCATGGGTGCCAATATCAACGCATATTCTGGTACAGAGAGAGACTACAATAGAGCAGAATTCGGGTTGCTGATAGAAAGTGATGCTAATGTGGATGCGCTGAACGAGCCGCTCGAGCGGTCACTTCATGAAGCGGTGCTAGGCACAGATCCATTCTTGAATGAGTTGGGGATTCCACGATTCATGCTTTCAGAATCCCTCTACACTCGAGACTCATTCCAACTTGATGCTTTCAAAAAACAATGCTTAGATGAATCTGACGAGAAACAAATCTGGGCAATAAAGCTCCTAATTGATAGGGGTGTCGATGTTAACATTCCATATAAGGGCGAAACTGCATTGCAAGCAGCATGCAGTAAATCTTCACTCACGATATCTATTCTACATCTGCTACTAGAGAATGGCGCCGACGTAAATGCTCAAGGAGGGCAATACGGCAGCGTCCTCCAGGCGGTATGTCAGTCCGTTGAACCGAATCAAACACAGTTCGGTGATTGGTCTAAGTTTGAGAATGATGCACTGAGAAAAGTGAATCTACTTCTTGCCCACGGCGCCAATGTTAATGCTCCTGGTGGGGAATACGGGACCGCGCTCCAGGCTGCCTGTTATCGAGGGTGGGTAAATATCGTGCGTTTACTGATTGACCACGGCGCCGATGTTAATATTCCAGGAGGAAAATATGGAACAGCGCTTCAAGCTACTTGCTATAGAGGGTGGGAAGATATCGTGAGTTTACTGATTGACCACGGCGCCGATGTTAATGTTCCAGGAGGAAAATATGGAACAGCGCTTCAAGCTGCCTGCTCTGTGGGGTGGGTAAATATCGTGCGTTTACTGATTGACCACGGCGCCGATGTTAATGCTCATGGCGGGGAATACGGGACCGCGCTTCAAGCTGCCTGCTCTGTGGGGTGGGTAAATATCGTGCGTTTACTGATTGACCACGGCGCCGATGTTAATGCTCATGGCGGGACGGCTCTCCAGGCTGCCTGCGCTAAGGGCAAGAAATTTGTCGTGCTTCTGCTGCTTCACCGCGGCGCCGATGTTAATGCTCAAGGTGGGAAACATGGGACCGCGCTACAGGCCGCCTGCAAAGCCTTGGTTACCGGTGCGGACCAGGCGCGCTTGCTACTCGAGCATGGCGCCGATGTTCATCTGCAGCACACTGGCGCTTTGCACGAAGCAGCTCGCTACCCCTGTAACCCTGCACTGTTGGAGATGCTGCTTGACCACGGCGTCGATGTTAATGATGGACATGGCCTGTTTGGTACTGCCCTCAATGCCATGTTGTGGCATTTGCCAGAGTACTACAAGGAGGGTCCGCGATCAAGTTATATGGGAAGGTTCTTTGGAGATTATTATGGTCTAGTATGGGGTGTAGACGAAAATCTACCATTCAACTGGGCTAGAAAAGCCCGCTTATTACTTAATCGTGGTGCTGATGTTAATCTTATAGCCGGGAAATATGGCACTGCGCTCCAGACAGCTTGTGCTGTAAAACATAATCCGTTCGAGAACGGTGCAGATATTGATATCAATGCTGGCGCTCAAGGCACACGATTTCTTCTTGCGAGCTGTCCCAACATAAACATCAACGCACAAGGCGGGTTATTTGGCTCGGCTTTGCAGGCGGCGGCCTACTCAGGCCAAACAGCATCGATAAGGTTATTATTGAAGAGAGAAGTCCAGGTCAACATGCGCGGTGGGAAGTATACAAGTGCACTGAACGCTGCCATCATAGGAGGCTTTTGGGACATTGTTCAGATACTGCTCGACGCCGGTGCAACGCCCGACTGCTACGAGTTGCCGGAGCCGGATGAAGAGTGGCTTCAACGTGTCCGAGAAGAGGACGGCCGAGGTGCTGTGGAAAGGTATAGGAAGTTTTGGGAAGTAGAGAAGGCAGAGAAAGCGGAGAGGGAGGCCGCATGCAACGTCCCAGGATAGCTGTGGCTAGCAGACAACTGGAATGGGGCCCATCATTGTCTTCTTACAGTCATGGCTGTAGATTTGCTCCATATGATTCAATACAACCAAGAGATTTTCAGGTTCGGGTTTCTTAATGCAATTCGAGACCTATGATACAATCATAGAGATTCACGGTACTACAAAGTGCCTTGTGTATAAATGCTGTCTTTGTCTTCGACCTGACAGATCTATGTCTACTTTTCATCACAGCGTCAGCGATCAATCAACCAGTAGCTCAGAAATGAGCCTCCTACAAGTCAGAAGTAGTCATATTTATGGAGAAATAACCAGTACACTGAAGGGATTTTTCTCCTATAAAAAGAACTTGAAGTCAAATGCTGAATAATTTATTCAACCCCCCACCCTGCGAGTATATCCATAGTCAGGTCAATTGGACGTGGCCATTTTTGAACACCTAAATGGAACTAAAAATGCTGAGTGAATATATACATAACCATATCATCATATGTTTCTATATAAGACGTTCTGTGAAACCTATCCTATAATCGTCATGACCATTACCAAGCCACCTTAGCAATAATTCCATGCGGCCACTTCCGCGCTGTGAATCGCCTAGCTTCATCAAGCAGAACAACGAAAAGACCAAAAGCAAAAGGTAAGAACCAATACTCAACGGGAACCTTAGAAGTTCCAATGATGGGTTGTAGCTGGGGGATGTACAGCCAAAGGATAGCCATTACAAGAGCGAAGAGAATAGCAGGGAAGAGGTACCAGTTCTGGGTCTCCTTGTTAAAGAGAGGCGGATGTTGGAAAATGCTGAGGCGGCGTGTGCGAGTTGCAAGGAGATTGAACCATTGCATGACGACCAGGTTGACGAAGTAGATGGAAGAGGCTTCGTTGAGCTTCTCAGTATAGTAATCAGGGTCAATGCCATCGGGAACCTTTCCAAATCCAAACCAAAGGTCCTTGAAAGGAATACCCTGGCGTTCAAGATACCAGTATGCCATGGCGAAAGAGGCAACGGTCTCAATGATTCCAATGATTCCATAGGCATGGAAAATGAGTTGCCAGTTTACGAGGCGGTCTTTCTTGACGTTTCTGGGTGGTCGAAGGAGGACATCAGCTTCTGGCTTCTCAAAGGATAACATCGTGGCGGCGGCGCAGTCGGTGAAGCAGCTGGTCAATTGTTAGCCTCTAGACTCTAATTAGATAGATAGTATTGACAGTAAACATACCAGATAATAATCATAAGGAACGAAGAGAGAATCTGTGGGAGACCAAAGAGGACTGATGTCATGACGGGCCAGAACTCCGAGAAACTACCAGCAGGAAGAAGATAGGCAATAACCTACACAAGTTAGTACTGCTGATTGCACACCAAGTTTCAAAACGTTAATTCTCACCTTTTTCAAGTTATCAAAGACGACGCGGCCATACTGCACGGCCACAACAACGGATGAGAAAGTATCCAGAAGAACCATGTCTGCAGCCTCCATAGCGATATCAGATCCACTTCCCATGGAGATACCAACATCAGCGGCTTTCAGCGAAGGAGCATCGTTAACGCCATCGCCAGTCATAGCCACCACGTTATCAGCCTGGAACTCTCGGACAATTCTGAGCTTCTGCTCTGGAGTGGTTCTAGCGAAGACAATCTCTTCATACTCGATCAGGGCTTTCCACTGGTTATCATTCAAGGTGAGAAGTTCTGGGCCACTGATGACGATGGCTCCTCTTCTGTTTGTGCTGCCCTTTTCGGTGTCCTCGGAGGCTGAGTCGGGGGTTCTTTCAAGGTTTGAGGCGTTATCAACGTGGGAAGTAGTCACGATACCGGCGTCACGGGCAATTGCTAGAGCGGTCAGGGCGAAATCTCCGGTAACCTATGAAATAAAATCACTAATTAGCTGGAGAAAATCAAAGTTCATGCCTTTATTGGACGTACCATGGCAATTCTGATACCAGCACCGCGGAGAGTAGACACAACGCCTTGAATCTCGGGACGCAGGGGATCAACGATGGCGACGAGTCCAACAAGAATCAGACCGGTCTTGGATTCTTGCAGAATGGTTTCCTCAAACTGGGTAGTGCCAACTTGGCCGTTCAGGCTTTCGCTTGAAACCGACTTCTGAGCAAGAATAAGGCATCTTCGACCTTGAGAGGAATAGTTATTCTTGATTCCCTCAAAGGTAGCGATAGCTTCGGCATCAAGTGGTACGACAGTACCTGAGTTAGTGAGATAGTATGAGCATCGACTGATCAGAACATCCGGAGCCCCCTTAATAGTCAACAACCTACAATTCTGTCAGTTCTAAAGTATTCCAAAGAGAGGTAGAGACCGTCACAGTGCTTACATATCAGCTGGCTTGAATGATTGAGCTGCTTCCCAAGGCATAGTCTGCTCCACGGCCTCTGGGCGGCTGTTGGTGAAGCATCGAATCATAAACTTATTCTTGCTGTTGAAAGCCAACTCGTAAACCTTTTGCCAGCAAGCCCTAAAGTAGGAAACATTTCCAGTTTCCAGCTCCTCAGAGAATCGCAGGATAGCAGTATCAGTAGCGTCACCAAAGACTTTCTTTTGTGAGGCGGGAACATCTGGGCCAGCGGAAGCATCAAGCTCAGCAGCGTTACAAAGAGCAGCCATTGCACCAAGCTGGCCCACGACGCTAGTCACCTTGTTGGTGGCAGCGGCGGCCTTCTCTGGAGCAAGTCTCTGTTTCGCTTCTGGGACGGTCATATTGTGAGCACCGATGGAGCAACCAGTCACTGTCATTTTGCCCTGTTTAATATTAGTACATGTTTCTTTGTACATTCATGCTCGATATTATTTCTTACCTCTGTCAATGTACCTGTTTTGTCAGAGCAGATGACTGAAACTGAGCCAAGGGTTTCAACGGTTTTGAGAGACTTGCATAGAATCATGTTCTTTTGCATCAAGTTGGCGGTAATTGTCAAGCCAGCGGTAATAGCGATAGGAAGACCCTCAGGGATAAAGGCAACGGCAACACTGACGCAGTCAACAATCAATGTCGGTACATTGATCCAGTCGGGATGGTCCTTTCTTAACCAACCACCCCTACAACCGTTAGTAAAGCAATAAAAAAGAGGAGTAAATAGTTCTTACCAGACAGCGAGCACAATAACAATCATAGAAACCATGATTGTGCAAATAATCAAGACAAAGTAGAGAACCTCACGCTCCAAGGTCGTCATCCCGGTCTTTGGCTCGTTTGTAAGAGCAGCAATACGTCCAAAAACAGTACGGTCGCCTGTGGCCACAACAATACCTACACAAGAGCCAATAACACAATGAGTTCCTTGAAGGCCGATATTGTGTGTCTCCAAGTAGTTTGTGTCTGTATGATCGATGGAGGCGGCAATGGGAACCGACTCGCCAGTGAGAACTGAACGGTCAAATTTGGCGTCAGAAGAGACCTCAACGAAACGCACATCAGCGGGTAACTTGTTTCCAGATTTGATGATGACAATATCGCCAGGGACAAGGTCCTCGGCCGGAAGATTAACCAGTTGTCCATCTCGGGTGACCTGACACTGCTCGGGAAGCATATCCTTGATGGAAGACATGACTCTTGAAGTTGACCAATCTTGGTAACTGGCGAAACCGGCCTGAATAAAGAAAACAGCGAGGAGAACAATGGCCAGGGCCTATGCACAAATATTAGCACCGTGAATCTCGCGTTGAACAAAATCAACATCATCCTCAAAATCAGGGGTAATCATACCAGGTTAGCCAGAGCAGGAGGTTGTCCCAAAGGCTTCCATGAGATGAAGACGAGGATGCTTCCAATTAGCAAAATGCCACCGAAGCCCTTGAAGAAGTAACCAAAGATTATCCAAAACTTGTTGTTTTTCGGGGGCGACGGCGCGTTTTTTCCATATTCTTCAAGACGTCTTGCTGCTTGGTCGCTCGATAAGCCACCGGTAGGCGAAACTGTAAGCCTTTGCGCGACATCGTGAGTTGGGAGGGTGTGCCATTCAAGGTCATTCAGGTCTAAGGTAAAAGGAAGCGTCAGCGTGTATCAGGAGGTGTGATAGTATTGTCGAAAGAAAAAGAAATCAACACTTACCCTTAGCCGCAGAATCTTTTGCCTTTGTCTTTTCGTCTTTCTCTCTACGTTTAGATTCATCAATATCAAAGGAGCTATGTTAAATGTCAGTACTAAGAACATCATGAGCTTCTTTATTTCAAGCTACATGTCTCTTACACTGTGCGGTATTGGATGGGCAAAGCCACTGCTGGATCAACAGGTCCTCGTGAATGGATGCTACGAATAGCAAGAGAGTCTGCAGAATTCCTTCTACTCAGAGATAAACGCGGGTTACGCGTTGCCTGAGCTTGCTCCTCGTCTTGCCAACGAACACGATCAACCACGCCCTCTTGCTTCTCTTGATTGGACATGGTGACAGCTGTTGGACGGGAATCCTATGCAAAGAGAGGAAGAAAGGCGAACCAACAGCACGCCGCAAGAGGAATTAAGAGAGAAAAGGTGACAAGAGAGGGCCGAGCTGCCTGATAGGCGGGCTCCTATTGGAAGAAGAAACGATGAGATGGTAGAAATAGAAACACTCTCGAATCACGAACTTGCAGAAGAAATGCAACGTTCTGCTCGGGGGTCAATATATGCTAAGACATGAGCAACGACTATACTCGATACGGATCTTAAAGAAACATTTTTCTCTCTTATAACAATATGGCAAAGCTGAGATCATGGCCACCACCGACCAGGCAGCGGGGCGGTATAATTCGATTATTTAGTTTCCCGTCCCTTTTTTTACTGGGTCATGTCGCGTGGGAAGGTTACGATGCAGCACAACACACCATGAGATAATACCGTCACATGTGGGCAAAAGCCAGGGGCAATCCGCCCTGGGCGAGAAAGGGAAAAAAAAAAGAAGGGGACCAACAGCCCCCGAATCGAGAGACAGACCGCTTTCATGGTGGGAGCCACCGCGGTTAGACGAAGGATGGGATGATGGGATGGATGGGCGTGAGAAATTTCCATGATAAAACGCACGGAGACAGAGGTGTGAAGGAAGAAATTCGGGCTGGTTGCTGCCGAGTAGGTGTTCTGGTCTCGTCTGGATTCAAGGGCGTGTGCAGAGCCACAAAGAAAGAAGCGATGTTAGCCCTGGTGTTGTCTCTCATAACAATGGACAAGTATCAGTTGTGAACTTGTAAGAGCGGCAGTCTATGAGCGATATACGTTGCGGGCACTTGCGGCTCGGTTGCAAGGGAATTTAGAGCCAACGCCCACACATCCGGTACGTATAGGGAGATCGGCAGAGGGTCGTAGGAGTTACCGGTTGTGTCAACGGCCCTGATCTGATTGGTGCTTCGGCGAGCTCCATGAATATTGGAACGGTAGTGAGGCTGGTAAAAACTGGGGTTGAGGTTCCCATGTCAAATGGCTTTTTTTTTCAGGGCAACGACGCACTGGATGCAAAGTCCAACACCCCTTTCGTTGTCGCCATGGGCTGCAGCAGCGTCATCGGTCATCCTACGTCACAAGCATGAGCCGTCTTTGCTGCATCTGGTTAATTATCTGCCGCCCCCTTGGGAGGTGAGAGGAGGCCTCCCTTCCCCCCTTTGCTTCTGCTGGTTTGCGTGTTTGGGTTGTTTGTTCTTCTGTTGGTTTTTGGGGCCTTTACTATGAGGCATTTGGGAGATTTGGGAGATCTGGGGCGCCGGAGGCTGTGTCGTTTGCGGTCAGATTCGGCGTGTCCAGACGACTTACACACACATTACTCGCTTAGTTGCCCAGTTTCTTCTACAAGTACGTATACTGACTCTCCCTCATGTTGTCTTCTGTAAAGTCAAAGCATACTAGTATATGAACAATAACCCAATTAAGTCACCAGTTTATGTTTTATTCAATTGCTTAACTACGAAACCGTACAATAGCTGCATTGCTCTTGTTATTGTTGTTGTTGCATCACCGTCCCCAAACAATTGGGCTTCGGGGCTGCTCCATTCGCATTCCTCTCCTACTCATGTTCGTTCTAACGCACCGTGTTATTTACCAGCGTCGCACACGGTATAAACCCTCACGCACGGTCTGCATGCAAATATTGCATACCGCATAATATTGCATATTCCTCCCATCTGTCGAACCGGATCACTCCCACAGCCCCCCTCATCTTTTGATGATGAGCCGTCTGATCCTCATCAGCTGCCGCGATAGTCGTAGTTATTCCAATGCGCGCACACCCTCCTTGATTTATTGATTTGAATACGTCTTCATGTTCGAGAATGCTTACCCTCGCCTTCAATTGAGTCAAGTCTCAACCTCCTACATCAATGGCCTCTCCTGAGCAACCCTGCCTGGTCAAGATTCAACGAGGCATCTCATCTAATTATACAACAGGCGAGCCTTGCCAGCATCTTCTCAGCATCCCTGATTAGCGGCGGCTAAATGCGTCGCGAGGGCTGGTAGTGGATGCACTCCGCCTATCACAGGCACCAGACACCACCATATGTGACCAATTCAGTAGGAAGAGATGCGGATGGCCCCGAGAGCCTTGGCATCGTCGCAATGCATGTCTAAGGGTGTGGTCAAGACAAGCCATCCAGTGCCATTGTGTGTTCTTATCTCTAGGGTTGTTCCTCGCAATGCTCAACGTCAGAGGCTTAACTTATCCATCCCTTGATCATGAGATGGAAGAGCGTTAGCTTACAGCGACAACATGAGCTCTCTCTCCCCTTTGATACAGTGTCCCACGCGACAGAGCTAATGCAGAGACCCATCATGGCTCTTAGCACTGAACTAATCAGCCACACGGTCGAGAATATTATGCCGACCGAAATTGTTCACACAAAGTATAGCTTCTTGGTCGTTGCTCTGAACAAGAGAAGACTTTTTCCCTGGTCCAGAAACTACGCGCGCAGGTGGATAGATGATGAGCCGTGTCGTATCGTTCAAACAGTTCCCATCTTTTCACATGAAAGTTGAGCACGACCAACAGCAGAATAAAGAACCCACAAAGAACGGTAACTGACGGCCCAGCGAGCTGAGTGAATTTTATCCCAACTGAGCGCAATTTCCATCAATGGAGACATGTGGGACAGAATCATCGCTGTCCAAAAGATTTGGTTGTTACGAGTTGCGCCATGGTGAAATTGGTAAAGACTGTGTTCGACATTTCCTGGGACCTAAGGGGGAACGCAGAAAGTACAGGTAAGGGATCCATACTTTCAGCACCGGTTCTGGGCTCTCGCCAGGTGCTTTACAAGTACTGTGTTCTCCTACCCTCAACCAATGCATAGCAGCCAGTCCAACCATACAGCCATCCCTTGAAACGAATCTCAGGGCTTGCTCGACGGGGGGAGTGAGCTATCTTTAAGCTACCAGAGTCGGTGGGATTTGAATCCATCAATCAACCAAGGTGTTTGCGGTGTCCATTCACCCAGGCACTTTGTGTATGCTGACAGCTCACTCGGCTTGCCAAAAGCAGATTGACGCCGACTGGTCGCATGGGGGCTTTTTCATTTCCTCACGCCCACACCACACAGTCCAGCTCGTTTCTGCGTTCTTCCTGCAATGCGCGTCTCTCCAACCTGCTTAGCGTTGGAGTCTCATGGCCTGACTTACCCCGTACTGCAGGATCAGTCTTGCTTGCACTGTAGCATTGACAAAGTTCCATCCAGATTAAGCTGGTCTCACTTTGTGTTTCCGCACCTCCATTTCAGCTCTAGGTCGCGCGAGCTACCCTGGAAGGGGTTTGCATCCGAATGGCACAGACCATTGTTGAAAACGCTGTCGCCGCGTTGCCCACGTGGGCATGTTGCGTTGCTTTGGGGGTGAGAGTCCGCGGCGCAGGAACCCTTTTACACATGTCCTTTTTTGTGCCTGAGAGACGAGGAAGATGATCTTTAGTGTCTCTTATGGGCTCGAGAGCCATACTGCTCTTAAGTGTAAGATTTGTTTAGATTTATCACAGGCAGCCCTTTCAAGGCTAGCAAAGGTGAAGCCAATGGCTTTGAAAGGTATGCACTGGAATTCGGGCTTTTTATCCCTGGGTGACAGTGGTAATAAAAGCAGTCGAAGCTCTGTCAGCGCTTGGAGTCGCTTCATGACCTAGAGTGCGCCAATTCTAGCTTTGCACCGCGTTTACTATTTGGTCTCGATGCTATGACACTCTCTTATTCTCTACAAGAACCAGAATAGTCATGGCCAGAGAGGATGAAGCCAGCATGATTATCTTACCAATATTTGCATGCGTTTGTATAATGGATTGGATGTATTGGATGCATGCAGTCGTTGGAGGTGCAGGTTATTCAGTTATATAGGGTATGGCCGTGGAAAAAGGATGGTGCTCTTGCTGGGTATATTGACTCTATAGGTGCATCAACTTAAAATATCCTCCATTACTTTGTTCGTTTCGTCGCTTTAGCCTCAAGAGACTCTGCCAACGCCTGGACGGCTCTGGCTTGGCGTTTCTTGAATGGCCCATTGAATATGTCGTACATGGGATTAACGCTGTTGGCATGATCTGCTGCAAATTCTACGGGAGCGTCGGCGCCGAAGGCTTCCCGGGTTGTCTGCACAGCGAGTTGTAGCAAATCAGACCCGACGCCCTTCCCTCGATACCGTAGCTTGGTCGTCCATGCGCGAATGATGCCCTTTCCACCTTTGTTACTTCGCCCATTACCCTTCTTCTCTTGAGGTTGCAACCTGAGCACGAGGGTTGCAATGATCTCTTCGCCAAATATAGCGGAGATGATGGTGTCCTCCTTGCCATCCGGCCCGGTTATCCACGTCTTCCATTGAAACGCTTCCGCCATCTGAATATATGGTGATGTAAAATATCGAACGGTGGACAAGTACATGATGGTGATGCCAGAAAGCATTGTCATCAGGGTACCGTAACCCTGGTGTTCGTATTGGCGGTATGCAATTGCACACATTCCGACAAGGACAGTCAGACATAGCGGATTGACTATTATTGCAGCTGATGCGACTTGGCGCTGCTGTGCGATGCTATCGGCGACCAATCGAAGCGCATCACGTTTATCGTCTGCTTCGGTAACAACTATGTATGAGAGTGGCAGAACGCCGTCGAGGTTCTCGCCGCTGGAGGTGCCAGGTTGTGATGCCGAGTTTTGCGCCGCCATTTCCTGCGTCAGTGTAGATGTTGTGAGAGACATGGTGAATCAGTCGATTGGGTATGCTGGAAATGCGGAGCTGGTAGAGTGGGTGGATGACGGCGCGACGCTGCGGGGAGACTCGAGAAAGCTTGCAGCAGAAGCACGTTGCAGAGTTTCAGAGGAACAACCTTATTTAATGTGACGATTACAAAAATAGAATCTCGACGGCCGCCCTCACGGAACCAGAGGAAAAATCCAGACTCATGCTCCGAGACCAAGTGGCGACGCTTGGGAAAGCTTCGCAAAGGATTTTCCCACTCAGCACTGATCGATCCAACATGAGAGACAAAACATGACATATAATGGCCCGCACAATAGCAATAGCTTGAGCCTCAATGCCCGTCCACCGTTCGTATGCCATGGTCTGCTTCGAGCACGTGGGAGATGCAGGCAAGCTCATGCGCGAACCCAAGGTACTGATTCCGACACATCGGTGTCTCAAACGGGCAAACCAACCGGGACGCCGCTGTCTGAGTCTTAGATGCGAGCCTGCACTACGGGTTCGGTCGCCTAATGAGGAAATGGTGACAGGCTCTATCGACTCCATCGACACGAGCGCTCTTCAGCTGAGGCCATGCTTTCTCGCCGCCTCCCAAGCTTCCAAGGCTTCTAGGGCTTCCAGTGCTTCTACGAGGAGTAAACCAAAGGCTCGCGGCCCTGCCAAGTCTGTAAGAATGCCGCGTTTCCAGCACCCATGGCTATCTTGGCAGACAGGCTGCATCTTAAATTCAAGCATATGCTAAGCGGGGGGGGACGGATCGGCCGCCAAGCATGTTCGCCGTCGACGGAACGTGGTTTGCTGCCGCCACCTGATTGGCCAATGTTTAAAGGTTGTTGGATGTAAGTCGATGTGCTATCAGACGAATGGAACGGACTCTGGGCCTGTTGATGAGCAACGAAGCTGGCCAATAGACTCCATTAGGTGCATACATACTGCTCGTACTCTATCTCTAATTGCCTTCTCATCTCGGTGGCGTGTTGGGTCATCCATCAAAATTTCGTCGGTTTGATCCGCCCGAGGCAGAACGATGGATGAAAGCGGAAGACAAGGGCCGAAGTAGAAGGGAAAATAGTGACTGAGGAAGATTGAAATGGCTTGCCATATTGCTATAATATAAAAGATGCTGCCGGCGTGTCGCCAAGAAGGTGGCTTCGGGAATTCATCGTTCTTCAACCACACAAGCGTTCAAACCCCTTCCAACAAAGGCACCTGATTTCCATCTGCCTTAGCTTGCTGCTTGTCACCCCTGGCTCTTTTTCTCTTATCATCTCTCTTCTTTGCCAACCAGTACTCCTCTCCATACTTTAAGTAATGGCGGCAACTGAGGGCGTGGCCAAGCCTGTGGCTGTGGCCAACAAGACCTCTGGCGGCAACAGTGCTTATCACAACTACCACAATGACTTTGTTCACGTCGCAGACCTCAATGAGCGTCGTCGTCTTGCTCTGGCTGAGATTGACAAGGCGCCTTTTGGCTGGTACCATGTGCGCGCTATTGTCGTCGCTGGTGTCGGTTTCTTTACCGATTCGTACGACATCTTCACGGCATCCATGTTGACCATCATGCTGGGTATTGTTTATTTCCCCGGCAAAGGAACGATGCCAACCACCTCCGATACTGCTATTAAGCTTGCTACCTCTGCTGGTACCGTTGTTGGCCAGCTCGGCTTCGGTACTTTGGCTGATATCGTGGGCCGTAAGAAAATGTATGGTCTTGAACTCATTGTCATCATCTTCGCCACCCTCGCCCAAGCATTGACCAGTGGCTCTCCTGCCTGCGACATCATCGGCCTCATTATATTCTGGCGTGTGATCATGGGTATCGGTATCGGTGGTGATTATCCTTTGTCTTCAATTATTACTTCCGAGTTTGCTACCACTAAATGGCGTGGTGCCATGATGGGCGCTGTCTTTGCCATGCAGGGTTTCGGCCAGCTTGGCGCCGCCTTTGTCATGCTCTTCGTCACCCTTGGCTTCAAGGGCTCTCTGTCCTCTGCTGCCAAGATTGCTCAGTGCACTGGTGTTTGCCAGATTGCAGTTGACAAGATGTGGCGAACCTTGATTGGCTTTGGTGCTGTCCCTGCCTGCATTGCTCTCTACTGTAAGTCGATGTCTTATCTTGGCGCGTGGTAACATGACACTAACTTGACATCTAGACCGATTGACTATCCCCGAGACCCCTCGATATACCTTCGATGTTGCCCGCGATGTTGAACAAGCGAACGATGATGTCAAGGCATATGTTGCTGGCAAGCGAGAGGGCCACCCTGACGAGATTGCTCGCATCACCACCGCCGCAGCTGCACAGGAGAACCTTTCAGTCCCCAAGGCTAGCTTCCGCGACTTCTGCCAGCACTACAGCAAGGCCAAGAACTTCCTTCTCCTCCTTGGAACTGCTGGTTCATGGTTCTGCCTTGATGTAGCCTTTTATGGTCTCAGCTTGAATAACGGTACCATTCTCGAGGCCATTGGCTACTCCACCAAGCATGCCGACAATGTCTACGAGTATCTGTATAATACCGCCGTCGGTAACGTCATTATTGTCCTTGCTGGTGCCGTCCCTGGATACTGGGTTTCCGTCGCAACCATTGATACTCTTGGCCGCAAGAAGATTCAGTTGGGTGGTTTTATTATTCTGACCATTCTCTTCATTGCCATGGGATTCGCCTACCACCATCTCAGCTCAAACGCCCTGCTTGCCATCTACGTTCTGGCCCAGTTCTTCTTTAACTTTGGTAAGTAGTTTAAGATAATTGTATGAAGATGTTCAAAAGGATTCAACGCTAATTGATGCCATGCAGGTCCCAACACTACCACCTTTATTGTGCCTGGTGAAGTGTTCCCCACTCGCTACAGGTCCACTTCTCACGGTATTTCTGCCGCCTCCGGCAAGATCGGCTCCATCATCGGACAGGGTGCCATTGCTTCCCTTCGAACCCGTGGCGCTACCAAGGATAATGCCAGCCCTTGGTTGAACCATGTTCTTGAGATCTTTGCCCTCTTCATGCTGCTCGGCTGCTTCACCACTCTCCTCATTCCCGAAACTGCTCGCAAGACACTTGAAGAGCTCAGCGGTGAGGATGACTACGCCGCTCGTAGCGCTACCCTTACCACTGATCCCGCCAAGATTGAGGCCGAAGCTGAAGCTCCCCGTGCTGCTTAAATGCAGCTACCTACTTTTACTGTATATAGAAACACTTTGATCCTTTGGGATATCATTTGAGATGGGTTAATGGTCATGTACAATGTTGACGGAATGCTGGAACACGAATCACTTACGCCGCTCGTTATACCCCAGGACTGGGCGAACGTTGAATTGGTTTATCAGATACCTCTTTTTACCCAAACATATTTAATCGGCAATAAAAATCATAGATTCTTGATGCATTCAGACTCTCTCATCTAGTCATGTGATTTTTGAGTAGTCATCTTGCCACACCAAGTTTCTCTTGCAGATCTCGAGAATACAAGAGGCAATATCCCTGGTGTTTTGACCAAGTGTAAAATAACCATCCGTCGAGCACTGCGACTCTGCCACTTGAAGGTAGAGAGCTTTAGGTCGACGGTCATGCACCCACTTATACTTCAACGCACAAAGCGATGGATGGGGGATGAGAACTAGGTGATGGTGGTCTGGATTTGACTGAACATGTAAAGAAAAACAATGAACGAGTAGAGAATTGGCTGGTGGGATATGAGGGATATACATATATAAAAAATTCCAGACCAATGCAAATTAAAATCTATTGTTAGTCGACGGAAGAGTTCAGATCCGACACTTCTGGTGAGGAGAACTTGGAGTTGGAGCAACAGAGTAACCAACACCAGCCCTAATCCGATGACGATGGAGCGGTCAAGGCGTGTTTACGCTCCTCGTATTGCATAAAGGGGGGTATCGCCCATGTAATAAAGTGTCTTTCCACACCTTTCACCCTGGTTGATATCATCTGCATGAAGGGTGTAAGTGACACTCGCCACGTGTAAGAGGATGGTCAAGCTTTTCCCCCCAAGATTGTCGGATGCTTCAAACGTAATGGAAAGCAACCAGATTGGCCGGAGCTCAGGGGGTGAAGCCAACAAGCGCAAACACTCCCAGCAAGAAATGAGATGAAGGGCTGACATGGATGGACTGACTGCCCTCTCGTGGATCCAGTCCCAGTTGCTTCAGGCGTTTCCTGATTCGGGAAGCTTGATATTTCGTCTCAAGGAAATTCCCTCATGCAATTGCATACCCACCCCGGATAAAGCGGCCGTTCTCCACGCTGAGGAAGTCTGCACACTGTGCATCTCATTGGGACTGTGTCGTACTGTGTGTGAAGTGGCCCCAGTTTCAGGGCTCATGGCGCGCTATCACTTTTGCCAGCAAAGCGCTGGAGCCACCTAAAAAATGACGACCATAGCGACTGTCCCCAGTGTATGATGACGGAACCCTGGAGGGCCCAATAGGTTAGTACAGCCCTAGAGGATCCTGTCCTCTTCCAGTGTGCGTCTCCTCACCCTTCAGCCTCTGAGAGACTTCACCCTAATTCCATCCTGGATCCTATAAACAACAACAATAACCATCCCAGATCTGGTAGACTATGTGCACTCCCCACGCCCAGCATCAAAATATTGGACTTTTCTATCCTAGCTAATTCCGGTAAGCTGGTATTGAATTCTATGCGGCATTTCTGTTTTCAGCCCCCTAGAGATAGCAATACATGGCGTCGAAGTATGTGCACAGCATATAGGTGATAGGATATACATCACGGTATCCTCATGGTAGGGCTTTGGCCATCACCACATGTCGTGATAATGAGGAGAGGGCTTAGAGACAAAAGAATTTGGTAGATTGTATCTCGCACAAATAAAGATGGTCGTCGTATTCTTAAGGGTAGCATTGCATCTGCATTGCCGCCCACACCTGTGCTTCCAACATCACTCAACCTTTGGGACCAACCCCCTTTTCTGTTCACCCTCCATCTCATTTTTCTTCTGGAACTCTTTTGAGACATACCGAGTTACCGTGGTATTTGTTACCTCATTGAATATTAAAACCGGGCCCTTGACTTTTGGTTTTGCCTTGATAACATGGCGGACAATCCACCCCCTGAGACAGACGACAAAGACCTTCGTATCACTTTTAACGACACATCTCATCCTGGAAGACCTGGCCGAAGCAATATCTCTGAAAGAGATAGTCCTCCACGCTCTCGCTCACGCTCTCGCAGACGTTCATTAAGCCGTGGCTCAGCTACTAGTCGACGTGACCTCCCTACCTCGCCCTACTCTGGCGTCCAGATTGAATATCGTACTCTCTCCATCCACGTTTCCGAGTCCCGAAACATCGAACCTGATAACTTGAAGGATGTCAAAGCCGTCAACAAAGATGACCAAGACTACTTCGCCAACCTTACCTTTCACGAGCTTCCTGTTGACCAGCTATGCCAACAGTTGAATGTCTCCAAGGACGATGGCCTCTCCGAGAGTGCTGCAGCCATTAGACTTCAAAGAGATGGCAGAAACACGCTACCAAAACCAAAGACAAATTACTGGAAGCAAATCCTCATGTACATCTTTGGCGGCTTCTGTTCCGTCCTCTGGGTCGGTGTCATCATCTTCTTCATCTGCTGGCGGCCCCTGAGTAACCCACCATCTGCAACCAACCTTGCTCTCGCTATCCTGGTCATCATCGTCATTGTTCTTCAGGCAGGCTTTTCGGCTTTTCAAGATTGGTCTACTTCGCGGACTATGAAGTCTATTACGGATCTTCTACCAGCCGAGGCTTTGGTGCACCGAGATGGAAAGTTGATCAAGATGAAGGCTACTGAGCTTGTGAGTGGCGATATTGTGCAACTCCAGATAGGAAACAAAGTCCCAGCGGATATGCGGCTCATAAGCCACTCTGGCGACATTCGCTTTGACCGTTCCATCTTGACGGGAGAGTCTGATGAGGTCGAGGGTGCCATCGACTATACAGACAGCAACTTCCTTGAGAGCCGCAACATCGCTCTAATGGGAACCCTTGTTGTCAACGGCAGCGGTATTGGTGTTGTCGTGCTCACAGGCTCCAGGTCGGTCATGGGTCGTATCGCCAAGGCAACTGCCGGGGCAGAAGAGCGACCGACTCTGATTCAAAGAGAGATTTGGCGCTTTGTTCGAATCATTGTCGCTTTGACAATTGTCCTTGCTCTCTTGATTCTCTTTACTTGGGTTGGCTGGTTGAGGGTCAAACATTTTGCCTTCATGAATGTCGTTGCTATGTTAAACGACGTTATGGGCTGTGTTGTCGCTTTTATCCCCGAGGGTATGCCTGTCGGTGTTGCTCTGACCCTGATGATGGTAGCCCGACGTATGAAGGCATCCAATGTCCTGCCTAAAGGACTATCAACTGTTGAGACTCTCGGCTGTGTTAACGTCATATGCTCTGATAAGACTGGCACCTTGACCCAGAATCAGATGCATGTTGGCTCAGTAGCTTTCCTTGATGAGCCTATTGATCTTCAAGACTTTTATCAAAACCTTGACGGAGAAGCACCGGAGACTGGCGTGAAGAAGCTTCATCAAGCTGCTACTCTTTGCAATGATGCTGTGTTTGACCCGGCAACCATTCATCTTCCCGTTGCCACCCGGCAAGTTCAAGGCAATGCTACCGACGCTGCTGTCCTTAGGTTTGCCGCCGGTAGCCAGAGAAGCGAGGAGAAAATAGGCATCTATCCTCGAATCTTCCAGATCCCATTCAATTCCAAGAACAAATGGATGCTTACCGTGCATCGCATCCCAGAGGACAGCGTGGGCACCAATGATTACCAAGTATTCGTCAAGGGAGCGCCCGATGTTCTTCTCCCTGCTTGTACCGCCTACTGGTCTCGCAAATCGAACTCAGTCATGCCCCTTGATGCTACAGCCAAGGCAACCTTCAAAGCGTATCAGGATAAGCTCTCAAAGAATGCAGAGAGAGTTATTGTGCTTTGTATGAAGAATATGATTGTGCAGGATATCCCTGGTACCAATGCGTTTAGTGACCATGTCACGGCGCATGCTATCCAAAACCTTACCATCATTGGCATTCTTGGAATCACGGATCCTGCTCGTCCCGAGACTCTGAATACGGTTTCTGAATGTCGCCGTGCTGGCGCGAGATTCTTCATGGTTACTGGTGACTACGGGCTTACCGCCGCTGCCATTGCTCGCAACGTCGGGATTTTTACTGGAGATCGCGATCCTGATAGCATCGCCACTATTCATGGGGATATAGAGCTTTCAGTCGAGGAGATGAATAAGGATCGGGTAGAAGGCGAAAATCGCAGCCTATTGCTTGAAGGGCACAGTTTATCCAGTTTATCCAACGAAGACTGGGATATCGTCTGCGAGTACGCCGAGATTGTGTTTGCCCGTACTACACCTGAACAGAAGCTTAGAATCGTGGAAGAGTTCAGAAAGAGAGACAATGTCGTGGCGGTGACTGGCGATGGTGTCAATGATGCCCCAGCTCTGCGTGCCGCAGACGTTGGCGTTGCTGTTGTTACTGGCAGTGATGTAGCCATTGAAGCCGCAGATCTTGTCTTGCTCGACCGCTTCGATTCCATCATTGATGCCATCCGTCTTGGCCGTCTTGTCTTCCAGAATCTGCAGAAGGTTATCGCTTACCTTCTCCCCGCAGGTAGTTGGTCTGAGATTTGGCCCGTCATCCTCAATGTCTTCTTTGGAGTCCCTCTCCCGCTGAGCTCTTTCCTTATGATCATCATTTGCGTCTTCACCGATCTGTTCCTATCTCTATCATTGATCATGGAGAAGGAAGAGTTTGATCTTCTTTCGCTGCCCCCTCGCAATCACAAAAAGGATCATCTCATCAACTTGAAGATTTATGCTCAGGCATATCTACTCATGGGAAATGCCGAGACGATTTGCGCGCATTCCATGTTCTTCTTCTACATGTGGAAACACGCTGGAATCCCTGCGAGCCAGTTGTTTTTCGTCTTTGAGCGATATTCGGATGGGTTCCACGGCTATACCCAAGACGAACTTAACCACTTTGTCGCCGTCGGCCAATGTGTCTACTTTGTCACTCTGGTCATTCTTCAATGGGGAAACATCTTGTCTGTGCGTAATCGCAGGCTCAGCATCGTCCAGGCCGATCCCTTCACAAAGAAGCGACGAAATCCCTGGCTGCTGTTGAGCATTTTGATCAGTTTGGCTATTGCCATTTTTGTTACTGAGGTCCCTGGGATTCAGAACCTTTTTGGCACGGCATCTGTTCCTATCGAGTTCTGGCTCATTCCTCTCCCTCTTGCTTTGGGCCTCCTTTGTCTTGACGAAGTTCGCAAGCTGTTGGTCAGATTGTTCCCCAATGGCCCACTTGCCAAGATAGCTTGGTAACAATAGTTGAATTCTGGATTCATTTCTTTGCATTCTTTCATAATACTGGTCGGTGGTGTCGGTTGCATGGAAACTCATGAGGCTGTATGTCAAAGAGGGAAGTGAGTTATGGAAATAGTGAATACGAATACTGTCTCTATAGCAAGAATAATACACATGTACCAATAACAATTATTGACCTTGAGCCTTGGGAGGTGGAGCCTCTGAAGATTGGGACCTGATGTTCCAGGTTTGCATAGCTCTGCATTCAGATTTCGCCCAGAGTCGAATGACTGGGAGTCGTTCTCTAAAGAACAAGATCAGCCAGACAAATGTAAACCCTATAATCACGCCAAATTGATGCCACCGAATCAGCCAGTGAGTATCAGTTGATAATCACGTGAGGTCGCACCAAAGTCTTGGCTTGACTCGCTTTCGCATGGCCTTTCATTAAGCCGATTCTTACTCAAGCCTTGCCGAGGATGGTGGCAGTGCCTGCACTTGATGCTGTTCTCTCCCCGTTGAGGTGACATCATGAAATAATAGCCCCATCTCGATTCAGATGCCGAAGCCAAAAGTAAGCTTAATGCAGAGATTCTATGGACATTTCGAACACAAAGACATGTGGCAGGGCTGAATAGCACAGCGTGTATTGGTACTCGGTAGACGCAATCGATTACCCTCGTTGGAGAGCCAGCCAGTACCTGGCAGTGCACAGGTGCCCGCTGTGGCCGAGCGTGAATCCCTTCAGCCCGAAATGTTGGCCAGCACTGGCTCAGCCTCCACCACATTGAGATAATAGGCTGACTGTATGCGATGTTATATAGCTCACCACTTTTGACATGAAAGCAAAAAGTAAAAGGCTTGGGAACTCTATCGTTCAGAACTACATGACGGAAACACAAAAGCCTTTGGGTTGCTGGGAGTGTCTAAAGAAGCGTCGCGTCTGCGATCTTGGGCGGCCACAATGCAAGAAGTGTTGTGCGAGGGGAATAGATTGTCCAGGGTATGACAAGAAGCCATTAAAATGGCTACAGCCGGGGCAGACGAGGTCCAAAGGACAGCGCGCTCGGGATGAGTCGAATGCAGGTGCCCGACAACTTGCCTTATCTGTTTCATCGAAGCTGTTTTGCGAAACTACAGCGCTTCTAGAGGCTTTTCAATATTGTAAGTTATTGTCTTTAGTTTCAATCATCTTCATGTGCTCTGTAGCTAATAGCAGTATGCAAACGGTAGACAACGCCAATGTTTGTCCCGACATGGTAGCCACTGGCAATGGCTTACAGAGCGCCTTCTTTATACCTCTCAGTGCTGCTGCATACATGCCGACTGCAATAACAGAGAGCATGATTTGCATTGCACTTGGCCACCGGATTTTGCAATGTCGTGAGGCCTTCAATGATCCCAACCAACTTGTACTGGCAAAGAGGTTGCAAAGCCATCGAGGATCAGCCATTCGAGCTCTCTCAGAGGACTTGGCTAAGCCTGACCGCCATGCAAATGATAAGACTTTGGCTTCTATACTAACGTTCTTATTTTCTGAGGTATGTAGTTTTGTAATGTTAGTATTGCGATTCACGTGCTGAGCATCCTATTTGCAGATTCAGCAATCCATCTCACCAACATGGAGGCAGCATCATGATGGAGCCTATACAATTATCGAAATGCGCGGTGGAATGGCTCGTCTCATTTCATCCCATAAAACATTCCGCCATCTCTTTCAGTATTTTGTCCTGTAAGCACTTCAACATGTCGTCCTATCATAGGCAACTACTGACAGGGGTTGTTTACCCAGTACTGATGTGATAGGGGCTACGACATCACCTAACATCGAGGCAGTAAGTGCCCGTCGCCAGCGGGATCTTATACCTATTCTGACTACCTTGTACGGTGATGGAATATCTACCTCGCTGCCGTGCCCACCGGAACTACTGGCTACTATTATTCGAATCAATGATCTCCGTTCCAGGTGTAGCGTGATTGATGGCGCTGAAGACGATCTTCAGGTTGTTGCCTTGAAAGTTCTTGGAGAAATTAATTCATTCTCACCGGAAAACTGGGCCACCACAGTGAGGGAGTATCATAGCTCTGGTTCGGTTAAATGTACCTCTATTGTGAGTGGGAATGCTGTCCCACAACGACAAGCCAGCACCTGGGACTGGGAATGTGTCGCATCAATATTCCAGGCAGCGAATGCTATTTATTGCATATCAGCCCTTCTGGAACAAAACGAGCCGGCGTTCGGCACCCATACTGAAACTGAAGACATTCCCATTTTGAAGATGGCTTACTTTGCTCATCTTCTGGGTGATTTGAGGAGGATTGCTTCGTCGCAGCCAGATCAACTTAGGAAACTTGTCCTCTGGCCGTTAGTAATCGCTGGCATTGAGACAGACGCAGCACAAGAGGATGACCGACGCTTCATCACCGGGGAGCTTGAATGGATCAGCAGGGCGCTGGGCACGGCCGCTCCATTGGTAGCCAAAGATTTTCTGAAGCGACTCTGGCAGGATACAGGTCGTTCTCAAAGCAATGGAGTCAGGAGATGGGATAGTATCTTTGATAGACCTTATGTATTTGCAATCTAGTACTGCCATTTATACTGAACTGCCGTGGATATCAAGTCGAGGACATTGATGCAAGCATCGACAGTTTGTGACAGGACAAACATCCTGACATAATACCCCTAATTGTGAGCATCAGCTTGGCCCTTTGAGTCGCGATAAAAGTGCTGGTTGGTCGCCTTGGGTGCGCAAACATCAGCGCCTGTCGGTGGCGGAGTGCCAGGTCAAGAAAGTCTTGGCCAAAAATGTTTCCTATTTAGGCAACATTTTTGCAACGTCCAGCCAGCCGTATTCATCGCTTTCACATCTTACGCAGCTTGTAATTTTTTTTCCCAAGTCACAATTATTTATCCCAAAGCGAAACGGAGTGAACCCAACAAGGCGTATGCAATTTTTAGGCTGAGAATTTATCTCAATATAAAGAGCGACAATGATCAAGGAGCAGTTTCAATTTCGCTTCTTAGAACAGGCTTTTTATACAACAAAAACTTCAAGATAGCTTAACCAGAATACTGAAAGCTAAATATTCCTGGATCTTTTAACTCTAAACGTTGCCGTCCATGTTCTTCTCGCCTCGCCAACTCCTGGGGATCCTTACCAATGTCCAGGTAGTCGTCCAAGCAGCGTCGAACTCGTCCTTGTTCCGACCAGAAATTCTGGCAGATACCAATCGCGATGGTCATGTTAATGGTCTAGATGCCATTGATAAACATCTCTGGACCCAAAATCAGGGTGCCATATTCCTCCCGAATATTGGTGACACTCACCATCGCTGTCCTGGCGAAGATCTTACCGGCTGGCCCCTGAGTAACGCAGAACTGGCCTCTTGCCATGATGCGTCGGGGCATCTGTTGCTCACGCCCGAATATGCAGCTCCAATAATCACGATGCCATTGGAAGGCCTATCTCCCGCTGCTCAAGGGAGAATTTACACCAGTATTGGACGAGTTCGAATCTTTTGGCAGCATGGAAATGCCAAAGATGCCTCGCAGTGGGCGCTCATCGACGCGCAGTTCTCTTTTAATTCGACCAGTCTTTCTCAAGGACTTAGACTAGGCATCGACAGCCGTGAGCTTGTGGCCGATTCAACGGACTGGGATGGTACTGTGAGTGTATTCTTCGAGGTCACCGATGGCGATCGTGTTGGTACCGACTTTGTTGCAATGCGCCAAGCACCCGTCTTGGTTCATCATCATCTTCAGCGTCCAAGCGTCATCCTCAGCACAGCCGGAAACGAGACGACTTCGCCTTGGCAGGAAAGGTTTGTGAAGTCACTCGTTACAACAGTTGATGACCTGAATGACGATATTTCCGTTCAACTCTTCAACCAAAGTGATGACATCTGGGCTCAAGACTTCCTTGAGCCAGCGTATGCCAGTATGCCTGGCCCTGATGGCCCTATCTCTCTGCGCATTCTCCTTCGCTCGGCCCAATCCTCTAGGCTGGCTGGACGTCAAGTATTCCAGCAACTTCGGGGTAGCGGTATTGGCGGTTTCCAACCTGGTTTAGGATCAGGCTTCGGATTTGAGGAGATCAACTCGGGGGGCAATATCGAAACGATACCACCGTACACTTCAAAGTCTGGTGTCTCATACCGAAATGGCCGAGTGATCATGGGGAGACATCACGAAAAGTATCCTGCGAACTCTATGGTTCAATTTCTCATGTCTCAAGGTGCCCAGTCACCTCTTTTCCTGGAGACTGGTTGGCTTGCTATCGGTCATGTTGATGAAGTCGTTCAGTTTTTGCCTTTTAGGAATGAACTGGGCTTCACAATCGCAATTGCAGACACCAAAGTCGCATTTGATATGCTCCGAAGGGCACAGAAAGATGGCCATGGGTCAGCCACCGTGATTAGCTATAACGGAGACATGACGCCAGATCACGACGCTATTTTTCTCGATCCACGAGTGAAAAATAAAACAATATCTCAGCTTTTATCCGATAGTCACTTTCTTGAGGCAAACGAATACGCACAGCGACATATTAACTACAATCTGGAGCTTTTGCTACAAGATATCCCACTTGCGCGCGAAGATGTTATCCACATACCTGTACTCTGGAAGAACGTCACCTATCCTTGGCCATTGACGGATGATGGAATGCCTCCACGCCTCCACAGAGCTATGCCTGGAGAGATGCAGTTGAAGTCCTTCTTCCCGGAAGCCATTAACGGGCTAGTCTTGGGTCATGATTACATTGCACCGAAGCCATGGGGCCCAATGATTCAAGGAAGGGATATTCTTCAAGATGCCGTTGTGGAAGCTTATGCCCGAGCCAACATGACAGTGCATTTTATTGATGACTTCATGTCACACCATGTAAGAGGTGGCGAAGTTCACTGTGGTACTAACACGCTGAGAGAGACAAATGTGTCATGGTGGAAATAAAGTCATGGTGAGAGACGGTGCGAGCGATTATTTCTGGTCATCCAAATTTTATTTGTATATAGCTAGGTAGCTAGAAGGAACGACAGGGTACAACGAATGTGATGGATCCAGAAATTGCCTATATTGTGATGAATTGCCAGCATCCTGATACTTCTCTTGAGGCTCATAGTTGTGATGTAAGGATCTTAAGCCTCAACCCCAGCGAGAAGTCGCTGGAATCCACCATTGGCCGCAACGTCCTTCTGTAACTCAACCATGCGTTTCTGATCACCAGTGGGGTCCTTGGAGTCAGAGTCCAGGGTCCATTCAAGGAACTCGTTGGTGTAGTTTGGCTTGAACTGCTGATCCAGAACTCCAAGCCTCTGACCATACTTGGTTACCTTGACCCAATCACGTTGAACATTCTTCAAGTCCTTCGAGAAATAGGCAAAGCTGCGCTCAAACATCTTGCGGTTGAGTTCCGTGCCCATGACAGGCTTGAAGTCGACGTACTCGGCCCATGCCTTGTCAGGCTCGGCGAGGACAAAGTCGGTCGCCTTCTTCACAGCCCGCAAAAAGGCGCGGACTTTTTCTGGGTTCTGTTCAATGAAGGACTCATTTCCAATGTACAGAATGGTGCAGAAGCAGCAGCAGCCCAGCTCGGCAAGTTCATCAATGCGCAGCATCTGAACATCGGTCTTGGGGCGGCCCTGAGAGGTCAGCCATTCCTCAAGCTCAACCATCTGAACATTCTCCAGACCGATTCCGGCATCGATTTCTCGGCTGATGATGGCCTTGCTGACGTTCATGCCGCAGCGGACAGCAGTGTAGTCTGCTGGGGTTAGACCATAGTGGGAGGTAAGTTCATCAATCTGAATCTTGCCAAACTCTCCGACATAGCCAATACGCTTGCCCTTGAGCGAGCGGAAATCGGTGGTGATGCCCGAGTCATTGAGGTAGATGACACCGGTGAAAGGTTCATCCAACAGACTTCCAATGGACTGAACCGGGTAGTTTCGGGCTTTGGCCTGTATGGTATGAGCGCACAAGAAAGATTCTATTCGATTATTCATCCACTTACAGCCAAGGTATGAATCATGGCCTTGAATCCTAAATCGACCTTGCCGGATCCGATGATCTCGGTGACATCCTAATAGTAACCCTGTCAGTGCCAATATCATGAACAGTCTATGGGGCGACATACACTTGGGTCATTTGGTTCTAGCAAAGCGACCTTGATACCTTCTTGGGCGAAAAATCCTTTGGCCTGAGCCAGATAAAGCGGTGCGTGATACGCGGTGGCGTGCCTAAATACCAGTCAACCTACGTTACTACTCAACCTCGTGGCATGAATTGATCTAACCAGTTCGTCAAGAACGTGATCTTATCAGTCGCCATGATGGTTGATCGAGCAAAAGGCTACGTGGGTTAGTCTGCACACACACGATTAAGTAAGGGGAAGGGTATCCCAAGAAGCAGATTCTTTCGCTGGTATTATCCAGATCAAGTTCACCGGTATTTCTCAGAACAAATTGCCCCACCAGACACACCTCATCACCAAGAAGCAATCAACGGAGACCCAAAAAGCCCCGGACATACTTTCTGGCAATGAAACTGCAAGGCGGCGCAAGATGAACACCCGGTTGCTTGCTCAGTATACGTTACCTCGATCATTGGATATGTCCATTGCGATAAGTGTCATGGCTCCTTGGAGGCGAGCCTCGTACCAATGGTTTGGTGTTGAAGATGCGAATCTGTTCAATTGATGGAAGTGGATTACGAGTAGAAGAAAGTTTGTGAAGAGGAAGATCTGATAAGTGTCATGAGAGTGATGCGTAGGGCTTTATACCCCTCACTGTTTGGTGGGTATATTCATGCACGATGACTGTACTTGGCATCATTGGCTTCTTAGATAGGATGCAAATGCGACACTGAATAGCCTATTAAACCTGCAATAGCCGAATAATACATGGTGCCACAACAAGGAGAAATTAGTGCAACTGACCCCGTGTGCTTGTTTCGCAGGTAAAGAATCGCTTGTATTGTTGTTATCCTAGATATGCCTCAACTGTAATGATTCTCCGCCATCGCTGCTCCCGCAATCCAAACCCGTTGAAATAAATATGTCCTACACCATCAACCGTTCAAATGTCTTTCTTGACAGTGTAACATGATCGTTTGGGATATGAGATCTGGATGCATAGACTCTGTGCAAAAGTAAAGGCCGGGGCAATAACAATCCTGGAATCGAAAGAGCTGAAGCCTGCAGCCTGGTTCCCCAAAAAGAGGCATGCCAGATGTTCGTGTCGTCTTATTATGGACAAGATGCTTGTTGGAGGCGTTTCCCATCTCGTTATCCAGCCTTTCACGAGACAGAAAAGGCGGAAGGCATGCTTTTGAAAAGCTTTCTAGCTTGCTGTGATATAAATAAACTGGAAGAAAGGGCCGTGAAGATTTTCTTGCAGCGCTTCGGTATTCGTGTGCTATCATCTGGCCATGTTCGTTGTTCAAGAGGAAGTTTACGCAGACAATAACATTCTCCGGAGGTATTTGATTGAAGTAGTTTGTCCAATGCCGCTCTCGTTCAATACTGCTCGCTGTTTGACACCGATCTTGCTGGGGAGGTATGTATGCACAGGACTGGGCACGTCCTGGGTTGACCAGGATAGTCATAGGGTAATAAAGACTCCCCAGAGCAGTGATGACGGCAATCTCTCCAGAGTCTGGGAAGGCATTGATCCAGATAATAGGTGCGGCCATGCTGAAATTTATTCGCTCGATATTCGTTCCAATGTCGCTTGCGTGATAAGATGCTTGTTTTAGGCGAAATGAGAAACGAGTGGTAGTAAATGCCGCCTTTCGGTAGCGAGTCTAGCCCAAGCCGAGCAAAAGTCTTTCCGTGACGTCTGAGATGATGAGCTTGTTATGGTTTATAGTTAGTTGTAATCTGAAGCCCGTTTTAAAAATGACAAATTCGGCATAGGAATGAATGATAACAAGTGTCATAAAGCGAGTAATACCACAGTAAGGGCCAACAATGTATGTAGATGTTGGATATTGGGATCCCACCGAATTATCTATAGATTCATTTACGGGCGAGCCTTCACTTTCTTATCGTTCAATAATCACCTCCTTCCATGAAGAATGGAGACTAGGCGGTAGTGATGGACCGGCCAAGTTTATTCACCATTCCCAGGGTAGTACCTGTCGATGCCAAACAGTCGCCCCAGTCCAACAAACGAAGACCCTAAGATGCAGTGTTTTCATCTAGTTTAGAAGTAAGAAACTCTTTATTTGTCATAAAAACGCGTGCCATTCCCAGGCGGCCTCAAAAAAGTCCTACATGCTTGCAAAGAAACCCATAACCCTCTTTCAAAGCTTGCTTGACCATCTCATTCTCCCTGTGCTGGCGATAAAGATCGAATAGGTGTGGTACATCATCCAATATCCTCAACTCTGAGTCAATTCCCCGAGCTTGCAAAGACTCCCACATTCTCTCGGCCTGGTGCCATGGAATGAGATCATCCTCTCGAGGATGAATGATGAAAGTTGGGGTGGTGTATTGACCAACACGGGCCTGAGCTAAGGGACTCACAGCAACAATTTCTGCCTTTGAAGGAGCGGGTGGCTTCTCCCGTGTTTGTTTGTTTAAGCCGTTGAGCAGAACATGTAGAGTTTGGCCATGCCAGTTCATGTGCAGCACAAGCCGACTACGTGGATCACTTGGTGCCATCCATCCACCATAAGCACGCTGTGCCGTAGAAAAATTGTAGGCGGTGATTGCCCGATCATTTACTGCTTCCCAAATTCCATCGTCCAGTTCATAACTCAATTGATCATCTGCGGTGTCTTTGGTCTCCGAGCCAGCAGGGATGTTGGGCTTCATCCAAAAATTGTCTTCATAGTCAATGGGACAGTAGAAGGCGAGAATAGCATCCGGAGCTTGGATCCCGATAGAAGGGCTGTTCCATGCCAGAGACATTGCCAGATGTCCACCCGTAGACCAACCAACAGCCACTACCTTGTTTCCATCCACGTGGACATCAGGCCGCAAAAGCTGTAGCTTTGGAAGTGTGGTTCTAATCCAGGCGAGGGCATCACGAACATCAGTCATGGGACCATCACGAAGTGTTGTTTCAGGGCAAAGTCTGTAATCCACACTGATCGGAAGAAATCCCTTATCTAAAAGTAGAGTCGTCTGTTCCGGCCGCACATCCTTGCGGGAAAGCATGACATGTCCACCTCCATGAATCATGAGAGCTGTATACCTATTAGTATTGGAGCCTAATCCATATTTGAGTACTTACCGACAGGGCGAGATCTCCCGCTAAACTCCATATCAGAAGGATAATAGATATCAGCAAGGAGATCCAGGCCATCGACGGTCTTGAAAATCATGGTTTGCTGCAAGGAAGTGTTATTGATGCCTTTCAAATTGTCGTCAAGAGTCATACTGGTATCTATTATGGGTACCGCATCAGATGGAGAAGCCGTGATCACCTTGATCATGTCCGATTCCTGAGAAGCACCTGTGCTCCAATCAATCCACTTGAATCCAGCAGCCCTCAGATCTTGAGCCCAGTGCTGTTCATTGACCAGCGGGTGGTCTCGTCCATCCTTAAAGAGCCACCAGCCATCCAAAAGGCCGAAGACAAGATCAAACCAATAAAGGTTTCGTGTACCTTCCACCAGACAGAGTATACCGTCAGGTCTTAGCATTTTACGAATGTTGGTGGTGGTATGAACAAGATCCTGCGTGGCATGGATGCAATTAGTAGAAAGAATTATATCGTAACCGCCAATAAACTCGGAACTGATGCTTTCCTCAATATCGATCACCGCGTAGCGCATGAAAGACCACTCGGAAAATTTCCGACGGGCATTTACCACAAGCGACGACGAAATATCGGAGAAGGTGTACGAGAATTTGTAGCCCAGCTCAGAAAGCGCCCGAGTCAGATGCTGAGTTGTGCCGCCTGTGCCAGCTCCTATTTCGAGAATCTTAATCTCACGAGTACCGCCAAAGCGCTTCACAACAGATGCCAAATATTTGGATAGTAGCATTGATATAGCCTTAAACATTGGTGCATTTTTGTAGACATCTTCCAGGCATTCGCGTGTAGTAGAATCGCGAAATAGCAAGGCTAGAGGATCAGCCTTTCCCGAAAGACAATCTGCCATTCTGTGCCCAGTTGCATGAAGAAGCTTGGTTTCTGATGTGTGTTGCGGATATTTCTCAAGCATTTCGGTATAAAGAGCAGATGTCGGGATTGATGAAACTGGAATAGCAGATCGTCGGAATGTACTATTGCTGTCTTGAACTATCAAGCCGGAGTCTTCTAGAATTCTGTATAGCTGAGAGACGAGCTTTTTGTGCTTTGGGAGATGGTCTATTGATGGAATTTTTTCGCCGGGTTCCATTGAGCGTAGTGAACAGCCCAGGGAAGAAAAGGATTCCACAATGTATTGTGTGACAAGCTTAGATTGCAATGTGTAAACGTTGGAATAGAAGTTGGCAAACCCGGTAGCCTTTGCAAAGTGGTCAAAGGTAGACTTTGTTTCAGTAAAGCAGTCTTTGCTAATAGAGGCGAAATGATTCTTCTCTTCAGTTTCCTCCCTATCGTTTTGTGGTCGCGCGATGCCTGGGTCGTTGATGCTGGGATCTTCAAGAGTAGGTTTCGATCCCTTTGGTTCCTTGACTGACTGGTCACTAATGGCCTTCTTTTCGGGTTGAATAAGCCGGCAAAGAGAAACAATGTCGATACAATCCTGAAACTGCACCTGTGATATACTCGTATTGAAGCGTTTCTGTATCTCTGGCAGAACTTCAATAGCCAGCAATGAGTCAACACCAAGTTCACTCAAGATGGATGTTGGCTCAATCTCTTCGATTGGGATTTCCATGATTTCACTAAACATCGCTTGGACCAAATGGATTAGGCTATCTTTGGGACTGATGCCTGATCTTACTTGGTCTCGTTGGGGCATTAGACTCGACTTGTTTATAAAATCGGCATTCCGACCTCGGGATTTTTGACTTGCTGGCGTAGTGACGCATGATGTATATGCCGAATCCTTACTTCCTTCATCATCTGAGTCTGTGATATTACTTGTACCACTGCCTGAAGGGCGCACAACAGCAGTGTCAAGTTTGGATAGATTTCTCGCAAGATACTTGTAAGGCACACTCCTGAAACTGGCCCCCATAATTGCCACGACTAATTCCCTGGAGTTGGCATCGTAAACATAGATGTCGCTCATCAAATTGACTTTAGATGCCTTTTCGTATCGCGTGTATACTATCCAGCTTGGAGGTCGGTCTCGGCTTTCCATAAAGAGCGAAGATAGTGCAATCTCTTCAACAGCATTGCAAATGAAAACTTCGTCGCTCTGTCGCGTGGACAGACAGTTGACATGGATCCCTGCAACTTGAATGAAGCTATCCAGAGTAACAGGATCAGTCAAGCCAGTATCGACACCATGAGGTCGGTCGGTCGTCACGGTGACGGTTCCGACGGCCTCATTTTCGGAGGCTCTGATGCTATTAACTTGACGATAAAATGATGCATATTCTACAACATCCGCAAACAGTTTGTAAATCATCGGACCGCTGATACCGTACGCTGAGGGCAGACTTTGAACTCGATCAGCATGGGAGATGCGGGTAATACGGTTCAGCAACTTCCAGCGACTTAAAGAAACAGCGTCATTTTTCGGTACCAAGCTCAAATTTCCTCTGGCATATTCCGTCTCTCCACCCTCCGAGATACTCTTTTTGTCTTGCTGGGTAAACACAGTAAACTCCCATGAGTCTTGGGAAACTATGACAAGACGAAGATACAAATTATGATCGCCAGTAAGTCCAAGAGGATGCGACATGACCAAGCCTTCAATGTATGGAAGCTTATCGGACCCCTCTCTGGGGTCTGAAACAAACATTGCACATCTGGTTGCCAGTTCTGTGTACATGGCGGCTGGGCAAAGGCATTGGCCAGTAACAACGTGTCCTCGAACAATAGAATCAAATGTTGGATGGGTTCGATCCAGTGAGAAAAGATATCTCCCATCAGATAAGTCTTTCTTCACGAGATTCACCAACTTGGGCTTGAAGGCTGATTGAGTAGGAGGCTCGATGGCCATAGATGTTGAACGTAGCTTATTCTCAATCCAGTGATGTGTGTCCTCAAACTGATAAGGTGGTATATTCAGGCACTGGAACCGATGGTTTGACGAACGATGGAATGGCCAATAAACCGCACCGCTTCCAGATTTCCATATTTGACAGGCAGTATCAGAAAGCTTTGACATAGCATCAGTGTTTCCCAGATCCATGGCCAGAAAGGTGTCCTGCCTGTCCTGTTCTCTCGATAATCTGCGTGTCATGGCAATAATTGGCGATGCTGATCCTGCTTCAAGCCATACTGCTGATGGTAGACGAGTAAAAATTCGGTTTACTGCTTCCCCAAAATAAACCGGTTGACGAGTATGCTGCACCAACTGCTCGGCGTTAAAGTCCAGCCATGAAACATTGCTAGAGCATGTCTCGATATGGATTCGAGGGGGCTGTATAGCAATTGACTCGGCAATTACGCTAAGGTCCTTCAAGATGCCATCTGCCAGATATGAGTGATAAGCGTGCGTGTTGTCAAGTCGCTTGATCTTCAAGCCACGACATTCCTTTTCCAACACTTCTATAGATCTCAAATCACCAGCGAGGACGAAACTTCGAGGGCCGTTGTAGCATGCTACATCTATCCGACACGAGTTCGAAGAGTTCACAAGATCGACCAATTCTTCCATCTCTGCACGACTGCACTCGACCGATAGCATTCCACCTTGTTCTAGGCCCCAGTTGTCTCGGATGAGACGAGCTCGCCCAGACACCAGACGGAATGCATCTCGTAGAGAAATGGAATCAGCCACGCAAAGGGCTGCTAATTGACCAAAGCTGTGGCCAATCAAAGTATCAATCTCAATTCCACAGTCAATCCAGCTTCTGGCGCAAGAGATTTGCAGCGAGAGAAGCATACAATGAAGGGACACGATATCATCCATATCCCTTCCAACAAACAGTGAAGGGACAATATTTGGCAGCCCCAAAGACTGGCAAATGTTGTCACATTCGTCCTAACAAAACTTTAGCATAGTCTATTCCGCTGTTCTTGTTAAATCTTACCAGATGTTTGCGAAGGATGTCGCAGCTGTCATACAACTCTTTGGGTAGAAATACCCTACGGCCGGTTTGGCCGCCAAAGCAGAGTACGACTGGAAGCTTTCTTCTCTGCATTGATAGATTGGTAGAATTTAATCGCTGCTCTTTGAGCTCCAAGATCAGTTGCTCTGCGTCAAATGAAGTGAAAGCAAGACGGTGTTCAAAGGACGGATCCTGCCTCCGGTTGACATTGTACGCAAAGTCCACAAAGTCCAAATCTCTTGCAGAAGTAAGATACCTCTCCAAAGCACCAACATATGAATGAAGGCTCTTGGCAGACTTGGCTGAAATCAGAATTGGGTATGCAACTGAACCAATGGTTTTTGTCTTTGGTACTGACGGTTGTGATTTTCTGAAGCTAGGAGCATGTCCTCGCAGAATAATCGCCGCGTTGCTACCAGATGCACCATAATTATTCACCAAAGCCACATGACGATCAGATATCCAAGGCTGGGTGACTTTAGGAACTACAATACGGTCTGACAATGAGCTGTTGATACGTGGACTGAGCGTATTAAAATTCGCCTGCTTGGGAATGATGCCATGGTGCAGCATAAGAAGCGTCTTTATGACACTGGCGACACCTGAAGCAGCTTCAGTATGGCCAATGTTATCTTTAACTGAGCCGAGAAACAAGACTTTGTTCCGAGCATGGCCAGTAAGTGATGTGCGAACGCTTTCATACTCTGTGGGGTCCCCCACGGGCGTACCTATGAAAATGTGAGTTTTTGGTATTCAGGACATTAGAAGATTACTATAAATTAACGAATGACTTACCAGTACCATGTGCTTCAACATAAGTAATCTCCTCTGGTCTTATCTGTCCAACGGACAACGCTTTTCTGTATACTAAACTCTGAGCTTGGGAACTGGGTGCCGTAATGCTGCTACAGCTAGAGCCCTGGTTGACGGCGGTACCAGCGATGACTCCGATGATCATATCATTATCTGATACTGCCTTGGAAAGCTTCTTCAGAACAAGGATGCCAGCGCCCTCACCCCTACAATATCCACTGCTGGCTGCGTCAAAAGCTCTCGATGCACCATCGAGATTGAGAAAGGACCCAGCGGCGAGGTTTCGGTACATATTGGGACTTGTCATAATATTAACCCCTCCAGCCAAAGCCATGGCGCATTCATCATTTAATAGTGCCTATGAAATGATATTAGCTTCTGTAGCAGTCGACTTTTGTGAATTGGACAACTTGCCCTACATGCTGTATGTATAGCGACGGAAGATGATGAGCAAGCCGTATCAAGGACGATTGAAGGCCCAGCCCAGCCAAAGTAGTGACTGATCCGACCACTGACGAAAGCTCGCAAAGTACCTGTTGTAGAAAAGGCATTTGCTGCTTCACTTGCAACATTATCTTCATAATCAGCTCCCACAACGCCGATATAGCATCCCACATCAGTCTCGCGTTCCTTTGGAATAAGGCTGAAGTAACCAGATGATTCTAGCGCTTCATATGCCACTTGCAGAGCAAGACGCTGTTGTGGATCCAGTGATTTTGCCTCTCGGCCGGACATGCCAAAGAATCGATGGTCAAACGCACCAGGCTTTCTAAGAAAGTTTCCCCAAAAGTCTAGAAGGCTAGGCTCTCGATGAATGGCCGAAGAATCGAACCTGTCAGCCGGAAGTTTGGAGACAGAGATGCTACCAGAGCTTAGAAGCTCCCAAAACTCCTGCAAACAGTCGGCATTCGCGAAGCGACAGGCCATGCCGACAACGGCGATTTCCTCGATGTTTCCATTAGAACTAGAGATTTCCAAGTTCTCCTTATCCATATTACTAGCTCCAGAATATGCTCTGCTAGACTGTAGAGAGAATGGAATGCAAAAGTCGGCACCCAAGGTGACATACTTTACGCACTCACGAGGTACATCGGCCACGGTCATCTTCACCGTCTGGAACCAGTGAGCACGTTTGCATAGAATAGAGTCTATAGCAATCTCATGCAGCAAACCAGTGGCTACAATGTCTGCATCCATAGTAGACCTCAATGGCAGATGAAGGAGTAGCTTGTCAGCACTGGGAAGCTGAAGATTAGGGTGGTTGAAACACATTTTTTTGAGTCCCTCGGCGGCTTTTGTTTGCTTTTCATGGTGATATGACCCATTGATATTCATGGCAGTCACCGAAATGTTATTTTTACTAAGCTGGTAGTTGAAAGCAGCTTGATGACGGTTTGGCAAAACAACTGTAAGCGTACGATCATCAGTTACACACGATATATAGGCCTGTTTTGAGATTGTTAGCAAGATCGCATATGGGGTCGATGGTGGATGAACAGCTCAGTGAGGCAAACTTACACCCGTGAAAGAGTCAAGACACGTTTCCAACAAAGCTCGATCTTCTGGCGTCTTCCATTGTAATGAGAACGCGGTAACCCTATCTTGAGGAGCTTGCGCGGTATCCTGGGCATCAACGATGAGGCCTATACAAGTAGCCAGACGAATGCTGTTGGAAATGTATTCAGAAAACTCATTCCAATTGCTTGAACAGGCAAAAGAAGCAGCCGTCAGGAAACCAATACCGAATCCTTGAGCCACCTGACAGTTGAGTAAACCAGTATCATCCCCACCTCTTTCAGCGACATCCAACGCCTGTGATATAATAGTCAGAGGAGCTAGGTGTGTATTTTGAAGTCGAGTAGGATCGAGCAGCCCATCTCCTTTTGCAAATGCAGCAAGTTCATTGAGTATTTCTTCCCCGGAGAAGTTCGGTTGAGCAATTTCACGTTGAGCAATGGTCCATAGCGAGGGGAGCTGTATTAAGGTCTTTCTCACGAAGCTGGTATTTTCATTTCCAAGGAGCTTTGATTGGAGGCCTGAAAGACTTTCGAGTGTCCAATTGGTCACCTGAGTACCAAAAAGGGCAACCTCGATAATATCTCTCGCCTGATCGGAAGGCATTTTGCCGAGGCAATTCCTTATAAGCGGCGAGATTGAAGTAGTAGTCTGGGAGATGCAGTCACGCGTTAACAAGTTTCAAGGCCAAACAGATCTAAACAGTAAAAAAACTCGTAGATCAAGCTTTCGAGTCATAACACATGGTGTTAAATCGCTCGTTGTGCAATAGATCCGGCCATACCTTTCGTCACCTTACCGCCAAGGTCGTCTCAAGCAATGCAGCTAGAAAGGCGTATACTCGCCCTCTCTGATCTGACGAACCACGGTTTTTTTCAGTAGAAAGGGCGTTTCTAGTGTTGAAAACTGAATTTACTGATGCCAAACTTGTGATTTTGTAAAGGATAGATATGACCTAACAACCCCAACCTCTGACCCCATTATTCTTCTCCTCGTGCTACGACCAACATCGAAACCAGCCGTGATTACATAAGATATCGTCTCTACATATCATTGGGTAGATGAAGTGAAACACAAGGGTCTGCGTAACTGGCCTGATTTGACCTGTTGAGTCTCTTCATCCGATCTTTACATGGCGCGCTACTGAATCTGCCTCGAACATGTTTGGTGGTTGGCGATCGTGCATCTTTAATTTATTATAAGAACTAGCGCTATGTCAAGATCTACTAACAGTCCAGATTAGTGTCCAACGCGAACACCATTCCATCTCCATGACACACGGGCCCAGCGGACGGGAGATGGATCGACCAGCGGCGGGCCGGCTTACCGCATAGAAGCACGGGTAGCACCAACAAATGGAGGGCACAATACGCTGGATCCTAAAATGTATGAAATCCGAAGATCCTGACAAGGGAAGATGCCACACATACACGATGTGGAAACTGACTGGTCCCTTCTAGAAGCTTGGTTAGGTCCCATTCGACTACGATTCCGATCCCAGCGTGGACACCGCTCCCAGAGCAGCCAACACGATGTTCGAGCATGGCGAGTTGTATTCCGACGGCTTGACAAATTGAGGTGTCGGGCTGTTGCCCTTGCCCAACAGAATAAGCGATTTTGTGCTTTGGTTAAACATGGGCCAACCGATGCTGCTCAACCCTGACGATGGATTTTGGACAAACGAGAACCAAGCGTGCTGCATCAGCTTGGTGAGCTTTTTCTGGTCCGCAGATGCTGGCAGACCGCTCACATCCTCTGAGGCGCCAAAGATCATGTGCATATCTACGCCGTGATACGCACCGCTGCCAGGATACAGGCGCGTATTGTTCCAGTCAGCAAAGTAACGATACGCCCACGATGGCACACCATAACTTCGACGAGACGACACTTGGGAGGAAACAGGGCATGTGAAGGATTGAAGCAGAAATGCCGCCACTTGTTCGACAGTTGGGACAATCCCGAGGGCGAAAATTGGAATACGATAATACCCGTCCTCGTTATTGTTGTTGCCAAACAAAATAGGCACTTTTGCGAAGCTTCCAGACGCCGTCAGGCCAGCATAGTCTGTGAACATGGTTTCGTTATCGGGAACGGGCCAAAATGCAGGGATGGACCTCAGCACACTGTTGCTCTGCGATGGCTTTATCGCGGCGGCAGCGGTCTTGATGGCATTCCAGTCAACCTTGCGCACGCAAGCTAAGACATCGTCGGCGTCAGCACAACCAACAGCAGACACTATAGTCTGCCAGTTGGTCGAAGAAACATCGAGGGTGTTCCCCGGGAAGCTGAAGACGGTCCCAGAGTGCGCGATAATTCCCTTAGCAATCGGATCATTCTTGTATGCGTATGACCAGTAATCCACCGCCACGCCGCCAGAGGACTGACCAGAGATGGTGATCTGGCTTGGATTCCCGCCAAAGTGTTGAATGTTGTCTCGAACCCACTCGACGGCAGCTCGCTGGTCGCGAAGGCCCACGTTCTGCGGCTGGCCCGGAATGCCTGGGAACCCAAAGACATTTAGTCGGTAATTGACAGTGACGACGACGATGTCTTCTGCATCTGCAAAATATTTGCCATTGTAAAAGGGACTGTCCGTGTTTCCAGTCGTGAACCCTGTAACTCAAAGTCAATATTGACGAATACCGTGAACCGCTATTGTTTCAGTGCTGCTTACTTCCACCGTAGAAGAAAACCAAGACAGGCTTGTTCGCTTTCAGTGAGTTCCTGGTTGTCTTAGACCAGATGTTGAGGGTCAGACAGTCCTCGCTTTGAGGCGTTCCAGCCGCTGAGGTAAAGTAAGAAATTATCCGATGTGCCTGGGGTGTGAAGTCAGGGTAGTCGACTGGTTTCGAAGGCGTCAGAGGGCAATCGTAGCCGTAATGAGACGCCTCGTAGGGCGTTGAGCCGTTCAACCTCTGCGGCGGCGCAAACCGCAAATCACCAACTGGAGGTTTCGCATATGGAATTCCCAGATATTCGACAACGCATGATGAATTGGAAGCCAAGTGCCCTGTAATAGGGCCGTTGGATGTGGAAACGGTGATGAACTTGCCGGTATCACAAGATGTGGACGGCAAGGCCGCGACAACAGATGCACCGAGAATAAGCACCGCCCATTCGGTCAACAGCGTTGGACAATCCGTGATGAGCCGCATTATGAGGTTCTTATGATACAAATGGTGTGCACTACTTTACATTCAGAGGAACGGCTCTGCCAATCGCGGGGGGATCAAGCCCCGTAAATACTGAGACACGGCGAGCGTCCGTCGCTACGGCACGGCACTGGAGTATGGTGGTACAGAGATACACACGGCAAACGGCACATGCGTGTGGAGCAGGATCTCTGTGCAGAAGTCCTTGCTTAGATGCAGATTCAATCATTCAAGTCTTGGCTGAACAGACATCAAACAACATTGAGCTGATCGCTTCCAATCACGGAGCCAAAGACGGGGGGGTGACTCGAGCAGGGCATGTTGGACCATTATGTATAATCCTCAGCTCAGATTTCTAATGATTCGAACGGCGTCTTTAGCTTCGAGAATTTCACCGCCGGCATAATTTCCATCACATATTGATGCCTTGTCAAGGAGCTGTGCCAGGGTTTCTCACCCCGGCAATTCGCAGCGGCCCCACGCCCACTTGTGTTTCCAATCCAGGTTCCAAAATCCTTCTATTAAATTGAATTGCATATTGAAGGGCGACGGACATTTCGATAAGCGCTTTGTGTGCGTATGGGCGTACGCAATTGCCGAAAGGGAGTGTAACCATGCAGTAATTCCCACGATACCCTGACTCTCATCGAGCAGAACTTTGAGGGATGCTCCCCCCCCTCGCTCATAGTTGATCACAGAAAGACCGAACTTCGGTCACATTCCAGAAAAGTCTGCTGCATCCTCATGGCGTCACATTCATGCCAACAACTCCCTGTCAGCTCCACTGATCCCCCGGATGCTAATTCATCAAATTGGACAAAATGCAGGTCAGACTCGCCAGGGGCAGGCCGTCTACAAGTGGTAAAGGACGGGTAGACCTAGAGACATCCGTGCTCTCATCTGGCGACACTGAAGAATGCGATCTGCCCTTGTTCGAAAAAAGAGTGGCCGATTTTTCTCTCTCTTTTCCTTCTTACTTACACGTTAACTTGCAGGCAAGGCGACAAATACTTGTACATATCGGCGATCGACTCGAAAAGTCGCATGCATTCGAAGCTGCTTCGGTAGTGTCGAATTTCGGCCTCGGGTTCTCTTTTTTTGTTTGCCTACTTTCTCGTACATGATTATCACCCTGAATCAGCAGGCCAAATTAATAACGCACACCGACTTACTCTAGAGAAATGCCTTCTGGTCCCCGACATTTGGATGCGAGTTCCTGCATCTAACCGCGCGCCACTCTGTGATGGGGCCGAAGGGGATGGGCTTTCCCACCGATGGGGTGGAGAATCATGGCTGGAAGCTGTACATTACGTCGCTGGTCATGATCATAACAGCAGGGCTGTTTGTCATTGCAAGATGCGCAAGTCGCATTTACTTTTACAAATTCGGATGGGATGATGTCGCCATCACCGTATCGTTGGTCAGTCCATCCTTTTACCTCCTACTAACCTCACTGTCTAACATTTACGCTTAGGCTTCATCCATTGTTCTCTCGGTTGCGATACAGCTGGCTGTAGAAAATGGCTACGGTATGCACAAGGCCGACCTTTCGACAACGGAACTCAGAGCGGCCTTGAAGTTCTTCTTCATTGCCCAAGTCCCATACAAAGTTACCGTCTGTCTCAATAAAGTGTCGGCCATCCTCCTCTACCTACGTATCTTTGTTACTCCCAGATTCCGAATCGCTTGTTTCATCGTCACATGTCTTGTTGTCAGCTGGAGCATCGGCGCCATCGCATCAACGATTTGGCAGTGCAGCCCGATTGCAGGTGCTTGGAACTCATCGCTGCACGCCAAATGCATTAACTCGGGCGTCTTCTGGGTGGCCTATGCTGTCATGAACGTTCTCACAGATGTCATCGTCCTAGCGCTTCCTATCCCGCTCATTCTTTCACTTCAACTTAAGATGCGAGATAGGTTGATGATTTGTGGCCTTTTCTTGATGGGTGGTTTGTAAGTATACCCACCCCTCTGCTGGTACCAGCCATATTGTGTAAGGCTTCCAAACTGACACAGATGCAAAGGGTCACTGTGACATCCATCCTACGGGCCGCCTCCGTACAGGATTCTATTAAAACAAAGTCAGATATCACATGGAACTTCATCGATAGAGGCATGTGGACGATCATCGAAGCCAACGTGGGCATCATCAGCGCCTGCCTTCTCGTTCTCAAACAGCCCTTGGCTCAGATATTCCCTACCATGTTTGCTTCAACCCCGAAACGCTCGTCATATTACGAGCACTCTACCAAAGTAGACCTTAGTTGCCCAAGACTGTCAATTCAGCGGTCACATCCTGGCATGTGGCGTGGCTCGATGCAAGCCTGTCGATCAGTCTACATCACCGGACCAGGATCACCAGGCAGAAGGAGGAGCGACGAGCAAAACATCTTTCGCGACTTTGAGACAGGGCCGGGCCGGGATAGCCCTTGTTTGGCTGGGCAACATGGCATTTCGAAAACGATTGACCTAGTGAGAACATCATTTCATCAGGCTCCTGGTAGCTATGATAGTTCAAATGAAGATCAATACAGATTCGGATGATAGAAGAGCACGAACTGTTGTTAATTTACTTATTGCATCTTCATCTTATAAATTCTTGTAGTAAATACTCTATACTCTTCCTCCCGACCCTCTTACTCACGATCACAATCTCATTAGGGATGAACTACGTATGTCTTCACTGCCTAAAAACGCGTGGAATGATGCAGTGATACTGAGTAGTGAATTATATTAAAGTCTAGTCTTCTCGCCTCCGTATCGCGACATCACAATTGAGCTCAAAACATTTCCAGACAAGGTGTAAAGGCTGGCATCGATAAACCTCCACTCTTCGGCTGTGAGGCAATCTTCAGTAATAAGTCGCTGAATCTCATCGTCTATCTCTGTTTCAAGTTGCAGCTGAAGAGCATATGCCATTGAAACCGCTGCATCGTTTGACCGCAACTGCATGAGTTTCTTCATAACGTCAACTGTGTTGATGAGATACAAAACTTGACCTGTTTCGTGAGCCTTGTTTTCCTTATACCATGATCCCAAGTCATTTGCAACGGACACTTGGTCCGCCCATAAACGACAGTACGTTGCCAATTGCGGACTGTTCAGATCTATTGAACAATTCAAGCTGAATGCAATGGAGCATAGAACATAGCTAAATTTCCCGTTAGCTCACGTGGCTCTAAATATGATAGTGAGAGTCTCTTACTCGGCTGCTGCATCCTCATTTCGGTATAGCAAAAAGTCACCCATGTTCTTATATTCTTTTGGTGGGAGTGGACGTGAAAAGAAAGCCACCATGGCATCCAACATTTCATGTCCAGAATTATTGCCTGAATCATGGTCCAACTGCTTAATCTCTGCCATTATTTGGTCAATAAATTGGACAAGGGAAGATCTGCTCTCTTCTGTAGGCGTGAATCCTGACTTCATACGGTTGATGAATTGATCATGTACCATGTTGAACTGATGCTTGTCAGTATATATGCGAATAATCACCCACGCACGTGTTAACCCACCGAGTTCATATCATGCATTTCCCAGAAATCTAGCATAAGGTTAGGAGGTTATCTAACAGTGAATTTAGGTTCCCGTACCATCGAATACAAAGATGAACACCATGAGAGCTGCCAAAAGTCTGATGCGCTGCTCATCGGCTTCAGGAAAGAAATATATTGGGAACTTTGCCCAGCCGTCTTCTACACTCCCGTCGAGCTCTTGGCGGGCGATTTCGGCAATGGAAACTCCTGATTTGTGTACCAGCTGCGCTGTCGCATCTGTCGCAAAATGTTCGAGGAGTGTTTTCGTTGTGTCAATACACAGCTGCCAGTACTTAGTTTGGCGACATGAGAGGACCCCAGAAGCCCATGGAAGCTGGGCGCCGATGGGATCAATATTAATCCCATGGTCACTTCGAGTGGCTGGACCTCTCTCTCGGGATATGCCCATCTGCAGCAGCTTTTCTGACTGCAAATGGTCGTTCAGCTTCAGCTGAGGTAGTGCCAGGTACTGTGAGCGCCCATGCAAATAGTCATAGGCATAATGCACGGGGAATTGATACTTCTGATCCAGGACAGAACTTAGCCCCTCTGGCAAATTGTTAGCTGGAGAAAATGGAGAATGTTTGATCTTATGTTGGGGTTCTCTACCTTTCACAGAACGTGCAGTTCTGGTCGAATTTCCACTCATTTCTGGAATGAGCATTGAAAATCACTCCCTTGGCGTGTTTATTGGGCAAAATCTAGATACGCATGAATCAATGGCCCCAATACACGAAGGGTAAATGAAGTTAAACGGCCACCATGCCCCCTCTTATATATCTAGTCGCTTGGACAGAGAGACAATGTTTATGCCACAACAAATTCACGAATGTTCCGAGCAACGTAACATCTCATGCATTATAGCTATTGTCAAGTAACTTCATGGAGCTTAGCCAAGCCCGAAGGTGGTTAGCAAACGCTCTAAATAGTGCAAGTGGCGGACACTGGCGCAGCAATAGAAGGTGTTTCTAGCAAGGAAACTGGTGTTCAGCTGTTAGATATTTTGAGTGAATAACCCGGCTTATTTGACTATCATCGAAGCTCTGCTAGATCTAGTTAGCAAATAACTGTCAATCGTCGGC
The DNA here is from genome assembly GCA_004303015.1 of Cladobotryum protrusum. Taxonomy (NCBI): domain Eukaryota; kingdom Fungi; phylum Ascomycota; class Sordariomycetes; order Hypocreales; family Hypocreaceae; genus Cladobotryum; species Cladobotryum protrusum. Next base: position 5,383,802 of record RZGP01000002.1, on the reverse strand, counting down.
TTCGCCCTGCATCCTCTACCCTATCCCATGTGTCACAAAGATTGTGGATGGTCAGCCAAATTGGTGGCGGCGCCGCTCTGTCTCTTCGTCCGTTGAATATGTAGCATCTAAACTCAAAAGATTACTCATGCAAAGTGCACGGCCAGTGACTTGATTCTAAGCCCTTTATCAAGCTCGTTCAGCCGCGCCGCTACTGCGTTCCACAGCACCTCATTGGCATTTTCCCAGTCAATCATTCTTCTCTTTTCCCTGTTGTATCGCTGTTTCCCTTGCTTCTCTTCTCTATATGTGCTCTGTTTAATTGCCTGTTGACCATAAAAGGCGTCTGTAAACTGGTAGGTACCTTGATCCCAGGGCCAACCTCACATATGCCGGCTCGCCTCCTAAATCGTATTCCCCGTGAGGATCCAACGAGACGTAGTTCTTTTCCAGAGCGTTAACACTCTAGAGGGGTGATCTGGTTGCGGTAATTTTATATCAACTCACTTGTATGTGAGGCAGGTTTGGCCTGAATGCTAACTTCTGAAACATAAGCGACTATAAGATGATCAGGGTACGAGGCACTCTATGATAATAGGAGCAGAGCATCAGTTTAACGATAATTCAGCGGGTAGTGTGTAAAGCTAACTGAATTGTAGATCATTACGACTTGTTAAATGTCTATTAAATGGTTCATAGTTCGCTTTCTTGCTCATATTGAGTTTCCCCTGGATTATCATAATTTCGAAGTTGAAGGTGTTGATAATCAGCAGGATCCAGCACAAGCATCTTGATCTGGATATCACAGATAGAAATATATCCACAATCAAATAAGGCCCATACAGTCTTATCATAAGGGCCGTTCCGCTACCCACCTTCTCTATTAGCCCGATTAGGAAACTTGCCTCTGCGATCCGGCTCCCCCTGACGGCTTAACAATCTTGAGCGGGCTCTTTGGGTGTATTTTTGAGAAGACTGTCCGCCGGACATATGAATTTCTCGATAATGTGTCTACTTGCAGAATTTGAAAGACAAGAAAGAATGTTCAATCTTCACGCAATGGGCAGAAAGGTTGTTTCTTAACAGAGGTTACTATATGAGCCTTTCGGTCATATATTACTCACACTATTAGAATTTCGATATTGTTTTTGACTGTCTACTCTTTTTGAGTAGAATACCTGGCTTTTAGTCGGATGTTAAGAGTTCATTACTTGCTGAGGAATTATAAGAAGGAAGAAATGCATTGTGCTTCATAATGAATAGTAAATGTCAATATATATTTGGGTATAATACAAGAACGCAAAGTGCCAAGTTAATTTTGCTTCGAAAAAGAATAAATCGCTTTGAATATTATAAAATAAGAGTGTTGAATAAAGGATCGCCGTTTCTTCATAAGTCGTTTCTCATTTCGTATATACCCGTTCAAAATTGAAATTCCATGTCCATTTCCGAGCGGCGCCCTTGGCAGACGATCCTCTGATTCCAGTATGCTGCAGAACGCTGGGAACAATAGCCCACTTGGCAAGATTTCTTTCTTCAGCAAGTGTCTCTATAGAAGAGTCACCCGGAAGATCGTAAGTATTGCTGATGAGCGTCGTTTCTATCATCTGTAGGTGTCGCCTGGGTAACACTAGCCCCTGACTACAGCAACCATACTGTGGCATCTCAAGGGCTCCAGGAGTAAGTGGCTGAACGGTTAGTCTGCCGGCCATGAAGTAAAGACCAATGAACATTGGCAGCCAGATGATGAGGATGTTCGCCGGGAGAAGTCTTGAAGTTTTGTAGAAGCGTTCTTTAGACGCAACTGGGACTCGGTGGTACAGTTGTCGAAGTGCAAATAGCACGGCAATAGTCCCAACATAGACAAGAGCTATGTACCTGATATAGATTGGCCATTCCTCTGAGTTCCAACCCATGTATGTCTCCGAATAGAAGAGTCTAAGATAGAGCCAATCCTTGTTCTTGTTATATGCCTCAGAGTTCACATCCGGCAGAACACTTCTCAATCGCTTAAACCAATCTCGAGATGCAATGACGTCGTCTTCGACCAGTATAAAGTATTCGCTATTAAGTTGGCGGCAGGTTTCCAGGAGTTTGGCAAAGTCTTGTCGCATGTGCTCGGATCGATCTGCCGTCGGCGGCAAGCGTGGTATTTTGTGATAATGGCTTTTTACGACGGGGAGGTCTGCTGTGTCTTCGTGGACAAGAACCGTATCTGCGATTGTATGCAGCCATGTTTGACCAAATGCTGAATTGGTAGCGGCATTGTCGTCGGATAGGAGCACAACAATGTGGAGTAACTCCCGCTCGTCTGGATCCAAGAAGTCGACGAGAGAAGCGAGGGTTCTTGGGAGGAATTGACTTTGTTCTCGCTGAAGGCTTGGTATCCCTAAACAAAATGGAGGACTGCCTTCTGCACCTCCATGAGTCTTCCTCAATCTTTGTCCCTGGTCAGAATCTGACAATTTTATCGAAGAGATGAAGTTATCCGCCTCTTGTTCCCTAACTGCTGAGTATATCGGCTCATAGGCCTCATCTCGACGAAAGAAGAATGAGGATGGGTCATAAGAAGACTTTGTTAGAAGATATCGAAGAGATAGAAGCCATACGAGGCCAAAGATCAAGTTGATAAAGCGCAGGTCGCCAACAAAGCGTGGGATAGAAGGGCGCGCAGTTGACATCTGGGAGTTGGTCGCGTCAACGTCTATCAACGGCTGATATCCCTTGGGCTTAAAATTAAGCATCTTTTTAATACGAGAAAGAGGATTCGTATTTATAGACCACATATTGAATAGTAAAGATGGAGGTTCAGTCTCCGTGGCTGGAGTCTGAGGGAACGATGCGAAACGAACGAGGCTGTATCATGCACATGCGAGTTGCGAGTTGCGAAACAAAAGTTGAAATTTACAAAAACAGCTACAGAAAAAGATGCAAAGGGCGTATCAAACTTGATGTATTACCTACTCCACACAAAACGTATTAGAAAGGATTCCTTCCAAGCATTCTCCACAAAATCCCAACTCTCTGGATGGACCTTGGGGTTGCTGATCATCCTCCAACTCAACTGCTATAGGCGACAGATCAGCGCTAGCGCTGAAAAGGGCCGGCCAGGTCGAAACAAGTGAGGCGCAGAGGCTCGTATTCAAGAATTGCTCTCTGATGTCAAAGGACAGGGGTGTTGAGTAGTGTTGAGTAGATTACTGTTTACCACAACGCTTTCAACGTTCTCCCTCCTCATTACTTTCCGTTGTCCGCCAATCGGGACACTTGCAGATTTCACACGGACGGTAAGCATGAAACAATCCCGACCAGGCACAGCCACGAGGTAGTCCTAATATCTTATACGGGCTTTTAATTGCTCCCCCAATTGGCGCGTTTTTTTTTTTCATCTGCATTGAGAAGTGAACGGGGTCACTGTTGGCGTTAACAGGGACGCTAGAATTGACCGGGGGTTTCCTATCTGGAATTGTGTTCTGGCCCATCATGGTTTGGGACGATAAAGTCCATGCTGACGATGAATTTGTTGGTCTCTCATGAAACCAAGTGGAGAAGAACGACCGAGTTCCGAGGATTGTAAGCCGAACGGACTTACGACCCCCGAAAGAACTCAATATTTCCGATCCGATTGAGCAATGTTGTTGTCCAAGGTGCCCCAGATTCAACGGCAAATGCTTCCGAGCTCCAACTCGTCTCGCAACCCCCTGAAGAGAATTTTACCTCCGTATTATATCCAAATAAGCTTTTAAGTCATGGTCCATCGTCTTTAGACAATATCTTGGAACCAAGTTAGGTCAAAACGGCCAATCCTTCCCGCATTGAATATTGGCATCAACGATTGGCTCCAACGAACCACTCATCATTTCTCTATCAGATAAGAGCATAGGAAAGTGTACAAAATAAGCCTAATATTAGGATCACACGAATGGTGACGTAGGCAGTGCATATAAGTTAGAGTCACAGCCTCACACAAAAGCACTCTAATCACCATTAACCTCTGATACGCCAACATGCCAACTAAGACGTCCTAAATATAGACTTGAAGTTCATGCACCTTGAGCAATTATGCATCGCCTAGTAAGCTTTTCCTCCAGTCTCATCTTGCAGTCTGATAAGTAGCGGGAGCCAAGAATATAAATACAGCTTCTCGTTGGTATCCGCTCTGGCCCAACGTTCGGCTGCAGCTGAGCACACATTCGAAACAAATATCTTTGCAGCTTCTCCTAGAGCTTTACGATATAACGTTATATATACTCCATAGTCTTATGAAATCGCTTAATTGTGCTAGCACATAGATATCTGAGAGGCTCAGGTCTGTAGCTGTGATGTCCCAAAATGAAACAATCCCCTGCATATTGAATAACTCCGAGATCCGATCCTTCTTGTGACCATGATTAGAGACCCAGTTTTTACCCTTCGAAAAGTATTTAGGCTGAATTGATATTCCAACAGAGCAAATTATTGTCTACAATAAGACAGACCATATCGCATAAACCCTTTTCGCTCCACCCGTTCGTCCTGTGTCAAAGGATTCAATGGTGACACTGAAGCAGGGGTATTATGGCCCCAGTTGTTTAAAGTCAAGCGTATCTTGACTTCAACATGTCTTAGACGCACATATAGATATCTCAGCCACTTTAAGGGGTAGACCCCGAAACTGTTTGAGAAGTATCAACGATGAGTAAGCAGTTCAAGAATATCAATATCAGTGCTGATGAGTACAGATCTAGATGCATTGGTTGAAAGTAGTAGCTATACGTTCTCTACTCCTGTAAAAACTGTTGACTCTATCAATGATTAGTACAGACAAGTGATGGTGTGCCATATATGCCTGTTTCAAGATGTCCACCAAACTGCACATCTTATAATTTGTCCCTAGTTTTCATCTGAAAATAACACCAAGATGGTATCTATATAGTAAGGTGGTTCATAGGTCTCGTTCACACGCCAATGTGATAAAACTTCAAATTAGTATTCCAGAAGATGTGACCCAGCCTACCCAAATATACCTAGAATAAACCTCGGTAAAGGCATAATTCGTGAATGAAAGCTATTTGGCAAAATTTACGTTTATTAGAGGTGACACAAATTCCCATAGGGGGTTGTCTCTGTTAAAGTATAGTCATATTCATGTACCGAGCAATCCTATGATCAGCAAGTTGAGCTGCTATCTACACGGTCCACAGCGGCAGTTGATTATGATCAAAAATACAATCATAGCCAACACAGCCTATGAGTTACCCATCAAAATAAGCCGTACTCTCAGCTTTGATGTCCTTAATCGAGATGACTGATGCTCAGTGGGTATTGTGTGGGGTTATATGCGTTGAGACGAAGGGCTAGACTCTCACATAAGCCGCCTGCCGGAGGGTTTTCAGTTTGTACTCCGCGTACGGGGTAAAATCGATGAGGCGCGAGTCATTGCGTGAGCAGAAGATTCTGACTCGACTTGGCAAAGTCACAGAGTGCTTTGAAGATGGCGTTTTCTTTTTGTTTTCTCCTGTCTTATGGCAAGAAACTTGGTCCGCAACGGCATAGTTCTTACCAGCCGAATGGTAGCGTGTGAAGATGTTAAATAAATAGCTGAGGCATGGATGGAAAGGACAGGGTTCGCCGAATCATATTCAGCCAATTCCAGTTCAATATTCTTGTGTTGGTGGAATGCTTTTGGAGGTTTACAGCCGCAAATTTGTTCAAGCGAAATGTATGGATGTTCAGTAATAAGTGCATAGTACCAGAACAGCGGCATCTGGACGGCATTGGTGAAATTGGCATAAGCCTCAGTCCCCTGAGCCCCAACTCCACTTATCAGTATTAGTGATCATCAAGAGGAGCAAAATTTTCGTGCACTTGTTGTTTTCTCACGGGAAACTAAATTGAGGTCCATCACTGCTTCGTCCGCTTGGGGCTCCAAGCCCAGATGCTTTTGAGAGCATTTTCTTAATTAATGGAAGTACTTGACAGGAGTAAGACGACATAATCCTTCCTGGAAACGTGCATTCATATGAGTTCTGGATTTGCCTCAATCATGAACTTGGTAAATGTGCACTCAAGACTCAACAATTCGGCGAATTCGGGCTGTTTAACGCGAGTAGAAGCGGTGTAAAGTATGGAACGGCGTCAGAGGCGACAAAGCTCAAGAAACCGCAATATACACAAAGCTGACTAGGCTATTTCGAAGTCAACATGTCGTTTGATAAGCAAACTCAGACAAGGTAGGGAAATAAAGGCGATTGACAAAGGCTCAAGCTGATTGAGGAACGTGTGTGCGGTGGATGCATTGAAGGCAACATGAAGAACCAACACTGGGGATTCAGATCTGCCTCGCCCAACGTAAGGGGACATCAGGCGCTACAAGCCAAGGTTACAGGCGCTAACCCACTGAAAGTCTTGAAATCCAATCCCCACGTTTCATTCGGAGAAAAAACAACAGACATCTGGAGATCCGGATGAAATACCGGCCAAGTATTTATTCCCAACAAATGCGCATAGTTTCTTAAGAGTTTAGAAGACTCAGCAAATTCCCGCCTGTGGTAAGCGGGCAACTGGACTGACTCTTTTGGAGGGCTCCACCTACATCTTTATCAACACGAGGACGACGCCATGAAACTGGCTGGTTTAATATGGAGCTGTGTACCCCGCCTCCCATCTAGCCAAGTCCTACCCTAGACTTATTCGGTAGGTGTGATCAGATGAGGTAGATTGAATTAAAGAATGTAGATGAACTGTACCATTTTATTGATTCTGGTATAAAGCATTCCCTGTAGATTATATATTTATTTACATCTAGTTAAGAAAAAACACCCCAGCATGTCGTATCATCAATACTTCGTACAGACATCTGATGGGGCTCTCTGGATTGTACCACCCTGACCCCCACTGCCACTCAGCCTCAGGCAATTTCATATCATCACCTGGGCAGTCTTTCTCCCACCATGAATACACAAGTATTCTATGTATTTCACACTGAAAGCTATTTTAGGCGTATAAATAAACTGGAATACATATATTCATTCACAATTTTAATACATACATCCTTGTTCCGCATTATTCATACACCCATACTGGAAGACTCGGCGAGAATTACAGAAGGGCTCACTCGAGAATTAGTGAGCTCCCCGCCGTATAAGGCCACCGGAACAGCTATCCAGGGATCGGGTTATTTTAAGCTACTGGTCAAGGTTGCAGGGCACTCAACTGGATCTCGACCTTATCATTAATGGGGACATCCCACTTCTCGCCGCGGGGGAAACGACTGGTTGAATCCATGATAAGCCCATATTATTCTGTCTCTTTAATATACCCGAGTATCAGGCAAAGTCGCGTTCTAGACCAGAAATCCGAGTGCGCGATGCCCAAATCATGTTGCATCATGCCGCCAATATGTGGTGTGATGATGAACAAATCTTCAAAAGTCCCCCTCCTATCAGGCAGACAGGCAAACAGGCAACTGCCTGCAGGTCTAATTCTGGCAGGTCAATGCTACCCACTCATATCACTGCCAGACACGTATTGGATGGATAGCTCGGATGCCCAAGTGGTGCACGGAACAAACACCTCTCTTCGGCAGTTCAGAAGCTGTTCAGCAACCCCCGACGGGTAGATCTAGGCGGGATCGACACTGCGCCAGAGCTTTAACTTGCTGATCCGATTTGTCGACGCGCAGAGGTTTGCGGAGACTTCCCCTCGTTTCTATGTAATGGCGTCAGTTACCAGGGGCTCTACCGTTGCACTGCTCCAGCCGACCACCTCACATTGATCACAAGCTCTCAAGCCAAAGAGGAAGGTTCCTGAATTTAGCAACCGCCGTCACCTTCTAAAGATGGTGTTAGTGTCTGGAGAAGTGGCGATCGAGGAGGGCCGAGAGAGGATGGTCGGGTCTTTTATGAACTGGAAGTGAGACATTGATTAGAGCGATCCATGATCAATCCGTTGCCTTTAAGAAGGATTGCCATCGCACTCTTGTGACGGGGTGGGTTATATGGTTACGCGCAATAGACTTCGTTTGCCGTGCATCTTTACACAATGAAGTCTCTCACCATCTTGTCGGCATTCCTTGCCACTGCTTCGGCAGCCGTCATTCAACCTCCCCGGGTATCCTACGATGGATATAAGGTCTTCCGAGTGCCTGTTGGTGAGCACGTCGAGCGTGTCAATGAGGTTGCTTCAAAATTGGACCTGCAGACCTGGAAGGCTGCTAAGAAAGCCGGCGCTTTTGCCGACTTTGCCGTTCATCCCGACAAGCTCGAGGCTTTCCACAGCGAGATTGGTGACCTGAAGCCAATCGTGATGCACGAGGACCTTGGTGCTTCCATTGCTGAAGAATCAACCCTCTCAGTCTACGCTGGTATGTCTTCTTCTAACACTGTGGGTAGTTGACGAAGAATTGTACTAACAGTCTCATGATAGCTGGATCTGCCAACGCTACTTGGTTCACTGCGTATCATTCCTATGCCGACCACGTCCAGTTCCTCAAGGACCTCCAAGCACAGTTTCCTTCCAACTCCAAGATTGTCTCTTCGGGCAAGTCACTGCAAGGAAACGACATCACAGGTATTCACTTCTACGGAAAGAATGGTGGGGGCAAGAATCCCGCTGTTGTTTTCCACGGAACCGTCCACGCACGAGAATGGATCGGAACCAAGGTTGTTGAATACTTTGCCTACACTCTTCTCAACGGATATGGTTCCGATGCCAAGCTCACGGGCTACCTGGACAAGTTTGACTTCATCTTCTTCCCATTCGTAAACCCCGATGGTGAGTCTTCTACTATGGCTTTTGATACCAACCGCAGCCCATACTAAGAACATCTATAGGTTTCATTTATACGCAGACGACCGATCGAATGTGGCGCAAGAACCGTCAGACAACCTCTGGCAGCTCATGCCTTGGCCATGACATCAACCGAAACTGGCCATGGAAGTGGGACGTTAAGGGCGGTGCTTCTACCAACCCTTGTGCTGAAGATTTCAAGGGCTCTGCTGCTGGTGATGCCCCCGAGACAAAGACCCTGGCCGCATTCCTGCAGAAGACCAAGGATGCCCAGGGCGTCAAGATCTACATTGACTACCACTCCTACTCTCAGCTATTCATGACCCGTGAGTCTACCTCTCTTCGACCATAATAATCTGGATGTATGAATGAGCTGATGAATTGTTGTAGCCTACGGATATTCCTGCAGTGCCCTCCCAGTCAACAATGATGAGTACCAAAAGCTTGCCACTGGCGCCGCCGCCGCCATTAAGGCTGTCCACGGCGTGTCTTTCAAGGCCGGCCCTATTTGCTCTACCATCTATCCCGCAACCGGTAGCAGTGTTGACTACGCTGCAGATGTCGTCAAGGCTGACTATGTTTTCACATCTGAGCTGCGAGACACGGGCAGATATGGCTTTGTCCTCCCTGCTAACCAAATTGTCCCCAGCGGAGAGGAGGCCTTTGCTGGCGTCAAGTACCTGTTGGACAACGTGAAATAAAGAACGAAGACATGACCTTTGTTAATGAATGAATAAAAATAATACCCCTCCTTCATAACTACAGACCTTGTTCTAATTGACCAATCATGCATTGAAGATGTCTGAAGAACATGTAGAATTCTTGGTGCCCCTCATCCCCCTCACCCCCTTGGATCCTCAATGGCCGTGCGCCCGCATCTGGTCCACTTCGTGCCGCTTTGGACGTTCTCTCCAATCAATTGATGACTTCGGCGTCGTCTCTCCGTTGACGGCATGACAGCAGGCTTGTTCATTGGGCGATTGAAAAGTACTATAACAGTAATGCTGGCCAAATACTAATCATGACCGGCCTGCTCGGGCCTCGGCCAAGCCACCCCGCACTTTTCCATTGATTCGTCCTTCATATTACTCCACATGACGTCGAATGCTTTACGATGCCATTGTTGAATTTGGCCTTTGAATTGAGATATTTTGTTGTTCTTTCATTGCATGGTTTAATATTATAGCATTAGTTTGCTTCATCAATAACAAGCCATCAACATGGCGGGCTTTTTGAGTCCTCGTACGGTTCCTCTGATTGTGATGCTTCTCACATATCTATATAATTACCATCTACAGCGTCCGATAAAGGTCCTTGGCATCTTTAGAACACCAAACAGTACAATAGTACCAGAGGGCGATTTTTTCCTAATTGAGGGTACGACACACTGCGAGGACTTGCATTACTATCCCCCAAGCAATGAGATTTTCACGGCTTGCGAATCTTCTTATGGAACCCGGCAGAGCTGGTTCCCTGCTCTCGGGCACCTCAACCTTACGGGTATTCCATTGAATGGAAACCTTCAAGTAATTGATCCCAAGGTATGTGCGGATGTAATGCTGGAAAGTTGATCAGTGATGCTGACCTAATTTCAGACACACAAGTCTCGCATTTTAGCTTTGGAAGGGTTTGACAGCGCATTCGTAACACATGGGATTGATGTCATATCTGACCCCGAGAAGCCAGAAGGAGAGGCAGTCTATATCTTTGCTGTTAATCACGTCTCAAATCCTGGGCACTTTGGAGAAAACAGCAATCCAGAGGCTCATAAAGCTCGTTCCGTGATCGAGGTGTTTCACCATGCCATCGGTTCAGACACGGCGAAGCACATTCGTACCGTCTGGGACCCTCTGATCACTACACCAAATGACTTGGTTGCTGTGTCCCCAAACGCTTTCTTCGTGACAAACGATCACTTTTACAGAGAGGGGCTTCTGAGGAGTCTCGAGCAGCTTAACCCGGCAGCCAAGTGGACTAACACCATCTATGTTGAATTTACAGGGCCTGCCTCGCCAGAGAATGACACTAAAGGAGTCAAGGCATCAGTTGCCTTGGAGGGTATGCGGAACAACAATGGTTTAGGCCACGGCCGAACACCTGATGAAGCAATTGTCACCGAATGTGCGGCCGGAACCATGAACATTGCTGAGATACGCGACAAAGTCATTAAAGTGAAGGAGAAGGTCTTGCTCGATACGGCCATTGATAACCCGAGCTACTTCTCGGATCCTTATGCCGACGAGGAATTTGATGCCAGCGGCTATGTTACCTGCGGTGCCACGCAGCCGATACATTTTCCTGCCAACAAGGTCAAGTGGGAGGCAACGGATGCCATCATGGTTTTAAAGACATCGCCTTCCGAGAAGCATGGAAGTGAAGGCGGTGCTTCTTGGTGGGATACGAAGCTTATCTTTGAGGATGATGGTCACCGGATCCGCACCTGTAGCAGTGCCGTGCTTGTGGCCATTGATCCCAAAGAGGAGGGAGGCAAGCGACGAGCTTGGTTGTACGTGTCGGGATACTGGTCGAGAAATGCGATTGCCGTCAAGATTGACTTGTAGATTAATCTGCTGATGTGTTTATCTGCCCATGATATCGGATGGGGGCGGTAAAAAGGCAGGTTGCTTACGGGAGCTTGATAACGAAGGTTGAAGCGTCATGAGGCGCCGCATATGTTGAAATGGGATCGCGCGCGGTAAAAAAAAAAAAAAAGGTTGAGTTTGGGTGGGCGCAGTGCTATCATTATACGACAATTGATCATCGAGGATCTTCGGGACATATGTCGGCATGTATGTAAGGAATTGGCAAATGGGTTCTAGACCAGAAGCCCCACGTGAAGCAATAATGAACGGACGTGGCCGGCCGTCAGGATGAGATGATCTGTGATGATTTTCAAGATTGTGCACCTTCGGCAATGGCAGCGGGAGGGATCGACGGTTTACGTAGACCCTTGCCATAGATAATCGCATGCTCTTGTTGAATTGACCCGTCATAGGGCAGAGAAGACCTGGTTATTTGGAATACCAGCACTCAAAAACAATCTATGTTTGCCCTGAACAGCTTTCAATTTCCTCCGTCTCCGTCAATAGTCGTGATTTGAGGCCTCACTCACTTCTCCGCCCCTTGGTAAGCTGGTGAGCAACGGCATGGATGTCATTGTTTAGGGATTACAGGGGGTGTGTGCCTTACGGCGGGGCCACTGAAGGATTCATTCTCCAAGTAAGCAACCAACCATGAATGAGAGTCGCCATTGGTAGAAACATACATTGCCCTATTTGTCAGTATTCGGTTCGACTCCTCGCAAACTGTTTCCCTTCAATGAACAGGAGACGCTGACTTATAACTTATCTAACCAGAATTTGAAGAATTGGGAAGCATTCAGCTGTAACCCCCCATTATCCCCGTTCCTTGCCATGCGACTTCCTCCACCCCATGCTCTACAGGGGGGGTCAGACAGACTGACAGACTGGAAGGGAAATTGGCTTCATTCTTCAAGCCGAGGGATTCTTCCTCTCTTCAAAAGAGGAGAAGAGAGAAAAAAGTTCCAATGCAAAACTTTTAATGTTGCAATACTGACTCAGTTGAAGCCAATCGGCACTGGTGCACGGTCAAGGCCATGACCTAAGTGGAGTTTTTATCAATCAAAATAGGCTTGTGATCCGGCACAGAAGGAAAAAATTTATCTGATCATCTTATCAATCCATCTAATCTCTCCACTCACACCCATCATCTGCCCCTGGATGGTGACGGACGGTACATCCTAATCAGTGTTAGCAAACATGCGATCTCGGCGCCATAAGCGATGGCTTTGTTCATCTTCAAGAAGAGTTTTCTTCCTCTCCAAGCCTCTCCAAGACGGAGAGCGTTGGTTCAAAGACATATTGTGCTGTAATACACTCTGAACTTGGTGAGGCAACCCCCCCCTAGCCGCCCCTGTCATGATGAACCAATATCGGTGCATCCGGTCATCATAGCCTTCTTAGCCCTTCTGTCAAATGTTACAGCGTGACGCACACTCGGCACGCTTCTGGAAGGTGTTCGTCGCACGCCATATCAGAGTCTTTAGCTTGTCTCCACCGATTTTTAACCCAAAAGCTTGGAACCTTGTTGACCCCCATTGACGGACTAACAGACAGCCCACAGAACACAATGGAGAGGGGGAAGGGAGGGAGGCCAGGGCGGGCGGTAACTCGGTAGATTTCATATACATTAGATAAACAATCGGTCCTTACTGCCGCGATAGAGCCTCCCATCCCACACATCTTGGGTATTTTGAAACCAAGATCAGAACGTTGACCCGAAGCCGACTCCGTTGTTTTGACCCTGGGCGACTTTCCCCTAGGGTTTGGGTCTCATGCCTTAGTCCACTTCTGGCAAACAAGGTTTACTATGCAGTGACACCAAGGTTTATCGTGACTTCATGGAGGAAGGGGAAAAAAACATGGCTCCGTAGCATGCCGAGTGGATAACGAAGCAGTTCTAGATGCGTTGGTGGAGCAAACATACCGGCCTGTTGGGATCCTACTTTGTGGGGTTTCACCACGGCCAGGACCATATAACAAGGCGCATCGGTCGTCTGTTTCTTGTTCGAACTTCTCTGCAGTCCCCAGGTGTCTCCAACGAATCCGGTCAACCATGGCGTCTCGACTCGCTTATCTGCTTTGCCTGCTGTTCGCAGTCTGTGCTCTTGCAGCCAAACCCCTCGGCCACCAAGTCTGCGTCGCATCCTGCTACTACTCCCTCCTCAAGATCAACTATAGCGGCAAAAATGCTACAGACCAGGCGGCGTGCACGAACCCCCTCCGTGTGAGCTCGACATATCTTTGCGTCAAGGAGAACTGTGAAGAGGCGGACCTCGGACCCGGTATTAAGTGGTGGGCTGCCGCCTGCAAGAAGTCGCAAAAGGTTGTCAATCTGGATGCGTACCATAAGACCACGGCCAATGCTACCACGGAGTATCTTGCCGGTCTTCCAACAGTTGGACTGAAGTCGAAGACAACGTTCAATGCCACCACTGTGCCATCCAAGGCGACTTGGGACCAGGTTCATCGATCTCTTCACACCTACGATGCGCAGCGCTCATACAATCTCGATATCCGGTATGTACATACTTGTGTGCTAATGTAGACTAATCACATACTAATTTGTTTGACAGGTGGATAGTGTATGGTTTTTGGGGTCTAGTTGTCCTTGTCGGCGTCATCACTCATGCATGGACATTCATCCCCTCGAAGCGATCCAGTCAACCTGCAGGCGATGCTCAAGATCCCGTCCGGCCCAAGTCGGGCGGACTCAAGTCCTGGTTGAACGCCAACGTCCTCATGGCACCGACATTCAACTATCATCATCACCAAACCCTGGGCTGGTTCACCATCCCGCTCCGCTTCCAATCCATCGTCATCGCGGCCTACTTTATTGTGCACGTCATTGTACTGGCTACGCATTACACTGTCTTTGAGAACAACTACTAGTAAGCAACCTAACCACACCCTATATAATGTACCATACTGACATTAGATAAAGTTATAAAACGAATAGGGGCCAGGTGTTGCGATACTTGGCTGATAGACTCGGCAACCTCATGTCGGCGTCTATGCCATTCGTCTTCCTATTCGGTGGAAGAGGCAACCTATTACTCTTTGCGACTGGATGGAGCTATCGTACCTTCAACATTTTCCATCGCTGGGTTTCCATCATCCTGACAATCGAGGGCATCATTCACGCTGTAGCCTTCTCTGCTTATTATGTCACCGGTATGGCTCAAGTAGCATCTTAAATGCGAAAAATACTAACAAGCGCTTGCAGAACAAGGTTGGGAGGTTTACAGAGAAAATCTCAAAGATGATGAAATCTTCTGGTATGGAATCATAGTACGTTGAAACACGCCCAACACGAATGGCAAATCCTAACATGTACCAGATGCTTATCGCCATGGGTCTCGCCATATTCGCGGCTCTTGGTCCCATTAGACAGCGAGTATATGATTTTTTCAAGGCTGCGCATATTGTCTTCGCAGCCATCTTTGTTGCGGCCTTCTACCAGCACGTCAAGACTCAGTTCTCTGGGTACTACAAAGTTTGGGCGTGGGCAAGCATTGGCCTTTGGGTCGGCGACTACTTTTTGAGATTTGTGCGACTACTATTCATGAACTACAAGTCGCTCCTTGGCCAGAGCATTCCAGCATTGGCCAGCTACAGCGAAGAGACTGGCATGATTCGTCTCCAAGTTCAACCATCCATGACCACTTACAAGCAAACTCCCGGAACCTACTATTACCTCTACTTCCCAGGCTGGCGCATCTGGGAGTCTCACCCTTTCACCTTGGCAGGACGATCCGTGGAAGTAGAGGAGTTGTCATCTTCATCAGACCAAAGCGACCGAGAGAATGACAACGAGAAGCGTGTGCAATCACCACGAGTTACAGAGTTTGGTACCAAGAAGGGGGCATCTTACTTGACCTTCATGATCAGACCAAGAGATGGAATGACCAAAAGGCTGCGCGATTCTCTTCAGCGAGAGGGCGCATCGGGACAACGACGAATCCGAGTGTTGCTGGAAGGCCCCTACGGTACGCCTGCGCGGTTCAACAACTTCGACAATGTTCTCTTTATTACAGGTGGCAGCGGTGTTACGACTGTGTTGCCCTACTTGCGCATGTTCTTCGAGGACGGATACAACGGAGGCAATGTCCCCCACACGAAGCTAGCCTGGATCGTCCGAGATGAAGGCTTCGTACGCGACGTACTTGCCAATGATCTAAGACGGACCGAAAGCGCCCCGTCAGCATCCAATAAGCTTAATATGGACTTCTTCGTCACCTCTGGCAGGAACCAGGACTCTGGTAGCGAGAAGTACATTCAGGATACCAGGTTCAAATACGAGCGACCAGACATTGAGGCATTAGTAGACGGCTTCGTCTCAAGGAGTCGCGGGCGGACAGCTGTCTTTGTTTGTGGACCCGCAGCTATGGCAGACCAAACGCGTTTAGCAGTGATTAAACAAGTAAAGAAGGGCTACAGCGATGTTGAGCTCTTCGAAGAGATGTTCTGCTGGTAAATGAACAGGACACCATCACGACCGGAGCGGGCTGCGGTCGAGGAGCGAACTACTAATGCGGGTAATGAGAATAGACGGTGTTTCTTTTAGGCGTTAAATAGAATAGACAAGCTTTCCCAAGTTCAAGGATGTTTCTACTGAGTCATAGAAGATGTGAACCGTGATGAGCGCCTCTCCCCGACCTCTCTGACAACGCGGGGGAATCGGGCCGATGTACATGAAACGATGATCACTATTGGGGTAACGAAGATGGTGGATTAAGCAGGTCATCTTCAGTGAGATAAATTGAAGGATGGGAAGGATGGGTATTTACAACACTCGTCTAAAGGAGAAGGACATCATATCATCAAAGTTGAGAGTATAACATGAGATTTTAGCCTTGCCAGCAAAGGGATAAAGCAATGACGCTCCGTTCACCAATTGCAGAGTAAGCGACAAGAAAAATGCCATTCATAATAGGTAAATGATGTGCGTCTCCCAAGTTCATAAATCGTGCGCCTTAAATCCTACACAATCTCCCATCCGACCTTTCCACAAATGCTTCGGCACCAACACAAGTTGGGCAATAGAACATACCCGTCGGGTCATACCTCTTCTTGGTCGCCAGGTGGGCAGGATACATGGCACCATAGAAGCTTTTGATGTAGTCGGGATCATTCCGATCCCCCTCGTTCATGTAACCCCCAGTGTCCGGCGCGAGCTTCTTTGCAGCCCCGCCTTTGACGAAAGTGATGTCGTCTGAAACCGCCTTGCGCTGCTCCCGAGATGTTACTCTTGGTATCGATCGCCCAGTAACGATAACGTAGGGGGACTTCCGCCAGGCTGGATTTAATCCCGATGTCTCATCCTTGGCGTCCTCAAACACCTTGCCGCCGGATACCAACAAGACTACATTGGCTGCGTACTCTTCAGGCTTCCCGGCGATGACCTCGACGGCTTCACGGACTCTATTATAGTCTTTTACCGCAGCCTTATCAATCATACGCGACGTCAAGGTAGATGTATCGCCGACGGGATCATATAGTCCTGATTCATTGCCGTAAAATGACCAGTAATCCGGATATGTTGCAAACGTCTCATTCATGAACAGCTTGCCTTCAAATTTGGCCAGCGACTTCCGCACTGGAGCAAAGGTGCGATCCGCCTCTTCCTTTGACTTGCCAAACATCCATATACCATGATGATACCCGGAGGTTGCGTTTCCAACGACTATACGCTGGAAATTGCGGAACCAAAATGCATATCCAGAATAGCCAGCATCGTTAAGACCTGGATATGCCTGCATTAATATAGCTACCGCATCGAGAAGATCCGAGTTGTCCGGCGTCTGATGAAGAGGCGCGAGGGTGAAGTGATGTGCGGTTATCGCGTTAACATTGGGATATGCTTTGATTTTAGCACTGAGGACAATACCAAATCCGGGGCCTCCTCCACGAAGCGCACGGAATAGGTCAGTATGCTGGCAATGGTTCGCCAGGACAACTTGACCATCCGCAAGCATCACTTCCGCCTCGAGAACCTGGTCAGCGCCAAGTCCATAATCACGCGTTGCCGGTCCGTGGCCACCGCCAGATGGCCAACCTCCGATTGCTCCAGGCGAGATTGAGCCGCCTCCGACAACAATCACATTGTGTTTCTTAGCTTCCACATATACGTCTCGCCACTGGAATGCACCATCAATGTGAACGGCGCTACCCTTCCAGCCAGATTTCTCGCACTGGTCGGCAGATGCATATCGCTCCTCAAAGTTGATGCTGTTTCGGTAATGTCGCAGCCATATCTCGAGACTTCCATAGCCGTCACCGCGACCGAGCAAGTCGTGACCTGTGCTGGAAACCGTGAGCCGGAGATTGTGCGACCTTGCAAAGTCAAGTCCTGTGACGATATCGCGGCGCGCAGTCACATTAATGGCGTAGACCGGAAGCTGTCCAAGGGTGCAAGTAGTCGGTTTCTCGCCAGCAGTGTAGTTTACGGGAGCACATGTGATGTTGTATGGATACGTCCTTCCGATGGGCTTTTCAGTCTGAAAGTCTTGGTCTGTCCACATTCGGTCCACGAAGGCGCAAGTCTCCAAGTTCTTCGCTGGACCAGGGTAACATGATTCCGCAACGGGCACTGATTTGATCAACTTGCCACTAAGTGTGGTATTGAAGGATTTCCATGTCTCTTCCGATGGCCAGCACTTCTCTCCAGGTATCTAGTTCGATCCATGTCAGCACAAACAGTAGGAGTCGGGTGTCTTGGGTTTCGAGCCAACAGTACTCACACATTTACATTCAGGCACGTTGGCCACTGAAACTGGGCTCTGTAGCGGCTCATGACAGCTGGCACAGCCCAACAAGGCAGCTAGTAAAGGCACCAACCGAGCTATTGTAGAAGGCATGGCGACAGAACAATGCTCACATTGGAAGCTCTCCTAACAACATCTTCATTCTTGGTCATGTCAACGTTTTATTACAGCAATCTCGAGTCGGAGAAAGGGACGACAGTCTAGCCGAACTCAGATCGTCGTCCATGCGCCGCCGCCACTGTTGATTACTGCCTCGGGCCAGCGACCGGTTTTGGTGAAACAGGTCTTACGCGTGCCGGGTAAATCGACACGAATCTGCCTCTGTTGAAGAATCCGCAGTCTGCGGCAGGTGAGCTGAGCTTATTCGATCGGTTCTATCGTATTCCCAGTACGCGCATGCCTATATGTAGGCGATAGCCAATGATTCACGCAGCCATTGTACGTCAGCCAAGCATCGGCTATGCTGGGGGGGCAGCGTTCTGAGGGATCCATGGATTGGTTCCTCAGTTCGAGCGGGGCCCATGAAAATCGGGAGATGAGTACCCAGTGACATCAAAATGAGATTATCGATACCCGGCGAGAGAGCGAGACCCAAGCCTTAGGAATTAATTACTGGAAAAGATTTGGCCGACCATATTCACAAGTAACAGAGATAATGGTGTTAAGGGGGGGAGAAATAATGATAGCAAATCTACCTCTCCTCCCAAGGCGATACGCCAGGATTCACCTCCATAGGCGGGTGTGTACTGGCAAATGCTTATACTGCTCGCCATAAGCCAAGAAACACACCAGATCTCTTTATGGCTTCAACATCCTGCAATCTTCGGATCCTCAAGGATTGAGGGCAAGCAGTCACCAAATCCTCAAACTCACCATGCCCTCTTCAAACGGAACGGAATAGCCTGGCACCAAACACCAGCCGTGACTACACGAAAACATACAGTTACAATCTCGAAATAGTGGTGCGAGCACTAATAGAATAAACATAGGTATATTTGATCTGAACCCAAACTCCATAAATGCACTTTTTTCAATCGCTCAAATCCTCACAATCGCCGCCACCACCAGAGATCATCCGTATCATTACACAGGCCCGCCTTGACACTTTTTTTTTTAATTGAAACCGCATGAATGCATTGTTCCTCACTAAATAATGACTAAGTCAGTCAACCGATACCATTGTGTCGCCCTGCGATGGCTTGTGAAGAGAAGATATACATACTCTTAATGTTTGTTTATTTTGTGTAATCAATGTGCAAAATAGCCGGATTGCTCGAGTCTTTGGACCAGATCTGGAAGGGATCGGACTGTGTAGCCATATATATCGAGAATTGGCCGTTCTCATTGGCACCTTTGCAGGCGGGCGTGATATCGATAGATTGCATGTTTTGGCGGGCTTCGACTAGGACTGTATTGAACGGCTCCTTGGAGTCTGGCGCGTTTTCGCCATTTACGGTGGCCTCATCCCAATCTGAAGACAAAGCTTCGGAGAAGGTGACGTTGACCGGAAATGGGTACAGCTTGACAAAGGCTGGAAACTGCACTCTGCATGAGGTAATGCATGATGGCTTTGCTCTAGGTGGGATTTGAAAGCCAACGAGACTTCGCACGTAGGCCAGACCTCCAGAGCTAGCATTGAATGTCTTTTCGTTGCCAAGTGTGCACTTATAGCAGTTGCTTTCAGGGCATGCTGGGCAACTGGCGGTGCTCCGGAGAATGGTTGAATCTTTTGTAGCGGGAGCAGAAATCTTGGCCACCTCAGCGGAAACCAGACCCGTGAGGCAAAGGGAGAGGCAGAAGGTAAGAGGGGTAATAAGCTGCATATTGAAGAAGATGGAGTATTGGTTGATTAAAGTTGGAAAGTAGATTTAGACTGCAGATGGAATGTGATGAGCAGGAAGTGCAGATCTTGGTAGGGAGATTGGATGCTTTTATATACATGTGGTGTTTTGGAGAACAATCAATACGAAAACATGGCAGACACATTCATGCAGCATGAGGGTCGTGGCGGGCCAAACAAAACGAAGGGATATGAATAGAAACACCTCTCACGGTCGACCAGCTGGTGAACAGGGACATCCATGCCATCATACTTTGACCACGATAATTTCAGCCAAGACGGCCTCCCAACACCCTCTGCAGTCCGAAATTCCGTGCATGCGGGCAAACAGACACATCATTGGAGTAAACAGCGAGCCATGAAGGAAAAAATTTGTCTGACTATGCCTATAAAAAGCAGCGCCACTCAGATGTGGATGAGTTTCTTGGTTTTTTTCACGAGAAAAGTGATCCATTTGATCGTATCCATGTATGCATGTCTGTGCTTTTGGTAAGGCGTTACGTCAGGGGACTCAGTCGGATGCTGCTTTGTGGTTCCATAGGAATATCGACAAGTCAAAATAGGGTGGGACGCTGTCTTGGCGAGCAAGAAATCTTGAAATCTCTGCTACTTGCACGCATATGGACCTAGCCGACTGATCCGCATGGGAGGATAGGATCTGGATAGGGCTGTTTGCATGTGTGAATCAAGGAATGAACGAACTTTCATCCTAGTGGCCCGAGAGAAAGTCTCCCTTACCCGGAATCCTTTCATTTCGTCGTGCCTGAAGCAGGGAGAGAGAGAGAGACAGAGAGACAGAGAGCACGATAATACCCCTTTGTATGCCTGGCCAATTACCCTTGAAGAAAAGAATCACAATCTCTTTTTATGTCTAAAAGAAGCTTATGTACCTTTGTGGTATGCCCAACTACTTGACAACAAATAGAGCGTCATCCGTGAATGGTTGGACTTTGCTGTTGGTTGCATGAGAGGGAGCTAAGTGCTCGTATTGAGGATCCCATTCAGCACCGGCCAGCCACTGTCTCATGTTTAACTGGCTGAACATGGCAGTGAGTGACAAAATTTGCCCCCAACTGCCGCCACGTCTAACAAGTGCCATAGAGGGCGGGTCGGGATCGTCGCTGACGGTTGCCGGACTAAGTGGTCCTCGGTAAGTGTGAGTGTGTGTGGGTTTGTGTGTGTGTGTGTGTGTGGGCATACCATATTCTGTATGGTGGTGAACAGACACAGGTGGGCTGCTGTCATTGCCTTACGGAATAATTTGACAGTCTCAAAAGTGATTCCGCTCCGGAGTAGAAAAAGACGGCAAGTTCCATTCGCCAAGAAACATGCATGTCTAGCATTCTCCTTGCTTGAGCGCCACATATGGAATCACCACTCAGGCGGGCGTATGGCTCTCGTCCGCCTTCTTGTAGGGCACTCGCTGAACATGGCCGGCTCAATTAATGGCCAAAGAGAAGTGGCTTAAGCCCGCCGGTCAGCCACTGGTACCGGATCCCCAAGATCTCAAGGTGCTGCCCGATTTGTTCTGTGTGATTTGCTTTTAAGCTGTCTTACAGGAATGAAGACCGGCACTTTGACCATGAACGATGTCACACCTCAAAGTCGCGAATATTAAGCCCATGATGTTATATGTTGGCATGGTCTGAAACCAAACATCGGCTCCAGCCGAAAGTGATTTCACCCCCTGTTGCTCTACCCTCGCGCCCGCACTCTCTTTTATCTTCTCCGTTCCCTGTCATGGACGGATTGCTGACATTTCAAAAACTCGATGGCGACCCACGCAGTCTGGCCAATTCCTTGGAGATAACATCTATCCCCATAGGACACTTGATCGATCCGAGCGAGAATGTCCTCGGCGAGCACGACTGCACCCGTACCCGATCCAAATGCCCCGCTGCAAGGCACGTCACGATATATTGACGGCCATGGTCTCACGGCCATTGTTTGGTCGACGTTCGCCGTGGCCACGGCCTTTTTTACCCTTAGACTCACAGTTCGATGGCGGCAGCACCGATCATTCCTTTCCGACGACTACTGGATGATTTGGGCATGGCTGTGTTACCTGACCATGTCTATTATACAAATTCAGCAAATGCATTCCGTACGATACTTTGTCGAGCTGCAGGCAGGACGCATCGCCCCAAGCAAAGAAGTGTTAGCCCAAACCGTGCAGCTGGCAAGATGGGAATTCCCCATCATCAATTTGTTTTGGACGACGCTATGGTCCATTAAGGCGAGCTTCTTGGCCATTTTCTATCGCATGATAAAGCCGTTCGACCTCTACCGGCGCATATGGTACGCCATTGCAACCTTCACCCTCTTGGCGTACATCGGCATAGTCCTATCGAGCATTTTCACTTGCGATCCGCCGGGGAACTACTTCAAGGAATGTACGTACATCAGAGTATCCATCTCTATTTTTTTTTTGCGAGCAACCTGTTAACATTGTATAGCTTCATGCAATTCCCCTCGAGAGCTATGGCATGCGAAATTCAACGTCATGTTTTCCACTTTTCTCGACATTGCGACTGATCTGATGATCATGGGCCTTCCACTGGCCGTGCTCCCATCCTTACGGCTGGACTTTAAGAAGAAGATTGGTCTCGCAGTCGTCTTCTCCATTACATTTCTCATAATTTGCGTCGCCATCATCCGCATGACACAGGTCATCAAAACGGGTCCGAACCAAGCGGTGGATTTGGCGGGCCTTGCCATCTGGGGTGTTGTTGAGCCGGCAACCGCCGTGATAGTAGGATCACTGCCACCACTCAAGGCATTTTTGACTCGCGGCGTCAAACGATACCAGACCTACAAGAAGTCATCCCAAAACAATAGCGGGCGCAACGACCATTCAGCATCGAACAGAACACCCAGCGCCAAATCGCCGGTTTTGATGAACATGCAGTCGATACCCTTGGAAGACGTCGACCCATTACATGTGCAACGGCCACCTGAAGCGCATCTCGAGGATGGCTTATTAAAGGACGATGACTATAACTACTTTTTGAAGGCGAATCCCGATAGATAGGAGGGATTAGATATGGCATATCTGCACCGTTTGGGATGCAATACAGCTACTAGACATATTTACGATTCAATGTTTATGATACCCAGCGAATAGCTCTTTTTGTATTTAGGAACTTTCAAGGCCAATTGATTTACATCTACAAAGAACTCTTCAAACTGTGTGTAGTAGCAAGCTGCTCAGTACGCGCCAAGTCGTGTGAACCGCGCGTTATCAAGCCAGTTTTAGATTCATGGATATTAAATGAAACATGCAAATTCACACGGGTGGCGTTGCGTCAAGGGCTTGCAGATGCAGGTACCCTGTTCTCAATTTCCACAGTGACAAAGTGAGTTTGAAATCATGGTCAGTATTATTGACCAAGGGATGCCTGCCAGCTGAGAGCAAGTATTGATCTCATGACTTTCAGCTGAACAGATTTGCCTGTTATTGCCGGTGCTTGCTTTATCTACAAGTAGAGGCGAGAAAAATCGCTTCATTCATGTTCCGCCTCGGAACAATTACTTCTGCCATTATGACCACATAGCCCTCCTTTAACCAGGGTCTACGAATGGATCTGCAAGAGAGCCATGCCCTGACAGGGGGGTGTTCGGCATATCCCAGTCGAGACGGAGAACCCCGCATACCACACTTGATGGATCCAAGAATGGAGCTTGCTTGCGAGCTCAGATACCCACTGTTTCGGACTCTCCGGAGGGACTCGTCGCCCATGAGAAAATGGCTCACTTCCGTCACTGTTCCTCATGCTCTTTTCCCCTTTATTATGCACAAAATAAATGCTACCTTGTACGTGCCAGCGGATTCTTTTTTGTTCAAGGTATGGGAGCCCAAGCCCTTGGTAGGCCCAGGGGCAGCATTGCCACAGCCACTACTCAACTATGAGGGCGCTGAACCTAACCTCCTCGCTTCACTGCCTCTTCGGATACTTTCAGTAAGCGTACGTAGACGAAACTCCATGTTGGGAAACGGCAGAGATGATCGCTGCATCTTTAGCCCAACTTGTGTCTTTGGTGGATCATGGACCACCTTGGGCCACCATCTGACTCCGCAGAATTAACATCGCTATTACTGAGCAAAATGAGAAAAGTCTTCGGTGCGCATTGATCAAATTCATTAGATGGTGCTCCACAGAGAATGGAAATCTTAAAATTCAACAACCGTGGAATGATAATTGCCTTCTTAAAGGGGAAATCCTGCCGTTCTTGGTCGGCGCGGGCCGCTCATGGATACTCAGCCAAGCTTCTCCGATGCCTGTATGCCGTGGAATAACACGAGTCAGCCTTGGATTCTCAAGAAAATGCAATAATTCATTGATTCCTGGAGAACAATTATACGTGCCATCTAGATTTTCTCATACTGTATGTGCCATCTATTCCAGGGCTAGGAATCACCTGCGATAGCTCAGTGTCATTTTATGATCTCTAGCCAGCTGGCCAGTGCCTGTCACCTGGCAATAAGCAGTATTCTCTTTCACACAACACTCAGGCCACGAGTCATCCAAGAAAAGCATACGAATGTAACCGTGCGCTCACCCGCCTTAACGCAGCGATGGCTTTCACCAGAAGAAAGAAAAATTTGCCTGAAAGATGCGCTCTGTGATATGCGGAAAAATAAGCGGTTACCCTATGTTCCAACTCCATTAGTAGCACAAGACGAGTGTTGCAGTTGACTCCTTAAACAATCACCAAGGTGTATGTAGCTTCGCCTGCACACTATCATAGTTTCTGTACCGATCCCGGAAACTTCTAATTCCTTAGAGGGGAATTACCCAGTCTACTGACCTGGTGGTTGGATGCATCGATAAAGACGACTTGAATAAGTATGGATCACGGTGAACTAAGGTCAGAGAAAACTTATAGTACTGGAGCAACTGCTGTATAAGAAGTGTGATAGGAAGCCATATAGTTGATATTTGCAATAGTTTCATTACACCTATTCTCAGTAGTAAAAGGGCCATCAAGTGTCTCTACCTAGTTTCAGCCAGGGCAGAAGCTTTCTTAGATTCCTTGTCCTGCAGTTCCTTCTCAAACGCCGCATACGAAGCGGCATCGTTCTTGTGAGGGAACGGCACATCCGGCACCTCCTTTCCGAGAAACGCGCACAGCGGCCCCCAACCATCCTGCAGCTTAAAGTCCAATAATTGCTCCTTGGGCACTGTCTCGCGCACTTCTTTGTAATGTCGTCGGTATGCGGTCTTTGCATTTTGCATAATCTCTTCGGGCTTATGCGCCTCAGTCCAGCCCATCTGTAGCTTTATGCTCACGATGCCAAACTTGGAGCCGGTCAACTCTGACATTCTTTGGACCATTTCCTGGTTCTTTGGATCGCTCATCTTCGCAAATAGAGGGGTAATGCTTTCAAACCATTTGTCTATGTCGCGCTCAACAAGGATAACGCGGGCTTCAGGATACGCTCTGATAAGTGAAGTCGCGTAGAAAGAGGCGAGATCCGTCACGGCATCATAGGATCCAAACACCTCATCCCATTCTGCTCTCGAAAAAGGTTTGCCTGTATATGTCGATAGCACTGGAAAGGTGGCGTCTGCTGCTCGACTCAGAACATCCCATTCCCACTCGAGTGAATCATCTTGACAGGTCGTGATACCATGGTGAACCCTGTCAACGCCGAGAATTTGAAGAGCAGCCGCAAGAGAGGCTGTTCCAGTTCGAGCCATACCCAGGCATAAAATCGGTGCATTTGGAGTTGTGTGATTCATAGTCTCAGGAGGAACGACTGTCTCATCTGTGGAGGTCATCTTGCTACTGTAAGGCCATTAGCCAGGGGGTCAGATGTCGGTCGAGGCCTAGATTTGTGATGATGGGTTCAAGCAATGGTTTCTGAAATATATAGAAGACACCATTGCTTGGAATACATTTATGACGAAGACATACCCGAGCTTTTATGTAGTAAGTTCGATAGCTCAAAGTTGAAAGGAGATGCTGTGGGCAGATCTATTAGAGATCGATGGCTGCTACTTAGCACTGTCACGTACCTTCGTAATCACAATCTATGATAGGAGAGATGTATGACTTTCGATACCTCATAGGCATATCTTAAGTCCTTGGGGGGATTTTATATATGAGCTAGAATTGGTATTTCATCAAGGAGTGAGCAAACATAGGACTATGGGGGGCGGGTCGGATGCATTCCGTCGGTGGGGAACGCCACGCCTTGATTCTTCGTATATGCCGGGTTTCGGTGTTCTATTCACAAGGCTGACCTGATTACTGATTCCATATGGAGTATTTGGACAATGTTTCTAAACTCTTGTCATAGCAATCCCTAATAAGTGCAACAGTCGACCTCCGAACCAGATGTCGGTAAGTCTTCCGATCTTACTCAGTTCGTTTATGGATGGAGCTGACTGGTCAGCATGGAGACATCTCGTATTGACGCCGTTCTGATTGGTCTCATATTCTGATGCTGACATCAATGACTGTAAATTTGCTCACAGTGCTATTCATCCGCAGTATACGAGTCTGCGGAACAAATATGGTCACTGAACTTGAGGAATGCATGCATCGAATGTGTTAGTATTTGGAATCATTGCTGGACTCAACGGATACGCAAGACTTCAATGTATTTGGCATTAAATATTGTGATCGTATTATACATGTGATATTATACAAGTTGGCTCCAGTCTTTAATGCATTTTCATTCCATGACTCCCATGTCTAAAATCGGCTCTGTATGATCTCACTGCATGAGCAGAAGCATGGCCACGGGCGCTCAGAGTGGTATTGAAGCCCGTGTAAGGACTCAAGCTTGGGGGAAGGTCCTGAACCCGTGTGCCCCAAGAGCTCTCCTTACTACCAAGAGTAAGAACGAGCTCCTTGCCCTCAAGGAAGAATGAATGGTCGATCCAGTTCTTGGTGTACGGCTTTCCATCCAGAGTGGCGCTTTGGATATACACATTTTTGTAGGTCGGGTCAAAGTTGATGTTACGCACGGTAGCCGTCTTGCCCGTAACCGGGCTCTTAATACTAACGGACTCGAAATAAGGAGGAATGATAAGGTAGACGTCTTGGCCAGGGTTGGGGAACAAGCCCATCATAGTGAAGGCCAGGAAACTGCCCATAGCGCCGCTGTCATCGTTGCCAGGTAGGCCGCCTGGTGTAGGAGAAAAGTATTTGGGAATGTAGAAATGGCTGCGCTTGGCGGATAATGCCGGTCGGCCGGCGTAGTGGTATTGGAAAACTGTAAGGAAGGATGGTTCGTTGCCGATGTAACAAATCTCTTGGTCATGGAGGTAGTCAAGACGGCTGACAAAAGGGTCGGGACCACCGTAGAGGTGAACAAGGCTGGCCTGATCGTGAGGGACGAAGCTGGGTATGATGTTAGTTGATATTCGATAGGTAAGGAAGTAATTTAATGGGACGTAGAACTTACAAGCCGTACTCCCACGTGCTACTCTCGAATGTTTCGGCACCGGTATTCTGCAGGGAGCAGACGCTCTTGTCATCTTGGTTGCTGCATTTCAAAGGATCCTGATTAAACCAGGTTTGGTTCAGATATTTGGCCTGGAAAAAGCCCTTGAAACCCGTATCGGTGCCGTTGTCGTATTTGGACTGTTGATCAGTCCTGTACAGGTTGCGCCAGTTGCCACTGGACTCTATATATTTCTCTTGATCACCCTTCTTTCCCATGCCACCAGCCATTTGCGAAATGCAAAAGTCGTTGTAGGCATACTCGAGTGTACGGCTGATGGATCGCGTCATGGTACCGAAGCCCTTGTAATCAAAATCTTGCACTGGGATGTAACCAAGCTTCTTCCAAGAGTCGAGACCTCCACGGCCCTCATTGGACCAGTCATAAGGCTCAACTTCAGCGTCCTTCACAACGGCCTCATAACCCTTGGCCCAATCAATGCCATCTTTGATACCCTTGAGGTACGCATCGGCAAGCACATTGTCGGCGTTTGAGCCTCCCTGGGTGAGGCCCTTGCAAAGACTCATGCGACAATCAGGCAGCCAGCCCTCGTGCTCATAGGTAGAGATCAGCGAACGAATCTGCTGAGCGACAGCAGTGGGGTCCAAAATCGTCAAGAATGGCAGTTGAGAACGGAAGAGATCCCAGATACAATAGAACGAGTCAAAGTATGGCTCACCATCGTTCCACAATGGGTTCTCGCCTGTGTAGTTCTGAGGGTTTACCATGGTACGGTAAATACCCGAGTAAAATGATGTCAAATAGTCCTTTCCTACGCCATCGCCGATACTGACTGTGATGGGAGAGAGTTTCTCACGCCACTGCTCAGTGGCCTCATTGACATATTTGTCCAGGTTGTATTCCGTAACCTCGGTCTCGGCGCTGCGGCAAGCTTGCGCGCTGCTAATAAAGCTTACACCAACACGAGCGTAAATAGGCTTCTGAGCGCTGGCGAAACGAACGAAAGCACCACCGGGCAGAGGGTAGCCGTTGATGGAGCGAGAAATCTTCAGTTCCTTGACATCAGCGCTGGCACGGCTGTTGACAAAGATGCCGTTATCGTGGATCTGAGCACCAGAGAAGTCGGTACAAAAGTACAGCTTGTAAAGTCCGCTACCGAAACTGGGGACGAAGATGGCGCTGCCGGTGATACGACCAGTCTTGGCATCGACTTGGACGGTAGCATTGTCCTGGCGCGAGTTGGACAAGTCGGTGAGATCTTGAAGAATGAGGGGCTTGTCGTCGGGTTTGGCGTTGGGAAATGTGAACTTGAATAGACCTGCATGCTGAGTCGCCGTCATTTCGACTTTGGGTCCATCGTTGAGGGTGATGCCAAAGTAGCCCGGCTTTGCAACCACACTGTCGTTGGCAAACTGCCCAAAGTTCAAACGCTCTTTCTTCGGAAAGACGCAGCCGTCAACCTCTCCGCCTTTGCAGGAGGTGTAGGCGAACAGTGGGAAGTTACCCAAAGATGGCGAGCCACCTGTTCCAGAATCATGCATGACGCTGAAGCCTGTGACGGGTGTGCCATCCAGAGTGAAGCCGCCCTGATTGCTGCCACTGTTTGTGTCGGCTACAGCCTTGGCCATACCGTATGGCAGAGTGGCTCCGGGGAAGACGTTACCGCCATTGTTACTGCCAATGAGCAGGTCGACATAACTCAAAGGGTCGAAGGGTGCATAACTGCTCTTCTGCGCAGCAACAAGGCTGTACAACAAGCCAGAGGCCGCAAGAACTCTTCCTAGGGGCGCCATCTTGTAGACAAAAACCCTAAGGATAATGTCGAGAGAGTCGTGGAGAAACAGAGAACCGTTGGAGTCGACATCTTGTATTCATATGACGATGTCTTTAAGCGGATCCTCGGTCTCATTTCACCATGTTACATCGCCGTACTCCGTACCTGCATATTGATCAACAAACCAGTCGGTTCATACCTCCGAATGGCATGCCGCGGCTTACACAGAGTTTCAAGGTCTCTTATCTCCTGACTTAGGCGTAACTTAATGAGACATTTTGGTTGTTGTTTACCTTGATGGGCGGGCTTGATCCGGGGATGCGCAGGGCTAATTTGCGGTATGCAGCGACATCCCTGGAGTGCATGAAATTGGCTGCAACCCTAAGGCAAACGCCACTCCGTCGACGCGTCGCGCTCTAATGCCCGCATTCCCTGGGTTTCGAATCACTGCTGTTGTCAACGAATCATTAGAAAGCCTAATCTGATTATAGACATGACTACAGAGCAGAGCTTGTTGGGGTGCAGTTGGTTGGTCAGGGCTGTATGTGTCATGGATCAACGCCCCCAGCTTGATGTGGGGGATGAACTTAGGATGGGCCAGTGACTAGATCGCCTGTATGAGACATCCAGGCACGGGGTAATCACCTCCACAACTACAACAATCTCTTGGACAAGATCATAGCTCAACAAGCGACAAGCCATAGTAATTACACACAGAAAAAACAATAGACAGTCACTCGGCGTAAATATCAAACCCATTAAGGTTCCCTCAATTAGAACAGGTGCCCAACTGCGTTGAATCTCATTACTCTCTGCAAATGGGATGTTGAAACATTACACAAGTTCTCCGCATGCCGGTGGGGCGAATGCAGGGGGGAATCGCAGAGTGTTGCCAAACACAGATATTATATGATCGTTAAGTCTCCTGATACTTGCATATTGCCATACCCGACTGTATCCGAAGTGTTCCATTCGGCCAATATGAGCATTTTAAGCTTGCCGGTCCGTCTACCGTGTTACTACTTACACATACACATATAGTAGGTCGTATCAGCACAAAAGTCCTGCGGGTAACCTTGCTTATAACTATATGAACTAAAGATGGGGTAGAATTAAATTTCCTTCGAGGGCAGCCAGTCTGTCTAAAGGATACATTATTCGTCATTATGAGGAGGTCCTTATCATAGAATGGCTAATTGTTATATGCCCTCAAATCATACTTTGTTCCGCGCAAAGCTTTTGCCGGCCCGTGGCTGAGATTAATATCTTCAAGTCTCGTAAGACCATACGGTCGGCCTCCATGCCACTGGTAAATACGGTAGCCGAAGAAAGCGAGGGCAACGACTGGAAGAGTAACGTAGCTCGCAAAGAAGGTGGACACCGAGAAGCTGTGAATAAAGGCGCTAAACCCATTGAAGAAGAGAATGATGGTGAACATGAAGATGCATATCCAGGCCATGTATGGTTGGAACCATCCTCTGAGATCAAGGTTTTCTCTGTTGATACCTTGAAGAGCAAGACTGCGTTGGAATCTAACGAAGCAAGCACAGATGCTGATCCAGGCGATCAAGCTGCTGAGTGCTGGAGGCAGAAAAAGAAAAAAACATTAGTATAAGTGCGCACCACCAGAAAGTAGAAGGGTAGCGTACCAGACAAGTTCGACAACCAGATAAAGACTTGGTTCGAGCCACTCGAAACCGATAGAAAAGCAAGCAAGCCAAAGCAAAAAGACACAATGACACCAACGTATGGGGTACCTAAGCGGCTTGTGTTCAAGAAGTACTTGGGCATTGAGCCTGTATCTACTCTTTAGCTTCATACTGTTTACATGATGGAACTTTACATACCTTGTCGAGCCAGTGCAAGCAGAGTTCGAGCCACGGCGAACACGTTTTCGTTGCAGGATGATAGGGCAGATGTCATTACCTGGCCTGGGGTCAGCTGGGAAGTGAACACCACTCGGTTAACATGTACTTACAACCGCGTTAATAATACTTGGCAAGACCTTGACACCAGTCTGTTGGCAGATGACAACAAATGGTGACGAAGCTGCGGTCGCTCCGCCTTTGGACACTGCATCGAGCAGTTCTGGCGAATGCTGACTGATGTTCAGGGTGATCATCAAAATAGTGAGAAGATAAAGCCCGACTATCAATCTGTTAGCCATCGGTGTACAGCGGAAATTTTATAGAGAAGCTTACCAATACGGTAAAAGACGCTCTGCACAGCTG
Source organism: Cladobotryum protrusum (assembly GCA_004303015.1). Lineage (NCBI taxonomy): Eukaryota > Fungi > Ascomycota > Sordariomycetes > Hypocreales > Hypocreaceae > Cladobotryum > Cladobotryum protrusum. The sequence continues at coordinate 5,352,446 of RZGP01000002.1, read as the reverse complement.
TACGCATTGTCTTTCTCGGGTTATGGGCCTCGCCAGCAAGCACGCTGAGACCCTCGATACCGCCGAAAGCAAATGCACCTTGCGTAAGGACTCTCCAGAATCCGAGAAATCGCGCCAGCGAAACAGGCGTGAGGGACAGGTATGTGTCGTTGAATGGCTCCTCGCGCCAGTACTTGCCACCCGTATACACACCGTTGACACCGCCAACATCGGCAATCAAGCCGAACAAGATTAGACCCACCAGCGTAATGACCTTGATGCCGGCAAAGAAAAACTCGATCTCTCCAAAGTACTTGACGCCTAGAAAGTTGATACCGATGCTAAGGGTTAAAAAGGCCGCAATGTATGCTGAGACGTGATTTTGAGCGTGGTCCCAGTAGCTAATCATAACGGCTGTGGCTGTGATCTCCGTCGGGATGGTGATGCCAGTCTGAAGAAGATAGTTGATGCCCATAGCAAAGCCAGCTTCGGGGGAAAGGTATTTGTTGCCCATCTCAATAAAACCTCCTATGTTGGGAGAAAATACAGTCCTGGAGTGCAACGTTAGAACGAGGGAGATGCGTGCGTGCTATTGGGGGGTTTCTCTCACATTTCTCCCAGACAATACATCATCATGCCAACAAGACAACCGACGATCGAATAGCCTATAAAGAAGCCAACGGGGCCAGCATTAACCAGAGATGCTCCGGTTCCAAGGAAAAGACCTGTGCCAATGGTTCCCGCTATAGCTATCATAGAAACGTGACGAGGTTTCTACACAAATCATGGCAATAAGCTTCATATTCTCAAGAGCCTTTTACCCTGATGTTTCGGAAATAGCCCGGTGGAGACTTACCAACTCTCGTTTCGTTCCAAATTCTCCTTCGTGCGTTGTCTCCGTCTCCTGTTCAACTGCGGGATCCCCAAAGTCCTGCAATATGCCCGTTGCCGCACCATGGCGAACCGAGGACACAGAGTCGTCTTTCTGCTTCTCGTGAATTTCTTGGTGCTCCATTGCTTCTAGAATACTGATGTTGCGACTGAAACAATCGTATCTGCAGATCTCCGGAACAAAGAGCCCTAAATATGGGAACAAGTGATACCCGAGTCCTTGGCCTGGGACACAAAGGTTATTGGTGGAAGATACAATCAAACTGCAGCGTTACATCCCGCTCCATGGGGGTGCATATTCTTGGTTTTTAATACTCTTCAATCGTCATGATGTTGAGTTGAGGGTCGGCAACAATCCTTGTCCTTGAACCATGATAACCTGAAGCGGCTGCAAAAATAGCAAACAACGGCAGTAGAAATCCGACGAGCAATTCTTCAATATTTGCCAATATTTGCCACATTTCGATATGGCAATGCCGTTTTTTCAGTTTGATATGGTAATACAGTCTTACAGTTGATATGGTAATACCAGCCGTCTTCGCAGTTGATATGGTAATATTCATCTTCATGCTGACATTTTGCTCCAGCAATGGTCTAGTGTAGTGGGGGAGGTCTGGGATATTTCGGGATCATCCACGTTCCCTAGGTTCACGACCACGAGCTGCGGCTCAGTTGCAGGTTCGCGGGTCATGGGCAGGGGTCCAAGCATCTCGAGTGACCAAGAAGAGCCAAGCGAGCCAAGCGATAGGGCGTGGGGGATTCGTCCAGTTTGCCAGCATTGAGAACGCTGGAGGGGTTTTACAGCCCTAGATGGCCTGTATAGACAACCACGACAAATAGCGACCCTTGAGGCAGATTTCTATACTGATCGAACGTATTAGTCTTTGTCTATTCGTATTAAGAGACGGAATAGCGACCAGAATCCAGATGTTGGCATGCTGAAACCTGCCCCTCCAATCCTTCAATTACTGGTCTATTGTCAGACAAGATTAAGTACGCATTCATTCGGCAGATTACTATATCTCATAGATACGGTAGTTGGACAGGGCATAGACTCCCATCAATTCTCTTTATGATATCTGACCTAGCGTATCAAGAAGATGTTGAAGCTAGGGTGCGGTCCGACGGATCATGAGCACATCTTGGCCTAACCTACAACGTAATAGCTACACATTTGAGATCTTACTTACAGCCATACATTCATCATAGTCGCCGAAATATGAGCTATTTTTGATAGTATTAAGTAATGGTCACATGTAGAATATCTACGTATTTGAACTCTCCAGTAATTTAGGGTAGTGGGTGTTAATACCGTAGCGGTAGTGTTTGCAGATGCGTAAACACGTCGACCCCCCATGGTCTTAAGAACACAGATTTCATCTGGGCGGATCCCAAAAGGTATCGGAAAGCTCCAATAAGAATATTCTAAACTATAATAGCCCCTGCAATATCAGACCAAATTCATTTACTAAGCATGATGGGGTGAAGTAATACTATATACATAGAATATAGTTTTCACTCATGATGATTTCTTACGAGGTAGATGACATGTGGGGGAAACAAAAACCGATTCTCTATTCTCATTCTATTACAGTCTAAACTAACCATGTTACCCCTGTCGTGTATTTAAGATAATTTTACGAATGCTGAAAGAAAACATAGTAAATGCAGTTACTGCTTCTGCTCTCGAATGCGCGCACCGGCAGGGGTCTCGAACGCGACATCCAGGTGAACCTTTGTGGTCTCCCACTCGCCGTTGCCGAGATAACGCTTGCATGAAATTGTCGCTTGTTCGCCTACTTGATCGGGTAGGTTTACAGAAACATCGTTGATGCGCTTTGACGCTGGGATGATTGGAAGAGACTCTGATGAGGCTGCTTCCCACGACTCTAAACCACCAGTAAGAGACCAGAGGTTCACGCCTTCATAGATGTTTCCCTCTTCCACATCTACGATATGCTTGCCCATACGGGCGAGGAGAGAGCCATCCCAGCCGGCTTCTCTATGCGGAGATATGAGAAGCAAGTTGATTGCCTGTCGGCGAGTATTGGGACAACGGCATTTGAGAGCCACATAGTTCATGGGAGGGACCAAGCCCATGTCGGCCGTGAACCGCACCTTTGGCAGTGGATAGCCGTGCTTGAGAACTCGGTCTCTCACAACACATGTCATCTTATCCCATTGTCCTTTGGACAGCTTGACAATATGCCTGAAATCTCCGATAAATCGATCATAAATCATTTCATCCGTGCCACGTAGTGAAGTAGCAGCCATGATTTTCGCCATGCTATGATAGATTCGCAGAAGAGGTAATCCAAATGCTGTTCGGAAATTGGACCCTGCACGGATGCCTGGCTCTCCGCGGTCAAAAGCTTCCAGCCATTGTTTGAGGGCAAGTTCAAGGCGGCTTTGGGAGCTGTAAAGGCAGTCTGGTATTGTTTCTTGGGCGTTGACCAATTTGTCTGCCTGGGCGGCAAGGGTGTATACGCCGTTGATCAATGCATCGAGATGCTGGCGCGCATCTCGAAATGTCTCAAAAGTAGATGGCACATCGTAGGTCCAGTTCTTCTCGGCATCTTGGCCAACTTGGAATACGTATGTTGATACTTGGCCAAATAGAGCGGCCTGGATGTTGAGTCGTGAAAAGGCCTCGGCGAGAGCGTCTTCGACTGTCGGGGCTTTGGGGCGTAAAACAACTGGCCCATCGGACGATGTTATACCTTGGAGGCTCTGGATCTTTTGCAGCAAGTGGAGGCCGTTATGAAGATGCGTGTATCCTGTCTTGAACCCTCCATTCAGCAGCTCATAGCACACAAAGAGCATGCATGTAATAAGGGCTACACGAAGTCCCTCTCGATCTGAGCGCTCAAGGTGCTGGCGCATATAGCCAATGGCCTTGTTATATTCCACCAGGGCAATGTGCTCTTCATCTCTATGGGCAGCGCCAAGTGCTGTTATGGCGTGCAGCACAGCTGGCTCCTGAGCGCTGGCCTGAAACACCAGACTCTCCCAGAAGTGTGATTCAAAGACACCCGGGAGCTTGGTATTGGTATAGCATCGAAAGTACTCGTATCCAATGCTCTCCGGTTGGCCAGCGATTCGAGACAAGGCAGAGCACGTCAGGCTACGAACGGGATGGGTGATGGTTCTCCTTATGAGTGGAAGCTTGGAGGGGGCGGATGAGCTGGCCCCTTCGGTGCTACCATGTATATTTCCGCCGCCGCCCCAGATGCCGTAACCATCACACACGCGGCCTGTAGATATACAGCGTTGACATGCTGGTTTCCCTTCGTCGCATTTAACTCGCCGTTTCCTTCGGAATATTTGTCAGCCAACATAGCCCGGACATAAACTAGTGATCGCCATGCAGAAGGGAATTACTCACTTGCAAGTTACGCATCCGGTCTTAACCTTGCGATGTCCGGGTCGAGGTGCATTGTTGCTTTTCTTCTTATTGTGACGCTCCATCTATGACAAACAAGGTTCCCTTTTACACAGTAGTCAGGGATCACGGAGCGTTGGCAGTTGGGCGACAGAGTTGAGAAACTGAGAGATCGCAAAGGGAAGGAATCTATTTGACAGCTCGGAATTCATTGCTTGTTATTGCGCCCTCTGAAAAACCGAGAGCAAGCTTGGACATCATTGTTCCGCCTCCTTGACGCCGTGAGCCCCAAAACTTGACGCAAATTGGTAGTTATGCGGACGAGTGAATCTTGGAGGCTTTCCCCAAAAGGATGGCCCATTAGATCTGGTTGGCGTGCTCGGAATTCAAACTCCCCTATTGGCTGACCCTTTTTCCGTGGCTTTTATGTCTTACGTCCGTATTTAGTGGACCAATATTGCCTATCAGAGAGCCCCCTGTTCCTACATGTCAAGACTCAAGGATCCAGTTAACCGAGCAAGACCCGCGGACGGTAGGGGGGTTTATGACACTTGGCTCGATTCATCACCTTTTGTGCCAAGGCAGGAATGCTTCTCCCCTCTCATGCGCGGAGCAGCGCGGAAGGAGATAATACAACTTATCTCCATGCCTTGCATAGAAATAGTCATTTCATTTTCACTGTTCACCAACATCGTGATGCTTTTTCGCCGATGCAGCCTCTGGCTGCTATTTCGGATTTTATGAGATTGTCTACAGTCAGTATGCTGGAGGTTTGCTTTGCGGAATTGAAAGCCGATAGAGTTGCCGACAGCAGCCCCTCATCCAACTGGTCTCCGCAAGTCCTAGAGATTCCAAAGACACCGGATCTTAGGATGGCGGTGCTGTGACGGGCTATGATGTATTGCGGAAGATATATAAATGACGGCATGTTTCCAATTAGCTTTGCATATTTAATAAAGGCTCTTCATTCCAACAACCTTTTACTTCTGGCTACCAACCGCTACATATTTAGTCTCTAGACAGCCCCAACACACTCGATTCAATTTGTCCAGTATTCCAACTTACATCGACAACATGGCACCCGTTGCAACTCGTCAGCTAGGCCGCAATGGTCCCCAGGTTTCAGCCATTGGCCTTGGTCTCATGAGTCTTGGTGGCATCTACGGCCAAAAGGACAGTGTCGAGGAGCGACTCAAGTTTCTCGATCGTGCTCATGAGATTGGTGAGGTCTTTTGGGACACTGCCGATGTGTACGTCGATAGCGAGGATATTATTGGCGAGTGGTTCAAGCGCACCGGCAAGAGAGACGATATCTTCCTGGCCTCCAAGTTTGCCCTGACCAACGACAATGGTGTACGAAGCATAAACAACGACCCTGCATACGTCAAAGCAGCCTGTGAAAAGAGCCTGAAGAGGCTGGGCGTTGATACTATTGACCTATACTACTGCCACCGCGTGGACGATAAGACTCCAATTGAGAAGACAGTCCAGGCTATGGTTGAATTGAAAAAGTATGTTACTCACTTTTCGCCCTTGTGAGAAGTCAATTCCTTACTAACCGCGGCGCCAAACAGCGAGGGCAAAATTCGTTACCTCGGCCTGTCCGAATGTTCTGCAGCCACCCTCCGCCGAGCTCACGCCGTGCACCCCATATCAGCCCTCCAAGTAGAATACAGTCTTTTCTTCCTCGACATTGAATCGGAGGCGGCAGATATTCTGAAGACTTGCCGTGAACTGGGCATCGCCATCGTTGCATACAGTCCCGTTGGCCGTGGTTTGCTCACCGGCCAGGTCAAGAAATTCGAAGACCTTCCCGAGACCGACTTCCGCCGCTTCATTCCCAAGTTCCAAGGCGAAAACTTCAACAAAATTCTGGATCTTGTTGATAGCATCAAGGTTGTTGCTGATAAGCACAATGTGACGCCCTCTCAGGCGTCCCTTGCGTGGCTGGCGGCCCAGGGCGAAGATATTATTTCCATCCCTGGAACAAGGACGATCAAATATCTCGAGGAAAATACAAAGGCCATCGGCGTTACCCTGACTGAGGACGAGCTGAAGGAGTTGAGGAAGCTAGCTGAGGCAACAGAGTTGGCAGGAGATCGCTACCCACCAGGAATGGCTGAATTCCTGCTCCGGGACTCCGTGCCGCTGTGAGATCAGATTGGAGCATATATCTGAATGAAGAGCTTTGAAAGCCATGAACAAAGTGTACTTTGTAATTTTATATTTACAATCATTTGAGATGAGGCTAGTTCTGGATCTCACAAATTATATTCAAGCAAGTGTCGTGTTCCATAGCACAACTGTGCATCAATTGACTGAAACCATGTGTCATGTCTTTGTTTTTTTTACGTACTATTTGGCCAATATACCTTTTATAATATAGCATAAGGCGTAGATGAACATTTGGACCACTTTGTGTAGCTATGATGCAGCACGATTGGATGAATGCATCTTAATGATTAGACAGACCTTGACCTATATGTGTGTTCCTGTCTCGAATGGGTTGCATTTATTCCCCAGCCAGAAGACCACATTGTTTCGTTTTACGCAATCAAGATGTTCTGCATATAGCTAATCCAATCATATTTGCCAGGTTACATATTGACTCATTCTGAGTCCTTGCCTATCTGCATCACAGATGATGAGCCACACCTCACATCCTAGTGTGCTGCTAGTTCGATGACGATTGTCATGCCAGGAACCAATACGGGAAGATGGAGGCCCCGAATAGGGTGTTGCACAGCTAAAGAGGTGGCCTCGAAAGGGATGCATGCACATGGGCGGTGGATACTCTGCGGCATCTTGGGACTGGGTCAGACAAGTCAGTTCAGAACTTCGCCGACCGGAGCCCCACTGCTCCGGGCCGTATGGTGGCTTATCGAAGACGGCTGTATGTACTTCAAATCCCCGGTGGTAAGGGAGCGGATCCAAAAGATGGTCGGGGATCTCAAGGTCAGTAAGTATAACAGGTAGTAGTAGTAGCTGATTGGTGATTTGGTGTCGCGAGATTGTATTTGATGCACCGTGGCGCTAGGGTTTCGCCTGTGAACAGCTCAGCGAGCCAATCTCCCAATGGACAATGCTATTGCTGCATGGGCTTTCTCTCATCCTGAAATTCAAGCGAGGTTCACCACTAGGAGAGGCCGAAAGTTTGCCTTTGTCGGCTGCCCCCATGGACATTTAAAGGGCTGCCATGTGGCGCCAGACATTAAATAGCGTTGCATCCCTTGATGGCAAAGAAACGGGATCAGATCTTGCTTGTTCCGGACTGCCGATGCAGAAGCCTCACGCTACTCGAGTCAGTCTTGTAGAAAATCAAGGTCTAGGTTACGCCATGCTTCCAAAAGATTTGCGGTGTCGATGAAACAACCATCATTGCCAAAGCTGCCGCCGGCAATGCCCAACTCACAGGCCTCTCTCTCAGCTGGGCTTTGCATGTGGGTTTTCGGACCGAAATAGGTGTTTCCTGCACGCACTGCCATCCATAGGTATCAGATGACTCTTGAGAATCCTTCAGAGTGTTCTTTTTGCCTTGTCTCAGACTTGTCATGGGAAAGGGGAAATAATTTGCAGGCACGAATGGCCTTGTCTCACAGCGCTGCTATCTATCACGAACCAGATATTATTGAAACGCAATATTATTATGTCAATGCGACCAGCAAATGCGACTGTCTCATGTCACCTTCTCAACAGAGCACGCCTGGTTTGTTTTAGGCTCTTCAAGCTTCCCGGCTTTCCAAGGCTGCCCAGTCAACCTTCAAGTCTTACCCCCCCTGTGACCCTGTCAACCTGTGACAGACAGAGAGAGAGAGAGAGCACGTGATCCGTATTCTCAGCGAGAGTTTTCGTCTGTGCTTCAGCCCCCGAGTTTCTAGAAGCTCTCGCTTCTTATCAGTCGGATCCAGCTTCTCAACATCATGGCCACGACCCTTGACCGGGCTGCTGGTTTTGATGGGACATTTATTAATCCAAATTGAAGCTCATAATATGGCCGTTATCATCATCCGAAAAGGACAGCAGCAAAAACCTCGCCTTATCAGTTATTAAGTGAGCCACGGCCCTCAATGTCCAGCATGGCCAACGAGGATCCACCGTCCGGGTCTCTGGATCAGCAGGAAGATGGCCTTGTTCACGGCGGTGCCTGTACGACATGCCGCCGCAAAAAGCAGAAATGCTCCAGAGAGGACCCATGCCGCTCCTGTGTCGCCAGCAACAGCGTCTGCATCTATGAGGAGGGTCAACGCAGAGGCGCAAAACCGGGATACATTGAATCGCTTGTTAAACGCATGGACACGCTCGAGTCTCTCGTGCTGGGACAGTCGCTATTGTTTGCTCCGCAATTAACCACAACGAATGGAGTCACCACCAGCGTGTCTAATCTGGAGGAGAATTTGCGCGTCGTGCGCCAACAGCTTCTCAATCCACGTAAGCGACCTCGGGCGGGCTCATCCGGACAGTCATCTCAGGTTTCTGGATTGGCATCCGTCATGAACAATAATGTGACTGACCGCTCCCCTACCGCCCGCGGATCCAACGCCGATCCGCAAGTCCTACCTCCTCCATCAATGTTGCATGAGCTTGTCGAGATTTACTTTGCCAAAATTCATCCCTGGATTCCCATTCTTCATCAACCTACTTTTCACGCTGGCATGCAGTCAGCAGATGCGCCGCCGTCAGACATAGTTCTTCAGGCCATCACTGCAGCGACAATTAAATTCTACAATGTGGACAGCCAGACAAAGGAGTGGTATCACCAACGATGTCACGATGCGGTTGTTCTTGCTTGCATGGATCGTTTCTCCGTGGAGAGTTTACAGGCCAGCATAATTCTCGCATTCAACACTATTGGCAATGGAAGAGGCCCAAGAAGTTGGTCAATCGTGGCTTCAGCGACTCGAATTGTTGAGCAGCTCGGTCTTGCAGTTGAGGAAGAGGATGCGGTGGAGAACAAGCTCTTGAACAGAATTGGCTTTCTTCCTCCAGCAAAGAATTGGACGGAAGCAGAGTCGCTTCGGAGAATCTTCTGGTGCATCTTTCTCATGGACCGATTTTGCTCCGTTACGACTGGTTGGAACACTAGCTTGACGAGTACTGACGTCAAGAGGCGACTCCCGGTTGAGGGCTGCTTTTGGAGGGACCGGGTGGAAAAGAAGGGGCGATATTTCAACATTGCCAATCACAGCGTTGACCCCGTCGACGAGACTGATGCCCTTGGCGGCTTTGCCTATCTTATTGAAGCCACCGAGTGTCTTTGCCGGGTGGCTACCTTTCTGCTTCAGGAGGCTGTGGACATCTCAGCCAACGAGAGCCTCAGACGATGGTTTGAGACGTTCCAGTCTCTGGATGCTATGCTCGTGAGATGGAAGACATTTTTACCGGCGAGATGGCAGGTCGCTGGTATTGACGCCACCGGCAAAATGGACGAAAACCTTACCCTTGCCCACATCACACACAACACCAGCGTGATTATGCTGCATCAAAATATTGCTTATCCGGACACAAAATTCCGGCATCGATTACCTTCCCTAAACGCGGCCAAGACTTGTGTCGTCGCAGCGAATGAAATCGCCACAATTGCCGCCAAGTTTATTGCGAATACCACCGTCGTCATTCCACCGGCATTGAGTTTCTGCCTCTTCATTGCTGCTCGGGCTCTCTTGGCCGATTCGAAGCACTTTGGCACTTATATTGACCCCAACTTCGAATCACTGCTTCAGTGCCTGCGTGAAGCCTCCAAAAGATGGAAGGCTGGCGGCTTACCCTCGTCTAGTGAGAACTTGGCTGGCCAGTTCGCTGACAGAATTACTGCCGCTTGGAGATCCGGGTCTCCAATCAATGTTCGTTCCGTTGCCTTGCAGGAAGACGGAGCGCCACCAATGTCGCTTGCCAGCCCCCCTCTGCCAGACATCTTTCGAGCTAGCTCAGTCAACCCACCATCTATATATGACATGGCCAGCACTGAGGATGCGTACAGTGTACCCACAGTTAGTCTAGAGGCATTTGATCGCATCTTTACATGGACAGATGAGATGATTGGATAAGGAGCGTTCTCTCTCTCTCTTCTCTTGTATACAAATGGAAGCGTAGGATAAGCTTTTTCTTTGGGCTACAATCGGGGCGAACTGGGACAGCCAAGGCATCATCGTGTACAAAAATTTCGCATTAATGACATTACGACATGGTTATCTGGGTATGTTAGATAACAATTTAATTACAGTTTCAACCATTCTTTAGTACATCTCAAACTTCTTCGTCCTCCCCACGCCCTAAAATCGTTCTTCTAATTGTGGTGGCTGTTGAGCGCTTTTCTAGAGACTTCTTGACTGGGTTTGGCGCCTCAAACACCTCGTTCAACTCCTCGAGGGTTCGGTTCTTCGTCTCGGGGAAGTAGAAGTAAATTATAGCAACCTCGATAACATCCCAGAAGATGAAGACAAGGTAGTAATAATATCCAATCTTTTCAATGGCCACCGAGGAAGTGTACTGGCCCAAGATGGATGCAGCCGATCCGATAACTTGGCCAACAGCGGTTCCCTTTGCGCGAGTCTCTGTAGCGAGCGTCTCGGAGATGTAGAAGGGAATGAGAGGGACGATGCAAAGAGAGAAGATGACACTGAAAAGGTAGACGAAGAAGATTCCGGCATGGCCAGCAGCCTTGTTTGAATCATCAACGGACAGCTTGGTGCATCCTGTAACAATGGCAAGACATATGGCCATTCCCGTAATACCACTGAGGAGGAACGGACGACGACCAACCCGATCAAGGAGGGTAGCTCCAAGGATGGCTGCAAACCATGAAACAACCGGGTTCAAAGCGTTGAGCAGCAATTGAGTGTGCGGATTGGTTATTCCGGTTTGGTTGACAATGACAGGGAAGTAGTAGCTGACGAGGGCGTTTCCAGAATACTGACCGAACCAAGCCATGCCAATAACGCAAATCATGCGGCGCCGAGCAGAGTGGGTGTTAAACAGGTCCCGGTAGTCCCACCAGCGCTTGTCAGAGCCGTCGGTATTGATGTTCGAGTCCATCTCAGCCATCTGCAGCCTAACAAAGGGGTTGTCCCGGGATCCTTCGCCATGGAGCTCAGCGAGCACACGCTCAGCTTCGTCGCGGCGATTATGCGCCACAAGCCACCTGGGCGTCTCGGGACAAAAGAGGATGCCGGCGGCGACAACGCCAGAGCTGACCATCTGCAGCCACAAGGGGATGCGGAAGGACCCTTCACCCCTTAGAAATGCTGTCCCATAGGTAACCCAACTGGCGATGATTGACCCAACGAAGTAGTTGGTTTGCATCAAGCCAGAGAGGGGACCACGCCAGTGGGGGTGAGCCATCTCGGTTACAAAAGTTGGTGCTGACACATTGATGAAGCCTTGGCCGACGCCGCAGACGAAGCGGCCGCCTAGGAACATGCCTCGAGAGATGGCTGGGGCCTGGATGCAAGTGCCGATAATGACAAAGATGCATCCAACAAAGATACCCCATCGTCGACCACTAATGTCATTCAGCGGGCCAGCAAAGGGCAAGGCGCAGAGACTGCCGATGTTGAAGATGGCAAACACCAAGCCTGTAGAAGAACCAGCCGATTTCCTGACTCTATGTCAGCTCATGGACAGATGTGTTCAACCTTGTGTGTGTGTGTGTGTGTGTGTGTGTGTGTGTGTGTGTTGTGTATACTCACAAGTGAAACGTGCGTTGATACTGGGGCTGTTTTCCGCGCAGGTTAGACAGCGCTTGACTTTTAAGGTTTTTGGATTGCCAATTCTTACCATGGCATTGATGGCACCCATGAGAGAGCCATCATATCCTTGTAGAACGATGCAAAGGTAGCCAAGAAGTAGGATGCTGTATAAGCGAAACATCCGCTTGGTCCATAATTGCGGCTTGGCTTCCTCGGCCAACTGTGAGATTTGAATTGCTTCGACAACAGAGGACTGATCATTGCTGTCGGAGCGATCAACCTTCTCCGAGTGGAAGACTGGCCCCTTCGCCGGGTCCGTCATTGTATTGTTGCCCGGCATCACGAAGACTTTGTCAACAAAGGACGAGTCTTGTTGAACGAATAGAATTGAAATTTCAGAGCACAATGGCCTGGATAAAAAGAAGACCGCGACTGAGACATTGTGACGGTCCGAATGTTCTTATATTACCAAGGGTAGCTATAAGGCCATTGAAATTCGGACAACGCCGCTAGACGTTCAAAGGCTAAGCTACCGAGCCCATCTCCAAGACAAATGCTACAGGGATGAGCTCCTCGTCCATGCCCTGTTACATGGGAGACTGTTGGATGCCCCATGGGGACCGACGGGCTGGGGCTTTCCCCCACAAGATGCATCTTGAGGGGGGCTCTAGAAGCAGACTAGATTCACTAACGAAACTCTGGACCCGGGTGTCGGCCTATGAGCAAGGGGAACGCCACATGCTGAAGCAAGCCCTCGCGCCCTTGGGCTTCTTGGGGCCCTGGCCGGGCAAGGGGGAAATCCACGGGCCGACTCCGCAGAACATGGTGGCGGGTTGATGGGTCTTTGCCGACGATGAAACAGTATCGAGTAATATCGAGTAATATCGAGTAATATCGAGCAATATTGAATGGATAAAACGTTGCCGTCGATGGAGAAACTAGTAGACATTAGGCGGGCTTTTATTTTCACATTATTAATTCAATGTGAGTGATGAAAGAATTCTGTTGTAGCGTAAGCATTAAACTGGAGGAGCTTCATGTCTCATCCCCTCCATTCATAATAGCTCCCCGCACCAGGTTATTATTTATTTTTTGGTCTGGGAAAAAAAAAGACAAAAAGTAAAGTGAGAAGCAGACTTGGTTTGGAGCAACAAGACCTTGGACACACCCATGACAATGGCATCATCATCATCAATTGAGACGAGACTCTTCATTGGGGGCGAATGGGTTCCTAGCAAATCCGGCAAAACATTCCCCATCTATAACCCTGCGACTGAAGAAAAGGTTGCCGACGTTTATGAGGCAGATGCCGAGGATGTCGATGTTGCATATGCTGCCGCTCAAAAGGCATTCCCTGCATGGAGGGATCTGTCTGCTTTTGACCGTGTGGCCAAGTGTGTCAGATTGGCTGAATTGATTGAGCGAGATCAGGATGAGATTGCCCAACTGGAGGCTGCAAACATGGGACTGCCCATTTCTTCATATCTCCCCTGCGTCACAGGGTCTGCTACGGGCATCAGACACACGGCGAATTTGGCCCACGACATTCACGGCGAGACAAGTCTCAACACCCCCGGGCTCGTAAACTTCACATTGAGACAGCCATATGGTGTCTGCGCCGCCATTATTCCCTGGAACGTCCCCATCGTCATGTGGTGTGGCAAGACTATTCCCTGTGTCGTCGCCGGAAACACCCTCATCCTCAAGTCGTCAGAAAAAGCGCCCCTCACATCGCTCAAGCTGGCCGCTTTGGCCCACGAGGCCGGCTTCCCTCCGGGAGTCATCAACGTTATTTCGGGCTTTGGAGCGACCGCTGGTAACGCATTGGCCTCGCACATGGGCATCCGCAAGATCTCCTTCACAGGCTCCACCCGCGCCGGCAAGCTGATCCTTGAAGCCGCTGCCAAGAGCAACATGAAGCGAGTCTGTGTCGAGACTGGAGGCAAGAACCCTTGCGTCATCTTTGATGATGCCGATCTGGAAAAAGCCGCCGCCGGAGCTGCCGCCAGCATGCAATTCAACTCTGGTCAGATTTGCGTATCAAACTCGCGCGTCTATGTCCAAAACGGCGTTTTCCCCAAGTTCCTCGAGATTTTCGCCCAAAAGTTCCCCGATGTCAAGATTGGCAGCCCCTTGGACAAGGAAACAAACTTTGGTCCACAGGTCGACAAGTTTCAGTTTGAGAATATCTTGAAGCTGATTGATGAGGCCAAGGCCGAGGGCGCAAATCTGGTAACCGGAGGTGGTCGAGCAACAGAGAAGGGCTATTACATCCAGCCTACAATTTTTGCCCAAGTACCTGCCACGGCAAACATTCTCAAGACTGAAGTTTTTGGTCCGGTTGTTGTGGTCCAGCCGTTCGACACTGAAGAGGAAGTTCTCGAAGAGTGCAACAACACCAGCTACGGTCTTCATGCCGCCGTCTTCACAAGAGACATCTCACGAGCGTACAGGGTGGTCAAGGGCTTCGAAGCGGGCATGGTTACAGTGAACTGTAGCAGTGAAGTTGGACCGTATGACTTGCCTTTTGGAGGTTGGAAGCAGTCTGGCACTGGTAGAGAGAATGCCAAGATGGGCTTGGATTCATATTATGAGATTAAGTCTGTTTCCTTACAGTTGTAAATAATTACTTGTAGATAGAACTTCTCATGAATGAGACATGGTCTCAGTCGTCACAATGAGCAATGAGTTACGACCAACACGCAAAAACCCGTTGGTTGATTGTCTGAGTGGTGAGGCGGCCCGACGCATGCACACATGCACCCCACTCCGGCTGCATCAACGATCCTGGAAGCCCAGCTCCCAACACTGTCAGTCAATCGAGGGAGGGGTACAATAGTCGATGCATAATGAGGAGGTAAGCCTGTGTATGAGAGCAACAATCAAGTTTAACAGTGGACTAGCAACATGACTCTGAATGACTCACCGGTCTTGGGGTGCTTGCTGCTAGGAAATTCGCATCCGTAGAAGACGGATTGAAGCTGAAGGGCATTTCCCAGCCACTAAATGTGTTATTTCTTCTCTTTTGTAAGACGTCGCCTGATGCCGATTTTAAGAAGCTACCCACCATCAACTTATGGTTCAGCTGCGATTCTATAGTGTTCATTTCATGACATAACGGGAGTTGACGGATATGCCAGATACTGTTATTAATTCTGGAGACGTGTGGTTCAGTCTAAAGGATGTGATTGATGTAATTTGCAGAGTTAGGAATTGAGTATTTAAATCACTCCCGGACTGAGCTTCAATACAATATCAACGCCTTCATGGATAAGTATTTTCTGGATGGTCTAAATGGGAAGCCACATTGCACCAGTACAAGAGATCTCCTAGTTATAGATTCGTGGTCTACTTCAAATCTGGGGGAGGCATTCAATGTCATTTCGGAGTTCATACTTTATTCAATATTGACAATGTGGACAATGGGATGGGATGTAGAGATGGACTAAACAAGAGGGAAAGAAATGTGGGAAGTTCTACAAGCAGTGTGAGTAATTGTATCGTCATCGTGAACCCCTGACATGATACAAGCTATTTGCCATCAATTTTTTGAGTCATCCACATCTTCCCGGCTCGTACATTGCGCGTCAAGAGCTCGAGCCATGTCATCAGAAGCCATCCATGGGATCACCATCTACGGAATAGCATCATTATTTAGTCATGGCACTATCGAGGGTACTATGGCCATGAACTTGTCCAACGAGTTAGTTGAGTTACTGAGAAAAGGGGTAGCTAAAGGGGGACAGCAGCGACGAATCAAATAACGAATCCGATCATGTTTGACCTCTGGAGAAATGCCCGGAAGTCAGCCATTCTAGTGACATTGTTGTCAGCAAACAGCGGAATATTGACTCTACTGATGACTCATGAGGAGTTTAAGCTGCGTTGGTTAAGAGATCAACACTTGCGACGGCTCTCTCAAGCGTCGCCAAGACACAGGAAACAAGCTATCTGAATAGTACGTATACTCAGTTCATCTACAGGACAACCAGCGAGGGGAACTCGAGATAGGGGGTGATAATAGCTTCATCAGACATCCGTCTTCGACTCGATACGAGCTGCGGCTGAATGGAATCATCTGCCTAACATCATGACTATTGGGGTCTTACTATTTGTTATGTACGAAGTGGAGGCGAAACTACGGTATAAACATGCGCAGAATTAACTTGAAAAGCTTTGGACCCCGTCAGTGGCCATATGACCTTGATGCAATGATTTGGCGCCTGGTCTGGGGAGGTCATTCCGCTTCGTGGCGTTGTGCATGGGATGTGGGTTCATTGGAGAGTCCGCGGACAGGATTATTCAAGCTGACGCAATCTCTTGAATAGCTTCGATCGTTATGTTGAGGCATAGATGATGGTCACTTGGTAATCCGATATGAAGATGAGGCCAGGCTCTTCGAAGGGCTTGACGATGATTTCATGTGCATGCTCCGGTCCTACTTACGGGCGTTGAGTCCGAGCGCTCGGGTTAGCGAAGCCCGAGAATGGAAGAATTACGAGCGAAGCTCCCGTATATCCGTGATGGCGTTCCGCTAGCTTAGGTTATATGCCAGAAATGAAAAGGATGGCGTTGAGCAGCTGATGGATTCGGATGTTAACTTTGGCGAGGTTCTTGGCCAAGTGCTGGTGGGTGGTGTTGGCGTGTTGGCGATACAGCTTGTTCGACATATATGCCACCAGCCAGCTTCAACGTGGCTTGCGGAGACAACCCCATCTTCGCTTCTTATTACCAGTTCCCGAGCTGTAGCTTAAGAATTGAACCAATCAAAGATGGAAGGTGGATGTTTCGGATCGTTTGCTTGTCGTCAGATGGCTGCATATGGTGGACGCAGCCCTTGTCATACATCACCTCCCCAACTTGTCACCTTTCACATATTATTCCCCTGCAAGGAGATCCTACCCCCGCATACATCGGCTTTCCTTACTGCTGACCCCCACAGATTCTCCATCAACCGTGATTTATGGAGGGGATTTGCCCTTTCCCCTTGCTCTCGGTCATTTAATGGGATGCTCTCTGCTTTTTTTGTTGAGGATGGTCTCACCTCGGCCCCGGTGAATTGAGCGGACCGGGTCCGAAGCCAATCAGTGGTGATGCAACGTCCTACGTCGACATGAACAGACTCTTTGACCACTTATTAGAGAATTCTCTATAGCTCGGATTGCTTCCGAACCGGTAAATTTCAAGGGCCACCTATCAGATTCGTCATCACGGTTCGGTCGTGTAACGATCCCATTGACAGCAACACGCAAACATCTCGCGTCCCTGAAACCAACTTTTTTTTTTATAATATCTGCGTCAGGTTGCCGAGTAGGAATAAGCTGCTGTCAAATCAACCAAAGACGTGTGTCTCGTGTGTCTCATATCTTACACTCAAGATGGGTTCCGTGGAGGAGATCATTTCGACTCATGTCAAGTCGCAAAAGGCGTTGCCAACACCGCACCTCTCACTTACTACTTTGCCCCAAGGTCTGCAGGAGAAATTGCAAGAGCTTGGTAATGAATATCTCGGCGATGATGTTGCGGAAACCATTATGCGGGTTGCCTCACGGCCGCCCTTGGTCGAAGGAGGGTTCCCACACCACATTGGACAAGATGGGAAGACATATGTCTATGAGCCATCCGAGTGGTGGACGTCCGGGTTCTTTCCGGGCAGTATCTGGCTTCTCTATGAACGATCTGTTCAGGTACCGACGCCAATCGCATCGAGTGACATTCTTGCCGCAGCTCTGCAATGGCAAAAGGGGATGGAGAAGGAACAGTACAATACCGAAACACACGATCTAGGCTTCATGATCATGCCAGAGTTCTATAGCCACTACAAACAGAGTGGCAGTACCGCCAGCCGCGACATCGTTATAAATGCGGCCAAGTCCCTGTCTTCAAGATGGAACGAAAAGGTCCAATGTTTTCGCTCCTGGGATCGGTGTGTGAGCACTCGCTTCAACTTTACCAACACTGAAGAGGATTTTCTCGTCATTATTGACAATATGATGAACCTTGACCTTTTATATATCGGCTCTGAACTCACTGGTGATCCAGAGTTTGCCCGCCGTGCCACGACCCACGCAAAGACCACCCTCCTGCATCATATTCGGCCTGATAACTCTACCTATCATCTTGTCAACTACGACGCTGCCACTGGTGCCGTCAAGGGACGCTACACGGTTCAGGGTTACGGCGATGAAACCGCCTGGTCGCGAGGGCAAGCTTGGGCTCTTTACGGATATGCCACAGCGTACCATTTCACAAAGGATGCCGAGTTCCTTGACGCGTCTGTGCGTCTGTCCGAGTACTTCTGCCGCCGCGTCGAGGAGGCCGCTGCCGAAACTGGCGAACCCGGCGCAGTCTACTGGGATTTTGACGCGCCTAGGCCGCCATTCTTACTGGACACTTCTGCCGCAATGATCGCCTGCTCTGGCATGTTGTTGCTGTATCAACTCACGGGCGATGCGCAGTTCCTCCCCACAGTGACAAGGATCATGTCTCATTGCGCCCGCAAGGCCAAGGCGCCGGCCGGTTCCGATTCGATACTGGGCCACGCTACCGTGAACAGCAACGGAGATGCCATAAACCCCGTTCGAGATACGGGGCTCGTGTACGCTGATTACTATTTCCTCGAAGTTGGCAATAGATTGATAGACTTGGGATTCAAGAGGTAGAGAGCAGGATTTTCGCGCATTTTGATCATGAGCATTGGTTGTATTGTGTCTAATGAAGGGAATTCCCACCAGTCAGACTTGAGGCTCTTTCACAGGTGGGGGGACCATGTTGCCATACTTGTAGCCTTTGGAGTTTATAGCGAATCAATGAAAGTACATAGTTCTCTTGGCTGCTCACCATGTGCATCGATATTCCCGGCGAAGCATAACGGCTCGGGTGGATGACGTGTTTACTATTCATGATGCTGACCTCAGCTTATCCCATCGTCATTCTCTCGACATGTGATGTCTTCTCTCATAACATCATTTCCATTTAAGAGCATGTAATAACTTCATCCAACTCATCTCAGCTCCTTGGAACTTTTCGTAGTACATCACAACAACATCACAGCGCCCAACATGACAAACGACAGCATCACCACCTCTGATGGGGTAACCATTCGATACATCAATGCCGGCCTGGCGTCTGGTCCTGTTCTCCTCTTTGTACCCGGCTGGTACCAGACTGCCATTCAATGGAAGAAGCAGATTGAATATTTCAGCCCCAAATACCGAGTCATCGCGATAGATCACCGCGGACATGGCGATTCCGATAAGCCATCTGGGGGATATCGAATCCCGCGACTTGCTGCAGACTTGCATGAGCTCATCACACAGCTCAACCTCGAGGATATTGTTGTAATTGGCCACTCAATGGGTTCCTCGGTCTTCTGGTCTTATTGGGATACCTTTAGCGATTCGCGCACTCGAGTTTCCAAAGTCGTATTGGTTGATCAGGCCGCCTGCATGACGGCAAATCCAACTTGGGAAGAAGGACTCGCCACCTCATTGGCGGCTATATGGACTCCAACGGTCGTTTTCGAGTTGACAGGAGTATTGGCTGGTCCCGGGGGCGAGGAGCAAGCCGCAGCAGTTCTGAAGACGCTCTATACACCATCAATCAGCGACGAAGACTTCAATTGGCTGGCGGAGCAATGCTTCAAGGGCGACCAGAAGAACGTTGGGTCAACCCTGTTGCTCAACCATGCCTTGCAAGACTGGCGAGATGTGATACCCACGATTAACATCCCTGCTCTTGTGATTAGCGCAGAGGTGAGCCCTTTCAGCAAAGAGGGATTGGAGTGGATTGCTGCCAATATTCAGGGTGCTGAGTTCGAGTATTTTACAAAGGAGGAAGGGGGCAGCCATTTCATGTTCTGGGAGAGCGACAAGAAGTTCAATCAGGTGGTTGAGAAGTTTCTCGAGAAGTAATCAGCAAAGAACTGAGCAAAGTTAGAAGCAACACACAATAAATTTTCGGAGTTGCGAGGAAACAATAGTACAATGCACTTACAAACTGAGAGGTTGTCTAACTGCCTTATCTATATCCTTTGCATTTCCCCCGCACCTGATAGATGATCATGAAGTAACCGTCAAAGCCTCGATGGAATCCATTCTCGCCTTCAGAAAGAGTGAGGATGGCCAGCCTCTTGCATGTCTAACTCTATCAAAACTTCATGTGATGATTACACTTGAACTTGATCATGGATAATTGACATGTTGTGAAGTATTTTTGCTTATCCCTGCGTCAGATATCGAATTTCTTTGCAAGTTTTTACCAAGTTTGATTCAGTTCGGAGTTTTAGAAGATTCGTCCTTACTATCTTGAGGGAAAATCCTCACTTCCGAGACTTGATCGACACGATCCGTTCGGGTGTGTCGAACAGCCCGACATAGGATAGAGGTATACGATGAGGTCAATCATGAGGCTAGTTGGTTCTGATTTCATTGGAGGAAGATATCTTTCTGTTCGCTCGGGCCTCAATAATGACGATATTGTCTGAGGCAAGGGTGTGAATACGGAGTTTTCACAAAACTCCGATCTTCATCGGAACCTCCTTTCGAATTTGAGGAAGGCGTATCAAGTAAATACTCTGCTAGGTATCATATTAATTCCTTATTTACCCTAAAAGAAGGATGCATATGACCAGATAGAATTAGAGAGTAGAAAATTTTGATGCCATGGGTCATGTCGTACACCTATTGCGTGCGGAAAGGGGGTAAAGCGGCACACCAGACTTCATGATTAGAAATTGTGGTTTACATAAACCATGGGTAGCATAGATAGAGTAAATGCATGCTGCATACTGATGCTACGTGAAATACTAGTAGATCTGTACCATGAGATGCATTCCCCTAAAGAAATCAAACACGATTTAGCTATTTTGATACGAGAATCTATGATAGAATTCTGTAAGTGGCAGTTTCTGGCACATTGGACTTCCCCAGGAACAAAAGGACAAGAGACGTTTATCGAATTAGACTGTAGACTTGGTTATCAGCACGTCCGCCTAGGCTTCCGCGCCCAAGAATATATTGGCAGATACTGGGGTAGCAGAATTGCTGAATCTCTGGGAGATGGATTTGTTGAGATGCAATCTATCTAGATTGATGTAAATTAACTCTAATAGCTAAGCTTAGAAGATAATCTGACAAAGTAGACATGGATTCTCTTCCATATTGACTATGCCTCAGCGCGTGCTGTTGTTAAGGAATACCGTTGGCTAAGCCAACGAAATCAATCTGCCAACTTTGTGGTATTCGCGTAGAAGAACCTGTAGCCCCTTCAATAATTATCCGTATGGATCAAGAGATCAAAGAGATATAAATCACTTGAATTGCCGTCTTCTGATATTTCGATCTTTCCGCCTATTGCCACTCAGTTAGCCTTTTCGTCCACTTTCATCCACTTTCGTCCGAGTCTTCTTGCAACCGTCGGAAATCTTCTCAAGCCACGGTCAAAGCGGCAATGCTTGCTCGCAGGGTCTTCGCCGTTGCAACCCTCCTTAGCGGTGCGTCGTCCCTCACTCTTGCTACAGGGTTAGGTGATGGAATGTACCAGGTTTTCATTGACGATCATGGACAAGAAGTCTACGAACCCTACAACCCATCCTTGGGTCGAGCATCAAACATGACGGCCTTTGCCCTGTATGGTAACACCGAATCGCAAATTATGTCAGATCGCTCCACTGTCGATAAACGCTGGTTCGACTCTTCCGACTTTGGCTTCGGTAAGGGTGTTCTTACTTCGTGGTGCGGCTGTGGGTTTACGCTCGATCACGGCAACACCGATGCAACCGTGCAGGACCTGAAGAATCAAGTGGGCAGGGGAGTTGAGATTTCCTGGGGTATGGCATATTATTCGATACGTGGAAGTGTCGTTGCATTTGCCTGCAATGATGTTCCTGGTCAGCATGATGCTGCAGTGTCTGCTCCGATTGATGCGGAATACCTGAGGTTATCTTATATTGCCACTACTAAACTCTGTGGATTTTACATTGCTGGAACGTCCTTTGTTGAATTCTGGGGAGCCCAAGACGATAACAGGGCATCGGTTGGATACATGCGGAACAGCCCTGGCCTTGACTTTTGTTGAAACGCCCAAACTTCACCTGCTGAGAGATGTTGAAGTCAAGAGCTGATTCATGTCCCCGGGCCGGGTTCCGGGGTAATAGGGTTGACAATGGAACTTCTGGGACATAACATCTATGCATAACGTAAGAATGGCGGCCGCTGCTTAGATGTTCTGGGGGTGGTTACGCATTAGAAGCAAGCAATTGATGGTTTATCACCAACAGAATCCACCGTAAATACGAAGCTGGATCATGTATGTTATAATGAAGGCCCCATTGTGCAGGAAAAGATCTACGCTGCCAAAATGTTGATAAAGAAGGCGTTTGTTGATAACACCAGGATAATATCACTAATACGAGCTTTTGTCGTATAACCCTGTCTCCCAATTGGGGCATGCACGACGTCCTCCGTCAGCCACACAACACCATTGCGCTGCATGAAATGATACTGAAACACGACATCCCATCGGCTCGGTGTTACGCACGATATTCCCGGCACTTTGAGTTCCTCCTTCTTTTTTTTTCACTTTGACATCTCGGTTATCCATCACCCGGGTATTCAAATGCACACGGATATCGCTTCATGGGACGGCGTTTGGTACGGCGTTTTAGGAGCGGCGTTTTCGAACGGCGTTTTTCGCTTTTGCTTCCATCTTATTCGCCCATGCGATCCTGATACATATCTTTTCCCCTCCAATTGGGACGAAGAAAACTCTTTTATACGGGACGGGAAGTCCGAAATGGGAACAAGATTATTGGCCAATGATTAGTCTATGGATCTATGGGAATAGGACTTTCTTGTGACGTTTCATTTGCGGTTCCAGCTTGTATGAATGCGTTCAAGTTATCAACCTCGATAGGGCTGGTTGGTCTTGTGTCGTGTACTTGATGTCTCAGACAGGAATGGCATCGGCCCGTACAATCAAGAGGGAAGGTATATCAAGGAGGACAAATCATGTATGATGAAGGATGATCCTGACTATCTCGTCCTTTATAATTTACAGTAGCAAAAATACTGCACTCCACTACTCTCGTTTTGAATACCGGTTCTGTTCTTAAACGATAAGCTGGCACCATCAAAATGTTGTTTACAGCCTTCTTAGCTTTCGCAGCAGCTGCTGCTGCTACACCAGTTGCCAGAGGTGTGCAACCATGGAAAGCTGCAGGCCCGGGTGACTCCCGAGGCCCCTGCCCCATGGTTAATACCCTTGCCAATCATGGCTATCTGTAAGCTTATCTTTAAAAACTCTTCATAGCATCACATACAAGTTGGAGACTGACATGGCGGCAAAGGCCCCATAATGGACGCAATATCTCAGTCCAGCAATTCGGCGAGGCTGTCCAGGCTGCCACCAACCTCGAGGCTCTCTTCGGTTCAGGCACCGCCAGACTCTTCGCTGATGGCTGGGGCCACGATGTCTTTGACCTTGAGGATCTTCACACTCCTGGTATTCTCCAGCATGTTGCCTCACTCACGCGGGACGACTCCAAGCCTGGAGCCATGAAGCCAGTGCCCAACCCCAGTCGTATTGCAAGGATGTTGGCCGACAGCCCGTCAAAGTATGTCACCATTGACTCGGTTGCCGTCTCCCGTATCCGTGACGAAGGAGCGTCATTGCCCGCGAAGATGAATGACCGCCAGACCAAGGCCTCACTGCTCGAGGGCGCTCTGGTCGCAACCTTGATGATGGAAGGGCCCATTCCTGCCGCAATCACTATGCCCAAGAAAGAGCAGTTTTTTGCTCCCAAGGATCGTGTCAAGGTCTGGTTGGGCGAGGAGAGATTCCCTACCGAATTGGGATGGGCCCCCAGTGAGCGACGGGTTTTGGTTGTGGATCTTCTCCCACCTGTCAAGTATCTTAACGATACCATGAACGCCATGAGAGGAAACTGAGATGCCTTTGCTTTTTTTTTTTGGATCGTATATTTGACTGCTTGCCCGCAGCTGTGGAAATGCCTAGATGGTATGTTTATATCCGACGACCGGAACTACGGCGATAAATCTCGATTCTCCGTGGAATCTTTGAGTTTGTATCAGGATTGGACAGGGATAGATCTCATTAAGGATCAAAAACGATTGGGTTATTATCGTGTTTGTGAACTGAAGTGGACCCTCATCGTTGGTGTGTCTCATTTGCTCACGTCATGAAACTGGGCCTGGACTCAATACAATGCAACTACATGAATCTTCTTTCTGACACGGCAAGAGGTCATCCTTGAGTTTTTATTAATAATAAAATCACCTGTTTGGATCCGCTCGATCTGCCATGTTTTGACCCTGCTCCTCCATCTCCCGCAGTCTGACAATGTTGCGTTGCCCTCTGTCATTACTGACTCCCCTGCCTCCCCCACCGGCATCGTATCCACTCGTTATCGTTCAGCTCAAGCAGGCTAGTATACCGACAAATTCGTGGATTTTGAAAGTGTGTTGGTATGGCGTCTCTCTCCGTGGGCGTAGCATGCTGAAGTGATCGCATCCGATATCACCTATTCGTGAGAGGAAGAACTCGGGCATTTCTTCAAAGTCTCCATCCTTTTGGCATTTGTCCTCCGCCAGATCTTCCAAGTGAGTTTCCTCGAAAGTGTTCTCACAGTCCTGAAACACAAAGGTATCATGGGGTTTTTGTCTCTGGGCTCCAATCAGCCCCTCCTGTAACACCCTTGATCGACGTAGTTTTCGGTCAACAAGCCATAAGCGAGTCCTGTGCTCCATATCCTCGTGTACAAAGTCTTCGAGTGCCCGACAAAAGAATCCTCTCGGTGATGACTCTTGAAATAAGTCGTGAATCGAGGCTGGAATGCCAATATTCCAAGATTTGTCAAACCCAAAGGCGACATTGCCAATCTTCTGATGTTGACAGCCAAACGGGAGAGCTTGAAGCACTTCTGGCCATTCAATAGGAGGATCCCAATTTGTTATAGCCCTGTTTAACTCCCTAATCCCTGTTAGGTTCAGTTCCATTGACTGAGGTGCATCGAAACTTGTCGGTTCCAGGAAGAAAAGATCTCGCTCCGGCTGTACCATGAAGTAGTCTTTTTTTCCGTTTGAGTGCGAGGTTGTCAAAACCGTTACATGCCCCTGGTGATTCCGCCGGCATTCCATCCAGCCTCGATGCTCGTGACATGCTTCTTCCGTCTTCCCACAAAGTTGGATCAGTGGGTTTTCCTTTTGCTGATTTCCCTTGAAATGGTCCAACATAACTTGATGAGATTCACGGCAGGCATTCCACAGCCCTTGATCCCAAAGGTACATAGAACAATTCCCTTCCGTCCATGAGTATTCTCCCTGTGTACCGGGGATTCTTGGGGCACCAGCTCTGTATTTGCCATTCCCTCTCTCATTCATGCTCAAAGGAATCGTCAGCTTCTTAGGGAAAAGCGCATTAGGTCTAAGGCCCTCGCGAAAAACCGAAAAATAGTGAACTCCCGGAACGCTAGGTCGGATCCCTGATTTCCAGATTTGTAGTCTCATTTCTTCTGGTAAGCTGGAGAAGTCTATGGGCAGGCCCATGGTTTTGGAAAGCACTTCATCCTCACGAGCAGCTTTATGCTCCATCGCGAGGGCACTTTCTCAATAGCTGCTGGTGTATAAAGCCTGAAGTGAGACGCAACGAGTTGAGCGTTGCGTGGGCCACCGTGGTTTTGTGGGCGAAAAGAGTGACGTGCGGAACATTAAATGTAAGCACGCTGAGTCTGTGAAGAATAAATAATCACGAACCGAGGAGGTCCACCGCCCTACTATATGTACTATAAGTGCTTATATATAGCACCATAGCCTCTATACAAAGTTGCGTTCAGCTTTCCTTAACCACACCTAGGATTTTATCATCAACAGCCAGCTGTAGCTATAAAATATGTTTGTTCATACAGCCTAGAAGAGCTTTTATTGTAGTATTCATTTTGGGGCTTAACCTAACCATATCGCACTTGAACACCATCATCTCTGAACCAGTCATCACCCTGGGCTTCTTCACTTGAAGCATAGTTAATAATAATGCTTTTCGTTGTAGTATAGGCATGATATGCGTCTAAGCCATTCTCGCTGCCGACACCGCTGGCATTCGATGCACCGCCCCATGGGCTGCTTGGGTCATTGCGGTGGTGCGTATTCACCCAAACGATGCCTGAGTCAATTTGCTCCGATACCCTGAACGCCTGACTGAGATCATCTGTCCAGAGGGCTGCACCAAGGCCAAATTCGCTGTCGTTGGCCAGCGCAAGAGCTTCCTCTTCGGTGTTGAACCCTGCCAGCACGATGACGGGACCAAACGCTTCCTCACGCCAGATATCCATTTCGGTAATATCGCATGTAGGGCTTGATGCTAGTATCGTGGGAGGGAAAAACCATCCATCATCGAACTTCGTGCCGTCCAACTCAGATTCTCCCGTCAGCCTTTGGCTTCCAATGAGGACCCGAGCGCCGCCCGTCACAGCACCTTGCATAAGCCGCTCAATATTTTCAAGTTGTCTGCAAGAAATTAGAGGACCCATGCTTGACTTTAGATTCGTAGGTGAACCCATGCGTCGAGTAATTGAATTGGCCTTGATGGTGAGTTTCTCCTCTACCGCAGAAAGAACGCTGTTGTGGACAATGATTCTAGTAGCAGCCACGCAGGTCTGGCCACTCGCAATGAACGACCCAAATGCGATGCCGTTGACAGCAAGGTCAAGATTTGCCTTCTCGAAGACAATCAACGGTGCCTTGCCTCCAAGCTCAGCTGTGTACCGTGCCAGATTTCCGCCGACAACTGATCCAATAGCCCGGCCAGCAGCTGTACCTCCAGTCACGTCCACCTTTCGCACAAGCGGGTGGCTGACCAAGGCCTGGCCGGTCGTTATCCCCAGTCCGGGAAGGACGTTGAAAACACCATCTGGAACTCCAGCTTCCTTCAAGATAGGTCCCAGAAGAAGACTGGTCAGCGGTGTCAACTCGCTTGGTTTCAGTACAACGCTATTTCCCGCCGCCAGCGCCGGAGCGAGCTTCTTTACCGCAATGAGGAGGGGGTGATTAAACGGCGTGATCTGGACCACGACGCCCAGTGGAACTCTTTCGAGCCAGTTATGCAGCTTACCAGAAGTGGGCAATACGGGTCGCTCTTCTGTGCGAAGAATCGCGGCATAGTAGCGGAACCACCGGACGAGGGATGGGACCTGAGCCTGCATCTCACGAATCACCCGACCGGTCTGCTCAACCTCAAGCGGGATGAGCGTCGAGAGATTAGCCGTGAGAAGGTCTGCCGCCTTGTCTAACACATCGGCACGGGTATTTCGAGGTGCTTTGGACCAAACGCCAGATTTGAATGCTTCATGGGCCAACTTTATGGTCTTATCAACGTCTTCAGACGAGGCCGAATGGCACCTTGAGAGGAAGTTGGTGAGTAAATGACGCGCAAATCATGTATTTTGTAGGGTTTGCGGGTGCTTACTCTGCAACCACCGTCCTCGTGGCAGGATTCTCGACGGCTATGCTGCATCATCTTAGTCGTCTTGATTCGTG
Source organism: Cladobotryum protrusum (assembly GCA_004303015.1). Taxonomy (NCBI): domain Eukaryota; kingdom Fungi; phylum Ascomycota; class Sordariomycetes; order Hypocreales; family Hypocreaceae; genus Cladobotryum; species Cladobotryum protrusum. The sequence goes on along the minus strand of RZGP01000002.1, from coordinate 5,324,958 downwards.
TTCACGTCGAAAGCGGTGCAACATACGGTTCACCGTTACCGGCTACCTCTTTCCCTCCAACCCATAGCAAATACGGTCCAGTCATTTCTCTCTGAACGAAGGTTTCTTCTGTAGTTGCTATTTTTGTTGTCGAGGCCAAGCGTGCGCCAGCTTGTCCAGGCGACAAAGAACATGTACTGCAAAATCTGAGTGCGGGGAGCAAATCCAGCCCACGTTCCATCACGTGAAGCTGCTCGTTGCAACACTGAGATGCAGAAGCGGCAGACACAGAATATCACATAGGAATCTGCACAAACAGCGAAGAGCTTGCATCTGAATTTCCCTTGAATACATTTCTTTTATCCCAATGAATCAACTCGGAGCATGAAGAATTGACCACATGCGCCATGGGAGGGAACCCAACCTGAAGAAGAATAAGACGAACAAGGGCAGATCTCAGATGAGCCCTACTCTACCTATATGTTTGCAGTGAGGGCAGAAGGTGATTAATACGTCTATACTTCTCTATTCATAACCGATTTTATACTAAAAACCCATTCAAACTCCCATTGCGCCTGTTTAAATATCTTTCCCAACATCCCCTAACACCAATTCAAGAAGGCCACCCTGCGTTAGTCATTGCATTCGTCAATCATTGGGTCAAGCTTATGCCATTCTTGATCCAAAAGTCGCATCTCTTCCTCAGGCCATCGTCGACAGGCTCCATCTCTGCCTTACCGCCTGTGCCAAACGTCAATCGAGCCTCGGCCTTGCTCGACCACTTTTCCCACTCCGAATACTTCGAAGAGCCATCAGGACCGTTGGGGTTCAAGTATCTGATGAAGTTGATCCAGTAGTACTGCATTGTGGGCGAGGCATCCTCATTAATACCTCCCTTCTTGTAACTGGCCGGTGGATCTGGGAAATAATCTGCACCCCACAATGCAGCCAGCTCTACTGTGTGGGGAACGCCAAGTCCCGATTTCACCTGATCAGGATCCTCAACATTCCATCGGTATGACCATGCATTCTTGCCATTCTTGGTAACAACGGAGCTAATGTATAGACCAGGGCACATGTATCGAGCCTCCTGATAGACATTGGCCGCGTGTCTCCAGTAGCAGCCTTGACTTGGGCAAGTGTCATTGGGGTTTGGGTATAGCTCATCAATTTCACCTAACATCTCGGATGTGAGTAATGGGTATTGATCGAGGACATATTGATTGCTCTCAGCAAGAGTGGACAGTGTCCTTGGGGCGAACTTGGTGCCTCCATTGCTATCGTCACCGTAAATGGTGGGCACTTTGAGGAATTTGCCCTTCTTGAACAGGTTGTACGTATAATCGGGCACGAAATCGTCATCGAGAACAGGAAGCCACATGTAGTTTGGAGGATTTGCGCCGCCAGGGAGAGGAATATTGAAATTCTGTCGTTGAAGCTCACTGGCAGTCTTATTGCGCAGGCAACCAAGAGTGTCCTTGCCAACACAACCAAGGCGAGTCGCAAACTGGCGGTATTGATATTGTGATTGGGCCACCGTCAATGTCGTGGCAAAAGACGGCGACTCAGCAATGGCTCCATGAAAGAACTTCTTGGCAGTGCCATTGCGCGATGTCAGATGGAAAGTAACGCTCGCGGCGCCCGCACTGCTTCCGCCGAGGACGACATGCTTTGGGTCACCGCCAAACTTGGCGATGTTATTATGCACCCATTCCATAACTTTGCGCTGGTCGCGTAGACCGTTGTTGAGTGGAATGTTTTTGCCATCGTACATGAAACCATATGGACCGACTCGATAATTGAGACTGACAACCACAATATTATAATCGCTAGCCATGATCAGACCAGAGGCGTTCGTGTTTGGGTTGGAATTGATGCTGAATCCTCCACCCTGAATATAGAGAAAGACTGGTAAATTCGAAGATGGAGTAGCCTTGGTCGGAGCCTGAACATCCAAGAACAAGCAATCCTCAGACGTCTCATTGTCGGTTGGAGAGCGACCTGTTCCCAAGCAGTATTTTCCATGCTGGAGAGGCAATGTTAGTCTCGAAAGATGGCCAAATCCTTGGCTTTTGAAATAGCAAGCTCTTACCTCAGTCGCGATTTGCACATCATCAGTATGAGGAGGATCCTGAGGAGCCTTGAACCTCAAATTGCCAACCGGAGCAGCTGCATATCGAATTCCAAGCCATTGACTGACACCGTTGGAAAGGGCTTGGCCTTGGTACTTGGAGTAGCCGACATCGACTATTTCTGGGACAGCTACGGCCCCAGATAGAAGAAGGGCGGATGTGACGAGTTTTCGGACAAACATCGTGATCGGAGCTGACCTATTGGCTTTGGGTTGAGTTTAACGCATGGGCCGGGACGGAGCCATTCTCTGGCTTGCCAAAGGGATGTCAAGGTTCATTATATACAAAGCTCACGAGTGAGCACGAGCACCCAACCCAATTCTATTATTATCCACACATGAGAGAGTCAGGTCTTAGAGTTGCGATGTGACGCGACTACGTCTTCGCCCGTACTGGCCCTTGTCCGTCCTGCAGCCAAGACTCGACGCCGCGCATTTCTGACTGTAAGTGGTCGCTGACTCCTCGGACAGCATCACTAGGTGGGGGGACAATCAATTTTCCCCGCGAATTGGATTGCGGGGGATCCATAAGGCGTTGGCCCGATGACGGAAGGACATTAGGAATCGAAGCTGATGGCGATCAAGACGTCGAGTACCAACGGCTCATCAGCCCATGTTGAAGTCTGGTCAGCTTAGGGATGGGATCCATGAGATCCATCCATAGGGGGGCGGCCTTTGTCATGGATCAAGCTCGCTTTCGCCCCCACCATCTCTCCCATTCCTTAAACGACCCTGACTACATTTGTTAGCGGGGGATGTTAGGCTCCTGTCGGGACACACCCGTAATTGAATACACTTGATCGATTCCGCTTGAGCCCAGAGTAAGCAAGACTATTGCCGTTTATGGCAGCCCGTGTAATCAAAATCTCCCGCAACAGTGCCGTGTGCCGTTTGTCGTTGCATCAAAGGGGAAAACATCTCACGGCCGAGAAGCGAGGATGCTATCCAACCCTTACCCAGCAAACAAATGTATTAATATTGGTCTCCATCTTGCATAAAAATGGGGGATATGGCCAGATAACGAGGGGTAATGCCCACACATTGAATAGACAGACATAATGGGCCGAAAGCGTCGCTTTGGATGCATCAATTATCTGAGACATGCATACCAGAATTTCTAATGAGGCAGTCACTTTGACAACGTACCAACAGACCAAGCACAACCCTTCCGTCCATTGGCTCCCCCCCCCCGACTCCCTCCAGAGCACAATGCCAGTGATGCTGTGGCGTTTACACTTATAGTATTATAATGCCGATCAACAAGCCGCGCCGCAGCCTCACTCACCGCAGTGCCTAAACCCATCTAACCATCCCATCAGTTCATATCGGGCTAGCAGTCGGAATCCGCTCCAGTCTCGGGGCGGGAACCAGAAGGCGGGAGCTCTGTCTTACTCTCGCACAAAAGCAGACTGCTACGACCGCTGTACATACGAAGAGGCACTTTTGTAGGCCCCGCGACGTGAGGTCACCTGAGACTGAGGAGAGGGGAAGACCAAAACAATACGAAAGGGATAGCGAGGTGAAAGTGCGGAGATGATTACGACTGCACACGGTTGTTGTTTGCCGATATCGAGCGAAGGAAGTTGAGAGGGGCTGCAAAGAAGCTTCTTCGTCAAGAGAATGTCTGGCATTCTCATCATCTCTCTCACAATCCAACCGCTATTGCCACGCGAGATGTTACGCTGCTGTTGCGTCGAGTGCGACGGAAGCTTTACTCGCGCACACTAAGGGTGATGATCACTTGGGAACCACGGACCACGCCACATGAGCATTCCGGCGCGAAAAAAAGGGGAGCGGTATTATTCAAGCTGTTGAATTCATTTTTATCATTCTTTCGGTTGTTCAATTGAGGGATCAAAGCTCGGCTCCTTTTTCTTTCTGATCTGAGCGCGTTGGATTTGATAAGCGAACCAGTGAGACACCTACCTATCAGTCTAACTATCATCTCCAGACACATCTAAGACATTTGGAATGTCCAACACACACACGGTCCGATCAATTACGGCTCTAAGCCTTTTATGGCGTAATGAAAAGGAGGGCTGTTGGCCACTGCAAACCGGTTTCCGTCCTTTCCTTGGCGGGAAGTGACACAATGTGAGCAGCACAACCATCATTATCCACCACGATGAAAGGCTCGAGCCGGTCTTGGCCGTCTCATCAAAATGCCATTCATTCGGAGGCGAAACGCTGACCGTATGTGGTTCTTACATCAAAGTCAGACATCTGCCTCTGTGAGATTACTCGGCCCCGATTGTTCCTTGGTTCAGCTACCTCTGATATCTTGGTAGTGGCAAGGGACTGAGACTTTGCAGCCGTTAAGAGTTGTCCAGGCATGATTTAGTGAAGCAAGGCATTCCCAATTTGACATGTCTCACAATTCCGCGTTCGGGAACTTCTATGGACCAACAATCACACTATACCCCTGTTTGCATGCAACTAGTCGTTCTTGCTACCTCCCTTGAATGGTATTGCGGAGACCCATCCACGATAACTCCATTACCGGTTGACCGAGTCGCGGCCAAAGTATCTTTGGGCTTGGAATGTGTTGCCGCCGGTGAATATGTGAGACCTGAACGCTCCGAGACCGCACATGTGTGCAAGTGTGTTCGCATGTTGTAAATAGACGAATATGATGAAGTACTACTATATACTCTATGCATTATTTGATCGGGCCCTTTCACAAACCTCAGCTTTTCTCCAAGGAACACAAGATGCAGATATCCTACATAGCTAGTTTTCCCACGAGGATGCGATGATAGGCCAGATGCTACCCTATCCGGACAAGAAATGTAAATGAAGAGGGATTCAATATCTTCGCATCTCACATTCCTTCTGTTGTACTCTTGATCACTCTATACAAATCCCTAAACCTAGTCCCACCGCTCACCGTATTTTCAAGTCATCTAGCAGTTCGAAGACAAATAATAGTCACTATAACAAAAGATGTTGCAAGCCAATGTCGTGCTACCAGAGGCTTGCACCGGAGACCCAATGGACTTGGATACCACAAGAGGAACACAAAATCGTGGGGTTTATCGTAGCAATGGGAGAGATCTACAAAAACCGTGAATGTATCCTCTTTAATAGTTACCTTGAATTAAGTACGTGGAATTAAGACAGTGATGGAATGTAAAAAGTGTATAGCGGCAGCTACTCCTTATGGGAGTAAATCGAGGCTTGGCCAGGATGCGAGCACTACCATAATGAGCATAAATTCCATGTAAAAAAATATAGGAATCTTGTCAAACCCCGTACGTATGGCAACACAGAAACTCGTACCCCATACGCATCGCCTCCCACCCGGTGCTTGGATCTTCACCCAGTCACAGGTCAAACGCATGGCCCGACCCTCTGGGACTACAAACCCAGTTTCAACCTCATCTGCGCGTAGAGTCTCTATTGCTTCCCGACTCTGTTGCCACGGAATCAGGTCATCATGGGTCCCATGAGCAATCACCGTAGGTGTGCGGTAACAACCTGCGACTCGGTCATGCAACTTAAAGTCATGGCATGGTGACCACCGGAAGGCCAGCCCACAGCTACAAGTTTTCCGGCTTCCATCTGTACGTCGGGTCGTACAAGCTCCATATATGGTCACATTGACCTTGCCCACACAAGTGTATCGCATGCGTCGGTCATGGACCCATCCTCTGGATCCAATCTGGGAGATAACCTGTAATCTACATTGATGGAGATGGAGCCCTGATCAAGAAGTATCTTGATATTCTTCATGCTCATACCCTCGAGAGTAAATAAGATGTACACGCACCCATGAAGAAAGGCTGGACGGAATCAAGCTAGAATCCTGGCCTAAACTATGGATGACCAATCTTGGAAACTCCATAATTGTTGACACAGGGCACAATAGAGCGAACCTCCAGGGGAATATTGATCGTCTTCGTAACAGTCATACGATCGAGGCCCAGCGGCGCGATCTGGGGATTGAGAGACTTGAACGAGGATTGACTAGTTGCCATACGATTCTCGATTTGCAGAATTGCTTCAATCAGACTAGTCACACTAGAGGCTGCCTTAACATATTCTATATTGCCTTTTACAGATGGGACTATCAGATCGCTGGATCTATGATGGCCCCAATGACATCTCAGATGCTCTTCATCTCAATGGAATCACTCACTGGTGTTCTCATACCACTGCTCTCCTTGCGAGGAAGAGTAAGATATTGTAATTGGCACGAAGTGGAATCCTAGTTAATGGCCGAATATCTAATAATAATAAAAATATATGAAACTATTTATTCTACATATTCTACAGCTTGGCCTATTGACTGTGTACAGTGTTTTGTCATGCCCATCGTCTCCGGTCTTTGAACTTCCACAAGGTCTTGAGAGCGTTTTTTTACATAGTTGTCGTATAGTACGACGCATTTAGCCAATTTTATAAGGCTTTCGTTCACATTAGAAAATAACGTGATACTGAGTGCAGAGTCTAAAGTACTAAATTCAACTCCATTCAGTGGTTTCATATATAATCACGCTGAGATTGATATGGCCGGATGATGTTCAGGGTAGCGAATCCACTTGAAACTTGGCCTCTTTCGGTGATTGCCGAGATCACGGTCAGCATGCAAATGTCGCTTAGAAACCATTATGACACCCGTCAACACATTGGCCGAATACAGAATACCCTCCTGTACCGTTTGCCTCTTAGGTCACTTCTCTACCGCCCGTCTGGAATCGTCGCCAGTCACTAAACTAGGTCGGCATCCGCGACGGCGATGCGCCCTCTACTCTCGCAAGATGCGCCCGTGCAGCATGCCTTCTCATTGGTGATCTCGACGGGATTTATCATTCTATCTGCGGCTCGAATATGGTCGCTTCGTCGTGAGCCTGTCAAAGTAAGGTCAAGCAAACTTGATCTTGCGAAACTTGTTCGTACTCGCCCAGGCTGACGGCTGGCTCAAGCTCGTTTGACTTACTTCGTGCACAGTGCATTACCCCAAGCCTGTGCATCACCCTACTGTTTCATTTCCTTGCTGTTTTACTAGAAGATGATGCTGAAGTATCCGAAATTGCATCTCTATTTGTGGCCGTGATAGCATCGGCGGTCTTGGTATGGCTTTCGGCAGCTGATCACAGATTCTCTGTCAAGCCCTCAAATCTTTTGGTACTCTATCTTCTCGTAACTATTGGCGAGGACATGTTCAAATTGACGTATCCAACCGTGGTAGAGAATCGCATAAACAACTTCCAATATACAAAAGTTGTCTTGGCCGAACTCTTATCAAGATTGGTCATCTTGTGCATTGAGTGCCAAAGCAAGGATGGAATCTTGGTCGACAGATATCGCAACCTCTCACTAGAGGAGACTGCTGGTATTCTCAGCACCTCTCTCTTCTGGTGGATGCACGCTCTCCTAGCTAAGGGAAATAGGAGTATCCTTCGGGTCACTGATATCCCTCGCCTGGAGAAAAGATTAGAAGGTGATGACTTGCGTAGAGCTATTATTCTGGCATGGGATCAAAGAGGTAAGGGCTCATTAATGCTGAACGTCCAGATTCCTGGGCAATAGCCAATTCTAACTCATAAAATAGCCCGGAAGGAGAGCGTATTGACGTTACCCGGGGTTTTGGCACGATGCCTTGCAACGCCACTTGTGTCTGCGATTGGACCTCGCTTGATGCTGATCATATTTCGGTGCAGCCAACCAGTTCTGATCAGTCAAGCTATTCAATTTATTCAGGATAACAGAGGCTTTAATGATGAATCTCGTGGATACTGGCTGATACTGGCAGCAATTGCAATCTATATTGGCCAAGCGGTAAGTCGATTCTTGGCGAAATCCGACTCTCCGCGACTGACGACTGTTATTTACTTATGATCCCAGTTCTCAACATGCTTTTATTATCACCGTCTCAATAGGCTCAAACTGATGATACGCGGATCGCTTATCACCTTGATTTATAACAAAGTCCTAAACATTAGCTCCAACATCCCCGATGCAGCAAGGGCGGTAACAATCATGAGCACCGATGTAAACGAGACTGCATCTGCGGGTGAATTGTTGCACGAGACATGGGCCAAACTCATTGAACTAATCATTGGAGTGACATTGCTGGCCAGAGAGGTGCAATGGCTCTGGCCACTTCCTTTGGTCATCATCTTCTGTGAGTATCTCCAAATGAGTGTTTATGACTGAGAGGATGCTGAGTATTGCAGTCTGCTCCCGGGTCAGTGCGTATGTTGCTCGGAATATCCGATCGAAGCAGAAAAATTGGAACATGGCTACTCAACAGAGAATCTCTGCTTTGTCTGCCATAATTGGCTCCATGAAGAGCGTCAAAGCACTTGGGCTGTCTGGCGCGATGGCAGACTATGTCAACCGTCTTCGTCAGAATGAGATTGACAGGTCAAAGGACGTAAGGTGGATGAACGTTGCTTATAATGCAAGCGGTTCGTCAACACTTTACCTTTATCTTATATTCATTATCACGCTGACAAGAACCAGCGAATGCCCTTGGCATCTTTGCCCCGGTTCTAACGGTTGTGTTGTTTGCAGTCATTGCGCGTCTGCGTCACGCTCAGTTGGAAGTCAGCACAGCATTTACGACAGTTGCCATACTGCAGTTGGTTACTGAACCGGCCAATATGATCATGACCCTTGTTCCTAGAGCAGTGGCATCATCGGCAAACTTTGAGAGAATACAGGCGTACCTGCTCGAGCTGCCACGCTTAGACAAGCGGCAGGTGAAGCGTTGGGTCAATGGAGCGAGGATAGACGAGATACCCATAGCTATTGAGCTTGCTGATGTGACAGTAGAGTCTGCGAAGAGGACGGAGCCAATACTTCAAAATATAGACTTGTCAATCCCTCAAGGCTCTGTCATCATCTGCTCCGGTACTGTCGGGAGCGGAAAATCGATTCTGGCCAAAGTCATTTTAGGTGAGATTCCTCTGTCAAATGGGCAGCTTACTATTGCTTCCTCATCTGTGGGATACTGCGATCAACAGGCCTGGATCCCGACAGGAAACGTTCAGCAGATCATATGTGGCCTCTCAATGGGTTTCGACAAACAGAGATATGAAGATGCCATTGATGCTTGCTGCCTGCGCCATGATTTGAACGACTTCCCGGATGGTGATCGCACAGTGATTGGAAGTCGCGGTATCAATCTCTCTGGTGGCCAAAGACAACGACTGGTATGTTTGAATCCGACATATAATTCCTCCCAAGTATGGCTGACGGCTATTAGGCACTGGCACGTCTCGTGTGCTCGCTGCAAGAGATTGTCGTTCTGGATGATCCATTCAGCGCATTAGACGGCAATACGGAAAACGCGATTGTTGAAAATCTTCTTGGGCCAAATGGATGGTTTAGAAACAGAAACACGACTGTTTTCTTGGTGACCAACTCTAGTGAGTGAACAAATCTGTGCTGTACTGATTCACTCGGCTTATGACATTCTTAGCCCAGCACCTCCACGTCGCAGACCGAATCGTACTTCTCGAACGGGGTCAAATGGTTTCAAGTAATACTCTGGGTAAAATGAAGATGGCTGCTACTGAAATGCATAAATTCACCTTTCGGGAAGCGCCAACTACGAAATCCACTCCGGCCAACACAATCGATACCCGAATTGCAAAGGCACAACTGAACAACGATGCCGAAGAAGACCTGTATCGCAAGACGGGAGACGTTTCGCTTTATTGTGAGTTTTCTGTCACCACATAAACGTCAACCCATGGCTGAGAGCAGTTTGTAGCATACTATTTGAGGTCTGCTGGCGTGCTCAATGCCTTGCTGGTGTTGGGTTCCACAGCATTGAACCCATTTTGCATCAATTTTTCCCAATATTGGTTGAAATGGTGGACGGAAAGTGACGGCAATCATTCGAATTATTACATATGTGGCTATATCTTGCTGGCCTTTGTCGCATGGGTTGCAACGAATGGCATCATGTCGTAAGTAAACAACAGCCCCCTTACATCACCATATGGTCCTCTGACTTCGAGTCTTTCATCAGAAGTACATTGATTCTTTTGGCACCAAGGTCCGGGATTAACTTGCATCGGTCTCTGCTTGGAACGATATTTGGGTAGGCTCATTCGCATTTGCAATTTCTCAGGTTAATCGTTCCTAGGGCACCGCTTTTGTTCTTCTCGACAACGGATGCTGGAGTCATTTTGAACAGGTAATCGCAAACTTTGGCCGTCCGTTATATACATCGCATCTAAAAAAGAACAGATTCAGTCAAGATATCTCACTCGTTGATCGGGAATTGCCAAACGCATTCTCGGCACTTAGTACCCGTATGTTTCCTTCGAGCACCTAGGAAGACCCCATCACTGACCTTTGAAGAAATATTCAAAATGCTGGTGCAACTCGTTCTCATAACGAGAGTCCAGAAATGGCTGGCTCTTTCACTGCCACCATGTGTGATCATTGTCTATTTCGTACAGCGAATTTATCTTCGAACATCTCGTCAGCTTCGGGTGCTGGAGCTTGAATCACAATCGTCGCTCTCCGGGTGGTTTTTGGAAACGGCTGAGGGTCTCGTTACAATTCGCTCCTTTGGATGGTCATCTGCTGCTGAAGAGAGAAACGTGAAAAATCTTGATGCATCGCTGAGGCCATATTACGCGCTCATGTGTCTTCAACGATGGCTCAATCTCATCCTCAACCTCATTGTGAGTGGAATCGCGATTAGCCTTATTTTCATTGCAGTGAACTGGAGGGGCACAACAACGAGTGGAGGTATGGGAGCAGCCCTCAACCTGATTCTGATTGCTAACACTACCCTTGTCCGGCTGGTTCAATCCTGGGCGTCCCTCGAGGTGTCCTTGGGAGCCATTGCTCGGCTGAGAAATGCGGAGCGGTATACTCCTCGGGAGGATAGACAAGAAGAGAACATGGTAATGGAGAGCTCATGGCCCGTCCAAGGCAACGCTCAAATTACGAATCTTGACGCAGGTTACGAGTAAGTAGCATGCCTAATCGCCAAGGGCAGCTGTGCTAACATGCAAAGCACGGGTCACAATATCCTCCATGAGATCAGTCTCGAGGTCCAAGCTGGCCAAAAGATGGTCATTTGTGGCCGAACTGGAAGGTTTGTCTCATCCCCATCTCTTCTAGTCCCCCAAAAATAACAACTTGTCCTGTTCAGCGGCAAGAGCACCGTTCTCTTGGCCCTGTTACGTTTGGTTGAAAGCACGGGCGGCATCGTCGTAGATGGACAAGACTTACACCGCGTGCCACGGCACATGATTCGCGAGCGATGTTTTATTACAATCCCGCAAGATCCGTTCTTGTTACCTCAGGCTACCTTGCGTTTCAATCTAGATCCTTCTACTATGGCCACGGATGACGTAGTGAAGGGAGCCTTGGAAACGGTTGGCATCTGGGCATTGCTTTCGGGTGTGACCAGTGACGGCGTAACGTTGAATCCCCTCGATGAGGTGTTCTCATCGTTGCCTACGCTTTCTGCAGGCCAGCTACAGCTTCTGGCCATGGCTCGCGCCATCGTCAGGAAGAATGTCTTATCAGCCAGCCAGGATGGCACAAGCAGCTCCCCCAAGCCTATTCTACTTCTAGACGAAGCAACCTCGTCACTAGATGCAGCCACGGAAGCAGCCATCTACGATATAATAGAAACGGAGTTTGTGGAAGCGGGGCATACGGTGCTTATAGTGGCGCATCGGCTGAGTGCCATTACCGGCCGAATGAGACCGGGGAGGGACGCCATTGCTTGGTTCAAAGGGGGCAAGATCATGAAGATGGGTGATGCCGAAGAAATTACGCAATTCGCAACAACTAGTGATGCCTAATGGCAGTGTAAGTCGCATCATGTCTTGGAGGTCTTGGTCCAGTTATTCTAGGATGTATACAGCAAGTGGCTCATTGTTGAGAATCTAAAGAGCAAAGCGAGGCAATTGACACTGAAAGGTTTATCAAGCCGTACCCAAGAACTAACGGCTATTCTTGCAAAAAGCGTACAATTTCTTACTGTTGATGAACGGCGATGCTGTCCCTTGGTTCCGCACCCAATTGCCCACCTACCCGGCATCAATCTTCACTGTTCAATTCCGAGATCAAATAAAAAGTAACATCTAGAAACGAAAAGTTTTCCATAGAACTTCATAATCCCATTCGCTTCATTCAATTGAGTGTTAATCTAGCCTCAAAAGCGACTAGACAGGGAATGCGGATGCTTACAAACACTGTAGACTTTGGCTAACCGAAAAAGATTAATAATCGAACTCGACCACTCGGCAACATTTAGAATAATCAGAAATTCGCCTGCCAACACCAGCAACACCATGATTCCAAAAAATGTCAATCAAATTCCTTCTCCCTCCGTTAGTCCGTGTAGCCTCATGTGTCATTTGGATCCAACATGGGTGTCTGTATTCGCAATTGTCATCACGATCGGCCGCATCGAGAGAAACAAGCAAGATGAAACTCTTACAAATCATGGCCTCGACAGGAACCTGCTTCTCCAAGTATTGGAAGCGAAGAGATTGGCGCCTTGTTAAGATGTCTATATAAAGTTCAATAGCCCGACCTGGCGTTTGGATATCTCTCTCTTCACCAGCAACAATTCTGCATCAACTCACAACAATTACTCATTCCACTCTACACTCAACATCAATTCTTTTTCAACATCATACAAAACACCAAAAATGGCTGGCGAACTCGTTCTTGTGAGTTTTCCCCTGAACCTGCACAATGAGAACATGTCTAACAACACCAATAGCTCACTGGCAGCACCGGCATGGTTGGCTTCAAGACTTTGGTCACCCTCGTTGAAGCAGGCTACAAGGTCCGCGCTGCCGTACGAAACCAGGAAGGCTTTGATAGGATCTTGTCCCTGAAGCCCCTTGCACCCTACGCCTCGCAAGTGGAGAGCATCATTGTCCCAGATATCACCGCTACCGGAGCGTACGATGAGGCCGTCAAGGGTGTCAAGTACATTCTCCACGTTGCCTCTCCTCTGGCTTCCGCTTCCCCCGACAACAACTGGGAGCAGCATGTGATTCAGCCGGCAATCAGGGGCACTGTTGGAATGCTCGAGTCTGCCCACAAGGCCTCTGGCGTTGAGAAGGTTGTCATCACCGCATCCGTTTTGGCTATTGCTACCAACCCTGCAATGGCTTCAGGCGTTGTCGTAAATGGTAGTCAACTCCCTGAGTCTTTATATAAAATACATGACAGAATGAGATACTAACCTCCTGATTATAGAGCAAGTGCGCTTCACTGCAACCGACGGCCCATTCACCAATGGCTTCGACGCATATACGGCATCCAAGGCACTCGCGCTACAGGCCACCGAGAAGTTCATCGCTGAGAAGAAGCCGTCTTTCAACGTCATCAACATTGAGCCGACCTTTATTTTTGGAAGAGATGACACAGTCACGGATGCGAATAACATCGCCAAGGGCACCAATGGCTTGCTGATTGGCCCGCTTCTGGGTCACCCACACCCGGGACCTTTGCCCGGTTCATCCGTGCATGTCGACGATGTTGCCAACTTGCACGTTTGGGCTCTTGACCCTGCTATCAAGGGCAACCAGGACTTCCTTGCTGCGGCAAGACCCGACAAGTTCGATTGGTCAGACTCCATTGAGATTGCCAAGAAGCGCTACGCCAAGCAGTATGCCGAGGGGCTGTTCAAGTTCGATTCCATCCCGCCACCAGTCACGCTTCCTTCCAACATTGATAGCTCAAAGGCTGAGAATACCTTCAAGTTCAAGTTCAAGTCGTATGAGGACCAGGTTGTTTCTGTTGTGGACCACTACCTGGAGCTGCTGGGCAAGCAGTAATTGAAGATGTGGTCGAGGGAATTGGCCAAGATTCTTACAGATAAGTTAGGATATATAGTGTGTTTTAAGGCATTCGCCTGCAGAGGCGTTGTCTAATGATTCTTCTCTTTACCTCAGTCCCACTGTCCCATCCGTTTTGGTGCATATCAATGTATGCTCATTCTTGGTCACAACGATCACGCCCAACATGGTTACTCTTCAGGAATTCACCAGGCATGAATTTAAAGTGAAGTTGTAAACAGCATTTATTGAAACACTAGAACTCCGTGAAAAAGCAGGCTCGTATCTCATTCATCATTGACAATCCTCCTCATATACAATGCTCCGACTGTCTTAGTTGATTCCGAATGCCTTCTTGGCGCGGTTAAAGTATGCCAGGCGGTCATCCGTGACAGACGCACCGACACACTGCATGTAGGCCTGGAATCCAGAGTCGGCATTCGACTGGAGCGTTGTGCGAACAGACATGGGGCACTGAGTCGTCAGGAACCAGGCTCCGCTACCAAAGTTGTACTTGTCATCCGTCACAAGGGCCAAGATGCCATTAAGCTCGGCGTCGCTGAGGCCACTAGTAGACGGATACTTTGCGACCTTGCCGCTGAGCGCAGGGATACTCTTGGCGTACAGGAGGTTGTAGTTTGCCATTTGCATGTTTGCCGTGCCCTGTCCTGGACGGCCGGGGTAGACGTTGTGCTTGTACTTGAAGTCGCCGGACTCGAAAGCCATGAGAGAAATAACGGCGGCCATCTCGTTGACGCTGTAGATGCCGTATTGAAACATGCTTGCGGCGATGTAAGGGGCCGCCTGCGTATAAGTGCGGCAGTCAGTCGAGTCGGCACAGGTGGCAGAGCCGGGAGCGATTTGTTTGACGATATCAAGGGCTGGCAATTGCGCCATGGCAAGGCCAGAAAGGCTCAGGAGGAGCGACGTAGCAGTTGAGAAACGCATGGTGTATGTAGATCTTAAATTTGGGTATCTTCAACAGGAAAACAGCAGGTCGCGGGAACCGGAGTTATAAGGTTGCGTGCGTGCAAGTAAACAATGAGCCCGGCTCAGAGGGTTGGAACAATAAGACACCGGGTCTTTGATCAAAGATTAAAGGTCGAGCGCTCGGATAACAAAGAGACTGTAGCTCAAAAGCAAAGACCAGAAAGGACTGAAGTGATGCTGGAACCAAGCAGCACCAAAGCAAGAAGAGAACGTGAATAGAAAATGAACGAAGTAAAGGATGGAGAAGAAAAAAAAGATGCCTTGATCGGTTTTCGGTCTGATGATGTTCAAAATATGCGATAGCAAGGCGGACGACCGAGGCTTTTTGTATGGCTTCTCCCTTTCGAAGAGAATCTGTGCATGTTACAGCATCTAGCGGCAGATAATTAATTGTCAGGGGCAGCATCGCAAACCCCAAAGCGCCAATCACCATGCCAGGCCATGGCTACGATTTAGGGTCGTGCGCCACCACTTGGGTAGCATCCCCATCAACACGAGCTCCAACTGGAGAGTCCCCCTTAGTGGCCTTGGGTGCCTTGGGTGAAGAGATGGGGAGAGTTATGAGAGCCCAGACGTTTGTTTCCATTCCCCACGAGAGACAGGGGGGGATACGAGGTGGGTTGCTCGTCCAATGAGCTGCTCTGGATCCGCGACAGCAAAGGGGGAAACGTTTCAAGAGGCAAGCTTTTGAATGAAACTAGAAACACTGAAACGCCAAGGGGGGTGAGACTAGGGTGCCGAGCTCCCGCGCCCTGAGATGGCCTACGATGGTCCATGCACATCATCATCACTGTCAGGGTTTGGCGATCCGGATCATTCACTGTGGTCGTCAATAACGCACATCGCTTTTCCTTTATTCACATAGTCTCCTGCAGGTAGATTTCTACTTGTATCTCTCCTTCAATCAAACATTATCCACCGTCTATATCATTGCTCTCCCTCCCTTCAACCGGCCGTGACATTCCTGAGTCAGACTTCAAAAGGGGCCGCTTCACACGCAGGTGACTTGGTCAATTTTAGCCGCCCACAGGCATGACAGTTGAGTCTTTTTTTCCATGACCGCCACGACCCAAAATGCATGATCCATGACAAGATTGGTTGTATCGTGGAAAGGCTCAAGTCCTCTCCACCCCGTTTAGCCGATACGATGGGCCACCAATGGGAGCCCGTGCGAAGCGCCTGGTAGCTGCTGTCATAGTGGATTTGGGCATATGCCGGATTGTCATGGTCAAACCACCAGATTTTGCCAGCTGTCATGGTATCGCTATCGCACGCTGAGCTGTACCTGCAGTAGTCAAAGACCCGGGCAGATAATCTGACATACATCATGATGTAGTGGATGATGGAATCTTACCACATCATCCTTTTATGCCCCGCGATTACCAGGACCTTGCAATTTCATCGCGACAAACGCAACAGGTGTTGACGATGGGTAGGACGATGCAGAAATCTCGTGAGCAAAATGGTTCAATAAGCTATGCTGCTACAGTGACACAAGCACTGGGTATGTACTACTGAGAAGAAAAGGCGTCCATATCCTTTACTCTGGAGGCAAGGAAAGCCTACACAAAAGCTTTCCTATGCCCCTTATCGGTGAAGAGCCTCCAAACCAGGCCATAAGCAGATCAGTCCTCTCAGCACCCCGCCGGAAGCGCTGGGGCACTGGTCGCGGTATTGGCCAAATCCACTTCCGCCTTGCGACGACGCACAAGTCCAGGAAGAACCTGTCCGCCGCTCTTGTTCCACAGCGGCAGCTCACTGGCGATGACCGTCTTGGGATCCTCGTTCTTGTTGAGGCGTGCAATGAGAGACGAGGATTTGGCGTTGCCGCATCCGACGTTGAAGGCCCAGCTGACGAGGGCGCCGTACTGGTTGAGGTTCAAGGTCACTGGCCCTGCAGTAATAGTCGTGATGCAGTTTTGGGCAGACTGTGTGGTTTGGGTTAGCATACCCTTCGAGGAGTACATGTGTCCGTGGTAAACATACGGCCAGATCCGTAGCAAGGAGCTTCTTGCCATCAGCTTGAGACAGAGGCTTGGGATATTTGACATCGCTGCAGCTCGCATCCGCGCATAGATGGCCGTATCCGATAGTAGGATGGCCGGTAGGATCGTTGTCTATCGGAATGTCAGCAAGTGCTGCGGATTTCTGTTGATCTGCAGGTGGAATCTTCATGCCAGCACTTACAAGGATGATCCACAAACCCCTCAAAGCTGGCAACGAGATCAATGGTGGCCTGGTTGACGGGAGGTCCAACACAGGCTCGAGCTCCAAGAGCAGCCCCGAGAAGAACAGTAAGAGACGAAACCCGGACCATTTTGTCAAACTCTAGGATGGTAAATGTGAAAGCTATGAGCTGTATAGTTCTATAGTTTGTGGAATATCTTGGACACTCGGCAGCTTGTCGAAAGTCCCGGACTTTATATATAGTCACCCACTTTTGAACTCCTCATCTTCATTTCTACATTTAGAAGGTGACGGTTCAGCTGAATGTCCATACAAAGCCATGATCATCGCCGAACCGAATGGTTTCGGATTAGGTGCCTCGCAGCAATCACTAGGCAGAATCCAAAGTTACCAAAACGGCCTTGATAGACGAGGGCTTACTCCCAATCGCCAAGAATCACTTACAGACGCACGGCGTTGCGGGCCAAATATCGGCCGCCTCGAGGGAACACTGACACGGCGGGAATGGCTTGGTCTGGCGTTTCTGCAGCGATGCAAAACATACGAGCAATACGTCACAGGGGCATCTCAAACTTGCTTGCACAATCCTTACATCAGTTTCCCTTTTTATTAATTTATCATGATTAACATGCAACTTGAATGGGACTTGCACGAATCAGATCTACTATGGGGTTGCTGCTCGTGGATATGATCGCTTTCAGCTACTCTGGATAAACAGGTTCCTATTGTCGATCAAGAACTAAGCACGGAGAATTGTTTAGACGGGCTTACAGAGCCTCAGCATCTACAATACCAGTTCAGACAAAAAGTCCCTTTCCGTTCTTGTCGTTATAGGGTGACTCAAAAGTTGTGCCGCATGTCATCATGGATGGAACCACATTCATCACAATCACCAAGCTGGCTTTTCCAATGCCGGGTCCCAGAACTATTGATTTCGGCAGCATCAAGTTTGCGTCGGACAGATCTGCTGTAATTATTTCGTGACACTGGATGGATAATAATATCCAAGGATAGACAATCTTCAACTTGTGTTAGGGGCTGTTGGTGGAGCTTCAGTCTATGAAACAGTCAAGGCCTTGCCACTGTAAATTCAGCATCTTTCAGTACATATAGCGGGGTGTTCCAGGGCCCTTCATTCGCCATGCGCTATGTCGCAATAAATCCGGGGAAAGGACTGAATGGATCATGAAACCAGCCATGGATCCTAGCGGGGAGCATGGCCTGTGGACGCCGCTAGACGGGACTTGCCACACTGCTTAAGAATCCATGCGCCACCATCAATCTTCAACTTCTCATCCATACTGGACATCACCACATCATGTCTCCATTCTGGTACGCCCTCCGTGTGATTCAGGCCTTCGAGGTAAGCTTTCATGTCTCCAACGCTCTCCAATCCTCCATCTATGCTAACTACCCCTCAGGACCATATAGTCGCCGCAGTACGCCCCTCCATCCACCATGACAAATCGACAGGGACCATAGCTGATCAACCTCTAGATTCTTCGCCAGCCAGGCTTCCACCGCGCAGTCGGCCGCGTTCATCGTGCGATACAAGAAAGAAAGCATGGCCGCAACCCGCATGAGCCTCTTGCGCCTGGCGAAGCTACAGGTACGGAGAACGACATTGCGCCCGGTTGGACGTATAAACAGGCAATGGCTGACCAAAACTTCCCAGCCGACCCCAATCCCGCAGATCGAAGTCAGAGCTTCCTCAGGCATTTCGTTGGCGAGCTGAGGAATCAGATACGAGGCAAACCGACGGACATCTCCGGCAGACCACCCAAGTGAACGAGCGGATCGATACCCCATGAACCAAACACACATCCCGACTTCATGCGCGCTTCATGTCGAGCCTGCTGAGCCATCTTGAAGATGTATCGGCAGCCATCCGAGCTTGCCGGGAACACACCCTTGTACGGATCCTCGTACCCGGAATAGATGATACGAATGGCGTTTTTTTATTTGAACAGCCAGCGATATATGATGCCATACCTTGGCCTTGGTGCTCAATTTCCACCCGAATCCAACCGTGGTGGCGCGTGGGAAACATCTTCGGCGTCGTATTTTGATATTACAGCACCCTTGATGAGTTTAACTTTTCAGCGACGACCAGTCACACTGTATCAATAGGGAAGAAGCTTCTGATTGAATGCTATCAAACTAAAGTTCACATTCGCGCCTCTATATGTGCCATAGTGTTTCTATATCAAGCTCATTCCATCCCCCCGGATGACATTCCGCCATGTGTTTATCCAATAATGGCGCCAACTACCTCCTCAATGACAGATTCCCACTCTTCATCCGCCTTGGCGTCCTTGTCGACCAGCTTCAATGTTATCTTGCCCTTTGCAGCATGCTTGCACCGCTTATCGCTTCGGCGCCAGCAATTCTGACAAAAATATGGATCCAGACACCTTCTGCAGTACCAAAGCAACGAGTCCTTCTTGATCTTGTCTTTGCATCCGTCGCATTTGACACCAAACCCTAAGGATCCACTCTTGTCCTTGATGGGAAGCTTTTTGGCTCGCTCGAGCTTTAAGCGGGGTACTTTGTGCTGACATCCCTTGCCAGTATCGTGGCATTTCTCGCAGAAGCTGGATTCGCTGCCTTTGCAGGACTCGCAATGGTATATGATATCATCTGGAAGAAAACCAATGTCACAGCCTTGACATATCATGGCCGTTCTCAGCTCCATTGTATCCGCTTCGCCGGCTGTGGTGGCTGCCATCTGCCATGGTTTGATCGATAATGGTTGGTATGCTGGAGGGGGGTTGTTCTGGCGGGCAGATATATGTTGAGGCGAGAGAGATGTGGAATATGAACTTGATTGCGCGGAATCTCCATAAGAAGATGGCCGGCTACAACTCAAAGGCTGTAAAAGACACCTCCCGGTCTGATGCTCAATTAGCCACATGGCTTGAACAAACTCAATCTTATCAAATCGCCCATCATGATTCAAGTCTGCTTGTTCCCATATTCTGGATAGATCAGCATTGCTCAGCCCGCTTTGCATAAAGATGGCAGCGGCTTCGAAGCTGGTCAAGTAGGTTTTACCGCCACAGCTCCGTTCAAATAGGTCTTCACAACGAGCTCGAGTCTCGGGCGGTATGTGGAATGTAGAGTTGCGAAAGATGACTGTTGCTGGTGGCTGATATGGAGGAGGTGGAGGCAGCGATGGCTTCTTGTTGGAGAGGATGTCATCGACGAAGCTTCCTGATAGCTGGTTCGGTGGTAGCTGGTATATATATTGTTGTTGACCGGTTATGGACTCGATCTCAAGAACATGGTATTCATTGTTCCATGAACAGATTACCGTGTTCTTGCCCAGGGAGAAGCCAGCAGACCGCATATCCCCATGTGTAAAGCTTCGGATGCTTGCGTTAACAGACTCTGAGATGTCCTCTGCAAGGACACCATGATCTGTGCCTATGATGACGCCTCCATTTGCATCAAAGAATACACGTCTCACTTGAGAGCGAGGTTGGCGTGATGTCGAGTTGGTGTCCAATAGGTTTCTTGATAAGTTGTGGAATGCTGAAGGGAAGGTTGATGGGGAGGAAAGTTGGACGCTGCCATCTGCAAAACGGACAAACCATCCTCCCTGTGGGGAGAAGGAGACGTGGTCGACCGTAGCATGTGGGTGAGATATAGCAATCATATCTTGTCGATTGGATAGGACTTGTAATGGTCAACTTTTAAACAATAAGCACTGCAGCCTGTGCACTTACGCTCGCCACCCTCAGTCATGATGGCATAAGACCCATCGGGTGATGTTGAGATCCAGGAGATCATTGTCCCCGCCTTGCTCGGGTCGATACATACTTTGCCCAGATGATCCCATACTTGCTGGATTGAAGGAGGCAGGTTGTTTCTTCAGTCATGTTAGAGACACGCTGTCTTTAGAAATCAGCCAGATGGAGTGTCAGGGACTTGGCTCACGAGATGGAGTAGTGGTCATTTCCAACGGCCCAAGACTCAGGGGTTGGGCCCAAGTAGACAAAGACCATTGTTTCTGAATGCTGTTTGTGCGGTAGGATAAGTGAATCTTGTGTGAATGGTGGGGGTTGAGTATAGATGAATTGTATAGACTGATATAGATGTCTTAAGTAGTCACCCATACTGGCTGATATATATATACTTCATAAGGCACATCTTTTACACCTTCACGGCGGCAGCCCATTTCCATACATAGACCAGCATTCGGAGCATGATCGGGACCACATCCAGCCGTCTCTGCTATATCGTATCATAGATCTTATGGTGATGTAGGCTTGTACGCAAAACTGTTACATCACCCTGCAAAATTCGAACCAATTCAAGTTAGACGATCCAAAACAAATGCGAATGCGACTGTATATCATACTGAAAAAAAAAAAATGAAAAAAAGACAATGCCCGTGTCCCAGATTCAGCCATAACCTTAATCCTTCGATGAGTTCATGGTGATCAGCCCTATGCTTCGCCTCCCTTGCAAGCTTCGCTGCCCCGCCATTCTACATCTGTTTTTCCTAATTTGGCAACTCCGGGGGTGGTCTTGTTATCCTCACCTTTCCAACACCTCAGACTTGGCCACAAACCCTCTCCACAGCCGCATACTATTTTACCTCTCATAGTTAGGGCCTTGGGGGCAGGCTTAGAAAAAAATGCAAGATTGAACAAAGTCTGCTATGTGAGGCCTTTGCCACGTATGACTCGTTTCGTTTCCTCTTCCAAGCCAGGACATGGCAGTGAATGGTTCAAACCCCCAACTAACCCCGATATATAAAAGAAGCAAAGGTAAGAAAACTTAAGCCTTCCGATGGGGATTTCTACAGCAGGTTTCTCTGTGTATTTATTCCTTGTGGCATGCTTTGGATGAACCCCAACTACGCGACACCCCAAGAATGATGAATTGGCATTGTTCAAAATCCACTAGATTCTTGTTTGCTTATGCGCGATCCAAGTAACATGATTGATCCGATATGGTGTAGTGGCTAACATCGCTCGCTCTCATCCTTCGAGTGCCGAGCAGCCCGGGGTTCGATTCCCCGTATCGGAGTATTTTATTCTTTTTGCTATTTTTCTTTTTTAAATTCCTTTTCCTTGACTGAACTATACAACTACCAAACATAGGGGAGAGGTTGATATACAAGTTATCATCTATTACAAAGTTTATCTTACACAAGGATAGCTAGTGTGCTCCTGCGCATGCAAGCCTTTTATATATTCATCCACCCTAATTTCATCCTCGTCACTATTATCTTGGCTTACTATTAATTAGTATGCGAGCCTTTTTCAACTACAACGTCAACTGATACTTACTACTTATTGTTCCTTGATAGAGAGTCGTCTTCTCGTAGCTGTGTTTCGATACTTTTCTTCGCGTCATAGGAGCCACGGAGGATGGCAAATGACGATGAATCTCAAGCCAGGTCATGGATCCAGCTTCCAGTCGATTGCTCATACCGCATATTGACCCCAGTCACCCCAGTTAAGTGGCAGGCCAATGTCAAGGTTAGCTTCAAGAGCGTCCTCTACAGCATTCAAGTTGAAGCTAGGATCGATGTGACCGAAAACGTCCTGCCCGGATATCGCATCCACCATGGAAAAATCAACTGCATTACCCATGCCAAAGGCAGAGTTTATAGCTTCTCCACCATAAGAAAAGTCGAAGCCCATTGCTGTTGGGCTCTCTGGGTTATGGGGGGTAGCCTTAGGTCCACCCTCCATTGGCGGAGGCGAGGTTTCCTTCGTAAGTGTTGTCGCCGCTCTCTCCATCTCCTTCAACACCCTTTCCCCCAGTCCTGCAACAACTCGGGCGCTCCAGAAATGGTCTCCATATCTTCTAAGAAGTTCACAATTACGCTTGAACGAGTTCATAGCTCTGGCTCGAAACATGGGCAGCCGGCTGTGCCTCATTTTGCGGTATTCTACGCTCAAGGCAAGGGAGACTGCATATGGGATAAGTGGAAAGGGACTGAGGCAATCTCTAGGTACTGCGCAGGCGATGCGCTCGGCAGCAAGCGAGCGTCGGGCGTTTGCTGATGGCGGCGGCAGCGTCGAGGCGGCTGTGACGGTACCGGGCCGAGGCAATCGACATGATAGAATGATGACGGCGTGATAGAATGTTTCAATAGTAGCTATCGCTGTAAGTAAAAAATTCAACAGGTTAAAGTAAATGGCTTACCGATAAGAGAGGACGGTACTTTCAATGCATCCGCATCAACGATCATGGCTTCGAGTACGGGCAAGTCGATGTAGGCAACCTTAGACTGGCCTGTTATTTGAGCACTCGGTCCTGGACGATACAATTCGACCACTTGATCCAACCACTGAATGACGGATAAGAGCAAACGAAAGCAAGGCTGTCGTTTCTTAATGCACGCATCCAGGTCTGCACCAATGTCTCTCTCATGGATCAAGCAAGGCCGTCCATATATCGCCCCGTTAATCCTGTCCAAAGCCCAGACAGCACAAAATAGATTCTCCAAGTCGCCGCAGTTTGGGGCGTCATATTTCAAGAGATGTAAACCAAGAGTCTGGATATGATGTATAGCCCTGCCTCCAAGTTGAGCAGGGAGATCAGCTTCTTCAGCGCAAGTCGGCTGGGTGTAGAGAGATAGCATAGTGAGGGCTCTAATATGCTGAACTCTATCTGCAATAATGCTTGTTTCTAGAATGGCTCGAACTGATGAAGAAATAGTTGTTGAGTATTCTTGGGGTGATAGAGGCTCGGGTCCACGGTTCTGAAGGCGAAGATACGGCGTCATATCTGGATCCGAGCCAGCTGCTAAACAAACAAGCTGTCGCAAGACGATATTGACAGGATTATCCAGAGAACCACTGAGAGCAGCTATAGGTATAATGGGGAACATGGGGTGGATCTTTTGAAGGAATGCACACTTTAGCTTAGCAAAGTCCTCAGCTGGCGGTATGGAAGACAGGCAGTGCTCTTTGACAAATGGAAGCATGAAACGATCCATGATTGGCGGTGGATGCGACGTGATAAACTGAGATGGTTGTCCAGTCGATGAGGACGCTGAGAACCATATACCGACATCACCTCTTTGTGATGATCCGTCCGCCACACCGGTAGCGGTAGCTTCCATGAACATGCCTTCTGGGTTTAGGTCGCCTACAAAGCGAGACGACTGTACTGTTACATCCTGGAACTTCTGAGGGGGCACAGAAAGCTGTGATTCTGCATGGTTGAAGAGATTTGAAATACTGGGTACGGGGCCCGCAACAGGACTTGCACTGGCGTTTGCCGGCGCTGATATTGAGCCATTCTCATTAGGAGGGGCAATTCTGCCAAGAGCCAACGGTGGGATTGAGGATAGTGATGTTACGGGTCTTGGTTACGTTAACACATATACACTATGCCAACAAGGGTAGTGATGATCATAACTTACGAAGTTTGAGATGGCGATGATTCTTGATTGGTGCCTCGATGATCCTCGGATGTCGATTCCTCAGTGAGCTCCTCAGTATGATTGCATTTGCGCTGTGAAACGAGTAAGTATACATACATGTCATGGCAAGGTAAGATATGGGTCATTCACCTTTTTCCGTCTACATGAGGCACAGGCTTGCTGGACCTGTTTCCTCTTCACGGGCAAGCCGCCACGAGTTGGATCAGAGGCCACAAATTTGACCTTTCTTTGAGGAGTGGTCATACTTATGATGGCGATGTCCCTTTTCTTCAACTGATGATGGAAGAATGTGTTTTTTTTTTCTTTGTTTTGTTTTGACAGCTATAGGGAAGTTGATGCGTCACGCGAAGTCGTAGGCATGGACATCTTGAAACGGTATGAACCCAAATATGCGTGGTGCTCTCGAACTTATAAGAGAATTATAATAGACGTAGATGAATAAATGAATTGATGACAAGTTCAAGTTCTCATGTGACTGATTCGTGCCTGTTCTTGGTTAGAAAGGGAAAAAGGCAAAGCCACGTCGGCGAGCTGACTCTGGCTTGGCTTGGCTTCTGACTCTTGTTCTCTTAAAGTGGCACTGCATTGTTATTTTTTGCCTTGAACGCGACTTAGTCATCAGCTTGAGGTTGTCTCACGTTCCCCCTGAAACCGCGGAATGTCGCTCACTGAATGATCGCTAAATCCCAGCACAGATCAGTGGTTCATCCAGTCAAATAATGCCCTGTGGACACTGTACTTCCAGGTTGGGCACTCGCCGAAACAGTAGGATCCATACCACGTCCACTCGAGGGCCACTTATTCATGTCAGTGAAAGAGCCTCCATATTGATTCTTTGGCGTCTTGGCCAAACGGATGAGCTGCCGCGAATGAAAAATCTGTTACAAATATCAACACTGGCCACGGGACTCTTCATTCGGTAGTCAGCCGGCATTTGGTTCCACATACAGCTGGAGTAAGTAAGCAAATAAAAGAAAATCAGCGAAGCTGGGTCGATGAATTTGGCTTCTTGGTGTCTGGATATGTATGTATTTCTCTTGTTCTCTTCGTTACTCCCAATTTCCCTTGTTTCCCTCGATTACTCTTGTTGCCCCCAATCTCCCTTGTTGCTCATTATTTCTCCTGTTTCTTTTTATTCCTCCTGTTCCCCTTGATTTCTATCAATGCCACTCATATGTTTAGATTTGTTGATAGGTTACTTGGCCGAGCCTTCATTTTAGCCTTGAGTTCTGCGAAGGACGTCTCAGACAGTGTGCCAGGACGGAGTGCGAAGGCAATTCTCGATGTACTCGATCGTTTTTGAAGAAGATATGTGAAGAAGCCATATGTTAGCTAAATGAATAGAAAACATATAAGTAAGGAGCCCGGTGGCATACTTGGTCTCTTTGGAATATTGCGCTTTGCTGGTGCAAGCCATGCCGTCTTCGTTCAGAAGATCAAGCACGATATTGACGTGCTCTCAGTGGATGTGGCGCTTATCCTCGCGCCTACTGCCGACGAGTATATCCCCTAGAAGTGTGCCAAGAGCCGAGGTCAATAAGATACTAAGAGCCTCCATGATGGTGATGTCCCAATGGAGGGTGCCATCCTGAAGGGCATCTCTGTATAGGGCTTTGATCATTAGAAAAACGAAATCACTGCCTATCCGGAGAGGATATCGGATACGTTCGTTATGGCACCAAGCATGTGACGTAGTAGATTGTCTGGATAGGTGGTGTTAACAGTTGATCATGCTAAAACAAGGCGTGGATGACTTACCGATTTGAGCAAAGTCATGCTTGCTCAGCGTAAAGTCCCTAAACTTGAAAGTGGCCCATCGATTGATATAATAAACGGCGGCTTGTAGGGAGGTGTAAGAGAGATTACCCCCGGGCCCTTGGCCATCAGCCTTGCTTGGCAACGCATCAAGTAATCGAGCGATTTACTCCGGAGTGAGATGTAGAAAGGCAAGTCTTGAATAATCCTTGGAAAATCTTTCTCCTTCTCTTATGGTGTCATCTTAATGCTTTGAGAAGGCACGATGATATGTGGAAAGTGCGGATGGAAGGCAGCTGCAT
The DNA here is from genome assembly GCA_004303015.1 of Cladobotryum protrusum. Classification (NCBI taxonomy): domain Eukaryota; kingdom Fungi; phylum Ascomycota; class Sordariomycetes; order Hypocreales; family Hypocreaceae; genus Cladobotryum; species Cladobotryum protrusum. The sequence continues at coordinate 5,298,423 of RZGP01000002.1, read as the reverse complement.
GATCGCGAGCAGTATCTGCCATGGCCAGCGATGGCAAACACCTGAAGAGGATGATAGATAATGGAAATGACAAAGACCTTTGGTAGATAACCTCTGTGCTTTTTGTGTCTTGCCGTTGTTACTGCCGATTCCTCTCGTTGCCTATGGTTTCTTCCATTTCTGTCAATTCCTCCCATTCCCCCCGATTCCCCGTATTACTCTTGATTTCCCGTGTTACTCTCTATTCCTCGCGTTGCTCGTGATTTCTCCTGTTACCCTTGAAGTAGATGAGGCAGAGATGGCAAGGCGAGATGTTCCGTCTCTACTTTGACAACTTCAACCCCGATGAGTTTGATGAGAGCGGGGACGAGGGCGAGAACTAGGATCGCAGGCTTACACACCAGTCACTTGACAGAATTAGAGTCCGGTCAGCCAGTTATGCTGCAGTTGGGATCTTTTGTGGTCATAGCTATTTAGTTAGACTTTCGTTAAATAGATCCCTCCAATGCTCAAACGTGTGTAACTATTTTCTGGAACCTGATACTTAACGTGACTGCATTCCGATGCCATGTTGGATTGTGTCATGCAGTCCAAATGTTTCAGGGGCCAGTTTTCTGGGACAGGCTTCTGTCTCATGTATTTGGCGTTTTGGCCATTTAAAGATTTCTAAGGTCACGAAGCAAGAGTTCCAGCTGCCAAAATAGTTCATTTCCTTCTGGGCCAGTCCAGAAGTATTCATCCCACCCCCGCGGTTCTGAAACCATTATCAGCTTCATCATCTCCATTTCCTACGGTTTAGCATTTGTGCCGCTCAAACATCTTAATATGGGTGCTCTAACCAAGCAGAGGCTACACAAGCATGCAGTGAGTAATCAGACATGCCAGAACATACAAAGGATAAGCATTGTGTATATTAAAAAGCTCAGCTAAGATCCGGGGCTACATGCACGCCTGAGCGACTACGATGCCCCCGATTCTCCAACCAACAAATCTCCATTTTGGCCACCAGAACCATAAAGAAAAAAAGCCTCTCAAACCAAGGCTATAAACGGCCGGACCAAAGACACAACCTGGAAGACTCAGTTCTGAGGAGTCGTCAATCGTTCGTCTATTATCTCCTTTCCATAAAGCTCTCACTCAGGTTCCACAATAGCCCGCAGATTCCTCATGTAGTCTTCCACAAACTTCATAGGGTCACCCATAGGGCAGGCGGCTCTCAAAAGTTTCTCCACCTTATTCAAATAATCGTCACGATAGTCTCCCACGAGTTCATCCTCTCCAACAACCCGGTTCCTCGCACTCATAACATTTGAGTAGGCTTGAACGAGGGCCTTGTTCTCCGTCCTCAATAGCCTCTTCCAAGTAAATTCATTGTCTAGAGCCTCAATGCCGACCAATCGACAGAGAGTCTGTGGAGCCCAATTTTGAATGGGAATAAGCTTTTTAACAATACTGTCAATATCTCTCAAGCGTTTGAGCTTCTCTTAATCGGCCTGAACGGTTGTAGAGACAGACTTCATGGCGTCCAGAATGATCTGGGTCTCAGGACATTGTCCCTGTTCATCCCCTAACAGGCTCAGAACTTTCTGCCATTCGTAATGTATCTGTCGCGTCTCCTTTAGTAGTTTGATCAAACCCAACTGCTCTTCTTTTAAGAGGCGATTTTCAGGTCCTCTGGGAGATTTGAGTGGCTTGTTTATCTCACGTAACTGCAAGAGACCATTCTCATTGACATGAAGATTGAGTTGTGGGTGCCAGAGAGGGTGTTCCATTAACTGCCTTACGGTTTCTTCATATGCACCTTTTATTACCCTCAATATGGTCTCGCCAATTAACCCTTTAGAGAGATAACGTTCGAATAATTTCAATCGTTTAGCCTCCTTCCCAGATGCGCCAGATACAGAATGCGGTCTCTTTAACTTTTTGTACGAGGGCCCCGTTAGGATGCCCTCCTCAACCTTTTGCTCTTCCTCGTTTTTTCCCTCTTCAATCTCGGATTCTTCTTCGTCCCCAGATTCCTGTCTAGAATTTCTCTAGCTGTCATCGCCACTGCTCTTGCTACGGGATGTCTCTTCATACGTATCATCATCCCGGTCTTGGTTCTCACTTGGCTCTAATTGATCAAGATAAATTTGAAGCGCGACCTCATCTGCCACAAGATTCTCTCCTCTTGGCGTCTTAGAATCTTTAGTCGTTTCCTAGACGGGACCAAAATATATGCTTACTTTGCGTGGTAGTGAGGTGGTAGTAATTGCCTTCATCCCACCTCCGTGATAGAGGTTGAAGATATCGCTGAATTCATCCTTGCTTTCAATCTTCTGAGCATCGCCATGAAAGGTGGCGCTTGCAAGCTGAGTGGGGATTGCTACACTGACCTTCCCCGGACATCTTCTTCTCATGTAGGTGGGGAGTCCGTGTGCATGAATATCGCCAATTCCTGTCAGAGCCAGTGTTACACGGTGAGGGTAAGTTACTTCACTGAGGGCGATGAAGTTAACTGGTGGCATATGAGTTCCCTCCAGCATAAAGGGAAATAGTTCCACTTTATAGTTTGGCTGAATATCAGGGTGCCTAGAAGTGGCTTTTTCCAGAAGGGCTTTCACAGCCCCATATGCCAAACCTTCCGCCTGACGTACGCACATCAAGTCCATCTGGCGGCCCATGTATGATCCAAAGTCTCCTGTCTTCATACGATCCACAAACCGAAACGGGTGGGGGTATTGAACTAAGCCATGATATTCAGCCCACCGAAGCCAGTGTGGGAAGTAAATGATGAAATCTGACAGAGAGCAGTCGGGGACACGGTGCTTGCTTGGGTAGGCCCCCTCCAGCCAATGAACATTGCCTTCCATCCGCTTCATTGGGCAGAACATAACATGGTTATAGACCTCATAAGCCTGTAACATCAAATTCATGCTGAGGATATCATAGGGGTTGGCTTTTGCAAATGATTCAAGTAGTGTGTAGAGACTTGGATCATAATGCTTGGCGAGCACCAAATGCAAATATAGAGAGAAGCCCTCAGGCTCAAACCCACAATCGGCTCTAAATGGCAATTCTCCGTCACATATGGGAGTACTGAGACGAGGGTTAGAGTCTGAATGGGGCTTTTCTGGGTCAAGAAGAGCGTCAGGGTCTTCTTGAGCTCTAAGCTGCTGGACAGCAGTAGCGGCAGGATATTTTGCCAAAGGGTCCAGAGGGTATCCACGACACAGCTTTGTGGCCTGGTTTGCCAATAAAGCTTTGTGGTACGCAATAGACATAGGAGAGTCTTTTGCAACAGTTTCCTCCAATGTGCTTGCCTTCCAAGTGCATGCCTTCACTGCTTCTAGATTCCTCGGCACTAACATTGACCAATGCGGAATCACCCCTCCGACGAGATTTTTACCAGTCCTGATGACTTTGAACTGGTTTTCAGTGAATGTGTCCCCATTTCAAGGACCGTTTGTGAGATATCTTGTGCCCTTTTTGGGCTTGCCTTTTCGAGGGGATTTGCAGTACACCGCCCCCTCCACGCCTCTTGAATACCCAACAAGGGCATAGAGAGGTGATTTATCGCCCGTGGGGCTTACTTTCTCCCTCTTATCCCCTCTGCCTCTCAGGTGGTGATAATAGGATTGACCGAAGTCTTCATTCGTTGCTCGGGGTACGACAAAGACTTTCACCCACTCTCCCCGCGGAGCTTAGACCCGGTCGCATTCTCGAAGAGACACCCATCAGAAGTAAACACTAAGCTCTCAGCTAGAATGTTACCAGAGGGGTCCTGCACATATTGGGCTCCGTCAGGGCTGACTACCCTCTTCCACTTATTCCAGTCAACTTCCGGAGATGACGAGTCTATCGAATCTCATGGAGAGGGGCATCGGCCATGGTAATCTCTTTTGGGTATAAATAGGTAACTGGGGTGAAAATGATTCAAGAGTCCTTGCACTGTGTCTCTCTCAGTAGGACTAACGGTTTTCCTTGGTCTTTGTTGTTGGGATCTTTTGAGGGGACGAGGTGGTCTTGTCTAGAATCTTGATTGGAATTTTCTATGCAGTGCATTGCCTCCGCCAACTCGTTCTTTTTTAGGGCTCGGATGGGAATAAGCAAACGAGTTATAAGTGTCTGAGGGGTCAATCTGTGAGTAGACAAGAAAAATCAGGACTTTGAGGACTTACGGGCTCTGAAAGCTCAAAGCTATGAGCGGGTAAGCGAGGCGTGCAATATCTGGCCACGTGAGGTGGATATCGATGACCAGTATCAGTTCAGAGTGGTCGATGGAATGGACCTCCCAACGCAATAGAGAACAGTCCACTACGGACTGTGAAGTGTTGATGGATGATTAAGGAAAGAAAATTTGAAATTGAAGGAGAGAAGTTCGACCCCAATTGATTCCTGAGGATAGCAATTGTGTGTTTACCTTATGAACAGTTCTTGACGGCCGGCGACAGCTGTCACTTAAGAAAGGAGGTGAAAGCAAACATTGACCAAATAATAAATTTCTTTTGATCTTTTTTATATAAGTTTCTTTATCGCAACTCACTTTCATGATTCTAATTTTCAATTTACACTTGCTCTACTTTTACTAAGGATCATAAGTCAGACAGGAGGTGAAACTACAATATTGAGAGACGACACGGGGAATTTGTGATGTTATGAGATCGCGACCTGACATACTTGGTGTAACTTTGTCGTTTTATTCCATACATGAATCATAGTTCAGGCGATTCTAATGATAAGAAAGTTTTCATTTCATCTCGGTCTTGTGTGTGAATAATCTCTTATACTGATTGTTTTAGTGTTTAGATCTTGCGATCAGCCACGACCAGCGATGGTAAGCACCTGAGGAGGATGACAGAAAATGGAAATGACAAAGACTTTTGGCAGACAATTTCTATGCTTTCTATATCTTGTTGTTGCTGCTGATTCATTTTGCTGCCCGTGATTTCTTCCATTACTGTCAGTTCTCCTCGTTCCCCTCAGTTCCCCGTGTTGCCCTCTGTTCCTCGACCTGCTCGTGATTCCTTATAATGCTATTTATTTCTCCTATTACCATCGCGCTTCATTTCTTCCTTACACTTACTTTGGCTGTTTTCGTCTTATAGCCACTTAAACATCATCAGCCTCGTCCACCGGCTCACCTATAACCTCTGGAGTACAGCGCTGAGACCTTTTATTTAAGTCGTCACAATCAAAGCCCGGGCTTATGCATGTATTATATCCTCGGTTAAGGCCATCTTTCTTCTAAATGTGTTTATTACGAGTTCTTTAGTTTTTATGGAGATGTTTGTAGTTAAATTCCAAGTAAGAGTATGTCTGTGAACCAAAGCTAGTCATAATAACTTCATGAGCGGCTGTACGCTTCTCAAGGTACTTGACATAGACCTCGGTAGTATTTTTTTCCCTGTAACACCTGATACATTCGTTGCATCTAAAATGCAAGTTTCTGGAGGATCTAGAAGATTTGAGTATGTTGACGTGCTCAGCGTGCTCGATATTGTACTCTAAATTGTGTTGGATATGGAAATGGCCAATTTTTCGAATTGATGCCGTGATTTTAGCTGTATGACGCTCTGAATATCTGGTCAGCTGCAATTTCGACGTCTCTTGGGGGCTAGACAGAGAAAAAATTGCCTACTTCGCAAAGGTCAACACATTGTTTTATAGAGTGGCATTGGAGGCATCGCCGGCTGGATCATGATATTTCGCATGAGATGGCCAGTCATGTCCTTGTTGGTGGTTGAATTCCCTCAAGGAATGTGATGAATACAGGCTGGGGATTGAAGAATGCAATGTGAGAAGGAAGGGGAACGCGGTGAAAGAATAAGGGGAGCATGTGGCAACTACTGATTGCTAGCAAATAGAACCTCGGGATCTCATCTGCGAATATAAGTCACTTCTCAACTCAAGTTTACCTATGCCATTGTCATCATAGTGATGAAGAATTCACTCTTTCTACGCACAGTGCAAACAAACCACTGCTCTTATCTTGGCATGGACCCAAAACAAAGCAGAGGCGACCATAACAAACAAAGATTCGGCAATCCTGATTAAACTCTTATCAGATAATCGGGCGCTATGAAAGGTAAAAAGATTGATCGATTAAAAGAAGTGAGTTAAAGCGAAACATTATATATGCTCGCGGTTCTCATGTTGTGTTTGTGTGTGTGTGTGTGCATATGAACAGAGAATAGAACCGACCGGACAAACCGGATACTACAACACTTCGAGGATTATATCGAGGCTTAGTTGCGAATCAGGGTGCATAGAGAAGATACATCCTGTTGCTTTCAATCCTTGCAACTTATGCCTATTTGAGCTGTTTTTTATGTCTCTTCTCCTTTTTCCCAGACAAAGACACACTCCTACTATTCATAAGAGAAATCTATACACGCCTACTCAAGCCCACGAAGTATCGGTCATCGATATCTCCTCGTATTCTCACGACCGTTATTCACAGATTTGTATAGTAGTGATGTTGCATCAACGTGCTTCAGCAATCTACAACTTCAGACGATATCAAGCTTAAGCGAGAATCCGGGGACAGAAATTCATGGCACTGAATATAGCAGTGGTTATTGAACGCAGTGTTCCCATCTGATGTGGTCTGTGTGAATGACGGCAGTGAGGGATAGCGGTCTGGTGGCCTCGACAACTCCCATCTCCCATCTTCTGCATGCCGTCATAACCAATTCTCTCTAACCACTCTCCTTCAACATCGCACCCACGCATCGATCTTCATCATCAATCTGCTCCAACCTTGGCATCAACAAACTAATAATGTCGCACGCCTTTAGGATTGTGCCGCGAGACGGCGTGGTTCGGCCTCCCGAGCCAATTCCAAACGACCTTCCAGACAAACGGCAGCATCAGCAGCAGCAGCATACATCGTACTGGGTCCATGATGACAGCGCAAGTTCTGTCTCGGAAGAGGAATGTTGTGGCAAGCGCCGCTGGCTTTTGGGATGCGGCATCGTTCTGTTCTTCGTTGTATTGATAGCCACTCTCGCCGGCGTTCTTAGCAGCAAAGCAGCTCAATACTCAGAAAGTAACATCGACACGGCCCTCCCGGGAGACATTCCCGACAAGCAAGGTAATGGCAAGGACGAAAACCCTGTCGCTCAGATCCTCGTTCATCCCAAGTCCCCGCTCACTGCAGCTTCCATCTCCAATTCCGCAACCAACTTTAAGGCTCTCGTCTTCCAAGATGTAGACCTTGACCTCTTCGTCATCGAGTGGCATGACGACGATGCAGACGCGTATCTGTTGAAGACCCGCATGGAGGATGATGAACCGCCCCGGCCATTGGAAGGAGCTTCATTTCGCCTCATCAACTTTGGACCATCCGACGATCTCCACCTCTTTTACATCGATGAGAATCACCACCTTGTCCATCTCGTTCAAGCGTTCGAAAAGCATCACAAAGAAAAGGGGAATACCTGGCGACGACAAAAGTTTGTCACGAAAGGCAGCAAAGACGGCCAAGTGGTTTCAGGACTCCGCCTTACTGCGGCCTCGTTCCCCCGTCTTGATTACATGTTCTTCCCCCAGGAACTGGCAGTCTTGTACCAGACCGATGGCGACAACTCGTCTCTTACACTCGCAACGAATTCGGATCCTTCTGGCACCGATATGTGGACCACAAACTCCCTCAAGTTGAAGGCTATTGGCTCGGCAGCAAATTTGACGACGGATTCTCGACAACTGGTCGTTATGCCCCTTAATGCAAGCGTATCTGGAGGGCCTGCTCGTGCGCTCCGTATCCTGTGGGATGAACCAATCAAGAAGAATCAGGATCCGTTTGGCATGATGGAATGCTTCCTTGGCCAAAGCCAAAAGATAATGGAGGACTGTCTTCTGACGAGTGAATGGAAGGGCAAGTAATCTGCATCTCAGCCTCATTTGACCAGGTTACTGACTTGTTGGTTTAGATGCGTCAGCCCATAAGCATTTGGCTGCAGCCCATTCAATCCAACTGATCGAGCCTCCCGTGCGCTCTTCTGATCCTATGAACGTCGACAAATTCCTGCTACCTGTCCTGGATGCCCAAGGGAGACTGAGTGAGCTGTACTGGGACGGAACTGCATGGTCAGACTACAAGGCATTCTCGGTTGGAGGATCAGCTCCGGCCATCGTCAAATCACCCTTCACGAGCGTGTCGATCACCGAGAACAATATCCTATTCGCGGTTGCTGACGGTAAGCTACTGGAGTTTATGAGGCTGGGTAGGTGGTGGGAGGGCGGCCATGCCATCGAGCCAGGTTGGGTATTCTTGGGCATCCTCAACATAAGTATTACGAACACAAGGGGATGATGAGCTGTTCTCGAGGCTGAATTGCGCAAGAGGTCAGCACAGGGGGGGGTTGTCGAAATTTGCAATCTGCTTTCTGTCACATGTCACTATCTTCTAAACAGGTAGGCTGACTCATGAATGGAATTTGAAATGAATTGAAATCCGGAGTTTTCATAAAATTACAAATGCTCTGTATGGTATTGCCAACCGTTGTTGTTTTGTTTCTCGATAAGGAAAAAAGAAGTATCCCATACCCCAGAACCTGGACGAGAGCCTGTTCCCGTCGTCCCCGACCACACTCCCAAAAAAGCCCCACTTTGCTTATCCTCCTCCAAGTACCGATCCTGGTACCAAAATGCCCCATGTGAGAAAAGAAGAAAACATCGCCAGCTCATGGCAAAGTGTAGAAACAGAGGAAATTGGGTGAAAAAGAGAGAAGTCGAGAAGAACAAGAAAAATTGTTTACAAGTTGATAGCGATGCTGTGATATCCAATTGCTGGGGATGCAATCCTTCTCCCATTTTGGTAGTGTACCTTGTACCTCGTATGCGGTACGTACCGCTTACAGAATGTAGTAGGGCGCCAAGAACGGGCTGAGATAATCCCTTTTCCCGATTGGGACACCACGGGATCGCAAGATCTAAACACCAAAACAATCAGTATAAGAGATTATTCACACACACAAGACCGAGATGAAATGAAAACTTGCTTACCGCGAATCCTGTATTATGGTGGAATGTAAGATTGGGAATCGTCCAAGTTTGTACGTATCCAGAAGCCTCCATGTTGATCTTGGCACCAATACCGAGTGTAAGGAGGACAATCTCGTTCTGGCGGTTGTTGACAGTGTCCCTATCGACCTGGGCAAGGATTCCTTGAGCCTTATCAATCTGATCATATGCATCCGCGTAGGTTGCAATGTTATCTTCTGTAAGCGGAAACTCCTTGCCTATCAACCGAGCAGCCATCTTGATAGAGAGATCGACAACCTGGTAGATCTGGAAGGTAAGGGGAAGCATGTCATCGTAGAGGCGTGCCTGGAGGTGGTCTTGGCCGTTGGGTGTTGCCTCAGCCTTCTCGAGGATCTGCTTGAGAGAAGCGAGAGACCTTTGGGCAATAGGGACGGAGGAGTCGTAGAGAGTGTAGATTGAATGCTTGGTAGCCGAAGGCTGAGCGGAAGCATCCGAGGAAGGGGTTGTAGCGGAAGAACTCATTGTGATGGTGGGTTGAGGGCTGTTATGGATGACTGAAGAAGAGTGTATTTGGTAGTGTTTGATGCTTGTTCGTGTTGATGATGATGATGATGATGTTTTAGGAATGGTTCTTCTGTAGAGGAGGATTGACATGGACTATATATGTTTGAGAAAGCCAACAATACATGCGTGCAAGTACTGCCTCGTTTGCCCCCTTCATCACATCATCTCCCCAGACTCTGCCAGTCTCCACCCTGTGATAACAAATAAACCGTCAACGTCAACCCCTCCAGGGGGAGACCCCTCCTTGGCATTTTCTTGCTTTGTGATGATTTCTTCGGGAACAAACGCCAAGAAGCACAGACGAATTGGGTATTGCAAAGCAAAGCAAAAAAACGATACCCTGCCCTACCTGCGCCCCCCCCATTCGTGTGAGAAAAGGAGAGAGAGACACACAGAGAGAGACAGAGAGGGCTTACTAATTGGAACCCGATCGAATTGCGATCTTGGCAGAACAGCGTATGTCCACATGTCCAGCTATAGTGTCTCGGTTCGGCAAAGAAACGAGACACTCGGCCCCATCTTTTGATGCCTGAGAACAAATCATCAGTGCAACGAAAGCGAGAGAGAGAAAGGGAACGCGAGAGAGAAAAAAAACTTCTTGTTGGTGGTTGTGTTGGACGTGACCAACAACAAAAACTTGAATATGCGATGGCCCGGCCGATGCACTACGACTCGGAGAATGCCTTCATCCAACCAATCACGGAATTTTTTTTTTCACTCATACCCTCCCTTGCTTGTCCCCTCACCAAAACCATCAATAGATAGCATTTACTTCATCCCATCTTTTTTTTTGTTCTAGTCCTAGATCCCAAAGTCTTTCCCCCCCCTGAGCTATGATTAGCTGGGTTCTATATGATTACTTGCCCAGTTACTTCAACTTTTTTTCTTACTAGTACATGCACTCTCTTTGAAGACTTCAGCCCAACAGCCACGGGTACCCTCGTCAAAGGTCTCCATACGATGTGGCCAGTGACATCCAAGGTGCATGAATCGCAATGCAAGGCGCGACGTCACGCGTGTGGGGAGGGGGGCGTTTTCGATAGACTCCCCCATTCCTGTTTGTCACCACCCAGCCAACATTCCAAAGCAAGACTCCCTTGCTTTCACTCACGGGGTTGACGGACGGGGGTACAAACGTTTGCGGAGGCGTACGTACATTTGCACACCATTTTTCGTGTGTAATGATATGTATAATACATTACCCATCCGTGGAAGCATACAAACAGAATACCCACCCCCTGAGAGACGAGCAGGGCTACAGCACACCACCATTTACCCAGAAAACCTTTTAGTATTGCGGGGATTCGTTGATTAGGTTCTTACTCTTTGAATTTATCACGCATTCTTTTTTTCCCTGCCGAGTGATACCCTTCCATGCAAACACGGCATGAAATTAAAAATGATGTCGTTGCCGTCCTTTTTTGCTGTTCCCGTCTGGATAGCTCGATTCCATTCTGGACGTTTGATTCATGCAAGCCTCCTAATTTGAATTTCCCGAATACCAAAGCCGCCCTCTAGTGCTACGACCAATGTTCCGTGTCAATCTACCAAAAACAATATATTGATACAGCTCTGTGCAAATCAAGTTATTGGGACCGTCCCCTATCCGAGCTTGCCGTGTCGTTTGCGTCGTGTTCTCCCAAATGAAATGAGGGCTTAATAATATGAGCTCACGTTCATCATCGATGATATCTGTACCCTACATTGTACTCCCCCGTATTGAGTGCTTCGTCTTCATTTACCACATCATCATCATCACCATGTAACATTTCCCTATGGGGCTTACAAATCCTGGTAATGACGCCAAGTAAATGCCATCATCAATCACAAAATAAGAATCACACACACACTGAGAGACACACACACAAGGCTTGGCAACATTACCTCCCATTGCCGTCCCATCACCGGCAGTCAGTGCTTTACCCTTCCCACCCCCTGTTTTTATCCTATTGAGACATCGCCGAATGGCTTGTGCCACTTGGTATTGCTTTCTATTGGATATTTACCTGGATTCATGTACCTTTTTCGGCGCTCACAGATCAATCTGAGCACTGAGCTTGGAGACACAAAGAAGCTTTTTCGGCACTTGGAGAAAAAGAAATGTGCGTTGTGCTTGTATTTTTTATTTTTATTTTTCAATTTTTTTTTTTTTTTTTGGGTCTGTGACTTGCTTTTGGATGGTTACCCACCGAATGGGGACACACTCGAGGCCGTAGGGAGCCAAAAGGGGAAACCAATGGCATCATGGGTCAAGTCATATCGTCTCAACAAGTAACAAAGTACATACATACAGTACAATACAATCATTTCCTCCTCCTTCTCTCCTTTACAAACCAAGGGTTACATTTGCTCTCTCCACCACCTCCCTTTGTCCACCAGACGCGGATGAATTGACAAGCAGCTTCTCCAGCCCCATTGCCCGCCTCCCCTCGACGCCTGCCAGCCCGCGGAGAATGGCTTCTGTTGGCCGGTCGACATGCTGCGACTCGCCTATGCCGCCTGGGAAATCCGGCCCTGGGGTGCCATTGCGGAACGCCTCGCGCTGCCGCACCAGATACTCGACGTTGATATCCGTCACAGGGCACACGGGGATATACAGCACGCTCGAGTCCGACCGACCGCTATGAACTTTGTCGACTGCGTGGATGGCTGCAAGCGTAAAATTTAGCCAGTTGAACCGAGAAGGGGGGGAGAGGAGGGGGTGGTCGTGGAAACCTACTATCACAATGCCATGCAACAAAGTCACCCGGTGCAATCTTGGGTACGTGCACCATGGTTCTATAGAGTTCTAGATGAGGATGAAGCTCATCGTTTAGCTCTTGACCGTGACGAGGCGTAGCTCCGTGCAGCTCGCTCGTCATGTTGGCCTCTCCCGTGAATACCCAGTTCTCCCGTTCCAAGAACCCGGCACCGCCGCCGTCATTGGCCTTTCTTAGCGGCTCAAAGAAGGGCCTCAAAAGTACATAGGCAGTAGAGAGGTGCATATGGGGATATACCTGAAGCGTTCCCTCGCCGGGGCTCGTATGGCTCATGGAAAGCCACCCTTGCCACATTCTAAACGCGGTGCATGCCCCGAGGCCATCGTACAAGTTGTTCACGGCATCAACTCGGCTCGAAGCATCCCACCCGTCGTACTCGTCCCATTTCCCCTCAAAGACTCTGTCGTACACGCCTCCGCGGCCATACCCCTCCTTCTCCCACCTCTCCACGCTCCCGCCGTCAATGTGTGGGCCCAGCGCAAAGGACCCATCGCCCGGTTGGCGGATGCGCAACCTATCGGCGTATGAGATCGGGATATCGAGATTGATTCGGGAATTTGGTAACGCGGTGTGCCAGAGAGAGGACATCAGGAGGCGCTGGACTTGTAGGAGGGACGGGTGCGCCCGTGCTTCGAGCTGAGGTTTGGACCAATATAGTTCGTATACTTGGGCATTCTCATGAGACGGAAAGGCTGAGAGAGGACATCATGTCAGTATGTTGAATGTGAAATCCACACTGTAGGACGTAGTACCTTTGGTATGCGGATTCTTTCCAACATAGTCTTCAATCTGATTCTTATAGTCGCGAGCAACGTCTTCCGGGACCACCCCCTTGACAACCACCGCGCCACGCTTCTTTATCTCCCCTCTCAACTCCTCAATCCCGTTCTCGATGTCTGAGAATTCAATCTGAGGGATGACCTGCGGTCCCCTCTGTGCAATGATTTCATTCTCCTTCTTCAACTCAGCGAGGAGCCTCACCCAGCTCTCCGTGATTTCCTTCTCTCTACCCCTGATCAAGTCACACTTCAACTGCCTGAAGCGGTCTGGAAGCGGAGGCCTTGCAGTGCCCGAGAGAGAAACAAAGGCATCTGAGATATCTCCCTCTTTCTTCTGGGCCTGTACCGTGGCGATGCGTCGGCGCAGACACGGGGTGCTCCGTAGCTTGACGAAGCTTGAACGCAACATGATAATTTCCCTTTCAATGCCTTACGAGTAAATTGAGCCTATAGAATGATGAGAGGGTATCCCTTTCCAATGAAAAATAATAATCCAAATCCTGTCATTATTGTTACACCTGATGTTGACCATTTTTATAAGTCCCAAGCCTTCAGCACGGTATTGCCCGTTTTGGGAAGTCCGCCCTCCACCAACCAGCCACTCCTCCTCGTCCCCAAAAAGCCTCCTTTTCTTCCCCGGGGACACTATATAATAAACTTCAACGGAGTATTTATTGTCTTAGGATTCTCCGAGTAAGACACGTCGTGGCTCGCTTAGGACTCTTACTTTGTCCAGAAGTGAGTATGACCTCATTTGCATTACATAGTTGCGGAATGGAAGAGCTTGATATCCCCTGCCTCCTCCACTGATCCACTGATTTATCTCCTTGCTAAGAATTTATACTCAATTCTCCTGATCAACTTCATCATCACTATTATATTCATCTTGATCTTTTCATACTTGACCAATATCGATGGTGTCGTCTTTTGTATACCACTTACACAGCCGAATACACCGTGTGTAAACACATAATTGATACTGTATTGTGTAACACACCTGAATGGAGGCTTGGGCATGAGCCTCATCCACTTCAGCCCAAGTCATACATCATATATATATATATATATATCTACCGTATCCATATATCACATTCAAGCATAAAAATTCACATAAGATAGTTCATCTTGTAATACCACATCCAAATACATTAACCACACCCATCTCATCTACATCACCATCACCATGGCACCGCCCAACACCCCCTCCCCCCTCACCATCAAAGTCTCCCTCCCCAAGCTCGCCAAACTCATCGACCACTCCCTCCTCCACCCAACCCTCACCGACGCGGAGATCCTCGCCGGCCTGCACCTCTCCCGCCAATACGGGGTCGCCTCCGCCTGCGTGAAGCCCTACTCCGTCCCCATCGCCTCCCAGATCCTCTCCGGCTCGGACGTGCTCGTCTGCGCCGTCATCGGCTTCCCCCACGGCAACTCCTCCGCCTCCACCAAGATCAGCGAGGCCGCCGAGGCCGTCGCCATGGGCGCCCAGGAGATTGACATGGTCATCAATGTGGGCAAGGCCCTGAGCGGGGAGTGGCACTACGTGGAGCACGAGGTCGAGGCTGTGAACCGCGTCGTCACCGCAAAGGGCGGCAAGCTCAAGGTGATTTTTGAAAATGACTATCTCGAGGATGAGCACATCATCAAGCTCTGCGAGATCTGCACCCAGCTCGGCGTGGCGTTTGTAAAGACGAGCACGGGGTACGGCTTCGTCAAGCAGCCGAATGGGCTGTACACTTACAAGGGAGCTACGCCGCACCACCTCAAGCTGATGAGACAGCATTCCGGGTCCCAGGTGGAAATTAAGGCGGCCGGAGGAGTCAGGACCTTGGATGACTTTTTATACGTCATGACCCTGGGCGTCACAAGAGTTGGCGCAACCGCTACTAAAGCCATTCTTGCAGAGGCAGAGGCAAGGGGCATAGGACAAACAGAGGTTGAAGTCGAAGTCCATGTGCCCGAGGGGCCGCAAGGTGGAACATATTAATTACAACATCTATGGATATATAAAACAGACGAGCACTTGAATACTTCACTTGTCGAAAATAATTAAAACATTAATTCATATCATTCGATTCGTCAATGCCATAGGAGGCAGACTCCAAACTACCCAAAAAAAAAAAAAAAAGTCAACAAGTGCAATAAGTAATACTTGCTCGCCAGCCATGTGTTTTATCTCCCATTGAATCCCTGTCAACACCATAACTTCCATGCTCTCAAGCTATTCTTTCTTCTCCAAACATAATAACAGTTGTAATGTACAGTCAAAAACACGCTTTCGTCAGAAACATGTATTCGGATTAAACCCTGCGCCAAAAGGAGGAATCGAGCATACCAGCCCCCTGTGGCAACCACCTAGACGCAACAACCGAGCCTCCTATTCGGTGTTGTTAGAATTTGCGCGCCTCACCCTGTCTCTCAAATCTTTGTTTTCGTTTTCGAGGCCGCCCAGTCGCTGCCTTGCCGCCTGCCGATCCTGGTTACGGGCCTCTCGTTCCATCTTGAGTTTGTATTCCATGTCTCGCAGGCGTAATAGCCAGCGGTTATCATTGTTGCTGTTCAGAGACCCATCAGAGTGGGCATCAATGAGGCCGAGGCCGGTCCTCGAGGAGGAGATTGGAATACCCGATGTCGAGCTTCCTCGCAGGGTTGTGGAGCGACTGCTTTTGCTCTGTGAGCGAGAAACCCGCTCTCGATCACGGTCCCCTGGGCCACGCGGGACCAATGGTGATGGCGAGCCGCCACTGGCATCAGAGCCACCGGGCGTATGATGCGCTGCTCTAGCGCGAACATCATTCGCAGTCTTTAGTGTAGCGTTTTCTACCTTGAGCTGGCGGTATGCCTCCTCAAGACGTGCCATTCGGCTTGGATCGTGCGGGCCCAACGAGCCTGATGCAACCGAATTGCGCACCATTGTCTCCAGACGATCAAGCTTCTTGACTCTGGTGTCCAGGTTGTTCTCTAGGGCCTGGTACTCCCGGTAAAGATCCTTCTCTACAGATTTAATTTTGGACTGGAGGGATCCAAACATGCCCTCGATTGTTTTGACGGCTGCGAGGAGGTTCTTGGAGAACCCAGGGAGGCGGTTGGCAATCACCTCGAGAGATGGGACGACTTGTCGGTCGATGAGCGTATTGCCATTGGCCCACTCTCTGCCGCACAAGGCGCTCAACTTTTGCCAGAGCAAGAGGAGCAGTTCGTTCCTCTCCAACAATTGGTCACGCGCTGTCTGCTCCAAGATGGCAATCTTGCGGCGGTCCTGGCCTCTTGTGGCCTCCAGCTCGCTGATACGGACATCCTGCGTGCTTGCAGTCCGGGTGAGGTGCTGATGCGTCTTTTGGAATGTCTCATACTGTGACTTGGTGTTGCGATGAGCGACACGTTCTTTCTCCAACAGCTCAGTGACCTTTCGGCTCTCCAGCGCATGCGATTCCAGGAGTGAATCACGTTGCTTAATAATGCGGTCCTTCTCCATCAAGGCCGCCTTGGAGGTATCGAGCTCGCGAATGGTGTTTTCAAGTTCTCGCTGCATTCGCGCAATAGACTAATTCTGGTCAGTATCCCCCAGTATGATTGAGGATGAAGCAACTTACCTTGAGCAGGGATGAACGAGTGCCATTCAGATCGCCAAGCGCCTCTCTCAAATTGTTTTCAAGCTCCAAGAGCCTCTCTTTCCACTCAGTCGCTTCAACTTCGCGAGAAGACAGGCTCTTACGCAGTCTCCTAACTTCATCTTTGGCGCCCGCAGCCTCACGACTGAGGTTGTTAAATATTTGTTGGGCATCAGATTCCTTGTTCTTAGATATGGACTCCCACTGTTGCCGCTCATCCTGAACTTGGTTCTCCAGCTCTGCCACTCGATCTTTTTCATCTTGAATGGTTTGTTCAGCGTTTGAAAGCGCCGCTTCAAGATCACCGATGCGAATCTTGTCAGCCTCCTGTTCTTCTCGGAGGAAAGCAATCTCGCCTTGTGAGGACTCTTGTTGAACCGACAGGCGCTGGTTCTTTTCGTTGGCCTCGATGAGTTTTTGTTCCAAATCTTCAAGCTCCTTGTTTGAAGATTCCAACTCTTGCTCCAAGTGCTGAATGCGATGGTGTCTTGCCTCTTGCTCCTCTTCCAGCTCCTGGATATGACGAAGCTTTTGTTCTTGCTCATCTTCCAATCCCAAAAGAGCCTCGCTCATCTTCCGCATCTCATTCTGCAAGCTTTCGAAATTCTCAGATCGGTCATTCAAATCCGCCTGAAGCCGCTCAATCTCGCCCTCCAAGGCATTGACCTCCTCCTGGGCTTCAGTCTGAAGCATCTCAAAGCTATTCTCCAACTCTGCAGCGTCTCGCAAGGCTTCGTCACGCTCAGACTGCAGAGCAATGAGGTCATTGGTGGCAGTGTCGAGCTCTTCTTGTAGATTCATCATGGACTCTTCGGCCTCACGCTTGCCGTTGACAGCTGCTTCAAAGTCGACCATGCAGTGTTCCAGCTCTCGCCGCAGATCTTGATTCTGAAGCTTGACCTCGCTTACCTTATCTCGAAGTTCAGCAAGCATGTTTTCCATCTCTTCACGCTCCACCTCTTCATCGACGGTTCGGGTTCTCAAGCTACCCCTGGATTGTGGCCGCTCTAGACCTCCAGCACGAGAAGCCGATCGATCAAGAAGACTGTCAATAGTTGAAGGCGCAGGGCCACCACGTCGTTGAGCCATCTTGAGATCTTCTATTTCCTGGTATAGACGCTCCTTTTCTCGGTTTCTCGAAGTCAGCATCGAGGTCTGGGCTCCGACTTCACGACGTAGTTCGGCATTCTCATGTCGCAACTGTTCGCTCTCGCGGCGGAGCTCGTCGACAAGAGTGGAGGCCGCACTGAAGTTGGCATGGGATCCATCGACGTCACCAGATAGGCCAGACATTGGCCGGCTGGGAGATCCAACACGGTCTCGCTCTCGGTCTCGCTGCTTCTTGGTGATGTTGTAAATGTTTGTTGTATGATGCATGATTCCGGTACCAGAAATCTCCTTCTTAAGTCGGAAGATCTCATCTCGAAGCCTCCTGTTATCCTCATCTGATTGCTCCCTTCGCGCACTCTCCTGCTCCAACAGGTCCTTCCAAACATCTGCCTCCTCTTGCCGACCGAGATTCTCGCCGGTCCTCTCACCGAGCACCTTGACAATATCCGCCAGCTTCCGCTTCTCAGACTCCCTATTCATGTTTTCACCGTGCAATCTCTCAATTTCACCAGCATACTCTTCCACACGTTCCCGCAGGAAAAGCAGCTCTTCTTCCCTTTCCTGGGCTTCCTCTTGGAAAGTTCGGTCGGTGGAAGATGTGGTGCTCCGCGCGGTGCTTGGCCTTTCACTCTCATCCTTGACTTGTTTTTGCAACTCCTTAACTCTCCTTCTAAGAAGTTTATTATCGCGCTGGCAGAGAGCCAGGCCGGTCTTAAGCTCGACATTCTCGGCGATCATTTCCTTAATACCCTCCTCCGATAATTTGTCCAAGCGGTCGCTTAAGAACATGACTTTGAGCTTCAAATCAAAATTCTCTTTTGATAGCCTCTCAATTGTGCCACTTTGTTCCTTCAGCGTCAAGTTCCTCCCGGTCCTCTTAGTACCGGCAAAGGTGCTCGTCGATGCACGCGGCGTTTCCAGGCCATTCTTAAACTTGTATTCTTGGGCGAGTGATTCAGGAACATGCACTTTTTTAACATGTTGCGCGATAACAGTATCTGTCGGAGCAGTTGTGATGGTCTTCTTAGGTCGCGGGGTCTGCATGAGGTAACTGTCTCGTGATCGGCCTGTATGTTCGAGCTCTATGGGAGGCTCGAGCTGATTCGTGGTCATGTCTGTCGTCACCTCGGGGTATTCGTCGGTACCAGAGGTCATGCTTCCCACGCTCATCGTTCTGGGCAGGAGGTTGGTTGGGGCTCGAGGCATGCCCACAGCGGGTACGGCACCGCCAGATTGTAACGCATAGTCAACACCGAGGCCGACGGTAGCATCGCTCCCTTCGTGAGAGTCGGAATTGGTGACAAACGAGGATGTGGAGGATCGCGCACTGCTGCCATAACGACTGCGTAGGAACTTGGGTCGCTTGCCACGCAGGGAAAACCCTTGGGTGCTGCCCGCATCGAATCTTTCCGAGAAGGTCTGAGTATGCAACATTGAGTTTTCCTGGTCTTGGTCCTGGTCCTGATCCTGGCTCTGGTCCTGTTCCTGATTCTGATCCTGGTTATCCACACTTGAGGTGAACGAATCGTCGTGTGCATCCTGGTCGTGATGATCCTCGGGGCTGGTAGGTCTGGGGGTAATATGCTGCATGCTTGCCGCACGAGTAATAGACCTAGCTGCAGCGGCCGTTGAAGGTGACGTGTCGAAGGTTTCCAGGCTCGACGTGGTATTGGTTGTGTCCGCAGTTACCGCCTCGCGCTCGTGCTCGGGCTCCTGCTCTGGTTCGGGTTCGAGCATATCATGGTGGTGATTGGTTTGGGCCGGTGGTGCTTTCGTGGGCGAATCAAAGACGAATGTGTCGTCTATACCGCCAAAGAAATTGTTGGAGCCCGTGGCAATGGGCGATAACGCAGGCAGAAAACTGGATTCGACGTCCTTAAAATGCGCCCTTACCACCTCTTCCGATATCGTCTCATCGGGAGCCATGGTTGGGTCTATCTCGGTTGTCTCAAAGTAGCTGCTCGAGTCGGCCGTTGGCTCTGGGCTCTTGATTCTAACCACCTTTTGCGCCGGCGGCCCCTCCTGCGCAGGCGTTATCGAAACTCTGGGGATTGGGTCATCGTAATATCGGGTGGGTTCGTCTGGTGGTGCCTCTGCAGGCGTATGCGATTTGGGTGACGACGAGTCGCTCATCTGCGTTCTGTTTGCTGCAGGTGTTTCCTGCATCGTATGAATCGAGGGTGGTGCTTCTGCGTCAACTGAGACGCGCGCTTCTGTATTGGAGGGGATCAATTCAGTGTCGTTGGCGGTGATATCATCGACGCCGGCCATGGTGCATCTTGGAATGTCTCAAAATCTAAGCTGGAATGGACGTGAATGGTTTCGAAGGGGTTCGAGTTCGCGTTCGCGGCAGAAGGGGGAAATGCGTGGGTATATTAAGTAAATCGTTACGCAAAAATAGATATACGGCCAGGAGTAAGAAACTTTGGTTAGAAAATGAGCTCTTCTGTTTGTGGATGTAGGTTTGCTTCTTGCACCAGCGCGCTCAAGCCTCCACCCGGGGGGCCTGGTCAGCAAAACGTGTTGATCCTCGTCATTCCCTCTCCCTCCTGGCCGCCCCCATGGCGCTGCATTCAGGCGTTGTTGCCAGAGCCACCAGTGCGTGCGGTAGGCAGCTGCCGGGTGCATGCATAGTGCCCATTCCACTATAACAGAGCCCTGGGCAGCCGGACGCAGTCACTAAAGGCCCTGTAAGTTTCTTTACCCCCCCCGTCAACCATTCACGCCCTATTAAACCTCCATCTTCGAGACAAGATTCGAGCTTCAATGACAGCATCCAACTGTAAACTCTATAATACGCATCGTCGCAACTTAATTGTTCCAACACGTACGCGTCAACCTCATCTCAAACTCTGATGAAATGAATTCGCGCAATCACATGATGGCAGGGCACTCACGTAATTGTTTATTATAATTACTTTTACATCAAATCGTTAATATCCATTCACATGCATCATCAGCCACAGACAATCTCAAATTGATGGATGCGTATGCAGGGGGGAAAAAACAAAAGGTCAAGGCCAGAAAAAAGAAGCCTGTACATACGTACAGTGTTGCATCGTAATCCTACCTCCCTAGCTACTACTCCATCTACCAAGGTATCAATTTTCAAGCTCTCCTCGTCGCATCACATCATCCATCCCCTACCAGTTTCCAGTTTCCAGTCATTATATCAACCAAACCCGCTAGCCAATGTATTCGAGGTATGGAAACAACCTCCACGCCAAACGCCGCCGCCAGCCTATCCAAATCAGAACGTGTTCCAACCCATAGATCATCACTGCATGACCAATATTATTATTACCACCACGATTTCCAAATCTTGGCCAAAGAGGGATTCTCTACAACATCCTCGACCCAACCCATGTTTTCTCGCTTGTCGTCCAAAAGTCGGGCATATTCCAAAAGAAGCCTCAAGACATAGATGGACATGTCCTCCTTGCGCAGCACCTGCTCTGCCCACTCCTTGCCCTCGGTGGCAATCTTCTCCGCAGCCTGATCGTGAGCATTCTTGCCCTGGTAGCCCAAAAAGTAGTCCATGATGTTGTAGTAGTCGACAAATCGGCTGTCCATGGGAACAAAGTGCTTCCATGGTACCAGACGGCTGTCGTGCCACTCTCGCCAGATGGTAGCCTTGATGGGAAGCGAGGTTGATCGCAAGAAACCAAGGTAGCGTCCAGAAAAAGAATTCCCGTCGATATCAGGGAGATACTTGGAGCTAAACTGCTCTGCCATCTTCATTCCCTGCGTTGGCCTAAAGTAATGGCCCGTATAATTGCACTTGCCGTCTTGCGGTGGTGAGCAGCTGAGATCAGTGAAGCTGATGTTTGACCATGAATCGATCCATTCGCCCAGCTTGCCATCCTTCTGAGCCGGTAGATTGTAGAAATTTTCAGCCAATGCAAAGTTCTCTGGCGTCTCCTTACCGTCCTCGATCCGAGTGACCTTGGTACCATTGTTCATGGCAACGAAACGATGGCGTTGGAAGCCTCGCCAGTTGTGTTCAGTGTTGAGACCTCCTGTCGCAACACCACGCCAGATAGCCTTGTTCGACTTTTCAGCCCAAGGAGCACCATGATCATCACCACCAGTAAATCGTTCCTCTTCGTTCCAGTACATGGGCGCGGGGAGCAAAATTTCATTGTTCACGCTCAATTTGGAACCGCCAAACATTGGGAACATGACCTTGGTCGCCGAGGTAGAAAGGGGCTGAATAAAGATTCCTTCTAGGGTTTGCAGATCTGGCTGGTGGCAGATGTCGCTGGATAAGGTAAAGTTGTTGACAAAGCCTTTGTGCATGTGTGGCTCGGCATAGGTCGAATTGATTGTTGGTCGCTTGTCCTCCCACTCGAGCAAGCCAATCTTCTGAGAAGCGCTGTCGGGAGCACATCCACGTCGAGCAATGGCCCAGTAAGGTTCTGCATACAACAATCAGCATACGAAAACGGAAACTAACTCAATCAAGGGCGCATACTAGTATCTTCAAAGTTCTTGGCACGGGTTGGGACCTCCAAGTCACCCTTTCCAGGGGCAGGGAGCTTCTGGAACTTGCTAATGACGTCCTTGGGCTCCGCCATCTTGACTGTCCTGGCTGCTTTGCCCATATAGCTGGCTACATCCTCCCACGGGACTACCAATCGGGGCTCGTCCATGGCGTTGAGCGAGATATCCATGTCGGGCAGCAGATGCTCCACAGACTTGACCATGTTGAGCCAGATTTGGGTCCAGAAAAAGTCACTTCGAGCGGTAGCATTGCCGTCGCGGACATTGATGGTCATTTCGTAATCCCATGACTCCTTGCGCAAAACAGACGGCTCAATGCCCCAGAAAGGCTCGAGGTCGTGGTAGACTTGATCAAAAAAGTCCTCGACAATGACCGCATTGCTGTCGCGAGCAAACTTGAACCACTTGTCGAAGCCAGGGGGGGGGTGACGGCCACGACGCTTGCGATAGGCCTGTGCAGCGTCCTCGATGGTCTTGGTTTCCTTGGAAGAGAGTTCAGCAAAGGTGAGCTGCGCATCGTAGATGAGCTTGTCGACGGGGTGAGGACCGTTGAAGGACGAGGGCGCTGAGGAGTGATCGGCTGGCGGTGGAGGCGGAGGCGTCTTCTTGGGAGTGTCTTCTTTGGGGGTGTCTTGCTTGTGAGCAGGTGGTTTTTTATCCGCAGGTGTCTCGACTTTGGGCTGTGCCTCTAGCTTCTTGTCTTCGGATGGCGATGAACCCGGTGCAGGCTCCTTGGTGTCGACAGCAGGGACATTGTGCTTTGGCGGCGCATCTTGGGGAACAGTGCCTGGTACGGGATGGTCGTGTGAAAGGTTGGGAGATGTGAAGTCGGTCGAGCTACGGGTGAAGGAGTACAAGGCTATCAAAATGATGATTGCCAAGAGTCCGTATCGCACCAGGCCGGATGACCGCCGCATGGGGAACCCAGGCGACAGCATCTTCATAGTGTCTTGCGTTGCCTGCGGAGCTATCGCTTGTCAAGCGATGAATATACACTGTTGGATGCTAAAAAAGTGAAATTAAAAGGTTTCGATGAGGAATGCTCGCAGAGGAATTAAAGATGGCCGAGTATTTGCGTTGGGGGGGAGATTTGTGCGAAAGAAAGGCTGGATGACGGCCTTGACGGGCGACAGTCTCCGAGAGAGGGCGCTGGGCGGCGCGCGCCAAGAATAGGAGGTTTCGAAGGGCAACGCAGAGGGAGAGAAGAAAAAAAATGAATGACTCTGACTCTGATACGAGTTGGGCAAAAATACAAGTAAAACAATTGAAAATTAGCTTGACTGCTGCAGCAAGATTTGAAGGTGGTCAAGGGTAGGTAGGATAAGTATGAACAGGACGGGGCTCATGCAACAGTGACTACAGACGCCACATGGTCTATTCAGGAAGATATGGAAAAGCAACGACAATCAATGCGAGTCCCCGAGAAGAATTGAAGAATGGATGTGGAAGGGAGGGGGGAAGAAGAGAAGAAGAGGGTGGAAGAATGAAAATGGGCTATTGGGGCTTGTAGAAGCTGATAGTCAGGCTACAACTATACTACAAGTACCTGGGGAGATAGACTAGAGAGAACGGATTGGCCACCTCAATGCCCTTGCTTGCTACTTGTACCTATTCATCACGGATAATACGAAAAGACCTGTTACGGCAACAAGCTCCAGCCCATCTGACAGGCTGGAACATTGCAACATCTCTCCCCTCTGCCATGCCATGAACCCCCTGAGCAAGTCCACTAATGCTGCCCACCTCGTATGTCTAGCTTCTTCAACATGGGCCCCTTGCTTTGAGATAAGCTAGTTCTTGCTTAACACTGTATGCCATATTTAGGCTGTGTTCGTGATAGTGCAGTACATGCATCGGGAACTTACATGTAAATCGTCGATTCCTTCGATTCCCCCCCTTTCAAAGTCCAAATAAAGAAATCAAGCTTATAGTGCACCAGGGTGTACGGGGTACGGGAGCATATGTAAATCCAAGTCCCATTGGCATATGAACGCCGCATATCTATGCCCATGCCTTCTAATACCGTCGGGTTTGTTCCAACTCGATACAGCTGAATTGAGTACGCGAGATGACCTCGTACAACGCCCAGTGAGGTTGATGCTGACATGGCCAGTGTGTTCATTATCGTTGGCACAAGTGCAGATCAATTCCCTTGCGATACGCTCCATCTCCACTACGGTGCATCAAATAGAAGATTTAGCCATCCTCTTCGTCAATTCATAATGCGTTTCCCCCAGCTCCTTGTACAAGTAAGCAGCTTTTTGTCGGTTCAATTTCCGGCGCCATTTTCTTTCTATCATGTCAGTGCGATTAGGTCCGCCAGAGACCCTATTAACAAATGAGTGTCTCGAATTAAGGCTAATAATAATTTCACACGTCCGACATCTTGACGGTTATTATCGGGGTGATACAGGTAACCGATCAGATGCGAATCTTAGTCCCAGCCTCAATTTCAACGTGGTATATTCCTGAAAGCCAAGTATGATCCTAGAATGATCGAGACAAAGATGGAAATGGTATTTTTTTCAAGAAGAGGAAAAACTCGAAAGTACCAGTCGAGCTCAGTAGGTAGTGGGCAGTAGACACGGTGATGGTAACACAGTACCCTATTAGCCTCACATTCTTTGTCAACCAAGATGATCAGGATCAAATAGTACTGAGGCTTTTTAGCCGGGATGTGAATGGGAACGATCAGCGGTAATACTGAATGTTGCTGGGGGGCTGCTTGGGGCCTACAACGACCCCTATTGGGCTTATCTGATGCTAATCCAAGGTTGACGAGACATTTGATACTCGTCTACCAAGGTATCACCAAGTGATCGACTGCTCAGACTATGGGTTTTACATGCAAAAGATACGAAGAGAATCAATTAAACACCCCTCTATCCTTTACCACTATAATCGCACAGGTTTTATGAGTGATGTACGATTTGTGAGGTGAACGAATAACCTCATCTAAAGGACCGTTGTCTAGGGTAGGATTTTGACATGATTCATTATTCGTCCTTGCACTGACTCCTCTCCACTACGGAGGAGTTCCTCCATTCATGTTCGCATGCAGTTTTCGTAGATATCGGATTTCTTCCTTCTAATTTTCGGCACGGCATGAGATTCCTCACACGGGTCATCTATGCCGTTCTCATTGGCTAAAAATGGTAGCCAAGAGACCGAAAACATGCAAACAAGGGGGTGCAAGGAGCGGTCTCACTCACAATGAGGATTGCATTCCTCAGAACAAGGTAACAAGGAAACCTGCGTGCCTACCGACTATTCCGTAAATCCGAAAGAAATCAAACCATTTCACTATAGAGAATGTTTCTCTTGTTTCCCCGTGGAACGGATTATAGACCCATCTCATTTCGAGCGTGGAATGTGTCAAGACGACAACAGGGACCATGAGAATGCGAGACTCGCAGCAACAGACGCTGAATGCAGCATGGATCTTGTTGGCCATGGTGATTGAAGTGAATATCATGATGCTGGCCAGGAGCAACCAAACGATATATAAACCTCAAGAGATCCCTTCCAAAACCTGCCTATCATCAGCATCAGCATCATCATCACAACACTCGCTAGCCACTCGTTTAGCTATCTTCTGCAACACACACTCTTTACACCAATATTTCAACCTTCTTTTTACTAAAAACTAGCCAGCCAGCTGCAAACATGAAGTTCTTCGTCACCGTCGCTCTCCTCGCTGTTATCGCTACTGCCGTCCCTGGGAACAGGATCAAGCGCCAGGGTGAGAATGGTCTGCTTAACAAGCTTGTTCAGTCTGTTCAGCCTGATCCGTCTGTTCAGTCTGATCCTTCTGTTCAGCCTGATCCGTCTGTTCAGCCTGATCAGCCTGGTCAACTTGATCAGTATGTTCCGCCTGGTCAGTCTGATCAGTATGGTCCGTATGATCCGTATTCTCTTGGCCAGATGCCTGTTCATCAGGCTCAATCGATATGCGGTAGCTTCCTTACGCTTCACTGCTGCAACAAGAAGGGGTCCTATGAGTCCACTAGAAACAAGACCGAGACATATGACGGTTTCATTGGCAAACTCCTCGGCCTTGATAACCTCCTCTTGCTTGACCAATGCTCACCTCTCCATGTAGCCGGCAGTAAGTTCTTCTTCAACAGGTATAAGTGTATATAAACTAAATTTAGGTTCAGTTCCTGGTGGCGGTGATATCCTTGACACCCATTGCAAGCACAGGGCTACCTGCTGCATGCAAGCTGCTGCAACTGTAAGTTTATTTCTCAATGTAGTATGGAATCATATAATAACCGTTTCAACAGGCTACTGGCGGCCTTGTCAATATTGCTCTGCCCTGTTTTGCTCTTGGCAGCGTGGTTGGCTGAGCAGCTTTCGAACTCCCGGCTACACTGCAAGCAACCATCCTTGGCCACTGTTCTTGTGGGCTTCCTATCGTTTATCATTTCTTTTAAGAGTTTTACGTTCTATTTGGGGATGTAGTTAGCTAATAGATTATTTGCCTGAAATCTCTGCCCTTCGTGATCTCTGTTCTGTTACTTGTGCATGTGTTGAATCCCAGGGCTACCACATCTGATGAGTGGGTATTGCTGCAAATTACTTAATTCATGTTTTTTGACCTATAAGCTATATACAGCTTGTCATACAAAAGGAATCCTGGAATAATTGTCATTTTAGTGATATCGGATCTGGGGAGTGCACTGCCAGCTGAAGCATAGATACACCACTGACTCAACATAGAAAAGTGCCTGGTTGCTGTGTATGATAGACTTATTCGCTATGCTTCCAGAGAAGCTCACTCATTCTCCACGAGTACTTAAGGAGCTAGAGTGTCTTAGCCCATAGTTGCCGTATGGATATATGATCCACAGCCCTGGCCTGATGTGCCGTTCGCAGCCTACATTGGATATTCAAGGCCTGATGGATTGGAGTAATGACTCGCATGACGCAGGGAATACACCTTGAGCACGTCACCTCTGTCTTTTTGTTCACACCTGGAAGTCAATGGATGGACATTGCATATAAACGAGGACTGTCGAAAATCCCTCTGCAAATGACCTGCCCTGTGCCGAATGAACCGCAGCGGAGGTTGCTGAGGAATGCCTCCCCCTAAACTCTGTTGAGGTTAAGGAGTTCCCGCTTCAGCTGCCGGCATTGGACTTTCAAGAACTATATTCTCCCTTGGGAAAGGTTGAAACGATGGATAGAGCATGGAAAAGGTGAAAAATAAGGTATTTTTAGTCGCAGCGAAGGGACGGGAACATTTCCCCGATCTTTGGTTCAGGGTCATGATGTCTTGATGGACTGTGCTGAGTGCGGAGGTGGACAGCATGCATATCTCGAACCAACATGCATCAACTGTAGGGATTTATTGCCTATTTAATCAATCAATCAATTATTTATTATTTATTTGTTTGTTTATTCACATATTTAATTGCTTTATTTCTTACTCATACTTGTCGCAGTTTCTCACGCACAATCCTTGCAATTACCTAACGTTTTCCTGTCAGTCGGCCGACGGCGGGGTTTGACATCTGATTATGGAGGGGCCCTCGATATGCTGCAAGGATAGCAACGGCTTATAGCGGTGTTTACGTACTAAGACGTCATAATAAGCAAGGGAGTGCATCTGGTGGGAGCAGGGCATCTCGATTTCGGATAATCCAGGGATCCTTATCAATTGTGTTACCCCAAGCGACGCAGGGCTTGACGGGACATGTTTGACAAGAGGGAATTGATAGCATCCCGTCCTACGACGACCGTGATTGGCAATGGCATAGCCACCAGGGTGCTATTATCAGGTTCATCTATCTGTCTGTTTGTCTGTTTGATGAGAGAATTTATTGTAACGAGATGGAGGGGGGAGGGGGGGGACCCTTGAAAGGCCCTTCGGCGTTTGTCTTACACACGAACCTAGAGACTTTCCCATCTCGGGACACGAGATAAGATAAGAAACGGTGAGCTTCAAGACATATTGACATAATTGACAGTTTGGCGGTAAGCATGAACAGGTGTGGAAGTGTACAAGTAGGTCTACAGGTATACATAAACCCAGTGCCGTTTTGACCTCGAAACTGTTCGTTATCTGTTACGTACTAACAAGGTAACGAGGCGTCACGCGCACTTCCTAACAGACAGGTATAAGCAACAATCGTACAATGGAGATCCATCCATGGATGCCGGACCCTTGAACTAAGCCCCCCCCGTTTGCATGGTCCGCGGTGGGGTCCCCCGGGCACGGCGGCATTGCCGACTCAAGCCAGCATTTACCTTCTGCGTGTTCTGGACTATGGAGTGTATAAAAGCGTATGGAGTACATAATATGTAGCTTCCTTACCTCTAAGTTACTAGTTCACAACTCTCTTTGTTTCTCCTTTACCTCTAAGTTACTAGCCCGATCCACAGCGAAAAAAAAAAGAACACATGGATTCTTTTTTTCCCTCCCTTGGCTTTTTCAGTTACAAGGACGCGGACACAGTCTGTCCGTTGCCGTTCCTCGGAGGGCCGCCGCTCAGGCTCCTGAGGGGTGCAGCAGCAGGTTGATGGCTGGGCCCTAGAGGAGGAAGGTCGGTCGTCGACGCGGCAAACCGAAATCGAATATCTTATCCGTCTGCCCCCCCGAAACTTTCGACTTTCTTCTTCTCCTCCTCTTCATCTCATCTTTAATACTCTAGACTAGACCGCCGCTACTCCCACTTCTTTGCGCATATCGAGGCGTTATCTTTACATTGTAAATCTCTCTCTACTTATAATCAAACTATCCAACATGAATACCAGCACCATCAAGAGCCATTTCCTCTCACACCCTGAGGACCTTGGTATTGTCACCGTTGGTTTCTCTGGTGGCCAGGTACGAACTCATGCCCCCCCCCTCCCCTCACACCCATTGACCAGCCTAGCTAACGTTTTTAATTCAAATAGCCCAAGGCTGGTGTTGACGCTGGTCCTTCTGCGCTCATCGAGTCCGGCCTCCTCAGCCAAATCCGAGACGAGCTCGGCTACAAGCTGCACGGCGATGAACAGGTCAAGTTCTACCAGGAACTCAAGCCCGAGTCCGACCCAGACTACCGCGGCATGAAGAACCCCCGCCTTGTCTCGGCCGTCAACCGAAAGATTGCCTCCGAGACCTACGAGCACTCCTCCAAGGGTCGCCTCACCCTGACCCTCGGCGGCGACCACAGCATTGCCATTGGCACCATTGCCGGTACCGCCAAGGCCACCCGCGAGCGCCTGAACCGCGAGATTGCCGTCATCTGGGTCGATGCGCATGCCGACATCAACACCCCCGAGACCAGTGACAGCGGTAACATCCACGGCATGCCCGTCGCATTCTTGACAGGCATTGCCAAGGAGGAGAAGGAGGAGTACTTTGGCTGGCTCCAGGACGACATGCGCCTCAGCGTCAGGAAGCTCGTGTACATTGGATTGCGCGATGTTGACGCCGGAGAGAAGCGCATTCTTAGAGAGAACGGCATCAAGGCTTTCAGCATGTTCGACATTGACCGGTAAGGCTTTCCGCTACGAGTTTTTCATACGAATTTTGGCTAATGTGTAATATTTATTAGACATGGTATCGGCCGTGTCATGGAGATGGCTCTCGCTCACATCGGTAACGATACACCCATTCACCTGTCCTTTGACGTCGACGCTCTTGACCCCCTGTGGGCTCCCAGCACCGGTACTCCTGTGCGAGGCGGTCTGACCCTGCGCGAGGGTGACTACATCTGCGAAGCTGTCCACGAGACTGGAAACTTAATTGCCATCGACCTGGTGGAGGTGAACCCCAGTCTTGCCGCCACTGAGGCCCATGCCCAGGAGACTGTCCGAGCTGGATGCTCGCTTGTGCGATGCGCGCTCGGCGAGAGTCTTTTGTAAAAAAAAAAAAAAAAAGGAGATGAATAACGTATCAGTTTTTATATGCATGGGACGTATATTTTTATGGTTGCGGGATACTTTTATGGGCTAAGGTTATGAATAAAGATACTCATCCGGGCGGGCACCCTTGTTAAATCGCGTTTACGAGATGGTTCTCTAGAAGTCTTTTATAGATGGGGAATCTCCAAAACTGCCAGATATTGTTTACATGAATTATTTATACCTATCTTGCTAGCTGAAATTACACATGATGTGCCAGATCTATTCAGGCAGCACACAATGATCTTGTGATACCACCCCCGACCTGATTTGCAATTCCGAGGGGTGCCCGGCGTCCGATGCAACCGATTATGGTAATAGATAACACCGAGCGGCGCGGACCTCCGGGGGGGACTCCGAATTTGTTATGCTTGCCGGGAATGGCGAAATGATTGTAGCTGCTTTGTTCAGATTGACAATATTGAACGTCGAGTGTATTAAATGGCCAGCCGATGTTGTGACACTTACCAGTATCTGCATGTAGCCAACTCTTGTTTGATTATGTTGGCTATGAACACTATCTGTCCTCAATCTATCTTAAACATCAAGTCGCAGCCCGAGGTTGCCAGGGTTTTGACAAGCGGTATGACAGTTCACATCCGTCTTTGACAGACAGCCAGACAGGTATGAGACGGTGGCGGCGGGATATGAGCTTGGCAGTCCGGGGTTACGAAAACCAAGTCCCCAAAGGGATTCTCAGCAACGTATTATGAAGTACATACGAGCAAGCGTCACAGGTTTAGTTGGTACTAACACGCCGTTGTTATAGAGATCCTTATTGGATCTAAGACTTGCAGGAGGGAATTCATCACGCCCACGGCATGGAATGACAGGTCTAAGCCTAATAGTGCTTTGGTGTCTCCTCATGTCTGCGTAGTTGCTAGGCCAACCATCATCTGTTTAAGGAGGCCCCAAGACTTGGGGCAAACAACCCAAGAGAAACCCAAGAGGATAAGGCCCGCATGTGCTAGAAAGGCAACGGGACGGACGAGGACTTCGTTTATCGTACTCCATACCGGAATAGACATTCATGGATCATCAAGGGGGGGCAGATCCGGGTCCATGTGCACCTGGTGGCCCACATCCCACTGAAGTCGTGGGGGCACTTAAAGGGTCGCCAAGTCTGCATGTTGTAATTGAGCAGTTCATGGAGATCTGTTGGAGCATGTAAACAGCCTTGAAGAAAAAGAAAAGAATGACCATTCAATAGTCTGAGTAGAAATTTTCTTCAGGAGATGTAGACTGAAACGTCTTGTTGCCTGTTTTGGCTCATTGTTGGACCATTTCAGGTACCCCAGCCATCTCAATTTTGGAGACGTCGATATAGGGAGGCTGGGATAGCCCTTAACGGTATGCAAGCCCTGAAGATGCCTCCTCCGTAGACGTACAGCTGTCAGTGGGGGATCGGCCCGGGGGGTCCAGTCTATGTTCCACTGCTCGTTGGTCCAAACTGGTGGCGTGCAATGGCCTCTGCAGTGCTGTCTGAGTGCCTTCAACAAGCCCTGGAGGCTCACTGCGCTGGGTCTGGGCTCAAACTAAGATTCTCCCGTCGTTGAAACACTCCAGGGCCAATCCATCCGCTGATCCTTGGATGTGTCTCTTCATATCGTGAACCAGCCATACATTCCGCTGGCAACACTTGGCTTCCGCATCATACGTGACTTACACGGCAGCGTCACTCGGTCGAATCGAATCTTCCCGACCCCAAGAACCAAATCAATCACTGTTCGACACGCCCGTCGCAAGTGGGGGGCTTAGGCTCGGACTTTTGCAGCCAAAAAAAAAGGCACATTGTTGTGCAGGGTTTAGTTGGGCGGCGCGTCATAGCGAGGCTTCTTTGACGTGGCAAGCAGCAGTAAAGCGACGGCACGACGGCAACCCACAGAAGAACACAATTGGACCCTTCGAATACATATTTGTGGCCGGCATTGCTTAGATTGCTTGCTTACTTACATTCCGCAAACTTCCTCGGCCTGCGCGACGACGGATACGGAAACGGGGGAGGGACGGCAAAGAAGCGCGACGACAGAATTTGAACGAACTACTCAGCGGTTGCCGAAAGGATATTGAAGGTTCTGTGACGTCGTTGATCACAATAGACGGCATAAGAGGGAACCCGGATTTGGCGCCAGTTTGCTTCTCCAAGCTGTCCCTCGAAGCCCACGCCAGGCGATTGATTACTCTGCCGACATCGACATTCGACCATCCCTCAAGATGGTGCCCACAAGATCGATGCTGAGCGGTAGCTCAATCGTTTACGATCGCGTAACTACTACAAAAGCAGCATCGCATACTCATGTTCGCATCTACAACTGGCCAGCGCTGCAGATCAACTTCTGGATCTTTGTCATGCTGCTGGCTTCAGGCAGCATCATGGGCGTCTTTGGAAACTTTATACAGATACAGCACCAGCTTCGGCTGGGCGTCCCTTGGTGAGTGCTGCTCTCATGCCATTCGATATGACAGCGCGACAGTTGTACTAACATGGGGCCCATTTGCACAGGTACTTTCCATACTACATCACTGTCAGCGCAATTGCAATCCTCTTCGTCCTCGGCGTAATCTACCTCATGTCTCAGCGGCGACTGCTACCTGCGATCGTCATGATAGGAGCTTTCATGCTCTTCGTCCTGTGGCTAGTCGGTCTCATAGTCATATCCATCGAACTATGGGGTCCAGGCGGATCGATCCAAAGCACATGCGACATGCGAGTTTTTAACCAAAATCCAAAAGGAAAGACGGAAACAACGCTGGCTTGGCTACAGCAAAGAAACATATGTCAGTCGTGGCAATTAGTTTTTGCAATGGCATTGATCGGGAATATTTTTCTATTCTGGGTCATGGTCATAGCATACCAGGTATTTGTCAGTTCGGGGCCGTAAAGGGCCCTTATTGTTGTTGTTCATCATTGGAACAACTTATAGCCCGTTGGGTTCCTTACGAATATCACGAAACGCGACTACGAAACGACCAACATTGTTTCGTCCGGCCCTGGCATGAATACGGTTGGGCTGAGATGTACATATCGATACAACACAACAAAACCCTTCTATGATAAATACGGGATTCGGGGATACTCGGGTTGTAACGAAGCGTATGGATATATATACCGAAAGCGATGCATTTATGAACTGGCGTTGGATACCTTGGTGTTGATTTGACAATACATTTCTTGGGCAACGGTTTAAGGCTGCTCTCTTTTCCATGTACATATAGGAGATCATAAAGAACCATTGTTTTGTATCGTTCAGGCTGGATAGAATAGATGAATGTGCCTTCTGCAGCAATGTGGAAATGGCTTCACCAATCAGTCCATTTTGGAGATGCATGCATTTCTCGTCTCAACCCCCTGATGCCTTTGACCAATGTGACCCCGAAATGCCGCGCATGGATGCTTCAGCCGCGATGACCTGGTAATGCCTGGTATTTACATTAAGCTGATGGCTTACGCCTCCATGCTCCGTGGGGAATGCGACCTCTTACCAGAGACATGAATCTTTATGGATAGGACACCCCAACATCCTTAAAAACAGTCCAGAGCCAAGTATGTGAAGATTCTGGCTGTAAGCAACGGTGCCATGCTCTCCAAACTAGCAACGCTGATATTCAATGCTTGCATGAGGGAGTATAGAGACGATGTTTGAGTCAACAGGGTCTACAAGACCTAGGAACGAATCACAAGGCTACTAGGCAAATAGGAGAACCAATATTGATGCTGACAACTCAGACGGAGGACTGGGTTTCTATGATTCCTAGACGTTGCTCTTGTTCCTGCCAATTTCCCACCTTGTTGGTGATTGCCTCTGCTTCTCTCCATGCCTAGCTATTACGCTTGTAGCTTGCACGGGCTCGGCCACCCCTGGTTTTATCATATAACGGCGGTGGTTTTACACGCCATATGCTTGGGTCCTTATTCCCTAGTGAATACTGCCCTACCACGCGGATAACTGCTGATTATGCTTGCGATGTAAATCACCAACAGGCGATGACTCCAAATATCGTTTTACTTGATTCCTCACGATACCAGCTACCATCTCGCGGTATACTTCTCTCAGCCTACCACCCGGAAGGAATCCAAATCCACATCCATGCCAACCTTGCATCAATGGGCCTACGTTGGGCAACAAGCTTATTTAGAAGTGAGATCGAGAGGGCCTAGAACCCGGCAGAAATCGCGCAGCTGGCTTCCAGATCCTGCGAGTATCAAGGATGGAATTGAGTTTGCGACGCGCATACCATGATGGCGGTGCTCCTGGATACGCTTGCTGTCGGATTAGATCCTGGCGCGACAAGTAGATATCGTGTCACAAAAATAGAAAGCCAAAAGTGTTTTGGAGGCCTATGAACGCCTGTAGGCTGAGACACTTGGCTGGCTTGACCAAGGGGGGAACATTGCAACACACACTGCGCCTCCCAGTGAATGTACCCCTCCAATCTAAATTCGACAAGACGATGGAGGGGGAGGGGCATGCGACCCATGTAGGAATGAGGCCTCAGCTTTGACAGCCTCTCGACTAGTGAATCGTCTAGTTGGTGAACCAGCAACAAGCCAACAACGACGAAAATAGCCATGTG
The DNA here is from genome assembly GCA_004303015.1 of Cladobotryum protrusum. Classification (NCBI taxonomy): domain Eukaryota; kingdom Fungi; phylum Ascomycota; class Sordariomycetes; order Hypocreales; family Hypocreaceae; genus Cladobotryum; species Cladobotryum protrusum. The sequence goes on along the minus strand of RZGP01000002.1, from coordinate 5,263,680 downwards.
GTTGAAACTAGCTCAAGGCATGTCGATTATAAGACCGACAGAGGACCCTGCGACAAAATGAAAGTCTCTCTCATCATCATACCCAGTCATCCTATTCTCCCGGATCACTCACATCCCTTACCACCACTTATACGACCTTCTTGATCTCCCTAAAACCACTGCCTATACCCATCAGTCATCATGAACTTCCTCAAGAAGGCCCAGGATTTCGCCGCCCAAGCTGGCAATAAGAAGAAGACCCAGCAGCAGCAACCTCCCCAGGATTACCAGGGTCAGAGCAGCAGCAGTGGTGGCTACCAGCAACAGCAGCCCCCTCAGAACCAAGGCCAGAAGGAAGACTACGGTGACAAGCGTACGTGTTTCTTCATGAATAAGCTTTTAGATATCAAAACAACTAACAAGTGTTCTTTTTTTAAAAACAGTATTCAGCGCTGCTGCCAAGAAGGCTGGCTTCAACCTTAGCCGTGACACGTCTGAAAAGGTCACGGACGCAGCCCGCGGCTTCTTTGAGAAGTCTACTGGGTAAGTCTCTATCTTGTCAAGTCTAGACACAAAACGATATTCTTAGAGACAAGGCTAACAAGGTTGTTATTATAGCAAGCGTGTTCCTGAAAAGTTCTCCAACTGAGCTACTCAGGGATGCAATGGATTGGGGGGGGGGGGTATTAAGGGGATAACAATCTGGGACAAGCGATGACATACTCTTTCATGATACCTTGGGATAATTGTTTTACTATTTAAGTAGCTAAATACTACAACTTTATCAACTCTTTTGACCGAGTGCCCCTCGTGATATTAAACAGGCCCTTTCTCTCCTTTGTCTTGCCCAGCTACTCACGGGGGGAACAAATATCAGAACACTGAACCTCTGGCGGCGGATAAATTCGGTTTTCTCCGGTTTCTTCTTAAAAACCTACTCCTCTTTATCAAGTCTAGTTCTTATTGCCTACATGGTTCTTTACAGTTGGCTCTGATACAGTAATTTCTTTCTACTCCATGCCTGTCTCCAAATCCGGCCTCCTCATCCCTTGGACCCAAATCCAGTTTTGTTTTGTCTATATCCTATACACAGTATATGGGAAAGGATTCTATTATACAAGGTGTATTTTACAACAATCAAAACCTCAGATTCGTTGCATTGCCCTTTCCACCATCGTCATCTCCTTCACCTTCACCTTCGTCGTCCAGTCTCCCAAGAAGTCGAGAATATGACGGTCGGAATGGCCAGTTCATCCATGCCTGTACAATCTCCCCCCACTGCTCACTGTTGATGGATCGAGCGGTCAGAGCCCCACGGCCCGTCATTGGGGATCCGCCTCGAGTAGGGTCCATAAGACTAGGGCACTCCGTGAAAAGGTCCCCAAAGCCCCCGTAGATGGCTTCCATGGCCTTTTGAGCTGGGACCATTGTCTGGGCAAACCAAGACCGTAGCATAACCTCAGACATGGCTCCAGCACGGTTGCTTTCCGGTCCGTACTGAAGAAGAAGCGGATGCATTGTCTTGGGTTGTATGTCAAGGAGAGCAGTAGGCGCATTGGGATAAAACTCCTCTGGATCTACAGACAGCGGCTCATAAGCCCTCCTATCCCAAAGCAGAGCTGGCGGCTCCTGGCGGAAAATATGATAGCTGTCCTTCAGGACGTTAAACTCGTTTCGTCCATTCTTCTTCATGTTATCAAGTCTCTCATTCCAAGCTGCATTGGCCGCCTTAAATTCTTTTGGGTTGGTCATTGACAGTCGAAATGCCTCCTCGCGCTGCTGCAGAAGCTCCAAAAAGAGCCGCGCCTCTGCCTGGCCAGTCTTTTCTCGACTGCGCAGGTTCTTAAGGCGCGCGGAGGCTTCTGATACTTCACCCTGCTCCAGTTCTTGCTCTAGCTCTTCCAATTCCTGCTTGAAAGGCCGTGACATGGTTGGTGGACGAGTACCCGCCAATTTTTTGTTCAACAAAGCCCCGGCTGTCAATGACTCCGTATATGTCCTTGTTTCTCTTCCCTTAGGCATGACCAAGCCTTGGTCCTTCATCCTCTTCAAGGTCTTGTATCCGGACTCCAGGTTGATCCACTCATCTCGTAACGTAAATCGATCCTCAACTTCAGCATCTATACCCGCAACCTCGTGAATCCATTCACACGCAAGTTCAGCCTCGAAGGCTGGACGCTTGCGACGTTGCAGAGACTTGGGAAGCAATCTGCGCTTGTCTTCGTCGTTGATCCAGATCAACATGCGGACGAGTCCATATTTCTGGAAGAGGGAAGATGACCGAATGCTGGACATCAGCTGATATGTGACCATCGTGCTAACGCTATCAAACCCTAGGAATGCTTTCTTGGGGTACGTAGAGAGATTAGCCGTAACAAGTAGCGTGTCGTTGCGTGTCGGTAGCTCGCCCTTTGCTGTCTCTTGCTGATTAGACAGCTGGCTATGTATCATTTCGAAGAGATCTTTCCACAAGACACCTGATTTTGGAACCATATGAACATTCTTTTTCGAAAGAAGGTCGCTGAGAAATGGCTGGTATAGCTCGGCATCAAGATCCATCATGATATGTTTTCGTGGTTCGAGGAAATCATGTAGCTTGCGACTCCAAAGGCCTACACCGGGGTTCAGGTCGATCAGGTCGCATCCTCTATGACGTTCAAGAGACGGGCCTATGTATTTGACAATGTCATCTGGCACATATGTTAACATCAAAACTCGTAAGTTGGTATTCAATGGATACGGAAAGCCTACCACAAAGCTTGTCGCTTACTACATTCACCCTGCGCGGCTCGTTCGCTTTAATCGCATTCGCCTTCTTTCTACCTCCAGTTCGTTTCCATGCGCCAATTGCATCAAGCTTCTTCGCCACACCCGTCGTCGCCTTCAACATCAAATTCGCTTTTGTCTCGTACGCCCTTGCCCCCGTCGGGATTGCAGGCTGGAACACCAGCCTTGCCCAGGTGGCTCGTCCATACTGCAGACGTGCTAACATGGATCAGAAGCAAATCAGTCCATGCGATTGAATGGGCGTGATATGAAAAGCTATTTGCTAAACGCAAGCTGCGAAGGTTAGAGCCAAAATATGATAGGTGAGTCTCAGCGAACCCCTCTTTCACCGAGACTCACCGAGACTCACCGGAAAGATTACCCTATACATTATGCATAGAAGATTAATGAAGATCCGATCATCGACTCAAAAATGAGCCCATATCTATATCCAGCATCCATTCTACTAATTTAGTATGTACATTTTGTAATAGCACCCTAAAAGTCACGATGGCGCTCAAACACAATGCCCGTGGTTGTTGATGCTCGGGATTTAGGTGCAGACAACTATCTTCAATGAATTGTGACTCGTGGTAGCCCATCTGACCTCGTAATTACACAACTTGCTTCTTGACCTTGAAAACCCAAGTGTATGTTTAGTACTAAGTGCACCCATATGCCCAGCCAACTCCCCATGACGCCGTGGTACAATGTACACCAAAGATATGCCCATCCTTTTAGGCTCCCTCGCTTCCGAATTCGTTTGTCCATTCAATTTGCCTCTCGATATCATCCTTGGAGACAGTGGGATGTGAGTCGGCAAGTGCCATCTCAAAGTCTTTAAGCGCGACATCTGGCGCCATAAGCTCCTCTGGCTTGACGTCGTCATATGTCATTTCGATCTTGTCAGGGTCGCCAGGTGAGCAAGGGGTCAACATTCGTTGCCCATTTTTCATCACCTAAATATAGTTAGTCAACTCCCATAGAAAGTTGTGTGATTATTGTAGCTTACAGCTTTAAAATGTGTGGCCTGTAGAATTTTGCGAATCGGTCGCATGAGTGCAGATTGCACAACATTGCTGATATCACTACCAGAAAATCCATCCGATTTCGATGCCAGAATGTTGAAGTCGCTCGCCTGCAGCGCCGTATCCGTATCTCCAATTGCAAGCTTGAACATTCTTGCACGACCATTGGGATCTGGTAGACCGATGTGAACACGTCTCTGAAAACGTCGACGAATGGCCGCATCGAGCTGCCAAGGAATATTGGTGGCGCCGAGAACCAGGATTCCTTTGCTGTCATTGCCTACACCATCCATCTGTACCAGTATTTCCGTCTTAATACGACGCGAAGCCTCAGACTCGCCTTCGCCTCTTGGACCACAAAGGGCATCGATTTCATCAATGAAAATTACTGATGGTTTGTTTTCTCTTGCCATGGAAAAGAGCAACTTGACGAGCCTGGTAATAGTCAGCCACTATTTTATGATTCACAAGTGCATTGAGAAGCTGTACCTTTCACTTTCACCCATCCATTTACTAACGAGATCAGAACTGCTGATACTGAAGAACGTACTGTTTGCTTCTGTCGCAACAGCCTTTGCCAGGTAACTCTTACCGGTACCAGGAGGTCCGTAGAGCAAAATACCTTTCCAAGCTTGTCGTTTGCCTTGAAACAGGTTAGGAAACTTGATTGGCAGCACAACGGCCTCTTTCAGAGTCTCCTTAGCGCCCTCTAATCCAGCAATATCCTCCCATCTGACGTTTGGCCTCTCCTGCAGGATTGCGCCAGACAGCGCATTGCGGAGCTTCTTGTTGTCTTCGTCTTCGGGTGCAGCCTTACTCTTGCCTGTGCTGGTACCGTTGACTCCCATGAGAGCTTTGCCACCATTCGCATTATTCTCGGTTTCGGATTGTAAGAACTGTTTGAGCTTCTCGGCGCGATCTAGGTATGTAGCCATTTTCTCCTGCATTGTAGCCTTGAGAGCCTTATTCTTCTCCCATTTGAGAGCCTTGACCCATAGTTCCATAGAAGACATGTAGAGATCAAAAGCCTTTTGATATTCTTTGTTATGGTCCGCCGCAATCGCCTTTTGGACCTCTGCGATGGCCCGGTCCCTAAAGTTGATTGACATGTTGACTGCTGCCTTGTTGCCACAGGAGACTCGGTGATGGCGATGGGAGAGGGGCGTCTCGTGGTAGGGAATCGAATCGTCGTCGGACTGTCGAAATAGGCGATTCGAAGAGACTGGGACAGATTTCGAGAGATGATCGTCAAATGCAGAGCAGGGCTTATCGACAGAGCGGTGGGCGGCGTGAAGTCGTCTGACGGCGTGTATGAGGTAAACTGGCTTGCAGCTGTATCGCATCGTACTGGCGGGGTAACGTCCACGATTTACCACTATAACGGGGCGACGGAACATCCAATGCCAGTTGATAGCGGGGCATCAACCATCAAGTCAGTTCGAAGCTCATTATCGACTTTACAAACGTCGTTTAGTTCAATTGATTAACGAGAAGCGTCCGGATTAATTCAAATCTGATTGACTATTCTCTTTTAATTCCAAATTTGTTCTATTAACCCTCCGTTGACCTACCATGGCTGATCTCCAAGCAAAGCTGCAGGCTCTGTCTGATGAATTCCAAAAACTTCAGCAAGGTAAAACCTCATGATAATTAATCCTTTCCCAGAGTTGAGTTCTGATTAGACTCAAGATCTCCAAACTGCGGTAGCATCGCGTCAGAAGTTGGAGGGCCAGAAAGAAGAAAACCTCTCCGTACAAAAGGTTTGTAGTCACCTTTCATTATTGAACCAGGGCCGATCATCTGACTATCAGAAGGAATTTGGGAAGCTTGGAGATGATGAGAAAATCTACAAAGCCGTTGGGCCCGTATTGTTGAAGCAAGAGAAGTTTGAGGCAGAGAGCACAGTCCAGGGCCGTCTAGACTTTATTGGAGGCGAAATGTGAGCTTCGAATATCTCATGTCTTTGGGGGGAAACTAACTCTTTTCTAGCACAAGATTAGAGGATCAAATCAAGGAGGCCCAGGAAAAGATTGAGAAGAAGAGAGCAGAAATCATCCAACTTCAGTCAGGGGCTCAAGCAGCAGCGGCTGGGAAATAGATTGCTTTGAGAAATGGACCACAAAGACAAAACTACTTCTCCTGGTGCTCCTTAACCTGGTTTCTTGGACGAACAGAGGCTTGACATATGCAATGCCGCGTGTTGAGCGGTTTTGAAAATGCAGCCCAACATGACACAAAATAACGCTTTGGACGGAATAAAAGAACTAGAGGAAATCACTAGAGATTACAATTTGAAATAATAGAACATGTTATTCGCATCCAGAGGTCATACCCAAGTTCCACGGTTTCAATGTCCAACCCCGATTTAAGCATATTTCTGTTAAGCCCACATCTCATCGGGTCCCTGAAGAAACTGCCCCGCTGTCATTCCCATGGAGGGGCTGCTTCTTAAGGGTCATTAACCTGGAGCTGTCGCGTCGTCCCTTGGTTACGTCAGTTTCAAATATTCTGCCTGCCAGGCAGCTCCAAAACTTTGAGGACACTGGCCAACAGCCTTGGCATCACAGCATGACATCTTCCCTTTAATACCAGAGAAAAGAAAGGTGTTGCTTCTGGCCATTGTTCGAGCAGCAACCGCATCATTATCGCCATGGAAGCTCCATCAACGATGCGTCCAGCTCAGCCGCCAAGTGTCAAAGAGCTTGTGGCTCAAGCTGAGAGCTTTACTTTCAATGTCAATATTGATTTCAAGTACTGGACAAGATCTGCCGAAACCCTATATCAAGAGGTTCGCACGCACGTATCTGTTTGGAGGAAGAAGCGCTAATATCGGCAAAGGCATCTTTCGCTCTATCCGACGGCGATTATGGGCGTGCTTATATTATGCTCTACCGGCACTCCGTTCTCGTTCTCAAGTTCCTACCGACCCACCCCAAGTTCAAAGAACCCGACAACAGAAAACTTTACAGGACTCTGTCGAAGAAAATCGACCGTGTTCTCCAAGACCTGGAGGCTTTGAAGCCTGAGATTCAAAATGCGTACCAAGAATGGGAGCGCATGGCGCCGCCTGCTACTGCCAATGGCCGCTCCAAACCCCAAAACATCTCTCAGTCTTATAGGGATTTCGCCGCCAAAGATCCTAGTCTAAGTGGAAATGCGAGGATTCTAGACGCGAGTGAGCATCAAGATTTGGCTGTCGACTTGGCGCAACAGGAGATAGACCGCAGAGAACGAGACAAGCGTGCGTATAGACAACCTGGCGCTATACCGGAGCGAGGATTATCTCATGGGCTACAAACGTGGAAGGCAAATCAAGGAAGAGTCCCAGTTACAGACGATATCGATCTCCAGAGACAAATGGAGGCTACGAGACGAACACTCGATATGGCTCACGAGCGACGACACGAGGATACATTGTCACACTCTCCGGCCTCACAACATTACAACTATCCATCCCTCTCCAAATCGAGGCCTGTAGAGTATGAGAAAACTCAGAAGCTGACATCTCCACCTCCACAACCTACCAGGCCACCTAAAGAGCGTCTAGACTCCTCTTTGGAATTGCTTGAAGCATCACATGACTTTTCAAGGCCAATTGCTCCACCCCTGCTCCCGAACAAGGTACATATAGGAGAATATAAATCAGGAGAACCAACACAAGCAACGGAGATTACCAGCCAACCACCTCTGCCTCCGAAGGAATTGGAGGCACCTTTGCCAAAGAAGGAGCGGCTTGCCTTCAAACCAGGCGGTTATCTTGAGAATGGTGATCCAATACGGTCGATTTTTCTCCCCAGCAAATTGAAGAGGACATTTCTCGAAATTGCTGCGAAAAATACAGCGGCCGGCTTGGAAATGTGTGGCATACTCTGTGGGACGCCAATTAACAACGCCCTCTTTGTTCGCTGTCTTCTCATTCCGGACCAGAAGTGCACATCCGATACCTGTGAGACGGAGAATGAGAGTACCATGTTTGATTACTGCATCAGCGAGGACCTTCTCATGTTGGGATGGATACATACGCATCCAACGCAAACCTGCTTTATGAGCTCACGGGACCTGCATACTCACGCTGGTTATCAAGTTATGATGCCAGAAAGCATTGCTATAGTGTGCGCACCAAAGTATACGCCGTCGTAAGTTGAACAATTTTTCCCGAATCGAATATGACTGACAATTCTGGTAGATATGGCATATTTCGGCTTACCCATCCGCCTGGGCTGGATCACATTCTGAACTGCACTCGTTCGGAGACGTTTCATCCACATTCAACTGATAATTTGTATAGGGAAGCCGATCACCCACACGGACATGTATATGAAAGTGATAAAATGCCTTTGCAGGTGGTCGACTTACGCAATAAATGAGTAACCACTCTTCTAATTTGCTCGTGACCAATGATCTTGGAATTTCACAATAAGGCTTACCCGGGAGTATTCTCATTTTGCGTGCCCACTTGGTCGTTTGCGGGGATCGCATGCCGTATTCTGGCATCCGATGGACGATCAAGTTCTCCTATGACATCTAAGACCTGGAATTTATTCCATGCTTAATCTTTAAATGATCATCGTTAGGAGTTCATCTGCCCTACCGTATCACATGCAGAATATGTCTGACATAGGTCGCAATACGGTTTTGACGGTTTATGTGGCGTTCAGCAACGCAAAGTATGAGGTAAGCCATGGCGGCGAGCTGAATCCATAGCAAAAGCTGATGATGCCTGAGCACTTTTAGGTATGCAAACGCCGCACCTCCATTCTTAATGTGGACACTGCCTCGGCAAACGGAAAGTGGAACAAAACTGGAGGCCTTCTTACTGTAGCATTTACCAGCTTAGTGTACCTGTCATTATGCAAAGCTACAATACAATACAATCAGGGAGGCATCTTGCGGTCACGGGTGGCTGCAACGAGGAAGCAAAGCGCTGTCAGTTGGTATCAATACCGTCGTGTAGGTGGAGCCATGTTTTTGTGGTGTCAGAAAGCACGGAACAAAAAGCGTCGATCTGCTAGGTAAAACCAACGCCATATGCCCTATGTTTTCTGACATCAGGTTGACTCGGCGCTTCCTGAAAGGGAGAGACGACAAGTGGAATCGACGCGGCAGAGTAATACTACGTTAGCACGAATGCCATATTACGGTATTACGGTATACCTACTTGTATCATCGTTCCGATGCGCGCTCCCGTGAAAACGTCCCGGACCTCTTTAGCAAAAGCAACGACTGGAGGGGGCCAAGCCGCATGAATCATGATCATTTTAACGAAAAAGATCCACGGAAAGACATCAGCCACGGGATTCTGTGTGTGGAGTCCTATCCCACGTTCGTTCCGCACATACATATTGAGATCTTCCAGTTTGGTCGACAAGTCTTTGATCGTCGATTTGCCTGCAGAGTTTTCTTTCTCTCTGTTTTGCGATACCACCAAGGTGGTGCAAGAACTACTAGTAATATTGATGCTTTGCACTAAATGCACACACCCAACCATCATACTCCGTACAAGTACGAACATGTTGCATTGGTGGCCACACCCTGGTTGAACTGACGAGCCATAGGCGTAGACGGTCAAATTGAATGGGTCATGACAAAAAGAAATATCAACGTTGATGCATGAAGACAAAACCGGTGTAGTAGCAAATCTCAGCTGGCATCAAGCACGCCTCTCATTTCTCCTTGGGCCTGCAAGTGGAGTCGAAAAGGACAACCAGCCCATCAGGTGGCGTTTAGACAGAGCAAATAAGATGCTGGCATGGCTGGCATCCGCATATGCATGTCTTAAACAACTAGACCAGGGCATGGATGGCGGTAAACCTCACAACCTCCTCGCCCGCTTCTCCACACGACTACCGAGATATCAGATTGGCCGATTCGTTTTGCCAGCCTGCATGATAGCCATCAAGCTTGGCAACTTGGGTTACTCACCATGCAGAAAAAGCAAGTAATATGCAGGGATGCAGATGAGTCCATCCGACCGGTGTCCGCCACGCTTAGTTCTTCAATGGCACATCAGCGTGGGTGGTGCATCTGCATTCTCTCAAGCCCTCTCTGTAATCAGCGTCTCGCTGATTGGAACATTTACACCACTCATTGTCTGACGTATCATTTCGCGTCCAGATGTCGCCGCTCAGTGGTCTTAGCAGGGGTGTTACACAAGGCCTAATATCCGTTCTAGTACTAAGATGGGAATTCTCTTCTTGAGGAAAAAAAAAGGCCGGAGGGAGCCAGGGCTGTCCACTGGCCCCAATGACGATACCGAACTCAGTTTTCGAATGGCTAGGCGAGGGTGGTGGCCTGATCAACTGGTCTCTCGTACAGACACACATACTCCGTACTTGGCACAGACTGGGGTCCAGACCGACATGACGGGAAAAACTCCTCTTTCCCATCTCGACAATTGCAAGGGCCTGTGAAACCACATCTCACAAAAACAGGGTGTTTTCAGATCTCGTGGATGGCTTTCTGTCACGGGAAGCATGGTTTGATGCCAGGAACGGCTATCCGGTTGGAGCTATGTCGTACTTGTAGATGACCAATGTTTGAGGGGGTTTGCAAATTTTTTTTTTTTTTTTTGTTTGGGATCATCACAGGCCAATGTCTTATCACCCTGTGTGGTGAGGGTTGCAAGCATCCGTTCAAAGGGTTCAAGCAAGTGTCAAAGGTTACCCCCTCCGACCCTAGCCACCCTCCCCATTTGGAGCTTTACTGGCAGCTTAATCAGGTAGCGACGGCTAAGACTGAGGGGCCAAGGTAACACCCGATGTGGGTTATCTATAGGCGCCACGTCACTGTTCAACCATCTTTATTGGCTTAAGGGGTGATGATTGACCAGCCTCAGGGTCGATCTATGAATGCCGCCGCTAGGTTTTCTGGTCCAGCCGTAGCCCCGCGGGCCGTCCCCTCACATGCCCGAGCGCTTCTCAGTGGTCAGTTGGCCAGCCCACACAGTGAGTGCAGTGCTGTACTGAGGTCCAGCGTGGTGCTGCATGTTTCGTCATGGTCGGGAGTCTCCAGGACCAATTGACATGGGTAGCTGTAGCTCTGGGGGTGAATAAGTACGGTGGCTTTCCCTCCCGAAGCTCTGCGTTCCCAAGCTCACAGCTTTCTCCGCTGCTCCTGATCTCATTGCGACTATCAGGCCAGTACTGTACATGATGAGTTATTCTAATGGTTCCACGGCCAAGCAGGCCGCAAATGGCACCGATGCCAAAGAATATCCCCACGGTCCTGTTGCAAAGGCCGTCAAGAAGAAGCAGGTCAAGCCTGTTGGACTGAGGGACATGTACAAGGCCTCTCGACGTCCTCTCCCAACAGAACTGGGCGATGGCCGATACCGCAACATTCCTGTTAGACCATCTCTAACGGCAGATCTCAAGTCACTCAAGCTCGCCCGTGAGTAGCCTGGATAGTCATTTACTCTCTGATTTCATTATGCTCATACAGGATCAGATCTGAAGACCTTGAAGGATATCGTTAAGGCGAAGTTGAAGGGCGAGGTCTATCAAGATGATAAGACAATGATCATGGAGAGAACCATCCAGCTCGTCTCTGGCATGCCTAACAACTCCCCAAGACAAGAAATCCTCACCAACGACTTCATTGACAAGTTGTGGTACTCTCTTGACCACCCGCCGCTGTTGTATATGGGAGATAAATTCCGCTTCCGTCAACCTGATGGATCCAACAACGTCAGTAACAACGCTTCTGATGATGCGATGCTAATAATAACGTGATTCGCTAACTGTTAATACAGAATCCTCTCATGCCTAAATTAGGTGCTGCGGGTACACCATACTCGCGATCATGCCAGCCCCGAGTTGTTCCTCTGGGAGCTCTACCAGACCCCGAGGCCGTTTATGAGGCCGTCATGGCTCGAAAGGATTTTATCAGAAATAAGAATAATGTCTCCAGCATTCTGTGGTACTGGGCTACCATTATCATCCACGGTAATTACAAATGGAATCGCGAGCGGAAGGCCAATACTGACAGATGATAGATATTTTCTGGACCAACTCCCAGGATCCAAACATCAACGACTCTTCATCCTACCTTGATCTTGCACCCCTCTATGGACACAGCCAAGAGGCTCAAAATACCGTCCGAACATTCAAGGATGGTATGCTGAAACCCGATACCTTTGCCGACAAGCGACTCTTGGGTATGCCTCCTGGAGTTTGCGTTCTTCTCATCATGTTCAACCGTGTTCACAACTACGTCGCTGGTAACCTGGCCGCCATCAACGAGAACAACCGTTTCCCCAAGCCACCTCCCAACCTGACCGGCGATGAGGCTGCTGCTGCCTGGAAGAAGTACGACGAGGAGCTCTTCCAGACTGCTCGTTTGGTCACTTCTGGTCTGTACATCAACATCACTCTTGTTGATTACGTGAGAAACATCATCAACCTGAACCGTGTTGATACCGAGTGGACTCTTGATCCCCGACAGGCGTCTGGTATCGACGTGGGAACCAAGCAGGGTTCCGAGCGTGGTGTCGGAAACTCTGTTTCAGCAGAGTTCAACCTTTGCTACCGCTGGCACTCTTGCATGTCCGAGGCCGATGAGGAGTGGCTTCACCAATTCTACGATGAGCTTCTGGGTGAGAACTACGGCGAAATGGACTTTGGCATGCTCATGGTCGCTCTTAAGAAGTTCTCCACTAGCATGCCCCAGGATCCCGCCGATTGCACTTTCAACGGTTATCAGCGTGGCGAGGATGGTCGCTTCGAGGATGACGATCTTGTCAACTGCATTTCTGCAGCCATTGAATCACCAGGCGGTTCCTTCGGCGCTCGCAACGTTCCTCGCGTCATGAAGCCCGTGGAAATGCTGGGTATCATCCGTGGCCGTAAGTGGCACTTGGCTGGTCTCAATGAGTTCCGTAAGCACTTCGGCATGAAGGCTTACGAGACCTTTGAGGACATCAACTCCGACCCCGAGGTCGCCAATGCTCTGCGAAACCTGTACCAGCATCCTGACTACGTCGAGCTGTACCCCGGTATCGTTGCTGAGGAGGCCAAGTCTCCCATGGTTCCTGGTGTTGGTATCACTCCTACCTACACCATCTCCCGTGTTGTCTTGTCTGATGCTGTTGCCCTGGTTCGTGGTGACAGACACTACACCACCGACTACAACCCTCTCTACCTCACCAACTGGGGTTTCAAGGAGTTTGAATACGATCTCAAGGTTAACCACGGTTGCGTCTTCTACAAGCTCTTTATCCGTGCCTTCCCCGACCATTTCAAGCAGGACTCCGTCTATGCCCACTACCCCATGGTCATCCCCTCTGAGAACAGGAAGATCTTGACTGCCTTGAACCGCGTGGAGCGCTTCAGCTTCGACCGACCTCGATACCACGGCGCTCGTGTCGACGTTACCACCTACGGAGGTGCCAAGCAGGTTCTCAACAACGACGCCAAGTACCGCGTTCAGTTCAAGGAGGCTCTTGGCCACCTTAGCGGCCACCATGACGGCAAATTCATGGAAGCTGCTGATCGCAAGACTCTGGACTCGCTCCTCTACCAGGATGGCTGGAAGGCCGTTGTCAAGGACTTCTACGCCCGAACTGCCGAGAAGTTGCTCGCACAGAAGTCTTACAAGATCAACAACAAGAACTACGTCGATATCATCCGTGATGTCGGCAACAATGCCCACACCCACTTCGCGTCTGAGATCTTTAACATCCCCCTCAAGACCGAGGAGAACCCCAAGGGAGTCTTCTCTGAGCAGGAATTGTACACTGCTTTGGCCGCCATCTTCATGTGCATCTTCCTTGATAATGATCCCGTCAAGTCCTTCGCTCTCCGACAGAAGACTAAGGAGGTTGCTGCGATTTTGGGCTCTTCGATTGAGACTAGCGTCAAGTATACCAAGTCTCTTGGTCTTCGCTTGTTCACTGGCAAGGCCAAGGGTGACGTTCTGTCTACTTGGGGCGCTGATACCATCAAGGGTCTTGCCAAGGACGGTTTGAGCGCCTCTGAGATTGCTTGGGGTCTGATTCTGCCTTCTGCTGCTGCTATTGTTCCCAGCCAGGGCCAGCTGGTAAGTTCCAAAATAAAAACAAAAACAATAAAACTGAATTATGCTAACATGACTCGAATAGTTCTCCCAAGCTCTCGACTGGTACCTCTCCACTGAAGGCGAACAATACCGCGCGGAGCTTCACCGACTTGCTGGCCAAGAGCCCAGTGAGGAGACTGATGCTCTCCTTCTCGGATATGCTATGGAAGGTGTTCGCATGGCTGGCGCATTCGGCCTCCACACCTTGGCTGCTGAGACTGACACTGTCACCGAAGACGATGGTAGCCGTGTCAATGTCAACCAGGGCGACCGAGTCTTTGTCTCCTTTGTCAAGGCCGCTCGCGATCCTGCTTACTTCCCCAACCCCGACAAGGTCGACCCCCGCCGACCCCTCGATACCTATATCCAGTTCGGTGCTGGAACTCACACTGCTATTGGCAAGGAGGTCAGCCAGGTCGCCCTGGTGGAGCTGTTCCGCGCCGTCTTCAAGAAGACCAACCTGCGCAAGGCCGCCGGTGCCCAGGGTGAGCTTAAGAAAGTCCCCCGACCTGGTGGTCACTCCGTCTACCTGACCGAGGACTGGGGCACTCTGTCTCCTTTCCCCATCTCCATGAAGGTTACTTGGGACGACTAAGAAGATTGCTAAATGATTTGATGATGCGAAAAATGAATACCCTTTTGGTGATGATGTTGGAAGTTGGAGAGAGAGAGATATCCCCCCCCTGCTTATATGGTGCGTTGAACAACAACCATCGACGGAGCAGTTTTGTTTTCTATTTGGTTTAATGCACGATTGCTTAATGTAATATGTCGCTTGCAATCTATATATGATTGAACGTAGTCAAAATTGAAAATGGAACGTTTAGGTTCGTTTTTTACATTATGCTCTTTGCTGTTGTGATGTCTGCGATTTATGATATTGGACTTCACTATTGACTGTCTTCAATGGAGAGACTGGGGGGTTTCGCATATTGATTAACATGCATACTCCCTTCTCTGTCTCTAGCAATGCAGCCTTTTCCACAGGCGTGCGCACATTGTCAATGCTTGTCTGAGCTGGCTTTCTTTATGTTGAGCTTGGAGCGTGAAGTTATCTGCTGTGCAACGTTATTTTCTATTCTTGACTGATTTCATCAACTGTCATAGCTCAAGTCTGAGACCATGATAACAAAAAAGTCCCTTTGACTCTTGAGACATGCTCTGTATACACACAGTAAAGACTGCTGGTATTCAAGCCTCAAAGATGCTTGAATGATATCTAGGTTTGTTTGACGTATTACTAAACATGTATCAACCTGGGAATCAGCATGCAAGTAGTATCCGTATTGGCTCTTTGAAGCGGAGGAGAGCCATCGTCTTTGATCCTGTGTCTCTAATAAACTATGCTCTCCGGTCTGATCAACGGGTATGGATCATACCTGATTGAGAAAGTGGTGATAAACTCATCATTTATAATGGTGCCAGTCGGCCTGAGGCTTTTTTTTTATGACTGTTTTGTTATGGATATGATCTTGGAAGGGGCCTTTCCTGGCCATGGCCTACTGCGTACCGTCTTAGGGTTGTAAAACTCATGAGATCTGAAGCGAACATCCGATGAGAATATTGTTTGCACAGATGAACACAAGTCTGCCAGTTTGCTAAGATATACGTTGTATACCATCTAGCGATCTCTGCTAGCAACCACCCGGAGCGGGTGGTGATGAAGAAACAAGACGATCTGGAAAGCATAGGCGGATTGAGGAGGCGTCCAAGGTGAGCCAAGTGAGTGAACAATGGGAGAACAATCACACCAATCAACAAACTGGCAGCGCAGGAAGCTACTGCACCGCAACCAATTGGTCGTCTAAAAAGGATAGACTGCCCTTTACAGTGTGTATTGGAATAGCCTCATCGTGGAGTACAAAAAATGCACAAAAGAGACAAAAAAATATGTGGCCAGTGTGGCTCGAACACACGGCCTTCAGATAATTCCTATTGGACTTGAAGTTTGACTTCAGTCTGACGCTCTCCCAGCTGAGCTATGGCCACCTTGTTATTGAAAGTCTGATCACTATCGATGAGTATACATGGTTCTCTGAGGGATAGTGCGTTGAGATCCGGATGCCTTTGATAACAGGGATCAATGGCGACGGGTCGCATAGCGAGCTTTGTGTTTGCGGGCTATTATCGCAATAAGGATGTTTTGCTTGGGCAAGATACAAGTAGAAACTATTATTCTTCCTCACCAAAGACGATAGCGATGAGACATGCGAGAAACCCCATTTCATGGCAGAGCCCACAGTTAAATAGGTTGCAGGCCGACTATGCATGCATGCGTGCATCATCATTCACTTCATCGTTATTGGCCGTGGGTCTTTACTATCCTAAACACTGAATCTCACTGAAAAAAAAAAGAAAAGGTCCACTGATCCAATGCTTTCCTTTCCAACTCATGGACTATGCTTATGGTGGCCGCAAGATAGGAGCCCTCAGCCATTCCCCTTTGGCAAATTGAGTTGATTCAAACGCTAGAAACCAGACACAGAAAAAGTGGATATAAAAGAAGAAGAAGGCCTTGAATATCCATCTCAATTGGACTTTTTGTTTTGTTTTGTTATTGTGACATGGGGGGGGGGGGGGGAGACTCAACGCCACTGTTTGGCACGATTGGTCGCCTCCCTTATTTTCGTGACTTGCTTTTACCACTGGCTGACAGGCACGGGCTACGCGCGCAATCGCGTAACGATCGCGTTCCAATCTTCAAAACATAGGGGGAGGGGAAAGGCTTCGCGTTTTGCCAACTGAATGTACGTGTAATCTGTATCATGATACGTTAGTATCCTTGTAGTAGTGAAAAATGGTCCTGTTTGAACCAAATAAAACCAAAAAAAAAACTATGGTGAAAAAACAATGTTTTGTTTATACCATATCAATAGAGGGAAAGCCCCAAGTATATCGCGGTTTTTGTTCCAGCACACGCCGGCACATCTCCAAACGGTTGGGTCATAACGCCCCCGAGAGTTGTGGGGCCCGGCGTCCGATTCACTCGGCCGCTATCCCGTGATGGGCAGATTGTAAACAAAGAAGGGAGGGGGGCACAAAGAAGACATGGAGGCTGCCTGCAGGTCCCAGACTCTCTCCCCCGCCTCCCAAGGCAGATGTAGAGCCCACTCACACGCCATCGCGCAACACGGGTTTCCCTCAGCATAGCTTGTTGACGCGAGCTGGTCATTGTTTTGTTAAATACGGCACTTGTGGGCGGTCGTTTTGTTTATGCAACCTTGCCGTAGGATGTTCTTGCTTTTATCACAGGAGCAGGCCGTACACACACACCCCTATTTGAGTCTCTGACCTGCCCACGGTTGCAAGATATCTCCGGAAAAGGCCTAATAGTATCAAGTTCTGGGGGCCAAACATGGACGACCTCAACCTCCCCATTGCTCTTCGGAGAACGCGTCGCAGTAGTGTTGGCATCAAGGTGGAAGCAAGCGTAACCGCTCCCTTCATTGAACCCAAGACCCCTCATAGACGCAAGAGAGCCGTTCGTTTCTCGGATCCTGGCCCTCACTTGTCATCTGGCCTCACTCCCATGATCCGGCGCACATCAATTGCCACACCAAAACGTTGCCGTTCCTCCACCCCCTTCAGATCCTCCGGCCATGGGGCCACCACACCATCTTGCTCAACCCACCATCACACTGAAAGGATCCCTGTCAACTCACTCCATCAAACGGCCGAAGGCCGAGTTGAGCGTCGCAACCGCCGCAGTGGCCTGCGAGACATGCTCAACAAGCTCGAGCAGGAAAAGCGACGCAAGGAGAGCACAGCCAAGGCAGAGATTGCCAGTCTCAGAGCCCAAGTCAAGGCCCGCGACAGGGAAATCCATGAGCTGCAGAATGTGACCGTCGTCATCGACACTGAGCGGATATGGGATTTGGAGCAACAGGTCTATGATCTCAGAAAGGAGTTGGCCCGGCGAGCTCGCAACAATGTGAGCGATAGCTGCGCTTATAGTTGGAAGACAGCAGCGCCTGATCCCTTTGTTGACGACGACGTCGTGGACATGACTGCCGATGAAGACCATTTTGGCAGTACCACAATGAAGCAGTTGCAAGCCAGCACGCCTGAAAGAACTATAACCTCTTTCAGATCATCATTCCCTACGCCTCCTCCAACAAGTCCAATCATTCCCGCAACACCGTGTATGCGCATCTCCCCACCACCACCAATGTCTCATACAGGTGTCCAAGCAGAACTTCCTGATCCTGAGAAGGAGGAGTTGGAGGAGGAGCTGGCATCTATGCACCAAGAAATAAGCAAGTTGACAGCTACACTGGAGACGTATACAGCGGTTGGCGCTCGTTTAAAGGAGCTCTTGCGTTCAGCCAACCCAGGCTCAGCTGGCAAAGTTGCAGCATCACCAATGGAAGTCATTGAGAGCCAAGTGCAGTCCCTGCTACAATCAATGTCTGATCGTACTGCAGCTCTCAACGACCTCACCTCCGCCATCACTGAATTGGGATTCCTTGGTGCCGATGCTGGTGAAATGATCACGTCGCTCACTTCCGGCTTTCGCGCTGCTCGCTTGGAACTTGAATACCTCACTCCAGGGGAGATTGCCCTTCCACTCACGTCTCATGGCGCCGAAGTTCTTGATTTGCTACTCACCCGCTTACGCGTGTTGGCCAAGAAATCGAAAGAGGATGACGATGCCATTGATGAATATCATGCGCTCGAGCAATCTTTGCGCAAACAGATCGACTCCCGCGTATCGATTATGGATGGACTGAAAGCGGAAATGTCCAAAGCACAGAGACTCATGGATGACAAGAACAACAGGATCCGAGAACTTGAGATCGGGACTGATCGACTGAAAGGAGCCGTGGATGGCTACATCCGAGACATGTCTGAGCTGGAGAAGCTTGTTGAGCGGATGGAGCAAGAAGGCAAATCATCAGCCGAAGCTCACTTGGTACAACAAAGGTCCAAGGATGAGCAGCTCGCTGCCAAAGACGTCACCATCGCCGACCTGGAGGGCAAGATTTCCGAGGCGGTAATGCAAACGGCAGAGCTGCTAAAGGAGATGAGCGAACAGGAAGATGGTTACAGGAACCAGGCGGCTCTATTAAACCAACAGCACGGGGCTGCTCTTGCCCTTCGCGACGCAAGAGTGACGGAGCTGCGCAGTGAAGTAGGCCGTATCAATGAGTCCCTTCGAGTGGCCCATGAGACTGTCCGTGAACTTCGTCTTGAAAACAACGGATTGAAAACCCGGATAGATGACGAACGGACAAGAGCAAAGGCCGCGGTGGACTCCATGAAGGCAGAGCTTCAGAGGGTTCTGCAAATGAGCCAAGATTTCCTCAGCAGTCCCAAGTCAACAACCCCAGAAAGCGGTAGCGAGAAGAGCGGCAAACGACGTTGGGAGGAAGCCAGCCCAGAGTCACCCGTTGGCTCGCATGCTGTGGTACGAGCAGTTGGCTATCTTGCTGGGGATCTGGCTCGCATAAGCAACAAGAGGTTCAGGAGGAGATATGACTCAGGGCTCGGGTTTTTGAATGAAGAGGAAGTTGATATATAACCTGTCTGTGGGATAACCTCCATAGACGTGTACGATTCTGACGGTCCCATATTTGTAGCGGGCTAGCCTTCGTTTGCATCATTTCTTTTGTATGTACAAGTATATCTATAAGAACAGGCATGAGGCCTCCTTTTTGTACTTTAGACCTAGACACTCGCGGTGTCATATGCATCACATCATTTTCACTTGTCATCTTCACTCATCTACCAGTGGCTCGTTGCTTCTTGCATTTCGAGAACCATGCTGTAATGCTTTATTTATCCATAAAACTTCCAATGCGACACGTAATGCGATGTCAATTCTCGGTCAAAAACCAAAGCCCTAAATAGTTCAATTGGCATGAAGTTTGACCGAAGAAAAGTATCATTCAACTGCTTCTCCGTAAGCTGCCCAGCATCCAATATCTCCTTACGGAGTCTGAAGAGTTGCAGTGCGCCGAGCATGTATCCAGCTTGGTAAAGAGGTCCATAGTCTCCGTTTAATGACCTTCTCACTTCGCCTTCGGCTGTTGATCTTTCGTGTCCCACCCAGTTGACTAACAGATCAATACACTCCTGGGGCGTCATCTGGCCAAGATGGAATTTGAGAGAAAAGATGATGCGTGCACAACGGTGCATCCGCCAGAATAAGGTGCCTATTCGATCTTCTGGACTAACAAAGAAGTCGCCCCGTTGCCAGAAGACGAGCTCCCAGTACATGGCCCAACCCTCAGTGCTGAATGGCGTTGAGAATAGCTCCCTGTGGCTGTTGTGTCGTTGGTTCATGAAACCCTGAAGCCGATGCCCCGGTATCATTTCATGGAATGCAGTTGCACGGGCGAAATGCCGATTGTTCCCACGCATGACCATTTTCTTCAACTCGTGGGGCATTTCGGCAGTTGGGTATGCAACCTGGATGTAGGGCCCCCCTAAGAAAAACGGTGCAACCTTTTGCATTTCAGGGCTCATCATGAACATGCGGCAGGTCTCCTGTGCTAGGAGGGGTACAGTGACGAGATCGTGATCCTGGACAAACTTTGCCCCCTCACGGATGAGGTCTCTCACAAGGTTGGTTTGCTCTCCGGGCGGTACAGATTGCTTCTTGACGTAGTCCAAGGCTTTTTTCCAGTCATCACCAAAGCCGAGTTGATTGGATGCCTGTTTCATCTGTACCTCGCACCATTGGTATTGTTCATGAGCAATTGTGATAAGCTCATCAGGTGAATACGCAATCATTTCAACATCCAGTTCAACGAGCAATGCGTCCTTGCCAATTGGCTCGCCAATGATTTCATCCTTGTCGCCAGTGTTCATTCCTACTAGCTTTGTCTGTACGACGGTGACATAGTGGGCGAGCGCAGCGTTTGCAGCTTGCCATGGTGCAGTAACCCACCAGTCAAATGTAGGATCATATGATGAGTAAAAAATGAAGAATTCCTGAAGATGGCCACGCAGTTCTGCCAGTACCTTTGAAGCTTTATAGGCAGTTGTTTTGGCTATGGTTATCCCGTCATTTTCTATTTCCCCCTGGATTTTGACGATGAGATTTTTGATGTCGTCGAGTCGCTGTGCCACAAGCTCGCCTCGCAGGGGCTCGATGTTTTGGCGTGCTTCACATAACGATATAATGAACGGGGAGAATGGCATCACAGTACTGAATTCTGCGACCAGTTTCTTTTCAGATTCAAGCTGACGGGACTTTCGGTAAAGTAGATTTCTGATGAGTAAGTAATCGATTCTGTCTTGCTGATTCAAGACGTTGAAGTCGAGGCTCGATAGGGAGTTGCGCTCAGTCCTGTAATACTGGTCCAGTCTGGCATGCCTTCGAGGTGCGATGGAGATGTTGTAGAACTTGTCAATTTCGTCCAGATCTGCCCCAATTCTTCGTACACGATCGGCCATGGATTCGGACATGGTGATTTCCTTAATAGGGTTGTGCAGTGAGATCCAACTCGCATCCAAATCGGGCGATGGTGATGATGGTGATGATGATGACGCTGCTGACTGGCAACGTTGGGCCATGATGAATCGATTTCAGGGTTCATGGACCGGGACATGAGGCATTGATAAAGCAAAACGTGCAGCGCTAGATTTACTTGCGGTAGCATCCATAGGATCCTCCTGAAGCTGACACCGAAACGCTCGCATGCAGTGGATGGTTGGAATGATGATTCAATGGTTGGAAGCTGTCACAAAAGTGAGCTGGTTCCATGACTGGTTGCTGAAGGTGGGGGCGGCTGCAGTGGGAAGTGACAGCAGGTTTCAGGTACCGAGGCGTGCTGTCCCAGCTGCCACTTTAGGCCTCACTCCCCTATAGTCATCACTATGATGATAGTGTATCTGATTGGGCGTCTCCGTCTGTGAGCGGCACTGGATCCTTGAGAAATCGGCAACCATGAGTTATGATGAACCTATGGACGTGTATTTATCACAATTCGTTTTCCACGACACCAATTGCTAAAATGTAATCTACAGCGTAGTCATGAGCGGGTATTCAAGCAGCATGTTGATCTGATTTATCCCCTACATTCCAACTCGTCATGTCATTCAGATACCAGATAGATAGTAGATAACGCCTTCACTCGGGCTACGCCGTTGGCCTTAAAAGGTCGGGCGACCCCTTCAAGAGCCCTGAAGGTGACTGGCTGATTGACTGACTGACTGGGTGTTTTGCAAATTGGGCGAGCATCTGACAAATCCACCCAATCGGCAATTCGGGAAGCCCGAAACCTTCCGGGCTCGAGTCAATTCTTTTTTTTTTTTTTAGGTCTTATTATTATCTGTTTTTTTAAATCTCATATCAGACGTATCTAATACCTAATTCATTCTCTTCTTACAATTGACGTCCAATACACTCATTATTGATCCTGTTATTTCAATTTGAATAAATGTTTTTGTAGACATTTTTACCTCATTTTTTATTCATAGAGAACGCGTCAAAAATAATATCAACAAGTACAATGTCGTTGTCCCCCTTTCGCACCGTCTTCAGGCGCCAGTTTCAGAACCTCCTGCGACAACGGCCTCAACATCGGCCTCAGTCATCTTCATCGCCAACCTCATCTACACCCACATCCACATCAACATCAACATCAGCATCACAGGCCCAAAATGCAACACAGTCAACAACAGCCACAGGGACACAGACTTCCTTTTGGCAACGGCTAGGTCCCATAACGAGGGCTGGACAAGCATATGGTCGATCACAGCGCAAGCGCCCTTATCTCACCCAGGTTGTCAGTGCCTTGGTCATATATGGCGCCGCAGATGTCAGCGCTCAGAGTATGGGCAATAAAGACTATGATGCCATGAGAACCGGTCGAAGCTTTATCATCGGAGCCCTTGCCGCTATACCTTCATTCAAATGGTACATGCAAACATTGCCCCCCCCCCTTTTTTTTTACTTGCTTCTCAACTAACATTCAATGTCAAGGTTCATCTGGCTCTCTACAAACTTCAATTACTCATCCCGCATCCTCTCCATGGGCACCAAAGTCGTAGTCAACCAGATCGTTTTTGCTCCCTCTTTCAACACTTACTTTTTCAGCGCCCACGCCCTGCTGGCCGGACAGGGCATCGAGGCAGCAGTACAGCGTGTCAAGGACACTCTTCTGACGAGCTTGATCAACTCTTGTAAGCTGTGGCCCGCCGTAACTGTCGTCAGCTTCACTTTTGTGCCCATGGAATATCGGAGCGTCTTCACGGGTATCATTGCTATTGGATGGCAGACCTATTTGAGCTATTTAAACAGCAAGGTTGAGAGTAAGGAAGCAAAAACAGAGAGTGTGCGATCAGAGCTTGTTGCATCGGTTCAGGTGGCGAGTGGTGCTCTGACAATGGCATCTTGAACTTTGGTTTATTCCTGTTTTCAATAATTTTACGCATCTTTTTTTCCCCCTTCCAACCATCTTAATTGCATAGAGAATCACATAGAGGACTAGAGCATTAGACAGCCAGAGATAAACTGCATAGAATTGAGGCCAAGGCCATATTGAATCAGCTTGCTTCCTGATGCCTAAACACGAACAATGGGTCGTCGGGCAACAAATTCTTCCACCTCATGACCCCCCTCCCATGCACTGTCATCGTATCTCGTGGCTCAAAATTAATATTTCTTTCTCTAATGCAAAGTCTAGGTGGCACCAATGGCCAGCATGAGCGCCGTCTATAAGTCTATTTTTTTTTTGGTTGGGCCCCCATCAAATCATAACCTCTTGAGCTTGGCGTAACAGTCCTTGGGCAGATTAACCAGCCTCTCCGTGATCTCCGAGCTGTTCAATGCATCATTCATAGGCTCAAACTCAAAATTCCAGAGCAAGATCGTCATAAGGATTCTTAATTCCAGGTACGCGAGCCTCTTTCCAAAACATTGTCTCGGTCCAGCCGAGAAGGCCAGATTTGGCCCGGCGTTCGCATCGTATACTTGACTTTTTGTTCCATCGGAGTTGACAGAAGTCTTGAGCCATCTTTCAGGCTTGAACTGGTCGATATCATCACCCCAGTAAGGTACCCTTTCTTTTGCTTCCTTGTACGATGGGGGACGTGATGTATCGGAGATCGGCACCGCCGGCTCGGTCACGGACGGCCCTTTAAGCGGCAAAATGACATCCGTACCCTTTGGGATTGGATATCCCAAGATCTCAGTATCACAGGTCGTGGTTCGTATGATCAGTGTCGCCACAGAAGCATAGCGAAATGTTTCTTCCATTACAGCATCAAAGTAGGGAATTGATGTTGCACAGATTTCGTCTTTCGTTGGCCACCGCCCCTCTTGATGCGCTTCGTAGTGTGCTTGTCGCAGCTCATTTCGAAGTCGTTCTTGTATTGACTGGTGACGGGTCATGTACTTGATCCACCAAGATGTCACAGTGGCGGTTGTGTCATGGCCAGCCAGCAAGTACCCCAAAACCTGTAAACATGAATTAGTTAACGGTTTTATAACCATAAAGGTGGTACTAACCTCGTCTCTGATCTCAGGCGAATAGTAGTTTGGCGCCCGTCCCACCTTCTTGGCCGCATTCATCTCCCGCCAGATGAGTTGATCAAGAGCACTCTCACGTCCACTAGAGCCAGTAGAAGCAAGTTTCCTTAAGCTCCTATCCGTCTGACGTTTGATAAGGGCATGTCTGTACCATTGCGACTTTGCATGCTTTGGCTTCAGCATGGCCAACATTTGAGAAAACGTCGGGAAAGGACTCGCTTGGGCAATGGATACCATATCTGGTATGTTCAGTAGCGCCTCGACCTCGGGATCAGTCGGTCCTGGAGGGAATTCAACAGGGTCATCTAAAATCCTAGAAACACCATAGTTGAGGGATTGGACATGGGTGATTTCGTGGCGAAGGGCTGTATTTTCATCCTCCATGCCGAATGCCACACTAGATATAATATCCAAGGTTGCTAAGTAGAGATCGTGATTTGCTGGAAATGGTCTACCACAAGCCTTTGTCGTCTTCAGGTCCCATAGATCAACCAGAGCCACAACTCTTTCATATACGCGGGGAGCAGAAATCTGTAGAAATCGTTAGCCAAAGAAGAAGAGGAGGAAACTCCAACAAAAGAGTCGCAGATTCATGCCCACCTCATTCAGAAACGATGGGGTCATCAGATCCTTAATAAGCTCCCTGTGATAAGTAAAACGGGGATCTCTTGACTCCATGGTGAAGTGAAAATTTGGCGCCATCAACCCAACACATTCCTTGTTCCTGGTACCCCGATCAAACTCTTTTAGTCGTCGAGAACAAATATCCACCGCCTCATAGTAGTCGGTCACAACGACGCTGGGCCTGCGAAATGGAAAAAGAAACAGCTGTACCACTGGTTCCCGGCGTTCCTGAGGTTGGCTCCATACCCACTGACGACGATATTTTGCTTTCCTCATCTCTTTTACATCTCCAAAGAGGCGCTGAGAAGCTGCTTTGTTGTATGGAATACCGGGTAACGGCTTAGGCAAAGCAAGATTGTAGACCAAGTACAAAAGTGCAGCAGCGGCAAGCCCTACTACAGGGAGGGCGAGAATGCCTCTGCCACACTCAAAACTGTCCATGGGGGGCGACTGTCGGTTGCGTGCTGGAGTCACTTGATGGCCGCGTCCAGCTACCCTCTCGTTCTAGAAACCATGGGATATATGGGGGTGGACGGGTATTATTATAAGGCAGGCTTAGTAGCCACGAGGTGTCTCAAACCCCTTGCCATAGAACGACACCGGTGTGGTGGTGATGGCCTGCATTCGGCCAGGCCCACCCTGAATGGAGGTGGTGTTGGTTCATGGAGGGTTCTGTTACGCAAAGGAAAATCTGCAATGGAACGCATGACTTGATGGGATACAATGTTCTGCGTTTGAACCAACAGGCCCGACTACCCCGCCGCGATAGGCAGCATTATGAAGCAGGTGTAATTAAGTGTTGGGCCGATAACTGGATCCTCTATCGTAACATTGGACAGAAATTGGCCTTTGTGAGGCTGTAACGATGTGCCAAGTTGGCGGAGACGTGGCCCAGCTCGGCGACAACCAACAAAGCTTAGACCAGGGCCAGGCCTGCGATGATCTACCTCTCGTACTCCGTATTGCTCGTGAGAAGCATGGCGTGTGAGGATAAAGGGCCGTGGGGCTTCAACTAAGGAGCGAGTCGACTGAAACCAGGGCGTCCCCGATGGGATGGGACGCACAAATCGGCAATCTTCGACCGGGCCGAGCGAAGCATGCGTGTAAAAGGAAGTATCAAGTCCAAGTTACATGATCTCTCTGCAAGAAATGGTGACAGACGGGTCCAGAGGTTGGTTAGTGTGAGGTGATGTGACCTGTGCGGAGGTGGGTTACGTGCGCCAATGTGCATGAGTACAGACCGTTCCGGTGTCCGACACTGTGCAGGTGCGTGCAAGGACCTATATTAGCACCGTTTATCCGCACAGTGCTTAGCCTGTGATGCACTGTGACTCGGCCTCTTGTTCACTCTAAATCCATTATCATCATGCAACCTCTACTACACTGTGCCTTTGTTACCCACAGGGCCATAGCCATATAGAAGCATGCCCATGCCTTGGTCACAAAAGAGTAATAATTTACCCCCAATGTCGGTTCAATTGGCCCGGACCCAAGCGTCAACACTCAGCAAGCGCTGAGAGCAACCCACCTGCATAGCCAACCTCTCCATACCAGCGCAACGGGTTTGTTTCGCGTTCTTATTATCCTGGCTGGTTTCTTTTCTTCATGGAATCATCATTCCTCCAAACTCCTTTGGGTAGTCACCGAGGCGGCAGGCAAGGCCTAGGGGCCTCGTTTACTCATTCCACTGCCACGTTGAGGGTGCAGTCTCTCACACCGGCCCCATCCGCAAAGTTCCGGAAGGATACAGGCACCTAGAGCCGGTAGATGTCTTGGGTATGGATCACATCAGTCAAGAGAGACGAGACAGAGGAATAGACCCAGCCAAGTGAATCCGGCAATAGCGTGCGATCGAATCGGTCAAACAAAACCGTGCAGGGTTCACAGAAACGGGCCTTAAGCTTCTTAGAGCCGATTTACTCTTCGACCGCATCTGGGTTTTCTCCATACGGAGCCCGCATAGCGTCTTCTGAATCGTTCACAGACAGTGGTCCATGCAGACTCACGGCCCCTGGATCGAGCCGCCCCCCATTGTGTGTGCGGTTTACCGCCGACAATTGCCAGCATCCTCAAAAACGTTGCCATCTTATTATTCACAGGGTTCACTTGCCACTTGGCCACGCTCAAATTGAGCTCAAGCATCTGTCTGCTCCTTGTTTCTACATGCATGGGAAAAGCAATGCATCCGGGACAAGAACGGGGGTAGCGATATTGGTATTTGCTTCTTCCATAAAAAGCATCCTCCACGCTGACAACGAGCAAGGAGTAGCGTTGATGGACAGATACCACGTCAAACGTCAAACAAAGCCGCAGCTGAGACTTCAAACAAAATCTGCAATAGGCTGGAAAAACTATTTTCATGTTTTACAAAGCGAAGTCCGACGATCATGGCTATTTTCTCATTGCTGAGACAAAGCCTTTCCAACGACGATGAAACCTGATGTATTGTCAAAATCCGGTGTAGGCTTGTTCCTGCATCGCCAGATAACGGCGTGACATCCCCTGTCTCACAGAATTTTTCTAACAACATTATTCGTGGCTCTTGAAGGGCCCTTCCAAGACATGCTCTGTACCATCGGTACCGAGATTTGTAGTGGATATTTGGAACAGAAGCCCTTGATTCGTAAGAATGCAACTTCCGGACCTCAACTCGCGATCCCCCTACCCGCCCACGTATTTTTTTGAAGACATCCGCCCCCACCATTTACTTCGGCCCTCTGGTACAACGCAGCAACGTTTCTCACGTCAGGTCTACCCCTTGCATGCTCTCCCAAGGCGGGAATAACGAGTGCCCGGATGTCGGGTTGTGGGGCTGGCGTTGCTTCTACATGAGAACTCTCGTGATATGACACCATGATTTGTCACAACACAAAGACAAGCAGGGACAAAGCTCATCCGACGTTGATCATTGACCTTAACGCCGACATCAAGGGGGCAATATGAGTCGTGTTAATCCTTGAAGAGGGCTGTTGGTATCCCACGTCAACAAGACCCGTTAATCCGCTGGTATTTTTAGCATGTCGTCAAAAGGGTGATCAGAGTGGAGAAATGGTGTTGGGAAACCAGGTTACGACCGACTGCGTATTGTCTGATCCAAGAGTAATCACATCAGATTCTACTTGAAAATTTATCCCATGGAGTGGATCAGAGTAAATCTTCTGTGGAGAAGCACATAATGCGGTCAGTGTCATGCCCAAGACCACAAATCCTCTACGCATATTGTCGTCTAATGAGTATGAAGTCTACAAATCGCACCTCCGCTTATGTTTCTGTTCAATGAAGTTGAAGAACCACATGCTCCCTAGAACTGCTACTCGCAAGTTCATGTATGGCAGGTTTCTCCACACAGCTCGGTATATTGAGTGTGCATGGCCACCACACATATTCGTCCGGTTCTTCCCCTACATCAGATTCTTCCCTATCAAGTATTTGTCAAATCCTGCCAAAGAGTCAGCTGCTGCGCGCAGCATAGCCTAGCCGAAAACGGCCAGTCTTCTATGATGATTTGTATATACTTTGAGAGTCTTGGTGCTGGGCGTATGCTATCCCGAGTTGATGATTCAGTCTCATTCAAAATTGACAGAAAAATCCGGTCCGCGGATTCGGCTGTAATGGGAACCCCTTCGCTCTTTTCGATGCCTTCAAGCCAGGTCTCGGGTCGTATTTCGTATTGCGTGCGCCAGTTACCCACCGGGTTGTGCCAAAGCTCAAGATCCCCGAATAGTAATCACGATTATGGGTTGAGAAAGCACGCTGAGTCCGCATACGCAAATTCTCAATCGGTTAGTACAACTAGATATAGCTCTCTTTTTAGACTCAAGGCAACCATATAGAGGTTTGATGAGAATTTCGCTGTCTACCAAGCCGCTATAGCATAGGAACGGGCCAGCGTTCAGAGAGTCATCTACATGATGGTTGACTGAGCTCACCCACCATCGTCAACAAAGCCGGTTATAGACAACTGCCCTCCTTTGCGTTTTGCCGGAAAGGGAGAGGGTTAATACATTAGTTACAGTAACCGCCAGCACAACATGCAGGTCATTCCTAGGAGAATAAGTGTATCATGTGCATGTAGGAGGGTGCTGCCTACCACCCGTATTGGTTGCGTATGTCGAACTCTTTGACAAGGGAACGGCCTCTGGTATGCTCGTAAGATCAGCCAGATCATTCAGGTTGGATTGATAGGGCGGCTATCAACAACGACATGACCAGGACTGTCATCCTTCTTTCTACTAAGACAAAACGATCCCATGTGGGTAAATACGGTTTAAAACAATCGGACAAGGGACGAAGCCAATAAGTCATAGAGGCGCTCCAGTTTAACCAGAGGAAATGGGTATCTGAGGGGGCGGAGCGATTCCGCGCTCTCAATATCTGAAGCATGGAGATTGTAAATATTCTGGCTTATGCAGTCTAATGCTGAGATTTGTGTAGCTGTCGTTTTCTTATCGCATGTTTAGGAAGCCTCAGTTGCCTCAACACTGTCGAGTCCTTACATAGAGGTGG
This sequence comes from Cladobotryum protrusum, assembly GCA_004303015.1. Classification (NCBI taxonomy): domain Eukaryota; kingdom Fungi; phylum Ascomycota; class Sordariomycetes; order Hypocreales; family Hypocreaceae; genus Cladobotryum; species Cladobotryum protrusum. The sequence continues at coordinate 5,234,244 of RZGP01000002.1, read as the reverse complement.
TTGATGATAATGCAAGGACTATTTACTGTCTCACCGTGAACGCAAATCCGGCATAAGTGGCGTTGAAAAGGGTCGGTCGATCCCTAGCTGATGCCAGCATCCTGAGGCCTGTGTATCCCTTTCTTGCCCATCTTTCCGCTCATTCTATTTGTCAAAGTTGGCTGTGGACTTTTTTTTTTTTTTTTTTTGAAGTTTCTGTATCAACATGGCCGCTTAAAGGGAAACAAAATAGAAACAAAAATAGGCCCTACTTATAAATGTTAAGATGATCATATAATGGAGCAAGTGATGTCCTCATGGCTTGATGGTTAACTTTCGTAGTGACAGTGCTGTTGCCCTCATTGCGCAGACTTCAGGTTCAGTGCTACTGGTTCTAACACTAGCATAGGTTTGGGAATGGGTCAATTGTGTAGGTTAATCCTGTAGTTTCTTGAAATGAATGCAGCGTGTTCCATGCCTCCAAGTCTAGCTCGAAACTTGAGCGCTTAACAACACGGAAGTTATGAAGCTCTCATGATGCTACGAAGAATTTCCAGGTATCTGATGAAGGAAACAAGACCATGTTGCAGTATGAAAAAGCATATAGAACACCAATTGTCTTGAAAGGCAAATTGTGTGAACCAAGATCGTCATTAAATACGATATCGCTGAGACTGTATACAAAGGCCACGTTGTTGGTCCTACATCTTGGGAGCCACCATTATAAACTAACTACCAACACTCTGAGACATCGCACATCCGACCAGGTTTTCCCACTTCAGCAAAAGGTTCATGCGAATATGCAGTAAATGGCTCAGCCATACCCGCTTTTCAACATCTTTTGCTGCCTCATGACTTGATACATGTGTAAGTGTTGCCGTTTGTTGGTGGTCTGTTTGTCCACTTACGATTCCGCAAGGTTGATCTCTTAACTTATTCACAATGCCTCGTCGATTCTCTTTCGACTCCAACTCCAGCGAGAAATCCTGGGGCTTTAGTCGGACAAAAAGCAGAGAAAGCTTTGATCGGGTCCCAGCGAGGACTGCAGACGTAGCTTACCTTCGGAAAACAGCGAGTCAATTGCGTCGAGAGCTAGAACAGGAGGAGGAGGAAAGGCGATACAGGGAGGAACGAGAACAGCGAGAGTGGGAGGAAGCTCGCAAAAGGGAGAGAGAGGAGGAGGAACGCGAGAGAATTAGCAGCAGGCTTAGTGTTCACTCAGACGGCGAAGAGTCTATTGATGGGGACATGGCGGCCGCCTCAGTCTTAAGTAGACATGGCTATTTCTCTCATGACTGGAGGATACAAAATCGGCTGCGGGGCGAGCAGGAACGAGAAGAGGAAGAAGAAAGGGAGCGACAGCGGGAGCGGGAGGACGGGGAGCGGGAAAGAGAAAGCCAGAGGGGGAAGAGAGATTGGGAACGAGAAGAAGAACGAGAACTCTATGGCCGGAGCTACGATAGCGAGGACTCGGATCCTGAAGCATGGCACGCAAGACGCAAAGGATGATGGAACTCGAAGGTTCTTCTGTTCAAGTTGGATAATTTGACTACTGGTGTTTGGTGTGAGTGACTGTGTTTTGCTACTTTTCTGCTTCTCTACTTGATTGCTTAATCAAGAATATTTATTGAGAGCTGGTGGACTTGGTTATGGGATGATCTGGATATGATTTTATTATGGGTGATGTTGTAAGAAGATGGGGTTGCACTTCATATGCTCCACTAGCCTCAAATACAAGACAGAAACTCCGTAACCCAAACTTGTAGAAATGATTGTTGGTATTAAATTACATGGATTGTATAAAAATCAATAGTCAATAGCTCTTCAGTCCTCAAGGAAGACGTCTCAGCTCAATCAGCCCAAGAACATCACCGTATTGGGTTTACAGCTCATACAGTGTGGTGTAACAAAGGGCGGTCTGTTGTTCCTTTTGTAGGACGGAGAGAGGGGGGTAAGCAGAGCAGAGGAACCCCCCCCACATAAGCACTGTGCAGATCAGACGCACAGTCACTCATGGTCTGACAGCTGAAGACGACTCATTCAAGACAAACATTGATTCGTAATGGATCTGATGTTGGAACTCTCCCCTTGACAGAAACACGTCCGTTTTGACTTGATGAAAGAACCGCGCTTCAGAAGCAGATAGCGTCTGTGGAACTTCACATGGGTCGAGGGTGAACGCGGGCATCAGGCGCCATGATATCCAGGATCTTTACAAAGAATGCGCAGGCAACACTGCTGCCGTCGCCAACCAACGCTACCTACCAGACATTGGGTCAGCAAGACACAGAAGCCGGTAATGGAGATGGTACGGGGAATCAGTCACAGGACGCTGAGGTGAATCCAAAAAATCATCGAGATGCAGCGGCAATGATGCTCATTAAGCTCGGTCGCTCCCCAGATGAAGTCATCACTGTCTCTCCAGCTGACGATGCGCGCATCCTCCGTCGCATCGACATTGCTCTCCTGCCATTGATGCTCTCCGTCTACTTCCTCCAGGCCCTGGACAAGGCTACTCTGTCGTATGCCTCCATCTTCGGCCTGATTGAGGACACCGACTTGGTTGGCGATGAGTTCTCCTGGCTCGGGAGCATCGTCTTTCTTGCGCAACTCATCATGCAGCTGCCTCTGGCATGGGCTTTGGTGAAGCTTCCGATCGGCAAGTTCACGAGCGCCATGGTCCTGGCCTGGGGGATCACATTGACGGGGATGACTTGGGCGCATAACTTTGGCCAGCTCATGACTGCGCGCTTCTTCCTGGGTGCATTCGAAGCATGTGTTGGGCCAAGTTTCGTTGCAATCACGCAGATGTGGTGGAGGCGAAGGTACATCTTACTTGATATTCGTCTTTCAATTACACGTTGCTAATTTTTTCTTTCTTTCTATAGGGAGCAAACAATGAGGATCGGTTCTTGGTATTGCATGAATGGTTTAACTTGGGTGGTAAGTCCATGACTCCTCCTCATCTACGAGCCCACGACTAACAGGCGAATCAGTTTGGCAGTCTCATCACATACGGACTGGCGAGCATTGACTCTCCAATGAAGCCATATCAGGTAAGAAATATCTGTGTATCACAACCGTCTTGTCAGGCCAATCTTTAACATCATGACCAGATCATATTCCTATTCTTTGGTCTCGTCACTGTGGTGGTCTCGGTCGCCATGTTCTATTGGATGCCAGATTCACCGACCGAGGCCAAATTCCTCACTGATGAGGATAAAATAATCGCAATCGAGCGTCTACGCAACAACCAAATGGGAGTCATGTCGCGAGAGTGGCGGTATCAGCACGTATTTGAAACTCTAACCGACGTCAAAACATGGCTCTGGGTCGTGATGATCTTTTGCATCTCGGTGCCCTCCAATGGTATATCAGTATTCGGGCCACTCATTATCAAATCTTTCGTTACGGACCCATTCCAAACCATGCTCTTCAATGTTCCAGTGGGCTTGACACATGTGCTTTGTGTTTCGCTGAGTGCATATGCTTCTATGAAGTGGAAACTCAAGGGTCCTGTTATTGCTATATTGTGTGTCCCACCTATGATCGGCTGCTCTATACTGTTGGGCTTCCCACACGATCTTAGCCACCGAGCTGTTTTGCTTACAGGCTACTTTTGTTTGTCGACATTCACAGGCATCAGTAAGTTCTCTATCAAGGTTGTACCAGGCGCAACTTAGCCGACTAACATTTCACCAGCGCCACTCATTTACGCTTGGTCGGCCCAGAACACCGCCGGAGATACGAAGAAGAAATGCACTTCTGCACTTGTTTTCATTGGCTCCTCTGCTGGTAACATCATCGGCCCACTTCTCTACACGCCAGGTGAAGCACCCGGGTATGCGCGTGGCTTGAGTGCAAACCTCATCTTCTTTGCCCTCGTCATCATCCTTGTTGGCGTGACAACGCTGTACTTGAAGCGACTAAATGCCGGGCACGCTCAACGCAGAGTGGCTCTAGGGAAACGCGCCGTCGTGCTGGATATGAGCCTCGAGACGGCGGAGGAAGCGGAACGCATGAAATCCCTGGAGAGGGCGATGCGAGAAGAGAGTCAGAGCCTTAACAACGGCAGTGAAGATATTCGCTTGTCAGAAGAAGGCGAGGACGCCGCTCAGCTGATTGAGTCCAAAGGGGGGAAGGCATTTGCGGACATTACCGATTTGGAAAATGAAGATTTTGTCTTTGTGTTTTGATAAGTCCTCTTAATGTTTTTTTTTAGTAAACAAATTTACTCGCCACTACGCAAACATCTAAATATCTAGTATGGGATAATAGTGAGATAGGGGTAAACTAGATAATGGCCCCTATGATGCGGGCACTTTTGATCCTGTAATGATAAAAGGTGTCATAATCATATGTTTAAGCACCTAAAAGTTGGATTCGGGGTACATTCGCATTCAGACGACTGAATACTCACTCACAAAGTCGTCGCTTAGCCTCTAGACTCTTGGTCAGACCACACTTTATCACAAGGCAGACCTCCTTACTTTCTACTCTGCTCAATCGGTTCATCATGAGCCTCGAGAGCTTGCCGTCCCTCAAGTATGAACTCCATACCTCCTGCATCAGCGAAAACGCACACCCGCCCGAACCACATGGGAACATCCCTCCATGGGTGGCCGCAAAGGGGCAGAATGTAGAAGTCGCACAGTGCAAGACTGCGGATTACACGTGTGATTCGACCGATTCTTCTATCAACGACCATGTCGAGCGGGCGATACATGCTGCACAGAATCCTGTTATTCACGAGAAAGAGCCAAGCTCGGAATTTTATATGAAGGAGAGTGGTGATTATGGCGAACAGGCGTTGAGGAGGAGGATGAGAAGAGGTTGGAGGGGTGGCGATGAGAAGGGAAAGGGTGAAAAAAAGAAATACGATGAAGATGATAAAGTTAATGCCGAAAAGAAGGATAAGAAGAAGAAGAAGTGGAAGGAGAAGGAGAAGAACAGGGAGAAAGAGAAGAAGAAGAAGAAAGGAGATAAGGAGAAGGAGGACAAGGGACAAGAAGACGAGAAAAGTGAGGGCAAAGAAACAGAGAATAAGGGGAAAGGAAAGGGTAAAAAGAAGGGTAAGGAGGAGGAGACCGGGGAGGGAGAGGGAAAAGCGACGGAGAAAGGCAAAAAGAAGAAGAAGAAGGGGAAGAAGAGACATTGCTGTACGTACCCAGTAACTGAGGAGCTCCTCAGATTCATCTTCTGTCAAAAAAGAAAGAAATGGGATTGGGATTGGGGTTGATCATAGGGGCTTGGCATTTGCGAGGATATGATTCCACGCCCCCAACACTGGATTCAGGCAACGCTGGCTTGAAGGAGGCGATTGACCAGCATGTATTGGATGGGGGTTTGCCATCCAGCAACAACGGTGCTGAATGGATAAATTACAAAATGAATACTGTGGTTTGCTGATGAAGATGTGACTATGGAGGGAATCATTAACTGTATGTGTGATTTACAAACACTGGCAAGAATATGAGGCCATGTTCCGGTGCTCCTCTATGGATAGGAAATTATGTGGGAGAACGTCTGTATCACCGCCAGGTGAGGTATACAAATGGGCTAAATAGGTAGCAATAGAATAAATAAAAATCACTGTCACTGTTCCTAATCCAACAGACAGAGCAACAGTCTTGGAATTTATTTTACGGATACTTGGGTCCTTCTCTATTGTAAAGCCAGCAAGGGTACGATGGTGATGGCAGAAATAAAGATTACTGTCTTGAGGATAATGTCGAACTGGTGTTTGCGAGCCATGAAGCTCTGGTGCAGCGTGTCGGCCGTGTTGCTGTTGATGCAGAGGCCGCGGATTAATGGTACTTCTGACTGTGCATGGCTGGACGTTTGCGTCGCATCATGGTTGCCCCATCAAACCCGCCGGCCTTACCGGAGAGCAGCACCTCTGTGGATCAAAGCGCGCAAGACAGCGGATGCGTGGCTGTGGAGCTTCTCGTCTGCAATGGACTCCGAATTTTCGTACAGCCAGCAAGAGGCCGCCTATTCCGAGGCTTTGCCTGTGTTTGTCCCTGTACGTGTCACCAGGGCAGCTGTTGTTCAATGTGGCGCCTCACAACATAGAGTGTAGCATATGTATGCATAGAAACACATTTGTATGTCTATAATTAGCATATGCTTCTGATTGGTGAATACCGATTTCTGCAATGTAAATCGTTCCAGGAATTTTATGGTAATTTTGTTAAAATGTGGGTTGAGTTGTGCGTGATAAACGCAGAGACGTCGATAACCGCTTTGGGATGATAAGAAATCGTCAAGATTGATGCAAATTCACAGTAAATCAGAAACGCAAATAAAAGGCATTCGCATCAAGCAGAAACTTGCATAAGAATGCTGTCATCATTGCATCCTTCAATTGCCAAGGCAAACATAAACTAGCACTGCCTCTTTTTACTCCTCCTCCAAGATCCCCCCGACTGTGGAGAGCCAAGCAAACCAAGCCTCTCCAACGCCCAATCGACAATCACCGAGCATCCATGCACCTGTAGACAAAGACAAATACAGCTTCTAATTCGGTCCCGGAAAGCATCACAAATCCGTTGCCAACGTGGGAATTGCGCCTGTCATTATTATAGGCAAGGAAATCGTCAGCAATTGGGAGTCTCACCCAGCTAGTATAAAGAACCTCATCGCCTACCCTTGAGCTCCGTCAAGGAACACATTGCCCAACACGGCTCCTCCAACGAGCAAGAAACAAAGGAGTTTTTTATCTCCTAAATATTTTACTGTAATAGCATTACTTGCACTCTTTATGTCCTTCATACCAATCTTGTTCCCGCGACCGAAAATGGCAGAGGGCTATCGTACCGTTGCCTACTATGTTAATTGGTGAGCCAAACTGGGGACTCAGTTTTGAGCTTCATTCTAATGCTATCAAAATACTGACAAAAACACCACAGGGCCATCTACGCCCGCAAACATCGGCCACAGGATCTCCCCGTCGAGAACCTCACCCACATCCTCTATGCCTTTGCTAATGTTCGTCCCGAGAGTGGAGAAGTGTGCGTTGTTCTCCCCCCCCTCATTCCCCCGCTTCCGCACTTGAAGCTAATAGACGGACCACTTTACAGCTATCTGACTGACAAATGGGCTGATACCGATATTCACTGGGAGGGTGACTCCTGGAATGATACCGGGAATAACATGTATGGCTGCCTCAAGCAGCTCAATCTCCTGAAGCGACGAAACCGCAATCTCAAGGTACTCCTCTCTATTGGTGGCTGGACCTACAGCGCCAACTTCAAGGGCCCAGCAAGCACCCCACAAGGCCGAGAGACTTTTGTCAGATCTAGTCTGGAACTAGTCAAGACGCTCGGATTTGATGGGATCGATATTGATTGGGAGTATCCAGCCAATTGGGAAGAGGCCAGCAATTTCGTCGAGCTCCTGAGGCTTTCCCGCCAAGAATTGGACGGCTATGCGCAGAGAATCGGAGGCAACACTCACTTTGAACTTTCTGTGGCTTGCCCTGCTGGGCCGAGCAACTACCAGAAACTCGACATTCCTGGAATGGACCAGTATCTCGATTTCTGGAATTTGATGGCATACGATTATGCTGGTTCCTGGGACCAGACGACTGGCCATCAGTCCAATATTTATCACTGCCCAGAGAATCCCACATGCACGCCCTTCTCAACTGAGGCAGCCGTTGGATATTATAATCAAAATGGCGTAGCTTCTAACAAGCTTGTGATCGGCATGCCGCTTTACGGCCGTGCCTTTGAGAATACCAACGGACTCGGTCATTCATACAGTGGCGTCGGTGAAGGATCTTGGGAGAATGGAGTCTTTGACTACAAGGCCCTTCCGCTTGAAGGTGCCGAAGAGGTGAATGACGAGAGATTGGGTGCTAGCTACTGCTATAACCCGCAAACCAGAAAGCTTGTCACATATGACACTCCGGTGGTGGCGCGAACCAAGGTTGACTACATCAAGCAGAGGGGTCTTGGTGGTGCCATGTGGTGGGAGAGCAGCGGTGACAAGCAAGGGGATGAGAGTCTGATTGGGATTGTAGTTGATGGCCTCGGAGGACCGGATGCGCTGCAGAAGATTGACAATTGCATCGACTACCCAGACAGCACATACGAGAACCTGAAGAATGGCTTCCCCGATAATTGATGGGGAAGTTTGGGGCGGTAAGAAGCGTGGTGGGTAATTAAGGCTGCTATCAGAATCATCAATTGCTCGTTGGCTATTGTGGCTGGAGGGCCAATTGCAGGTAGACAGTTATCGGTATGTGCTTAAAGCAATACAAGATATGAATCAAGTGAAAACAAAACCCATAGCTGCTCCAATCTCCAATGTCGCAAATGCATAAACTTATCGCGGTTGAGGTGAAAATGAAGTGGGAATGCATCCCAGGAAAATTGCCCCGCTTCTCTGCCGCTTGCCAAACACGTGACCCCTCCCACATAGACAGGCACGCTCTCTAATTGGCCCGTGCTCGGAGCTCCAGAGCTACCAAAAAATTTCCTCCGCCAAAAAAAAAAAAAAAAACGGGCATCAGAAATCTCTGAAAAGCATCATCGAACCGCCAGAAGCCGCCATCACAACAAGCGCGCAAAAAGGAATACAAAACAAACAACACGGCTTTCGGTTCGCTCTCTGATTCTCTTCCTCCCTTTTCAATTTGTGGCATTCCGCCAAAAGGACGAGAACGAGATGGCGCACGTCGATTACGCTCTCTTTGAGGCCCCCGTCGGCTATGGCCTCTTCAAGGTCGAGCATCAGGCCGATGCTGTCGGCCTCAAGCTGAAGGAGGTCCAGGAGGCTGGCAATGACCTCGCTCGCTTCGGCAAGATGGTCCAGCTTGTTAACTTTACACCTTTCAGGTACTGAAGCCCTGTTTTTGAGCATCGTGATCTTTGTCAAAGTGCGCCTTGACTAACTTTTCCTTTTTTCTTTTTTTTCGCAAACAGTAATCAGGCTGAGGCGCTCGCAAACACCAACGATGTTTCTGAGGGTATTGTCTCTGAACAGCTCAAGTCGGTCCTCGAGCTCAACCTTCCCAAGACAAGTGGCAAGAAGGGCAAGAAGAGCAAGATTGTTCTTGGTGTTGCCGAGAAAAATCTTGCTGGTTCTATCAAGGCTACTTTCCCTGGCCTGGAGTGCGAAACCCCCGAAACCTCCGCTGTTGTCGGCGACCTCCTCCGTGGCATTCGTCTCCACGCTGAGAAACTCCTCAATGGCCTCAACAGTGGCGATCTTCTCAAGGCCTCACTGGGTATGGGCCACGCGTACTCTCGTGCCAAGGTCAAGTTCAGCGTCACGCGCAATGACAACCACATCATCCAGGCCAGTGCCACTATCGAATTCCAGGACAAGGGCGTCAACTTGTTCTCCATGCGACTCCGTGAATGGTACGGCAAGAGCTTCCCCGAGTTGGAGAAGATTGTTTCAGACCACATGACCTACGCTAAGCTTGTCAAGCTTATTCAGGACAAGAAGAGCTTGACTCAGGACAGTCTCCATGACCTTGCTGCTGTTCTTGAAGAGGATGGAGAAAAGGCACAGGCCATCATTGACGCTTCCAAGGTCTCCATGGGTCAAGACCTTGCTGCGCGAGACTTTGAGATTATATCTGGACTTGCCAACCTTGTCATCACCCAGGCCGGTAACCGACAGTCAACCTCCACCTATCTAGACAATAAGCTTGCAACCACCGCTCCCAACGTGCAGGCCGTTGTCGGCAGCAACCTCGCTGCTCGCCTCATCTCCAAAGCTGGTTCTCTTACCAACCTGGCCAAGATGCCCTCATCTACGGTTCAGGTCATGGGCTCCGAGAAGGCCCTTTTCCGTGCTCTCAAGACTAAGAGCGCCACTCCCAAATATGGTGTTCTGTACCATAGCGGCTTCATCGCAAAGGCCGCAGCCAAGAACAAGGGTCGCATTTCACGTTATTTGGCCAACAAGGTCAGCATGGCCAGCCGAATTGACATGTTCTCTGAGGAGCCTTCTGCCAGATTTGGTCAAGCCTTCAAGCAACAGATTGAAGATCGTCTTGCTTTCTACGAAGATGGCAAGCGCCCTGCTAAGAACCTCGATGTCATGGTACGCACTTCCCCTCTCCGTGGTTTATTTTGTACAGCAGACTAACCAAGTTTCTAGAAATCCGTTATGGCTTCTCTCGGCGATGCTGATGAGGCTGCCGATGAGGAAATGGCTGATGTTCCTGAGCCTTCTTCTGCTAAGAAGGAGAAGAAGGATAAGAAGAAGGACAAGAAAGACAAGGAGAAGAAGGAAAAGAAGGAGGATAAGAAAGACAAGAAGGAGAAGAAGCGTAAGCGCGATGAGGAAGAGGAAGAGGCTCCCGTCGTAAATGGTGGCGACAGCGAGAAGAAGAAGAAAAAGAAGAAGTCCAAGAAGTCAGATGACGAATAGAAGCCGTCACAGCTTACCGAGGCTTCGGCCTTGGTAGAGTCCGCCTTGAAGGTGGCTCAACGGGGCGAACGGGGTGAGGAACCTGTAAAGGTTTCAGATGATGGGGAAATGCTGGCAAAGAAGGAGAAGAAGAAGAAGCGCGCAAAGGAGGCAGAGGAGAAGAAAGTGAAGACCAAGGCGTCAGATGACGAATAGAACTCGTTCAAACACGTCAAAGCTTCAGCTTTGGCTGAGTCTACCTCCAAGGTGGCTCAACAGCGCGGACTGGGGGCGAAATCTGCAAAGGTTTCTAAGACGAAGGCTGACAAGAGACAGGAGATGAAAAAAGGTAAGGAGAAGCAAGGAGACGAGGAAAATGTGGAGGAGCGCGCTGTTTTTGAAACGGACGGCAAGCAACAGCAGGTTGCCAATGCCGTTGATTCTGTATCTCTGAAGAGGAAGCTAGCTCCCCGCAAGCAATCCAAAACCCAGAAAGAGTTGAAGTCGAAGGTTCGAAAGGCGCTCAAAGATGAACAAAAGGCCAAGCTGATGGACCAATTGACGGCTCAGCGGGAGGCTCAGTTTGAGAAGAAGACAAAGAAGGCCAAGAAGAACAAGAAATCTTCCAAACGCACCTGAAGCTAATAATGTACGAATGGAGCTGACGAGCAACCGCGAAACGAACATGAAGAATCTCTCTTCTGAGTAGGACAGGGACATTTGGAGGTGGTCTTGACCCTGGCTAGGCGGCTTGTGCGATTCTCTTTACGGGAGGAGTATAAAGGATCTGGAATTTGGCGTTTGAGGAACACTTTTGTTATTTGTATGTTTGAGTAAATATGGGGATGCATACCCATTATGTTGCAATGCCAATTTAAATGATTGCTTCTTGCTACACTACCATGATGCTTGCCCTTTGCTACTATCGATGAATATTTATGAGTGAATCAGGCACATCGAGCTTAGCTGATTATTGTCGTCGTGGCATTGACGCCAAAGATCACTCTTCATAAGCCCCTGTCAGGCCCATCCTACATGCGCTGAGATTGTCGATCACAAGCTTTGAAACATACCCATCTCAAAATTTAAGGTAGAAATGGAACTACAAAACGTCACATCACAACACAATGTCACATCACAAGATTATGAATCCCTAGAGTGGTCTTAAATCAAGCATTCATTACCAGAAGCCGCCAGATGTGCTTGCTCTATGCTACATCAACGCCTGTTTTTGGCAGTCCCATGGCTCCAGCCGTCCAATTCCCATTCGTGATATTTTTGTTGTTTATTGCTTGTCGAAGACGTAAGTCAGGTGGCAGCGACCACAGTACTGACGGTCAGGCATAGAGGCCATGAAGACACCAGCACCGCACTAATTGCAACTGGTCAGAAAATGAACGGGACATGAAAAAGTCAGGCAGGGGTGTACTCACGGTGTCGCTGGGGCACTCTCGTCGGAGACGCTCGATGTTACCATCGTTGCTGACCTTGTAGTACTTGAGGACAGCCAGCTTGGTCTTCTTGCGCTTGTGCTTGATCTTCTTGGGGGTGGTGTAGACCTTCTTCTTGCGCTTCTTGGCACCACCACGCAACCGCAGGACCAGGTGGAGAGTGGACTCCTTCTGGATGTTGTAGTCGGAGAGGGTGCGGCCGTCCTCGAGCTGCTTACCAGCAAAGATCAAACGCTGCTGGTCCGGGGGGATGCCCTCCTTGTCCTGGATCTTGGACTTGACATTGTCGATGGTGTCGGAAGACTCCACCTCAAGGGTGATCGTCTTCCCCGTGAGGGTCTTGACGAAAATCTGCATCTTGCCTATTCTAGGGAGGTTAGACTTCCTGTCGCAACGCAAGAAAGTGAATTATGCGATTGCGTTCCCGGGGGGAGGAGGGGAGAAATTTGGGTAGAAAGGGAAAAAAAGCTGGGCATGGATTTTCACGGGGGAGCCATCGAAAATGACTCCCTCATGAGGGCAATGGGAACAAGCAGCATCTTTCAGACGTACCTCGACAAAAAAATTTGCCTTCCTAAGCAATCTTCAGATGTTGCGGTTGATGAGAGAGAAGCTTCTTTTTGGTGGTGTGGCGCGCGCCCAGAAAATTCGGCTCTTAGCCCAGAGGGTTTGCGGGCAGAAGCGGGAGTCACATGACCTAGGGTTTTCACCGTTTGCTTGCCCTGCCCCTCGCCAAAAAAATCAATTGGGGCTTGTGTGTATGTGGGACAGTGGGAGCGAACACTTTGAGCTAAAGTGACCTTTTTGTTTTTTGGTGCGTGCATCGATCCGATAGTGCGACGTTCCAAACCCTATCAATCCCTTTGACGACAAGCACCCAATTTCAGTACGTCGAAGGAATTTCCTTTCTTCTCCCTTTCTTCTCTTGGAGTTGACAATTAACAGTTCGTCCCAGATACCGTCAAAATGGTCAAGAAGAGAAAGAACAAGTACGATTCCCTCCATGCATTCAATGCCCGTCGCCGCCCTTCATCGCCTCGCCAGCAGCGACTTTGTCTTTCTTTTCGGCGACAAAGCTCGTCATTGGTGTCGCTGTTTGGGGCGACGGGTTGAAGATTTGATACGCCTCTTCGCAAATGCTAATGATGCTACAGCGGCCGTAACAAGAAGGGCCGTGGCCACACCAAGCCCATCCGATGCAGCAACTGCTCGCGATGCACTCCCAAGGATAAGGCAATCAAGCGCTTCACCATCCGTAACATGGTCGAATCTGCTGCTATCCGTACGTCCAAATCCCTCGCTTCTCGAGTCTCCCGCAGACTCGGCCCAAACAAAAAAAAACATGGCTTGCTAACTCTATCGCTCCAGGTGATATCTCTGACGCCTCCGTCTTCGCGGAGTACACCGTCCCCAAGATGTACCTGAAGCTGCAGTACTGCGTCTCTTGCGCCATTCACGGCAAGATTGTCCGGTACGTTGTCTCCAATGGGAGTGATACAACTGCGCCCTCGTGGCGTATGTGCTTCAGATGAGCCTTGGTTGTACTCGGGACCCTGTCCCGCCTCTCGAAACTTTCTCCCCTCCCCCTCGCCGCAAGGTACGTTTCGAACAACGATGTGCTGACGAAACATGACAGTGTCCGATCTCGTGTGGGTCGCCGCAACCGTGCTCCCCCTCCTCGCGTTCGCTACAACAAGGACGGCAAGAAGATCACCCCCACTGCCGCCAAGGCTTAAGTGGGAATAACAGGTGTGTCTGGTAGGATGGAGTCTGGTTACGTTTAACGTCTGCATGTAAAAACGGGTTAGATCAGAAATTGGGACAAAGAATCCCAGAGAGTCTAAATGAATCGGACTTTTTCTTGCTGTTAATGAACAATCTTGTGTGTCCCAAATTTGAGTTGTGACTTGTTGCCAGAGACTGTTCACGGATGTTGTACATTTGCCAAGGCTGTGATGTTTGAGGTACACCACCGTGATTTAGTCTTCAAGTATTAAAGGAAAACATCTTGGTATTTAATTTCAAAATCATTATTACTAGAGAAACAAGGAACCGCACAATATAGATAGAAAGCCTACAGCTTCGTCTCGTCATCAGAACACTATTGATATCAATCCACCTGCAATAGTGAGGAGCCTCCTACGTAGTGGGAAACAGACGATGCACATCGCGCACAACAACCGATATTTCTCTAGATAGCTAGTGATACACAAAGTAAACGAAAGCCAAGCCAAAAACAGAACAAAACCCAAAAAAAATGTGCTTCCAACCCATTCCCATTGTTTTCAAAACTCGTCCTCCAAATCTTGCCATTACCCTATACACCTTGGTGAGACCTCATCGCATCATCCAACAACCCAATGGTCAGATGGCCGAGCGGTTATGGCGCCAGGTTAAGGACACCTTAACAGGAGATTCCTGGTGGAGCAATCCTCGTGGGTTCGAATCCCACTCTGATCATTCTTTTTTTTGTCTTTTTGCTGTATCTCTCAGTAGAACATCAGCTATCTATCTCCCTTCTCAAAGCCCCAACCTCACTAGACTGGTTCCGTTTTGTGAACATTCATATGGATCGACGCAAACGCCTCCTCCGCAACAGCTTCCCGTGAGACAAACGTAGCTCGGGTGTCCAGCACTCGCACAGTCTGCGTCGACTTCGCAGTCGCTGACAAAGTTGTCACATTCGGTGTACTCAAAGGCAATGGACCCCCCTGAGGCGGTGGTTCCACAGAGACATCCCGTATCCCCAATGCGAGCGCTGGCTGGATACGCACATGTACCAGCATTTTGATCTGTCTTGCCCACGGCGCCGTTGGCGCAACAGGCCTGTTTTGAGGGATCTTGGATGGTAACGTTGTAAGGCTTGGGATTCTGCGGAGCCCAGTTGAGCCTCGCCAGGGCGTCGACGTAGGTGACACCCGCTCGGAGGCTCATCTTGAGGGGCATGTCGCCTGCGTGCAGGTCGTCACATATGTCATCCTCGAAGTTGCGGTAGGTGTTGTAAATGTCAATGTACTCTGAAATGGCGCTGAGGCGACCCGACGTGTCGGTCCGGAGCTTGGAGAAAGCTTGCTTTAAGATCTCCCAGAGCTGCTCGTAGTATACGACAGTCAGATCTGCCTCTCCTTTTTGTGTCTCGTCGAGGCCCTGGTTGTAGAGCTCTGCTCGTAGAGACTCGGGATTGATAAAATCTTGACCTGTGGCCTCGAGGGTTGTGATGACGGTGGAAAGATCGGGGCAAGAACCGCCAAATGGGTCGGTGAAGAGGAACTCCTCGATGTCATTTCTCACTGCCCACTGACATCGCTGAGTACCCGAATCGGAGCCGGGGAACGTACAGTCAAACAGCCAGCGGCCAGTGGCTTCGTCGACCTCAACATCGTTGCAGTCTGTGCCTCCAATCTTGAGCTCGGGATACTTCCTGACGGCTCTCTTGACCGGGTTATTGCACTGGTCGCGGATGTATATCGTTTGCTGGAAATCCATGTCGGTTATTCGCTTCTTCTTCTTGTCGCCGGCCGAACAGACTTCTCCGGACAATTTAGCGAGCTGCTCGTACATGTTTTTGATCGTTATGGAGACATCATAGCGACAATTCTTGGTAGAAAAGTGAATGCCCTTTGCATCCAGGATCATGGCGTTGTATAAAGAATCAACAATGGCAATGTAGCTGCGGTTGGAGAGGTCAATGTAGTGAGTGCCCTCAGCAGCGTCTCGCAACGTCAGATAAAGGGGATCCACGCCATCCGCCTCGAAATCCACGGACTCGATGTAAGGGAACGGAATGGTGGCATTTCGCTCCCGCAGATTAGTATTGTGGAGAAGCGCCCGTCGCGTTGATGCTCCTTGAGGTTGAGGCATTTGATAGCAGGTCTCCTTAACAATAGCTCCCGTTCGAGTCACTTGTGTAAAGTTGGCAGCCAGGAATGAAGGATAGCTCGTCTGCGTTGCATTGCCACTGAGAGTACTGGTATTAAACCCTGATGGCGTGAGGAAAGGAGGTGATGTTGGGATTGTCATAGTGGTAGTGAAGTTCCATGTCCCTGTTGGTGTGATGGTACTTCCAGAACCCCAAGCCGGAGACCCTGGAGCAGAGGTAACGCCAGTAACAGTCACCGTGGGAGACCCTTGAGTGCCTGTTCCCCATGGAATTTCTGTGGTGGACAAATTCCAGCCAGTAAAAGTTGTCGATGCCTCTCCTGAAGTGAGTGTATGAGTTGTTGAGTTGATCACCGTGAAGGAGACGATGGACGAATTGGCAACCCCTGTAGAGCTTGCATTTACTACCGGTGGCATGAAGCCAGAACTCCATGAGCTGGTAATTGTAGCCTGCGGATTTCCAGTTGACTGGCCAGCCGAAACAGAGGAGGTTTCACCGTCCCCGTCGGTTGATGTTGGATCACTGTCGGCTGGTGTGCTGCTAACAGAGGTAGAATTTTGACTCCCTGTGAATGTGCCGGTTGAAGGTTGAGTTGGATCTGGACCTCCATCCGACCAGCTCGAAGGAAAACCGTTGCTGCTGGTGGTTGTACTCTCAAATGATTTGCTGTCAGACGGTTCTGATGTGGCCGTATCAGTGAAAGAATCAGTTTCCGTCAGAGTGGCTTTGCCCGTCACGGACCCTGCATCTGTAGAGGAGCCCTGCGTCGGTTCTGGACCAGTCCTACCTTGAGTACCAGAAACCAAGACGCTTGTAGGCTCAATGGACATCAAACTAGTCGAGTCGTCATTATCATCTGATGATGTCTCCGTAGCAGTCGTCCCCGTGTTGGTAGCAGTTCTTGAAGTATTGCCATCGTCAGTATCCGTAGGCTGCCTGGATCCAGACCCGTCATTTGACGTCTGACCAATTGAATCTGTTAAAGTTGCAGTCCCAGACCGAGATGTTGAAGTCGCTGTAGCTGTAACTTGTTCCGTACCAGTCTCTGTAGGAGTTGCCTTGCCAGTAGCAGTCACCTCCCAAGTGCAGCTTGTCAAGACACATTCACACTATGCATCCCAGTCAGATTATGCAAAACAGGGATGGAAATCGGCTCCATTGACTCACATAAGAGGAGAGCTGAGTCTCAGCATATGTTGCAAACTGAGTGGGAGTTGTAAACTCGTCATCGCAATGAGTCTTGACCAGAGTTGAGCAGAAATCTTGGGCATCTCTGGACAAAGAGGTAAAGAGATAATCATGAGGACAGGATACCGAGCTCTGGGCGGCTGGCAGTGCATACGCTCCATGAAGTAGAGCTTGAGCTATAATAAACCACATTATGAGGACAAAAAACGTAGAGAGAACGAGTGTATAGATTCACTTGATAAAGAAAGCTTGATATCCCAAAGCTTGACACCTGTCCCTGGACTGTTATATATCACAATAGACTCTAGTGCATAATGAGTCTCCCGGAATTCGCCAAAGTGTCGCGCGACCTCGCATCGTAGGCCTAAGACATGGTGTAGCATCGACTCGATCCCCAACCAGACGGAGTCGAACCCAGGCGAGAATCTCGGGCATCAAAAGTTCTGAATAACGACGCCTCGATCCAGATGCTTCATGCTATTGTCCGAGATATTGTTGGCTGAACCAAGGCCTTGGTCGATGAGAGCCTGTGTGCGCACTCGCTATTCCCCCATGGCAAAAGAACCGTCATATATGCTCTTGTCTCGGCGAGATCCCTCCCCTTCCACAGGGAAACGGGTCATTATTTCGCATCATCATCAATATCTTGGCTTACGCAAAGCCGGACGTTTCTCATCAGCTATCGTTGACGCCACATATCGGCACTCATTAAGCCCTCGTTGTACAACTTGAATATCCCACGTTCGAGTCCGCCAGCCCATGCGGTTGGCCATCGTGTAGTCTTCCATGCAGAGCTAAACTGGCATATTAAGGACCTCAGCCACGTCTTTGTGTCTAACGCATGAAGTATATGGCACACAATCTATGTGTAACCGACTCACCCAAGCCCCTGTGCCTGGCGATCCAGTACCCCCCCGACGATACAGAATCGGCGTGGGACATGTGGATGCCCCGAGAGCTGCAAAGCAAGACATTATCAGATTGGCCAATCTGGGGTTGAATCAAGAGAAACGTCTGCGATTTCTGTGCACAAAATCAGTCTTCGAACCGAGTCGACTCGCTTATCGGAATCTTCATTCCGTTTGTCCGATGGCCGTGGGCTCCCTCCGTGTATGAATCTCACAAGATGCTCACGTCGTGGAATGGCAAAGCGAAGTTGTAGCTGAGCAAGAAAAGACGGCATTTTCCCGCCAATTTTTCCAACCAGATTGGCCGTTGAAACTCATGGAAGCTATATCAAGGTATCTCATCATCATCCCATAAATGACCATGTATCGCCGTACTCGCGCAAAGCCATCCTGCATAACATCATTCACATTAAACCGTCCGTCACTATATCCATTCAAGTACACGAGTCCCCAACTCAATTCTGTCCAACCGATTGGCCACCGTTACCTAATAGCCAACGTCGTGGTATGTCCAGCACCCATTGGTCTCTGTGCCTGTTGTGTCGCAGGCGGCCTCTCGATAAAGTCCTTGTTCTCGATCGTGACACTCTTTGTCATGTGGTTGACCTTGTACACGCCGACGAGACGCGATGCCAACTCAAACATATTGTTTCGTAGCGAAATGACGATGAACTGTGCGTTTTTCGTACGCTCCTTAATGTAGTTTGCGACAATCGAGACCTATGCTATTCGTCAGCAACCACATTTCATCTATCGTTGCATGCCCTTGAGATGGGAACCAGAAGAGGGGGTAGACGGTTAACTTACATTTCGGAAATCCAATGCCGCATCGATCTCGTCCATGACATACAGCGGAGTGGGTTTGTAATGATGCAATGCGAACACCAAAGCCAAACTACTCAGAGTCTTCTCACCGCCGGAAAGGTTACCAATATTCTTCCAACTTTTCTTCGGCGGCATTACACTGAATAAGATGCCCTCACTGAACGGATCCAAACTATCCACGAGCTCCAGCTCTGCATTACCGCCCATGGTGATCATTTGGTACATCTCTTTGAGGCGCAAAGAGATTGCACTGAAGCCTTCCATGAAGCCTTCGAGCCGCAGTCGTCGCAGGTCGTCGCACCGCTTCTTGGCTGCATCACGCTGTGCAATAGCTGATTGGAGATCGGACGAACGAGAGGCATGCTCCTCTACTCGGCGACGGTACTCAGCCAGCACACCGAGATCCACGTTCACATTTTGTGTCTTCTCTTCCAACGCTGCGATCTCGCCTTTCAGTGTCTCCTTATTCATGTCGGCTAGCTCGTCAGGTGTGTATCTAGGGAGTTCATTCTGTTGTCCTGCTGGCACTTGGGATGCCTCATCACCCTCCTCTGACAGTGCATCTGCCATTTCTGTGTCTTCAGTTGGGGCATCGGTCATATCAATATCATCGCTATCCGGCTCCTTTTCCTCTTGCTTCGGCTTGAACGGCTTGGACTTGCTATTTCCGATAAGATAATCAACGTCTTGAAGAACGAGTTTAGATAATTTATCATCCCAGTACCGTAGCCTCTTCTGGTTCTCGACAAGAACCTTTTGATTTTCCTCAAGCTTGTTTCGCATTTCAATCTCTACAGCTCGAGTTTCGTTCAACTCCGCCAGCTTCTCGTCCAACTCAGCTTTCAATGTCTTGAGCTCTTTCTTTGTGGCGGCCAAACTTGCTCCCGCCTCCTCTACTTGAGCCCTCAACTCTTCAGCCTTTTCATCTTGGTTGTTTATATCATCCTCAAGCTTTTCAAGCTCTTGAATAGCAGCTTCTAGCTCCTTGGAGGCCTTGGTTTGATCCTTTTCGAGCTTGATCTTTTGCTTTTCAGCCTTGGCCTTCTGAACTTCAGCATTGGAAATCTCCTCGTTGTGGGAGGTGATTTCTTCCTTGATGGCATCGACCTTGGCGCGCTGAGCCCGTAGTTTCTCTCCACCGACTTCCATGATCTTGTCTTGGAGGGCTTTGATCTCCTCTTGTACACTGGCAGTCTCCCCACGAAGCCTTTCGACCTCATCGTTGAGCTTGGCCACTTCCTTTTGAAGCGCTGTGATTCGCTTGGAATCTGAAGCAGAGGGCTGGTACTCCTTGCTGATCTCTTGGATGCGTCGCTGGGCATCAGCCAGATTTCGCGCTGCACTTTCCATTTCCAATCCAATCTTTTGCATCTTGGTGTCGAGTTGTGGGATTTGCTGATTGATCTCTCTCAGCCGAGTCTCACATTCTCCCTGGTATTCTTGAAACTCTTGGAATTTTTTCTCCCAAGTATCACGGTCGTTTTCAAGATTGTGAACATGTTCCTTTGTTGTGTCTGAAACAAGCTTTGATGACATCAGTCCCTTTTTCACTGTTGTGCCACCACCAGACATGGTGCCGGATTTGTCGATGAGCTCTCCATCCAGGGTCACGACTCGCCATCTTTTGGCACCATAAGCAATGCGGTTGGCTTGAGCAAGATCATTGGCAACCAACGTATCTTGCATGGCATGGTAAAAGGCTGGACGAAACCTGTCCTCTTTGGCCTTGACAAGATCAAACAACCGTGGCGCATTTTCTGGTGTTTGAATAGGAGACAGATCTCGAGAGCGCAATTTATCCAGACAAATGAAGTTGCCGCGGCCAAGATTGTTCTTGCGCAAATACTCAATGCACTGCTGGCCAGCTTCAACAGTTTCGGTGACAAAATTATCAAGGGTAGCGCAGGCTGTGGAAATGGCCACGTCGTACTTTTGATCGATGGCACCAAGATTTCCGAGACGACCATGGAACCCATCGATACGGCCAGATTCTTTCATACGCATGAGAGCGGCCAAGACGTTGCCCCTTGTCTGGTTACTGGCTAGGCTGGAACGAGCCTCATCCGCCTTCTGGCGAGCATTGGATATTTTTGATCGTATCTTGGGCTCTTGTTCCGACAGAATTTTTAGCTCGGATGTCCATTTTTCGGCCTCTTTTAGCAATTCTTCTTTCTCGGCTTGACATGCCTTCAGTTCGCCTTTCTTGGCCTTTCTGCCCTCTTGGATAGAGGCAATTTTGGTCTCAAGCTCCTGGAGGGCAACGGCACCAGCGTTGGCTTTTTCTTGGAGAATGTTCATCTCGCTCTCGGCAACAGCTATGGCGGATTGCTTCTGGTTGATCTTTTCCATCCAAGGCTCCAATGCCTTTTGCTTAGCAGCAATCTGATCAGAAAACACTTGAGTTTTGCCCTTCAGACCATCCCGAATTTTGGCGAGCAGAGTCTCTTCTTCTTTTACTTGCTCCTCCAACTCCGTAATCTCCTGCGCTCTGGATGCAATGTCGGAGGTGCATTGCTCAATAGTCTCGTCTGCCTCTGCTGAAGATGTCTGGGCGTTGTCAATGACCTTTTCAAGCTTCTTCTGTTTGTCGTGAAGGAATTTCTTTTTCTCATCAAACTTGACACGTTCTTGCTCATACTTAGCCATTTCCTTGGTAAGCGCTTGCGTCTGCTTCTCCCTTGTTTCAGATTCCTTGCTACCTTGAGCGTACTGCTTCTCAAGATTCTTGATGAGCTGTTGACTGCCTTGATGATTTTCAAGCTCCACGTCAAGCTGGGCTTGCATCTGGCCAATAGCTTCTTGAGTGACAGCCACGTTGTCGTCACATTCGTGAATAAAAAGCTGATAGAGGGCAGATTGCTTCAGCACCAACTCGTTCTCGTCTCGAATGTACGCGAGCGCCTTATCTTTTTTATCCTCCAGACCGTTCTTCTCCTTTTCGACATGCTGTACACGCCCACTCTTTTCAACACAGATTTCGTTGAGAGACTCAACTTCAGTTGCTGATTCTTCAATGGGTGTCTTGTACTTGGAGGTTCCCACAATATCTTCAAGGTACTCAAGGAGCCCATCTTCGTGCTCATTGGCGGCTTTTGGCTTCATCTGGGCGATTGACTCGACCTCACCCTGTAGAATCAAAAAACGCTTGTGATCGAGGTCCACACCGCGATCACGGAGCAATGTGGTAACGGTTGTAAAGTTGGACTCCTTGTTGTTGATGTAATACTTGCTGGAGTTGTTGCGAAAGGCTTTGCGGGAGATGATGAGTTCAGAGTTTGGGACTACAACCGAATCGCCACCAGGCTATGTCAATTGTCAGTTAAGGTGATACATCGTTAATGGGATTATGGTTTATATACCTGATCCAGGACTTCTCTAAAATGTACTGCAACCTCGCAATATTCCAAATTAGGATGCTGCGCAGAGTTGTGAATGAGAGCGGAGATTTTTCCCTGTCGCATCTTGCTTGCTCTGAAACCGAATACAAACAGCAAAGAGTCGATAACATTGGACTTTCCAGAACCATTGGGCCCAACAACAGATGAGAAGGAGGCGTGAAAGGGGCCAACTTCCTGTCGGCCAGCATAACTCTTGAAGTTGTTGAGAATCAAGTATGTAATCACAATGCGAGGCTTTGGAATTGTGTCGTCGACAACTGGGACAGTCATTGTACGCTGTTTGAGTACAATATCCATTGGCTTTTCCAGAATGGTATCCTTGGGGTTTATCGGCTTAACCGTAGCCTGGGTGTTGTCGACATTGGTGGCATTCACACTTGCTGCAGTAACATCAGCAAGAGGTGAGGCGTGAACTTGAGAGGTATCTGGGGAGTGCTCCTTCTTTAGTGCTGTCCTTGGAGTAGGTTCCGGCTTGGGTGTGAATTCTGACTTGGGCGTGGCCGCTCGTCTTGCTGTAGTCTCTGCTCTCGGAGTAGCCGGAGCCCTGGGTGTAGATGGTTGCAAGGTTGAAGCGTTGCTGGCCATAGACGTGCGCGAGGCAATGCTTCTGCGCTCTCTTGGAGCATCACCAGCCAGAGAACTTCTCGATCCCAAGCCCGCACGCTGCACCGAAGCGTCGCCAGCCAGAGAGCTCCTTGACCCCACACTTGTACGCTGTGCTGAAGCATCACTGGCCAGAGAGCTGCGGGAGGCTACGCTCCTACGCTCTCTTGGAGCATCATTGGCCGTGGAACTCCTTGATTGTGTAGTTCTACGCTGTTCCGAAACGTCACTAACGATGGAGCTCCTCGATGCTACACTCCTGCGTTGTCGTGGAGCGACAGGCGGCGATACGATGCTTTGAGTACTCTCATCTCCGTCGGCAAGTTGACTAAGCTCATCTTCGTCATTCTGTGGCTCAGCCGGAACTGGGTTTCTTCGAGGACGTCCACGAGCTCGAGGGGCAGCGGCGGGGGCAGCTGCTGGCGCTGAAGTAGAAGCAGATGTCGATGTCCCCGGCGTTGATCTGCGCACAGTTCGAGTCGTTCGAATGGCGCGCGATGTTGGTTCGGGTGAGTCCTCTTTTATATCATCGGTTGTATTTGACACTCTCGATATCTCGTCCTCGTCGTCTGAATCTACAACCGCAGTGCGCCTTGTAGCGACGCGTCGTGACGTTCTTAGTGGGAGAGATGTGGACATTGTGTTGACATTGACCGTCTCTAATCAGAGGCACAAGGAGGGGTTGGAGAAATAAGCAACCGGCTCAGCCGAATTGCACAGAGAAGAAAGAAATTTGTGAATCTCTTTGCTTATCAAGATGACTCCGCAGCGTTTGCGCAATCGAGCATGCAGACGTTGAAAAACTTGAAGCAAAATCAATTCATCAACGGTCAGGAACGACACCACCACACAAACTGTTGGACCCCGCGAAAGTGGCTTCGCTTTGTTTGGAAACGACCAAATGCGTGGTTTGTAAACAAAAAGATACGTACCTCGTCCCCCGCCATTCGCCCAAGCCACACCGACCAACTGGAGCTCATGCGTGCCTGACGCTGCCGAGATCTACAAGTTACGAGGTACCGGAGCTTCACGTGACTTCGAGATTTACAAGTTGCATGCTTCACTGTAGCGCGACGAGATCTCTCATCCTGGCAGAGGCATTGCCGGTTCCAAATCCTTGAGGATCATCATCTACCATTTTTTTTCTCCCTTAACCCTCTATAAGTGATATTCATCATGCTGGATTATACTCAATTCCAAAAAGTCTTCCCGCCAGGGGTGCAAATGCCCTATGATCGCAAGCTTCAGCATGAAATCGAAGCGCGTCGCAAGGACCTGGGTGGCCAGCTCTTTATCGATCGTGTGATGAGAGCTCTGGGCGTTACAAAAGGTGTGACTTGAATATTACATACTACTTACATATGAGTCTAATTGGACCATGCAGGCAAACTATACCCTCCCAAGAATGACAACGGAGTCAAACAGCTTCATCAGCAGATCTGCGATGCTGGCATGTCAGCCCACCACAAACTTTCCCTGTTATACTACATCCTCCTCGATTTTGATATCGTCAACGGCCAGCCCTATGTATCGGAGTCTTTTGCGGCGGAGTCTGGGATACCGCAAAATTATCAAATCTTCATGAAGGGTTTATGGCATATGGACAGAGAAGAGTTCTCGGTTCGCATCTACCACCACCCTAAGCAAGGTTCTCCACTAACAGAGTTGATATTAACAGGATGCCTTGGAGTACGTCTCGCACCCTTCGCTCATTTCCGATTTCGCCGACGACATCATCATCACTCTAGTCCAACGAGCGTCCCATGATTACGGCCTAGCTTTATCCTACAATTACGCTGTCCAGCCTATTCTGAAGTCATCGAAAGCCTTAGAGCTTCTATTCACAGCCATGGTTCGCACCAATGTCACCGAGGCCTTACTTTATTCTCGAACACACCCCGAGCACGTCCGAGAAATACTCTTCCGTCAATTAGTCGCAAAAAGCCTTGACGGTAACCACTCCAGCCAGGCCGAGGAGCTGCCATTTTTGCCCTTTGATAAAGCAGAAGAAGCATGGTTCGAAGAATACTTGTCGACGGGCGAGGGAAGAAACTTGAAGAAGGGCAAGGATACGCTCCTCATTCGCAAAATTGCCTCTGACCAATTCGCCGACATTCGAACTCTTAGAGCCAGTGGGCAATGGGGTGCTGTACTTGAGGGGATTAAGGCTGGGACTGGAGGCCAGAACGAGTAAAAATATGATGGGGTTAATGGAATTGAATACCACATGTTTGCATAGCGTTGGCGTTTCTAAGGGATAATCACGAGCTGTATCTGCGACCTTCCTCCTTAATCAATTTATCACACACAACTGGATGGAAGAAATATCTTTCACTAAAATGCGCTTCAATTAGAGTTTCATGCATCACACGGGTTCGCATTTAAGGAAGTTGTTGCTCCTAAAAGTCATGTGCGTTAAACGCCAGTCTATTTTCCAGTCCAAGTCTATCATAATGTAATCTACAGACATTAAATCCATCACCTTCCCAATTATAACACCTCATGACTATATTTACTGAGACTTCTTTCCAGCAGAGGCAGCCTTGGCTCTAGCAAATGTAGTTGAGATGACACCGGCGCTCTGGTAGATCAACATCAATGGGATGACGATCCAGAAGAAGTTGCAAAGGAAGTAGTAGGCCCAGAAGTAGAATCTCTCCGGGCGGCAGTAGACAACAGCGTTGACAAACTCCTGGTAAGTGCAAATGGCGTAGTAGAGAACGTCACCATAAAGCTGGCCCACGCTGATGATGAGCTGGAAGACGTGGCGGAGAGGGTGATCAGTAATGATGAAGTAGACCAAGGCAAAGGACATTGGGCCCCAGAAAAGGGCTGTGACAGACTCCATGCACACCATAAAGGGGTCTTGGATGAGATAACGAGAGTCGGAGAGGGAATACTCCTTCCACAGCTGGCCGAAGAGATCAGTCTTGCTGTTCATGTCAAAAGAGTTGACAGCATAATATCCTATAAGCAGGTGTTAACATTGCCGTGAGAATTGATGTTCAGCGTGGATAGGGGTTCGTACCCTCAAAGAAGAAGTGGATGCAAGCGCAAAGGGCAAACCACATAGCAACCAGGGTGTCATTATTGGTGATTGATGGTCTGCTTCGCTTGGCAATGATGCCTGTGATGAGGAAGATGGCAGCACTGCCGACAGCAAAACGCGAAACCAGCTCGAAAGCTCCCATCGTGTTGGGAACGTAGCCCGGCAGCTCGATACCAAAGGGGAAATAGGGGTGAAGAGGAACATCCTCGCTGGCTTTCAAGACTGAGTCGTTCATGGCGGGCAATGGTGTGACTGAGGAAATAAGTTGAATCGATTTCCGTTGGAGTGAAGAGTAGCAAAGTCGATTAGTATGAACTTGTAGACTGAATCAATTGACATGCAATGAGTGTTGCGCAGAGTTAGGTTTATATGAAATTAAAGATAGCTTTAAAGATACCCCCTGGGAATCTTTTTTCGAGGTGCCAAGTCCCATTAAAGACCTTGCATATCGATTAGCCGGATCAGGTCATTCGGGTCCAAAATACAGGCATCGCATTGGCTGAAGGGCCCTAAAACAGCCCGCCGCTTAATCTGGACCCGAGATTGAGATGAAGCAGGGCTGATTCTAATTTCAAAATTCTACGAATACGCATCACTAATCGTTCTTCCAAACTCCAACAGACAAATGCATACCCTGAAGAAAGAAGAATAAGCAGAGATAGATGACACTCGGATCAGCCCGAATACGAATGCGAAAGACACGTCTGCAGCATCCACAAACATGGGGGTCTGTGAAAGACATCCACGTAACGCAAATCGGATCCCTATGCTCAATATGGAACTTGACGCTCCATGGAAAGCTTAGCTACAGCCATCACTGGCTGGCTAGCTAGTGCATTCGACACGATCCTATTTTCGCGTTGTCTAGAATATGAGGTTTATAAGATGCATCCTGTATCCACCTTTCAGCCAAGATCAGGGTTGTTTGCCTTGAAGGCTTGGAGTGTCCAACTCCCCAGTCAAAATTCTGCTAAGAATCTCCCGAGGCTCTCAATATGAGTTCAGAATATGATTATTGGCTTGGAAATGAACGAAAACTGCTTGCGCATACGACACAGATCATATTCATGCGAGGCTTTTCGCAATTCTTCTCTTCCAAGACTATAAATTCTGCTATCGTCTCCAAGAAGAAGACATCATTCAATGGCTCTACTTGTTCTGCACAGCTCTTAGGTAGAATACGGTTGGTGTCTGCTTTCTATTTGGACATTGTTGATCTCGCCCCAGCAGAGGCGAAAATAATGAACCCCATCCTATGATCACTCAAGATTTGAGATCCTTCTCGGAAAAGCTGTCGCAACACATCTTCTTGTGGCAATGGCCGAGACGAGTGATCGATACACGGACACATCGAAATACTCCTGTCCTTCCTTATGGTTGTACAGGATCCGAGACCGAGCCGTATTACTAGGGGGCGTGATGAAAAGCTCAATATTGAAAATCCGGATGATTAGCTCGGGCATTGAAGCTCACCCTGCAATGCGAACATGCTAGCCAATAAGATACGATCATTCATTTCCCCGTATTATCAACGCAGGCTACTCGGGCATTGATCACATTGTACGCGATTGGCTGGGGCGATTCAACACTTTTGGCATTCAGGGTAGCGATATAAGTCATGTTGGAATAGAAAATATGGTTGGTGATGGTGGAACTTCAGAATGAACGAGAATGTATGGAAATGGCACACAAACGATACTTGAGAGATCAAGAACATTTAAACTCACAAGAAAAAGCCCATGGTAAAAGGGACAGTGGTTGCGAAGAGGGCATACGATATACGAGAAAACATGCGCTGAGGAACACGGCTCGCAGGCCTGTTGCTAACGTTCCTTCGTTCCTTTTGGTTGGCGACGAAAGACCGTCATGAGATTGATGGGATATCTGATCAATAAACGATGATCTTTCCTCAATTGGATTTGTGGCTGCCATTGGGGGATCTCCCCAAAAGTTCTTCGCATAATATCAAGTGATTGGGCTACTGCTCATGTTGCTTCGAGGCTAGTGCAACATGCTAGAGCTTCCCCGCGAAATCCTTTGATGCCATGATAAGGCCGGAGTGTATCCTTTTTGAAAGAGGCTTCTCTTATAAGTTCCTAGTTTCTCACACCTTGTTGCTGGCCAGGCATGATACCCGGCATTTTCGCATCAGGCTATCAACATGTCGCAGTCAAATAAGGCAGACCAAACACATGCCGTCGACAGACAAGTTGACGAAGCTGTGACTGTACCTCATGTCTCTCAGTCCGAGACGCCTAATGCCCTTGATGGCGAGCCTCATTCGTCCAAGCTGGTGAGGTTTTATGCCCATCCATGGACTCAAATTCTGCTTATCAGTTTGATCTGCTTTTGTCTTCCAGGTGTATGTATCTATTTTCATTCTCTGAGAATACCGGCTTACATGGAATATAGATGTATAATGCCTTGACTGGATTGGGTGGATCTGGCCAAGTCGATTCAACCGTCGCCTCCAACGCCAACGTCGCACTCCTATCAACAACTGCTGCAACGGCGCTATTCATCGTAGGGCCCATCTTCTCCTGGATCGGGCCCAGAATATGCTTCCTCATTGGCGGTTGGACGTATGCCCTATACAGCGGCAGCCTGTTAAACTTTAATCACACCAGGAATGGTAGCTTCGTCATTGCCTCAGGTGCTATTCTGGGCATCGGAGCGTCGTTTCTTTGGATCGTGCAGGGGGCGATTATGACTACCTATGTGAACGAATCTCAGAAAGGGAGAGCCATTGCGGTGTTTTGGATCATTTTCAATCTCGGCGGCGGGATCGGATCGCTGGCATCCTTTGGTATCAACTATCATTCAAAAAGCGACACAGTGTCAAACTCGACCTATATCGCTCTGATGGCTGTCATGCTCTTTGGATGGGTCCTGGGCGTCTTCATTTGCTCACCCTCGCGCATCCGCCTAGCGCAATTACATAGGGCGGTTGAAACCGAGAAGCACTCTTTTCGCGGCACGCTGGACATTGCTGTGCGCACCATGATGAAATGGAGAGTCGCTTGCATGATACCTCTCTTCTTCTCTGCCAATGTGTTTTACAGTTATCAGCAGAATAACGTCAATGGCCTGACCTTCAATATTCGGACCCGTTCTCTCAACAGCGCCCTGTACTGGATCGCTCAAATGTTTGGGGGTTTATTCATCGGCGTGGTCCTTGACCTTCCCTGGCTGGATCGTCCCGGTCGAGCTCGTCTTGGTTGGATCATCCTTTTTGTGACTGGCATGACAATTTGGGGAGGCGGATACCAGTTCCAGAAATGGCAGGACAGACGTTTCGCCCAAGGCCACAGGCAAGACATCGATTACCTTGACGGAAAAGTCTCTACCGGGCCCATCTTCCTTTACATCTTCTACGGAATGTACGATGCCTTGTGGCAGGGCTTCTCTTACTGGCTCATCGGCACAGAATCAAACAGTGCAGCACGAGCTGCCATCCTCACCGGGGCGTATAAGTCGTTTCAGGCTTGTGGAGGGGCTATGGCATGGAGGATAAATGCGATTGGGAAGAGTGGAATGCTGCAACTGGGGATGGATTGGGGACTGTGTATTGGGTCGTTGATCATTGTGCTGCCTACAGTCTTGACTGTATCAAAGACGACGGAGGTAGAGGGGGAAATAGGGGCTGTATTAGATGAGGATTCAGTGCCTAAAACGGTGGATTGAACTAGTGATTAAGATGATTTGTCGGTATTGAGTTTGTATGATATTAAGATTACTCGCAAATCGGTCCCCTTTCCCCGACGTACTTAGAATGATCTACTCGATATTACAGTTGCTTATATATAAGTCAAATCTATGAAATAAACTGCTAATAACACACATACAATCCACAACAATGACTACCTCTAAACAGCCAAGTAGATAGCTGGAATCCCTATTTGACCTGTTCACTGTACAGCGAGTATGACGTTACTACGAGAAAATTGCAAACAATTCGAACAGAGTCCTTATTCCTCAGATACAGTGGGTTATCATGTAATAACCTTGAAGGATATGTGCAGGCGGGCCAAAGGGGGCCCGTTAGTGTATCTCAGGGTTAAGACAGACCAATAATTAGAAAAAAAAAAGAATGCCAAGGATCTTTCTCAGCTAACCATGAGAAACCTATTGAACATATGTCAGAGGTAGAGGGACAAGACCTGGGCATCTGGAGGGAGGAGCGCGGTCACTCAATGGAACTCCCAAGTCCCTGTTCCCTAGAATCTCACCTGACGGTTTTTCTCAAGACAGTCTCTGGGATGAATAAGACCACCCCGCTAGGAGCTTGCAAATACTTTACAGTATCACAATAAGACCATGAAATTAGTTTTAGTAAAGTCAACCACTATAAAATATAGGACGAAGAAGAGAGTTCGATTCTATAAAAGAGAGAACCACCAGAGGCACGAAATAACAGTGTCCTCGTATCTCTCGATTACTCCTATTTCTCTCAATCTTCATCGTTTCTCCAGATTTCCCTTTTGTCTGTCAATTTTTGCCATCCCTGGACATTTCTATATGCCTCTCTTATCTCTCTCACTTCCTTACCCCCTCGATCCCTCTCCCTCACGTAAAGGGGGATGGTGGACACTAGTGGAGTGTTATATCAAAATGTTGTTATTAGATATTCATAAACTCTAAATGGGAATCATTAATTCTAAGCAAAAAAGTCATAATCCCCCGCATACCTTCGTTTCCCTTATCAAGCATTCCCTTATGCCGCCCCCCTCCTCGATCCGTCTACATCAGCAGGCAATTCCACGAGGACCGAGCCGGGCATCTCGTGTGCCTGACTGCGGGGATCGACTGGCATATGCTTCCATTCATCCGCCGCCAGTTCAGCGGTCTGGAGCTTGTGGTGCTTCCTCCTCCGTAGCAGGAGGAGCGCTACAGAACCGATGACAGCGAGAGCGCCGAGAGCGACGCCAATGCCTATACCGGCTTTTGCTCCTGTGGATAACCCTCCATTCTTGATCTTCTTCTCGGGCGGCGGCGTAGAGGCACTTGTCGGCGTGGGTTCGCTGGTCTTTCTTGGGCTTGTGCTGGTTGGTGCAGAGGTCGATAGGTCGCTTGCCTTGAAGTTGAGCTGGAACATTGGTGCGAACAACGTTATGGTTGGCTCGTACCACGATACTATACCATCACTCAGAGTAGACCTGAAGAAAAATCGATCTGTTCCGCTTGGATTGTAAGTCCCGGTACTCGTAATATCTGTAGCATCGCAGTAGGCAGTTGGAACAGCAGTGCTCGTCGTGACAGTGAGCATGCAAGTATTGCCATTGTTATTGGTACACGCGAAGCCGCTATGAGAAAGTTATATCAGTCACCCATCATCAGTGAGCGCTCCGGATTGGCATCCCATGCGATTTAGACACCTTTGGTTCAAAAGACTAGACGTACGGTGGACAACAGCCAACAGCAGTTTCTCCTTCAAAAAGCTTAAACTGGATATCCCAATCTGGCCGCTGGTTATAAACGGCCGTACACGCAGACGTGTATCCAGACGGACACGCTACTCCCGGCGAGTAAAACCCCCATCCAACAAAGGGCCACGAGGGAGAGGTCACACCAGGCTTGACCGGCGGCCAACACGCTGTGTTGTCTCGTGGTGATCCACCGCTTGCAGAATCACACGACTGGGCGTTGAATGCATTCAAACATGTCGAACACGGAGGTATAAAGAGCGTGCAAGTCTCCGGCATAGTCCATGTCGTCGTGAGTGGACCCAGATTAGTCCCTGGGAGGTTTGTGCGAGACATGTTCTCTGTGACGTATGCGATCGTCAGTTCAAGGAAGAAGCCTACTGTAGCTGGCTCTCAAACATCCAAAAGGCCAAAAAAAAAGGGCGCGCTTTATTAAAATGGGGGGAAGAAAAAACCAGAGGACGAGAGGGGACGAGGCTGGAGGTGCAATCCCAATGCGGAGCATTGTGCAAGAAGACCTGACTCGATTGTTCGGCCGCATCATAAACGACCCTGCATACTTGAACAGGGAACCAAATCCTATCAATATGCATTCCCCAACCAGGGATAAGGTCACCTCACCTTCAGCTTGGGGAACCTCTTGAACCATTGACCATTCCAAATCTCAGCGGCCATCTCGATTGGCTGCTCCACGGCAAAACCGCACACTGTGAAACACCCGGTGAATCCTACGTCCATACAGTGACACCCAAATCACCGGAGAGGTTAGACGTGAAGATCCTTTCAAAAAAAGGTACGGTGACCAATGAAAGTAAGTCAAGAAAACGCCTTGCAGGTTGAATTAGTTCAGGGCGCTTAAAGGACACCAACCACCCATTGTCCGGGCCGCCTGCCACTAATTTTAGATCCCACGAACTGGGCTTGTAAATAATGTGATCGAATCTATTATGAAAACCCGATAGAATGGATAGGACAAGCTTTAAAGATGCATGGGTCAGGGGGCTTTTATTCTGTACCTATTTCTGACGTAGAGCCCCAGGTGGGGACAAAATGAAATAACCAGGCTAATGTGCGTACAGTTCAGCCGCACTGGTATGGGCTGCCCATGCGATGCCATCACTTCTTTATCAAGGTGGTTCTAAAGAATGAGAAAATGATTGGGGATAGTGTTATAAGAACGAGCATATGTCTCAAAAGGTGTATCGAGCAATACAAACATAGGCAATTGGACGTACAAAGTCATGATCTGACATTCCCATAAACTCATTACCACCTGGCGACCTTTAGCAAACAACACATCCAACAACCAAAGTAACGATTCCGCATATCCATCTCATCATTCATTAAATCGATTGTAGCGACAGTCTCCACATGCCCACAATCCACATTCTCTGCATTCGTAGATGAACCAAGGTAGAAGATCTCCGCATAATTCACATTCATGCTCACCACGCAAATACTTGTAAGCGTAGTGCTCGCATTCATCATCATTCCTCAGTTGTTCGACCTGTGCAGCTACGGCCTGCGCTCGTTGTTCGCCTTGTAAGACTCTGGCGTTGGGGTTTCTCTCTACTCGTTCGTTTGCAGTGCGAATGAGGTTTTCTTCGTCCCAAAGGTCGCATTGACAGTTCTTCCACCTAACACCGCACACATAACAGAACTGAGCCTTGCAACGGCAAGCTGAAGAAAAGTTAGCAACTTTATCTCTGCCTAATAAAAAAAATAATGGCCTACTTATGTGATTGCACCCAAGGTCCAACTCTACCACCCTGTGACAGGAGTAACAACGCTGCCATCCATTCTCCTTTGAGACCTGAAGGACCATCTGGGTTGCATCGTCTTTTGGACACTCCTTTTCATGCATTTTCCCCTTGCATATCAAACACGTCTTCTTGCCGCAGCGCACACAAGTACCAACCTCATTATTGATGAATTGCGGCGGTATGAACGTCGAACAAGTCGGCTCATGACAGTACGTTCGATCAGGGGCGTTGAATTCGATTTCCTTTGCCTTGAATTCCCCGGCAAGTTTGGGCGATAGAATATTTCGATGGTCTTCGAGAGGGATTTGCTTTTTGCAGCATCGAGGTGGAAACAAAGATTCATCTTTCAGGGAAACTTCGAACAATCTTGTGAGACATTTGCGACAATACTGATGTGAGCATGGGCATTGAGCCATATCAGAAGAAGGGTATGACTCCCCACAAGCTATGCAATCACTGAACTGGTCGGGGCTAATTTGCCTCTTTCGTCCAGTTGTCGTGGATGATGACTGGATGGATTGTGTACCTTCCTGAGATATAGTAGGGGCGCGTGATTGACCTTGATTATGAGGCCCCTGTCCATTATTTGAGCCCTGCTTGAGGCTTGGAACTTTGGCCTTTCCTGAATGATCGACTTTCTGTCGCTTAGGTGCCGAGTCGCTACCGGTTGTTCCGTTTGACCTTTTAATCTGGCTTGGTGTTGTGTTCAGACCTGAAATCCGCGCCGAAATAGACCCAGTAGTTGGAATAAACGCTGCGCTGGAGCCATACATTTTTGGTCGCTTTGCCGCAGGTGCGCTGTCAAGGGTAGCATCTATTGACCTTTTGTTTGAGTTTGATATTGTTTTGCTGGGAGCGTTCGCAGTTGCCAGAGCCAATTGGTTATTTGAACCGTGAATTTCCCCTGATCTCACTTGAATAGGGGGTTGGATGTTGGTTAAATTTACTACCAAGCTTGGGGGTGGCATTTGACCAAAGACTTGGGTTTGTGCTGGAAGAAGAGTGTTATTTGACTGATATGAATTCTTTGGCTGTTGCGTATGTTTTGGTCGAGGCGCACTACTTGGTTGATGTGCATTGCTTGGAGGCTGAGGTTGTCCCAATGGGAGGCGGTTCGCTTGGTAATTGTTGACTGGCTGATGCTGTGCGGGTTGTCGTCCCACGTTTTCATTGCCTTCGTCTCGTGCCAATCTTTGTGCCATCTCGTGGTCCAGGCGATCCTGCTCCTCTTGCTGAAGCAAGGTAGTAATGATGTTGCCATCAAACGCAACTGCACGCCCGATACTTTTCCACATGGCCCGATCTCTGTGATAGGCACTGACGGCCATGAGCTCAGCCTTATAAAGCTCGACAGCGAGGCTAAAATCATAGTTTTGCTGAGTATGGTCGCTGTCCCTTATTTGACTTGCCATTGACTGCAACTCCTCCCACTGGAGATGGAGTGCCAGTTGGATGCTCCGTTCATCCATTGCGGAGAAGCCTCATCGACATAGGGAATGAGTAGTAATGGGAGAAACAGGCGAGGGAAGAACACAGGATAGCAAGAGAATAGTTGGCGATGCCACAAATGATTAAGAAAGGAAGGGCAATGATAGATTGGAGGGGGTAAAGAGAAGAAATCGAGTACCTTAAACAACAACAAGACAAGGAAGATGGGAGTAGAAGGATGGTATGTCAATGATGTAGACTCGAGAGTA
The DNA here is from genome assembly GCA_004303015.1 of Cladobotryum protrusum. Classification (NCBI taxonomy): domain Eukaryota; kingdom Fungi; phylum Ascomycota; class Sordariomycetes; order Hypocreales; family Hypocreaceae; genus Cladobotryum; species Cladobotryum protrusum. Next base: position 5,199,709 of record RZGP01000002.1, on the reverse strand, counting down.
GTTACTTAACATCAATAGAGTTGAAGTATCAGTGAAGAAGATGTCGACTCTCCTGTCATTGAAGTGTAGAGAAGAAAGTAAAAGGTTTTATTGATGGTGTTAAAGTGGAAGTTGATAGAAATTTGCAGAAGCTCCGCCATCGGAAGGTAGTGAGCAGATGATGGGGAGAGTTGATGCCTTGCAGCTTCCCCCCATTCTACTTTCCTTTTTGAAAGGCCGCTCATCTACTCACCGTGGGCTCACCGAAGCATCGCTTCACTGGATGCTCTACCCCAAGGGTGCCGGATGCAATGCCTTAGGTATATTTTAGATCAGCGTTCTTGGGTGCCCAACGGATCCGTAAGTCGGCCAATAGAGGCAAGCGATGCCAATCCTATTGCCGAATAACTCATCACTGAACTCAATGAGTGTCTATCGCTCCGCCTGTCCCGTATAGACTTACTCATGCAAAAGAGGACATTTTGATACATCCTTGTTGATACTGCCCTTGGGGTGGACAAAATATTCTTGCAATTATCTATAAGGGTATATATACAGTGTTGTTCATAAATCATCCAATTTCTTCTTTTGTGCCCGTAGCACAGCTTTGTGTCTTTTTGTATGATACTTGACATCGTCAGGATACAATGGATTCCATACTGTATCGCAAATCTTGCATTCAGAGAATGCTGCCTGGGCGGATATATTCAGTGTTGTCTGTACGGTGGGCGATGCTTTTGCTTTTGCTGACCCTTTGCGTTTCGTATCTTGTCCTCTCAAGATTCCCCGTCGAAGATCTCTATCATCCCCTGTTACCGATGAAGTTTGAGAAACCGACTCCTCATTACTCCTTGCATCTCCACTGTCATCCTCGTAATTCTCATCATCCCGCGCCTCATCATCCGAAGAATCTGTCGAGTCACTCAATGCGCCAACTGCCCGAATCTTTAAAAGTCGTGGCTTTCTCTTTCTTCGAATTTCTGCCGCTGACAGCGTTGGTGATGCCGGCTCTTCTGGAAGAGGGTCTGCTGGTTGTGGGGGTGATGAAACATGGGGCTTTGGTGCAGCTGGCTTGAAGTAACTCAGGATTGATCCCTTCTTGGTACTCGCTTGCTCTCGGTTGGCTGTTGCTGGTGACTCTGGTTTCGATGCTGGTTCTACAAGGGGGGTAGATTTTGAGCTGTCGATATTTGTAGTGACAAATAAATTCTCCTGAGCTTCTGGATCCCTCCCTGCCTCCCTCTCTGAAAACCTTTGCTTCTTTGAAAGTGGCTCGCTGATTATCTCTGGTGTAGCGGTCCGTCTACCGTACGTCCGTAATGGCTTATCGCGCTTCCGTAAACGGTGATGTAATCCGGGTTTTGTTCTAAAATCATGTTAGATTTTCCAATATTGAAGCTTTCTGTAAGGTATAGATGGTGACATACATAGAATAGTCCGGGGATGAACTGACCATGTTGGCAGCTATCCAACTTGTCAATGTGTTCAAGGCTGGCTCAGGCGGGCGAGAAACAGCCTTTGGTTTGATAAATCAATTAATGACAATTTTAACACAGGGAAATTATAAAGAATAATTATAAATAGTACATTATTATAATGGCTGTAAGGTTAACGCAAACAGAATTGAAGTCTGTATTTTGACTGGTTTGGTAATAGCTGACGAGCGTCTGGAGGTTAGGGACACGCCCCACGTCGAGAACGCGGTGGGACGCGACGGAATGCACTTTACGCGCTCGCGCAGTCACATGGTTGAGCCAGCAGGAAAGTTCCCATTCTTGGCTTTTGGGGAAGCTCTGGGCGTTTATACTCCAAGATAATTCAGGCTTAGGCATGCTCTGATTGTCTATGATACAATGCCGATTGGCGATTATACTAGAGTCTCAAGTACTTTGGTACTTTAAATAAAGGATCTTGATCATATCATCTCATCTCATCCAAACGCTGATCCCAACATGCCATACCTACAGCCTTACACTACGAAGTTACAATATTATCTGACGACAATACATTTCTTTTTCTCACCGTCCCATCATCATCGTTATTTTTGTCTTTCAGCAAGACTGTCTTCTCATCATCAACTCCCTCGTCATCCTGCCCAACAACCCATGTCTTGACCACCTGCTTAATCTCCTTTACAGCAGACTGCTTCTGCTTGGCTTGATCCAATCTCCACATGTAGCCTGAATAGACTGCCACCTCAGCAATCGCCACGACGATACTGCCGCCCATGGTCAAGAACAGCCTCGATGACACACTCCACCACCGTCCGGCGACCCATAGTGTAGCTGCAACGCCAGCAATACTGACCAGAAAGTTGATGATAAGCATGACTTGTCGATGAATCTCGTTGACTGTGACATCGTCGTCGCCAAGGTCTGCGACATTGGAAGGGCGGTTAACCTCTGCAAAAGCTTGTGCGGCGTTGGGAAAACGGTTTTGGAAGGTCTCGAAAACGGGTGGCGGGTTAATCATGCGTTCGTAGGAGCGGGCATCTTCCTCGCGGCGCAAACGAGCCATGAGAGCTTTATATTCGTCCGACTGTTAATTACAGAAGACGTTAGTGATGCCGCAGGTATTACTTGATGAGCATAGAGACCTACCGGTTCGGGCTTCGGTGGAGGTGGTGGGACGTAAACTCGAGACCCTTGAAGCAACCGCTCAAGGCTATACGGTGTTGGTGATGTCTCTAAAGCATTGAGACTCTTCCAAAGGCCGACAATCTGACCGTGGGAGATGGGTTTGCCAACTGCGGGCTCATTTAATGACGGCTTAGTCGCAGATGATCGGTTTGGAGACGTTTCATCGTTGTTGTTATTGTCGTCATCAGCTTTACGCTGCTGGTTGAGCTGGATCAAACCGTCCACAATGGACGGTGTCATTGTGAGAAGAACCATGACCGCTTGATTTGTGTAGAATGATCCACAAGCACCACAATGTGCATTGCAGGGAGTTCTTTGCAAGATGGAGATGGCAGCTCTTGTCCCTTCCGAAGCCACGATGCAACAGTGCGACCCGAGACAGTGATGGCGGGCTCCATGTGTGAGAGAGCTCCATGGCTCTCCAGCTTTCAATGGCGGGGCATTGTCCCCTGTAGCCCTGCCTAGGAGGGGTTGCGCCACAGTGACTTACAGCGAGTGATGGAGCTGTCGCACAGCGGCGTGAACACTAAAGCCACCCACCACGTTCACCGGGGCATCCCGAGGCATCGAAATCAGCCAATAGCCAATTCGCATCGGCTTGGACGGAATGCGGGTGGATTCCCCAACTCTGATCCGCCAATTGCTATCATTCGCTCCAGCTTCTGCGGGTGCAAGAAAAAAAAAAATGTTTCAAAACAGGCGCACGATTTTTATTTTATTTTTGGCTGTTGGATTATGAGCCTCCCTCTTGTCGTCATAGAGAATAGAGTGAGCGGGAGAGACTTTGAGGGAAAATTCCTATTGCGCGACTAAATTAATTCCCCAGTCGTTTCGACCCCACCAATCCGTTTTCATTGTCATATCTTTTTTTTTTCTTCTCGGCATTGCAAAAAATCACCAACTCCGGAGCTTCCCTTGTGGCACTTGTTTGTTGCTCAAACAGCTTAATATATCATATCACACATATGAAGCTCCGCACGACGAGAGCCTCGGCGGCTCTGCGCGATGTTGTCATCGGCAGGGCCATGCCTCAATCAACGTGCATTCTCTGCCATCACCCCATCGCCACCACATGGGAACCCTCGAGGATACAGCAGCAGCGCGCGAGCATACACTCGAGCTCAAGACGAGATTCCGCATGGGCCGCCGCAGTCCAGGTCGCCACCAATGTAGTGGGAAATGTTGCCAAGCGAGCCGCCAAGGATACAATGGCCATTGATCCCCTCCGGGCCGTTGCAAAAGAGATGAAGTTCCTCACGGGCAACATGCGCAAGCTGCTCGGTTCCGGACACCCCGCCCTCGACCGAGTTGCGAAATATTACACCCAAGCTGAGGGAAAACATGTCCGGCCCCTCATTGTGCTACTCATGTCTCGAGCGACACACCTTTGTCCCAAGAACCCTCGCTTCATCGACCCAGAAACGGCCAGGGGCATTGACTCGGCAATATCACCAGCTCAGATCCTGAGTGATGTCAACCCCATGGCCAACATCGAAGCCGAGCTTCCAGAACCAGGTGCCTTGGACATACTACCAAGCCAACGACGATTGGCGGAAATCACAGAACTCATTCATACCGCATCACTCCTACATGACGATGTCATTGACCACTCGGTATCAAGACGTGGTGCGCCATCTGCAAATCTCGAGTTTGGCAACAAGATGGCCGTCTTGGCTGGAGATTTCCTTCTAGGTCGAGCTTCCGTAGCTCTTGCAAGATTGCGCAACGCTGAGGTTGTTGAGCTCTTGGCCACTGTCATCGCCAACCTTGTCGAGGGCGAGTTCATGCAGCTAAAGAACACAGAGCGCGACGAGCGAAGTCCCAAGTGGTCAGAGGAGACGTTGAGCTATTACCTACAAAAGACATATCTTAAGACAGCAAGTCTTATCTCAAAGTCATGCCGAGCAGCAGCCTTACTCGGAAACGCTGATAACACAACGGTGGAATCTGCGTACCTGTATGGAAGAAACCTGGGGCTCGCATTCCAGCTTGTGGATGATATGCTGGATTTCACTCAGTCAGGGAAGGACCTTGGCAAGCCTGCTGGTGCTGACCTGGAACTTGGACTTGCTACTGCGCCCCTTTTGTTTGCTTGGAAGCAGATGCCTGAGCTAGGCTCCTTGGTTGGACGCAAGTTCGCCCAGGAAGGCGACGTCGAAAGGGTAAATAGCCAACTTTCTTGGGTTCAATATACCCCTATGCTAACAGATTGATAGGCCCGCAAACTTGTTCTACAAAGCGACGGAATCGAACAAACCAGAGCTCTTGCTCACGACTACGCCGAGAAAGCCATTGCCGCCATCGCTAACTTCCCCGATAGTGAGGCCAAGGATGGCTTAATCGACATGGCTCACAAGACCATCAAGCGCCAGAAGTAAAAGGCCCCAACGATCCCAATTCAAATACACACACGCACACAAACCAATGGAAAATCCAATAAGCTAAAGATAACACACCAAGAAGCGCATTGGCGCTTCATATGTACGATTATGATGACACAAAAAACACCCCGTTCTGAACACTTGTTGGAAGCTAGAGAAAACTTGGGGGAGGGAGGGGGGGGGAGGGGAGCGAACTACGATTTTTCGTTATTTTTTTTTCGCATGAGAAGAGAAAAAAAAGACTGGGGAATATTATATATCCATATAAATCAAATAGAGGGCGGCGCAGGCGGCACGTTGGCTGAAACCACGATTCTGGAATGGAGGGGAGGAGGAGTTGGGAGTTGAGGGTTGAAGGAAATGGGTATAGACACCAAAAACCACTCAATTTGAGAAATCCCAAAACATTTCCTATTCGTTCATGAGGTGGCACCGGTTTCTCCGCCATCCCTGAGATTTTGGCTTGTTATGAATGTCGCTCAATTTGCTTAAAAGAGAAGACACGGCACAGAATGCAGGAGCCAAGGTTTTGGTCCATCCAATGATGAGCATCAACACTGATCCTGCGACAAAGGGATGCACAAAGACGGCTCGTCATGCATGCCTATTCTGTATGACTGATGGCAATATATTCAATATTGTAATCACGCCATTTTGTGTCCCACAGCATATCATCTTGCAGTAATTGTTTGCCAGTAAATGTAATATTCATTTGCGTAGGCACCCCCTCCTCGCTCAAGCCGTCCAGACGAAATAGGCACACATATCCAATCAAGTATATCTCCAAGACCACAACATTTGTAATATCCGTAGCATCCCCTCTACACAGCATCGTGCGCAGCATAGCATGCCTTGCTATGCCCGACATCCCGGTATATATACAGATACGTACAAGGGTCATTGTCCAGATTGAGACGTGCAAACCTCATCTAGCATATTGCCTAACCCTAGCCGCATCCTCCTCGCCTCTCCCCATCTTTCGGATCCTCCCACCATTAATCTGATTCTTTGAACCCCGGATCTCGGCCCCATCTCCCGAGATCATCACCATGTCACGCCACTCGCCGTCCATGCCGGGATGGACGGGAACCTTGGAGTTCCCATGGTGAACCACCTCCAACCCGTTGACCTGGACGCCATTCCCTTCCTTTATGCAGTTGCGGTAAAGAAAGGACCCCTCGGGCGGCTCCAGTCCGTATTCCGCTTCGCTGCCACACATTACGACAACGCCGTTGATTTGGTCCACTCCCACGCCTGCGTGGCAGCCGACATAACGGCCCGTAGCATGCCGCTCGCCCGTATTCCGATTCGAAGGTGGGAGACGCCTCGTGAGGTAACCTGGTTCTTCTGGGGCTGTGTAGCCATTCATTTGCGTGCTGCCCCATGGCGGTGTCAATGTGTATTCTCGCAAAGACTGGGAGCCGGTGTCGGTATGGCGTCCCGTTGCCAGGGTCGAGTTGGTGCTCAATCTTGAAGACCTGGGGCTGGCCCGAATGGTCTCAATGTCCTCAAACAACGAGGTATTAAGCGGGCCTATAGACCTCCCGCCAGACGACATGATGACTTGGTTTCGGTGTAAGATGTGCAGGAGCAACAGCAAGGGCTTTCTGGGTGTTGGATGTTTCTCGGACTCGGATTGGAAAGGAAGGCAATGGTAGGCAAGTAGGGGGGCGACACGGCACAAGGGTTCTGGTGTGGGAAATCACTCCAAATACTGGATTTCGTTTTGCCATGAGGAGATTACTTGATCTACTCGTCCATCTGACCCGGCCTGTTAGCCGACCAAGCTCTGGCAGCATGGCTCGACAGGCTGATCCTCCTAGGTGCCATCGATCACTTCATTCACAATCAGGCCAGCAATCAGAGCTCGATTTTTATAGACGCGGAGGCAGCACCCATCACCATGCATATAAACGGGCCAGCGCAACGGACGCTAGCCAATCCGATGCTGTACATTCTGGTCATGTTCGAGCGGGCCGGCGACTTGTGACAGCGCTTGCAGATTGCATGCATTGCTTTAACTTTCGGGCAAACAAGTAATGCTTCCCCGGCTAGTGGTGGGGTAGGAAACAAGATCCTACAAGGGCTGCCTTGTCTAGAAGCCTGATTTTGCTATGGTCCGCGGTCGCTTGGTGGAGGCCAGGGACGGACAAGATCGCGAAAAGGGCGTGAGGTTGAGGGCGATGAGCCCCTCAAAACTACACCGACCAAAGGACAATATTGAAGAATAAAGTCGAACGAGGAATGTGAATGAAAGTCATAGACAGGCAAGGCCAGAGCCTGTCCATACCATCAGCTGCAGAGACCAGTGTGAGACAGCAGCCTGCGTTGGTGGGAGCCTGATTATTCACCCGACGGTGGTCTGGCCAGACATTTTGAATAAAATAACCCCAGCTGAAGAAAAAAGCAAGAAGATCCCAAGCTCACCAATCAGCGTGTTATTGTCTTCCTGCCACAGCCGATAGAACATGCTTAACGCCTTGGCTGTTCCGAGAAGGGATTATGCTAGCTTGCGATCGACTTGTGCCAAAGCAAAGAAGGGAGTGAAAGATGATTACAGGGAAGATCAGTATGACACCTTCGACATCCTAGACTGCGAGAGCCGGTAGAATAAGAGAGCGGAAGAGAGCAATAACCAGTTTCAGTGGGTGATAACTGATACATCTGAAGTGAATCTATCCAGAAAGTTCCATTTCCACTCGCAGGGAATCGGAAGACCACGCTGATAGGTTTATATGTGCTGAGAAATGTGTTTGTCAGATGAAAGCCAAAACCCCAAAATTGTTGTTTGTGTTGCACTCGTTGTGGTGTCTTAATTCCCATCCCAGCAATCATTGCAGGCGACAGCCGTCGCATGGTTCAACTCGCAGGCTACCCTTGTAGAGCCTTGCTTTGGGAATGGCAGTGATCGGGCGCCATCAATCAAATTATGTCCATGGGAAGCAGTACACTTGTCCTGCCAACCTGCATAGTAGCCTGATCCAGCCCTTGAAATGATACTGGGGATAACCTGGGATCTTCAAGCTCAAAGTGATGGATATTGTTGATATTTCCCTTGATTGACGCACCCATCCACTGCGGGTGTCTAGGTTAATAAGTTAACGTCTAGTCATATGGAAGATCAATGGCAACTCTGACAGATGCCGAACTTTTGGCACGACTTGCTTTGTTCATAAAAATAATCATACGATAAATATTCAAAACAAAAATCTTAACAAAATTCCGTTAATATCGAATTGGCGACAGAGTTCGTGATGAAGAAAAGCCATCTTTTGTTGTTTCGGGGATCGTGGCAGATTGAGGGGCAGTCGATAGTGGGGGAACCGCTAGCGTAACTACCACAGGATATTTCGTATTATCATGTACGATTCGACAAACATCATCAGTTGAAATTGTTGATATTCCGTATCTTGAATGGGACTGAGGTGTGAGGTTGTAAATTTACAACATTTTCATCTGGAGGGCAAATATTTCATTATAGTGACTGCCAACTTCGCTCTTCGCTCCTGGCTTCCTGGTTCCTTCCGGGGGCTGCACCCAATGCAACTAAAGTCCACTAGCACAGCCACTCCCACATCCACCCGCCACATTCCACTTCAGGAAGTCTGTGGCTTGATTCTCCGACCTCCGGACTTCAGCCCCACCCGCCTGTAACCGTTCGTTCCTTGGAATTCTTTGCCGCCACAGGGAAAAAAAAGAATCAAAAATTTTCCCCAATACACCGTTCTTATTTGTGTTACTCGATCGTTACTCGATGACAACCTGTGATTGGCTACGTTTAATCCAATATTGCCCCCTTTTTGGACCCTTTCCCCCTTTGCTCTGCTCTTTTTCTTCCGGACATCGGATCTGTCCGATGCGTGTGAGCCGTCCCCACCGCTTTGTGATCTTCATGATAGCTTCACTTTGTTTTTTTTCCGTCTCTTATTTTCACACCTGGCTTTTTTTTTTTGCTGGTCCAAGAACTAGGACTGATAAGAGATGCCGATCGACGATAGCGTGACAATGAGATATAGTATTAGGATAGATAAATCAACCCTAGAATTGCGACCATATCCCCGGAAAGAGTATGCATCGGCATTTACATGTACGTCAGCTTTCCTTCATCCACCACCGCCGCCTGAACCCAAGCTAAGCCCCTCCTTACCCCCTTATCAGTTCTATGGCCCGGCCCCATCGTGTTCCCCAAGATAAGCCCTCCGCCACTATCCGCAAAGGTCTAGTCTGGTCCAGTCCATTTGCATCAGCCCAACCCAACGCTGCTGCTGCAGTAGCCAAACAATTCGGCTCCGGCCGACAAGCCGATAATTCTCATCTTTTGCAAATTTAAGAAACCGTACTTCCTCTCTTTCTTCTTGTTCCTCTTCTTTTGTTCCTCGTAGCCCATATATAGTCCTGTGTAGACTTGTCTCTTGACTGCGTGCTTTGGCCCCCTGAAATCTGAACCCTCACGCCCCAAGACTTAAAGTCCTTAGAGTTGCAACACTGCTCACCAGGGATCATACTCACCACCATGGCTGTTCTCGACACCTCAGACGTTGATTCTCTCACCGTCCTCGTTTCAACCCGCGCGGTCCTCACGCTCCCAGACAACTCGCTCATCCTCTCTCCCGCTACCATCGTGGTCTCTCCTCAGACTGGAAAGATCATTTCCGTTGTTCCCGCCGTCCTCCCCAAGACCGACTTCCCTCCCAGCGCCAACTATGCAGACCATTCTCCCAAGCTTCTGCTACCGGGTCTCGTCGATGCTCACGTCCATCTCAATGAGCCAGGCCGCACTGAGTGGGAGGGCTTCTGGACCGGCACTCGCGCGGCGGCTAGTGGCGGTGTGACTACCGTCATCGATATGCCTCTTAATGCTATCCCGCCAACGACTACTGTCCAAGGCTTTGAGGAGAAGCTTCAAGCCAGTCATGGCCAATGCTGGGTTGATGTTGGCTTTTACGGCGGTGTCATTCCAGGCAATGCGCATGAACTTAAACCGCTGGTGGAAGCTGGTGTCAGAGGGTTCAAAGGCTTCCTCATCGAATCTGGAGTAAGTTGCGGCCAGTGAATGCATTGGGTAAAGCTATACTGACTCATAGTTTTAGGTTGATGAATTTCCCGCAGTCTCTGCTTTGGATGTAGCACTTGCCATGGAAACTCTTAAAGACGAACCCACCACGCTCATGTTCCATGCTGAAATGATTCCTCCCATCACTGCATCTGTTGGCGACGCTGTTCTGTCCTCAGATCCACCGCTGGCTCCCAAAGGTGACCTTACCGCATACAGCACATTCCTCCAATCGAGGCCCCCTTCATTCGAGACTTATGCCATCGAAGAGATTCTCGCCCACGCTCACATCGCCCCATCGTTGCACTTGCACATTGTCCATCTCTCGGCCACCGATGCTATTCCTATCCTGAAAGCTGCCCGCCAAAAGGGTATCAACATTACAGCCGAGACCTGCTTCCACTATCTGGGTCTCACAGCTGAGGAGATTGAGAAAGGTGACACTCGACACAAGTGCTGTCCTCCCATTCGCGAGTCCAAGAACCGCGATGGATTGTGGGACGAGCTTGTGGCAGAGGACTCCTGCATCAAGACCGTCGTCTCTGATCACTCTCCTTGCACACCGCAGCTGAAACTTCTGCCTGATCACCTTGAGCGGCCCAAGCTTCCTCATCTTGACTCTGGTATCGATACCGCAACACAAAAGGAAGAGCCTTTAAGAAAGAACGTTAACCGCGGAGACTTCTTCGCAGCATGGGGCGGCATCTCCTCTGTAGGCCTCGGCCTGCCCATTCTATATACAGCAGCCAAGCAGCGCTCTACGACATCCAAGGCCCCATCTATCACGGATATGGTCCGCCTCTGTTGTCAAGCTACAGCTGAGCAGGTTGGCCTCGCACATCGTAAGGGTTCCCTTAAGGAGGGCATGGATGCCGATATTTGCATCTTTGATGATGAAGAAGTCTGGACATTTTCACAGGGCGATATGCGATGGAAGAACCGTTGCTCACCCTGGCAAGGCCACGAGTTCACTGGTCGGGTGAAGGAGACGTGGCTCCGTGGCAGGAAGGTGTTTGAACTAGATGCTGCTGGTGATGGTTTCGTCGAGGGTAAGCCCCTTGGTGAATCCATCACTGAGAAGAGAACAGCATTTTAAAAAAGGAAAAACTTAAGCATAGCATTATGGCGCAATGTGGAGGCAACTTTCGGTCAATTGGGTATAGAGCGAGCGATTTTGATGAAGAAATAGCAAATGATAAAAATACATACCTGATATTTTGAAATAGATACATGATTTAATCAAACTGACTAAAATAAGCAACAAGAAGTAGAATCGCCATTTTCCTTTAGTGATTTTGTGGATCGTCGATTATAAAAGTGTCCAGTGAACATGACGTAACATGCAGATAACCTATGCATGCCCCTTGCAAGCCATGGCTTTGGCGGATTGACACATCATATTGAAGGTTTGTATCATCAATCGTAATTGGTCTATCAAAGTTCCTACATATTGGAAGAAAAACACGCTTTTGGTATCATCAAATCACACACTACTTCTTCCTCTCACGGATTTTGATATCTCCCCATCTTGCACGAGCAACCTTTAACAACGCCCAGGCCAGAAGGCGATATACCACAATGCATCCTGCCAAAGCTGCCACATTGACAACAGGATCGACGTCAAAGTTGTACAGCTTCAGTACCTGTTCACCTGTCGTGATCGGGCAGCTACCATCAGGCAACGTCTGCTCCGGCTTGCAATAGAAAGGAACTCCGCGCAGTGAGTATGGTGCCACCGCTCGGGTCGCATACCGGACTGGTGAGAGAAAGTTCAATGCCTTGAAAGGCTTCGGCATGTCAATAGACAGCACACCCGCCATGGCCGTAGCAATAGACAAGAACATCCCCATGATGTTGACGGCAAATCCCGTGTGCCCGACAATGGTATTGAACATGATGCCCAGACTCTCTCCACACGATATGATACCAAAACAACTGAAAACCGAGACAAAATACATGACCGCTGTTCGAGGAAGTCCGATCGCCAAACACATCAAAATGCCAAAAATGAAGGCACTGAAAATTTCGAATGGAATTTCGAGAATGGTATAAGATAGCAAGAACGCATCCACGCCATACACTCCGTCATCGTTCTCTCGGTAAAAGACGTCTCGTTCACTGGGATAGACAGCAACGTTTTGTAGCATGCCAACAAAGTAGAAAGCACCTACTTCCTGAACGAAACCCATTCGGTTCTGGACTGCATAATAATCATGGTGCAGGGGTGCAAAGAAGAGAGCAAAAATTATCGCCAGGCCGACTACCTGCATTGTGCGAGCCATAATCAAAGGAGGCTGACGTCGTGTGTTGATCATGGCACGACGCAAAAGTAGAGGGACTGCCGAGGCCAGGGAGGCCGAGTCACGTTTCAAGGCACCCAATTCCGCTGGAGTTGATAAACTAGCCTTATTGAACGACTTGCGCGATGGCGTTGCCTTTAACTGATCAACACCTTTCTTTTCGCTCTCCTCATCCACCTCGTCAATCTCTGGCAACCTGTTGGTTGTTTTCCAAGGCTCCTTTTCTCCACCATGAGACAACTCTTTCCAATGATCAATCAACTTTGTAACCCTCTCCCTTGTTTCAGCTTCTCTATCATCTCTTTGCAAGTCAACTGTAATCATGTCCAATGCAAAATCCGCCGGGTTCGAATGCTGTGGGCACTCATACCCGTGTCCGCTGAAATAGTTGAGCAGCTCTTTGGCTGGGCCAGCGTAAGCAGGTGCACCTCCACGCGCAAGCAACAAAACGTTTCCGAAATGCTTGAATAGATCTGATCGAGGTTGATGAATGGTCAAGATGAGTGTCCGGCCTTCGTTGGCGAGACCTTGGAGCACTTCCATGATAGAGCTTGCTGTAAAAGCGTCCAGGCCAGATGTAGGCTCGTCCAACAGGAGAATTCGAGGATCCGTAAGAACCTGGACTGCAATAGACACTCGACGCTTTTCTCCTCCAGAGATGCCCTTCACTAGGTCGTTTCCAATCAGGTTATCGGCGCAGTCTTTTAACCCCAGCTTCACAAGTACTTCCTCTGCTCGACGATACTTCTCCTCTCTACTCATAAAAGAGGGTAGTCGAAGTGCCGCAGAAAATCGCAACGTCTCGCGTACCGTCAACGACGGCAGAAGGGCATCGTCGTCTTGGCAAACGTAGGAGCATACCGACTTTATGACCGAATCAGAGGGCACGGCACCGTTGAATGTTAACTTCCCCGTGGGGCGGTACTTGGTGCCAACCGAGTTGCGGAGACGCAGGGCAATGGAGTTAAGAAGAGACGTTTTGCCACTCCCGGATGGGCCCATGATTATGTTCAATGTGCCGGCTTGGAAGGTTGCGGTAATAGGCTGGACAATGGTTTTGCGAGGCAGTTTCTTTCCTTTCTGATTCCTCTTGTCCAAATCCAGTGCAAAGTTGTTGAGTTCCATATCAATAGTCCTGACCTCCGCTATGGATCTTGCAGTCATCTTCTCTTTACCAGCAGATAAGTCCGTATCTGAGGTTCGCGCCCGAGCAATCGTCATTTCAACCTTGACAAAGTGCAAGCCAAGTATTGAGACGGCAAAGAACATAGCAATGAAAGCTACCAGCACAATAATAGGACGGGCAATCCAGTCCGTGGGGAATCCGAGTGAAGACATGATGAACTTTCCCGTGTATGGCGCACATGCAGGGTTTGAAGGCCCACCAGCTTCGGGGCAATCATAAAAACTTCCTTGGAATTCATTTCCACAATATGCCCCAAATACGTAGAACTGAAACTGCAAGTTAGCTCGAATATTATGAATAACTAGAAGGGTTGGCTTACTGTCCAGGTTAACCATTTCAACCATCGCACGTAAACTGGGATTGTGTTGACCTGAATGAATATGCCGCAGCAAGTGCTCTGGAGGGTATATGCCAAGTTCGCAATCAAGCTGGCTCCCGGGAAATGCCTTACAGCCACCACACAGGCTGTTGCACACATGACACAACAATAATGGTTGAGCAAGGTAATGGCAAAGAAGGTGAAGAACTTGCCAGCGTCGAGATCAAATCCGGCCATAAAATAAAGCAGTACGGAAAACAAGAATGGAACAGGAAAATCTTCAGTCGGCAACCTCGCTAATCTTCGTGATAGGATGTATGGTGCAGCATCGACGCAGTTCTCTGATGATTCACGATCAAAGGTCGGCATATCGATGGTCATGCGGTACACCTCAAACATAAGAACCAGATAGCCCTGCAGGCCAGCCGCGCTGTAGAGAAGACCTTGACGGGATCTAATCCCTGCTTGATCACCGCCGAGATTGAAGAAGAGATAGCCAACAATCGCACCCATGACGATAGCTTCAAGGATACTGGCACTCATACCCAGGGAGTCACGATATGTGACCTTTAGAGTACGATCCGTCAAGATGTGTAGCTGACGCCAGAATCCCGCATGCTTTGTTGCTGCATGCTTTTTCCGCCCATGAATGTTGATGACGTTGTCAAGCGGCGGGAATCGCTCTTCGGCCTCGATGTCCCATGCTGTCTTCAGTCTTTCGACGCGGGCAGCTGTTTCAGTCTCAAGTTCTGGCGTGCGATTATCTACAGCAGCGATATCGATGACGAACTCGGCAGGGTTGACGAAAGGGGGCAGTTGGAATCCAAGCCTCTGAAACCATGAAAGGCATTCAGACGTAGAGCCAGAATAAACCGGGCTTCCCTTGGTGAGGACAATAAGGTTGTCAAATAAGTCCCAAATCTCAGACCGAGGCTGGTGGATAGTAGTAATGATGGTTCTTCCCTTTTGAGCCAATGCTTTTAGAGTACGTACAAGCTGGAACGCACTTGTAGCGTCCAGTCCGGTGGTTGGCTCGTCTAGGAATAGGACGGAAGGGTTGGCTAAAAGTTGAACGCCTATACTGACACGCCGTTTCTCTCCCCCAGAGCATCCGCGGTGTTGACTGTTTCCGATCCGTGTGCCTGCGCACTCCTTGAGACCCAGCTCTCTGATGACTTCCTCCACAATCCTTTCACGATCTTCGGCCTTGGTAGACGATGGCAGTCGCAGGTCGGCTGAATATCTGAGCGTCTCGCGGACCGTGAGCGTTGGTAGAAGGATATCCTGCTGCATGACATAGGCATGTCGCACGTTCTTTACTCCAACTTGACCATTAAAGGTCGCCAAACCCTGTTGATTCAATCTGGAGCTTACAACTCTTTCTGCTAGCGAGTTGAGCAGCGTAGTCTTTCCCGAACCGCTACCGCCGATGATGGCCGTCAACGTCCCAGGTTGCAGGTCCGCTCCAACAGAGTGCAACAGGGTCTTAATGCGCGGTGTTGTGTTGAACTTGGCTGCCATCAGCTCGGGGTAGGTCGCAGGATCTACCCATGACGGTGCAGTATCGACAGAGATAGCAAGGCCCCGTATTTGGACATTGACAGCTTCGACATCATCGAGAGAAAGATTACCAGCGCCGGATATGGAGAACCGGTTTCGATCGAGTTTCGGCTGGGTTATGGACTTGTCGACGGAAATATCTGTCGAGCTTCCAACGTCAGTTTTGTCGACATCAGCCATGGTGCATTGCGCCGCGGCGTCCCCGTTGCCATCGTTGGCACCACTCATTGCAAGTCAACCGTCGGGGGTCGAAGAGGCAGAAAAAGGTCGGAAAACAGCGATCAACTCAACATAGCTGGCGTCGAAATTATGATCAAGGAAAGAACTAGAAAGTCAAATCCTACATGTGATGCCCCAATAATTGGATCCTAAATCTGGGGAAGCATACAAAGGGCGTCATGGCTGGAAGAGTCGCGGTACAGAGCACCAAAGCAAGTGCTAACATGAAAATTTATGTGGATCCAATAGTCATGAAAAGGCTTTCACCCAACCCCGTACCGTAAACCCGGACTTCCTCTGCCCTCAGAACAGTATTGAGCTGATGAGGTGGGCCAAGGCCTTGCATGGTGGATGCAACATGCAGCGGCGCCCACTTGCCAATTCAAGGCAAAAGCCTAGCAGAGGAGGGCGACAGCGCCAGGCAAGGCCGGAATTTGGGATTCAAGGGGATCCATGGCGATCTAGTTTCATGGCATGTGGACCGGGCCAGGTGGAGATGTGTTTTTTTCGTCTCGGAGAAGACCACGTCGACAGCTCTGGGGCACCTCTGGAGACTGCTGTTTTCGTTTGACGCAGCCGCTGTAACCATCCATCACAGGTGCTTTATCCGGCGGCGTTCCTCCGTCATACAAGTGTTGTACTGTATGCATGTTCATCCGACGAGTTGGTGGTGATGAAATGGAGAAACTGGCCTGTCCTGGGGTTCCTACTGGTGGCCGAGTTTCAATCACGCCACGAGGGAACAACCGATCTCGGGAAAGGTCCAATCACATGCGGCGGCGTCGCTAGTGCGTCGGTTGGTAGCGGTTCCGACGCTTCTATTACAGGGGGTGTCACTCACTCACCCACTAAAAACAATCACTGAAATCCACTGGACCTCCAGGGCTCTGTTCGGCCGCCGCGGGCTACTATTACAAGCAAGTAAGGTTCATCAACAAACCAGCACATGAGCCTGAGCAGCACTTGGCATCAGGGCTCTTGTTGCTCTGCGGAGCATTTATTAGCCGTATCGGACAAATGCATGATCCCGATCTAAACATCGATATGTACTCAAGTTTAATTGTTGTGAAAACCAAGAGGTAGCAAAGGAATGACAAAAGGTGAATATCTTGATCTGACACAATCGAAGTAGGCTTCTGCGTCTACCACTTTTCCTAATGTAGATTCAGTCCCTTGCTTCTTCAAACGTGGTGACACTAGCGCTATTGAGGCTCAAAGACAGACGATGTGTTCTACCCTGTCTTCCAGAAGCACTCATTTCGCCTCCCTCCAAAGCAACCAACACGCTTCTGGGTTCATGTAGACTTTAGTTGGCCGCTGCCCAGTCATTGCCGCTTACTGAATTCCCTTTCTCAATCTTCCTTCTCTATCTTCACCTCTACCAGCTCGCTCTTACACGGACTCATCCGCTGGTCCCCATCAGCCTCAATTCTCTCCCAACGAATTATTGTAGGCAGAGTCAGCCTCCAAAACCTGGTGATCTCCTGACCCTCTTTTGGTTGATACTCCAGCTTTCCCTTGAACACAAGTGGCGTACTTTCACTTTTGCACCGGCAGAAAAACCGCGCCGCAGATACGTCGACGTTGGTGAACCTCACATCCGATACCAAATAGTTAATGTGTCTCGCAAAGAGATTCCACAGCTCTGTACCCTGCCTCTCAAAGCAGTCCTGAGTGTGTCCTGACCCTGCCTCCGCTGCTGACGGCGCCTTCAAACGCGATTTCTTACGAAGCGCATAGGGCAATCCGTAAGTACGGATATACCATTTGATGATGTCTGTTATGAAGGGGGAAAGAGCTGCTCCTTGAAACGGGTCCACTGCCTCGGGGGTTACAGTACGGCTTTCTGTTGCTGGTAGTGACTCTGATTTTATTGGCGTTGATGAAGGTGGTGATTTTGTTGGCGCTGGTGATGTTGATGACTTGATTGGTGTTGGTGCTGTTGGTAATGTTGGTAATGTTGGTGATTTTGGCGATGCGGGACTTGCTGTCACTGACATGTTGCGGAGTGATATTGGTTATGAGTGATAAAGACTTTTTGATATTGCTTTGGGCCACTTTTGAATGAGAACCGGAATAATAAGTGTTGAAATGTGAGACTTCAAACGGGGGGTTGGATGAACGACTGTTTCGTTTCTATCAAGCCTTGGCAGTACAACCCCTCGCCATCTTTAGCTGAGCAAAGCCAACGAAGCTCCTTCCTTTCTTCTGTGGATGGTAAGACTTGCCTGGGTCTATTATTGTTAGTCACTCCCCTTAAAGACAAGTAGGAGAATACCAGTTTCTCGACCCGGCAGTTACTATGCTTCTGCGGTCCGTATAAACTCTCTGCAACTTGGAGGTTTATACCAGTGTACATACTACACATGCTCTTTGGTGCGTAGTATGAAGTTGGATCATGTAATTTATGATAACCGAAAGGTCCTACACCAGTATTGGGGGGCCTGCATTATCAGCTCTTTAACGCCCTTGAGTATGTACAGAAACCATCATCACATAAGAAGACCACGGATAGTGTGTATCATCAATGTATATATTCATAGCCAAAGCCCGAATCATGATAATGATAAAGAGAGAAAGGGTATCAAGGTACCGTTAACATAAAACGTGAATCCATAATAATAACCGCCCGCCCTTATGCTAGACTATTCCCCGGCCCCGAATTTACCAACGAAAAAAAAACCTATCTTATTAGAATCCTTCATCTTAAGCCCCCCTCTCACTGTCATCGGATGCTATACCGGCAGCCTGATGAACAGAAGATTTGCGCAAATCTGAAGCAACGGCATCAAATGAGTACAAAGGTGGTTTAGAAGCATTCTTCTGGAAAAGAACGTATTTCTTGAACCACCAGGGCAGGGCAACAGTAAGTTGATACTTCATAAAAGTGCGAACAGGTACAGCAAAGACGTAGTCGAGTTCTTCGAGCGTTCTCTGCATGGTTTCTGGGACCCAAAGGAAGATCATGATAAAAGCAACAACATTGAATCCTGCATACAAGCCGAACGCACCGACAGTGTGGAGCTTGGTGAGAAGGAAGGGGAATGTGATTCCAAGAACGGCGGCCTGATGATGTAGTTAGCAAAATTGTTGTGCTATGCGAGAAATAGCTCTATCAATACGTACCCAGAACAAGCAGGTGGCAACAGCGAATGCCATACCAGTCTCACGATGAGACAATGGGTAGACCTCGGCACTGTAGGTGAAAGGAACGGGACCCTCGCCAGGAGAGTAGAAGGCACCAAACAAGAAGACGAATAGGCAGACGAGGCCTGTTCGAGTGCTGCCCGCATCCATGGGTATCAAGGTACAGAGACCAGCGGCCAACAAAGTCCAGAACTGAATATTAAATTAGCATCAGATTCCCCATCAGATTCTTGTAGTATAACTCACCATCTGGGGGAAAGTAAACAGAAGTAAGCTTCGGCGACCGAACTGGATGTTGTCAGTATATTACACATCAAACTAGGTCCATAAATACAACTTACAGTGTCAATGGTCCAGAAGGCAGGGAAAGCGAAAAGCCAATTAACAATACCAAAGCCAAAGGATCCTATGAGGGCCTTGTATTGAGTGAGCTTGGCTTCGACAAAAATGGAGGTCGAATAGAAAGCAATGATGTTGATACCTGTGAATCTTGAGGTTAACGTCTACTCAGCTGAAGCGAAATTCCGCATCCATATGACTTACCACACAGCTGCTGAGCAATCATGACCGTGAAAGCTGCAAGATTGGCGCGTCGAATTCGTGGAACAGTGAAGAGCTGAGTGAAGCGAGTGACATAGTTTGTCCTGCCAGCGAGCTGTGTTTCAATCTCAAGCTGGGCTGAGATGTAGTAAATGTCTCTGGCAACCTGGATGGGGTCGTTACGCAGAACCAGGAGAGACTTCCAAGCATCGGCATAGCGTCCCTTCTTCATGTACCAACGGGGAGATTCGGGGCAGAGATAGATGAGGAGCATCAGAGGAACAGCTGGGATAAAGGGAGCGCCAAGCATCAGTCTCCAGTTCACATTATGTCCCGTGTGGTAGACAGCCAAGTTGAAGGCGCTTCCCAACATGATACCGAAAGCAGTCCACATTTCTACAGAGCTGGGTTAGCAAGATGGATGATATAGATGGGTGTTTGGGATACTTACGCCATGACATGACGAGAGCACCACGAATGGAAGCAGGCGCATTTTCGGCTGCATATACAGGTACTGTAGAAGCCTTCGCACCCATTCCGATTCCCATAAGCAGACGGCATGCGAGTTGCTGTTTCCAGGTATGACAGAAAGCAGAACCAATAACGGGCCAGATACAGAAGTGAGCAGCAAAGAAGATGACGCCTCGACGGCCAAAGTAGTTATTGATGGGATCCGAGAGCCAACAACCTATGAATCTGTTGAAACCGTCAGAACCAGCATTCGCCCAAAGAGTCTTAGTTAACTTACGCGCTACCGATGTAAGGACCAGCGTTGATAAGACCGACAATGATATTGTCGCGGGTGCTGTCCGATCCAATGCCGTAGTATTCCTTGAAGAAGATGGTGGCACCGTTGCTACCAGTTTGATCCCAACCTTGAACAGCAGCACCAATCGAGCAAGTCGCAATAGTGAGGAATAGCCTAGTAGGCATACTCCACTTGTGGGTGATTTCGCGTTCCAGCACGTGAAGTTCATGGGGCGTGAGCTTCTCCTCGCCGTCGATAGCATGCGCCTCGGCGGGATTTTGGGCAATCAATGCGCCCTTCTTGAGAAGGAGGGTATGCTCCTGGAGCGCATTGCGTTCGGCGAAAGCTTCAACATCGCTCATGAGCTGACCCCGAGGGATACCCTTGAGGGGATTGCGAATCCTAACCAGAAATGTCAGACAGTTGTCGGCTTAATCGAACGAGATCCGCCATTCAATAAACGTACCTTGCCTGGAGGTTCCGTGTTATGTCCACCTCTTCAGTATGATCAACGCCTTTCTCCATATACTCCTCGGAGGGGCCTTTGGGTTCCGAGTAGATCCTGAAGAACAATGGTGTTAGTACCCCATATGGGGTCGATCAAGAGTGAGACCTGTGGGGTCGTTAGGGTAGTACTGACTTTACGTCGGCCATGGTGGGCAGATAGAGCGTCCTACAACTGGACTGCTCTTTGTGTTCTACGAGAAGGAATAATGAATAAAAAGAGAACTCGGTTCAGGGCCGAGGCCGGATAGATTGTCAAGACAATCAATGTCAAGACAGAGCGGGGGCGAGGAGAGATAATATACTCCTTTAGCCAAGAAAAGTAGGGACTAGAAGATGCTGATGAGGAGTGAAGTGAGACATGAGCTGGATCCTGAGGTGGAAGAGGATGGCTATTTGAAGTCCTTTCATGGACATTGGGTCACCGGTCTTGGACTCGGCCAGATGGTTCCTTCTCTTCCTCCAGATCTGAAGTCCAGAAAGCACAGGGGTCCGTCGACAGAGTCCCAGGGCGACGCCATGAAAAGCAAAGGTTCAGACTCGGGTGTCACTTGCATGGCTGGCCACATGTTTCCTAGTCAAAGCCCGTCTACATACTAGCAAAGATGCTAAACGAGGAAGGATATCCTTGTCCCCCGTACTTGGACCCACAGTTGGGGATGCATCCGTCCATGAGCTGACATGGTGTTGCGTCGCGTTGCGTTGGTGGTGAAAGCGAAAGCCGTACAGAGAGTTGAAGAAGCATTAGAGTATGCATGTACCCCCATACCTTGTGTCTGATGCTCGCTCCACGCGCATATCAATGTACCGAATACGTCTGATAGATAAGGAGGTGAAGTTAATATTACGACCAAGAAGAATAACATTGGCTCATCCAAGACACTTCCTGCAAGATGTTGCGTCGTGGAATCCGTGTGGCAAGGAGCCTCGCTTCTGGAACCCCAATTAAGAAAAGATGCTCCATTTTTTCTCTCAATCCTCCAGACTCTGGAGAGTCCAGATTGCCAGAGTCCATACCGTCGTCCCCCGCACCCCCAGAAAGAGCTAAAATAAGGACCCCCAAATTCCCCTTCTGAGCTCAGAGCGAGCGAGTTCTAAGGAGACGGGATCTTGAACATTGAAGTCAATGCAGTGGAGACTGGGGAGGGTGCCCGCATTGAAGTTTCTAAGGAGCGCTAAGCTTTTAGGGGGCATCAGTGCTTGAAAGCTCCCCTGCTCAGCGCCCATGCCCACTAAAGTGATGAGCCGACGCCACTTGACGTAGGGTGCCCCGGGCATAACTCCCGCGACTCTCCACTGCAAACAAACATGCATCCATCCATGGGTCCAAAGGTCAGCTATGTACGAGCGCTTGTAATATATGTTGCTATGGTACCTCCTGGATACGTTAATGCGGATCTGCATTCGCTCAATACATGCTCGGACCGAAAATGTACCCAATTAACCAATTGCGATGCTATTTCTGTGTCATACTGTTAGATGACCCTTGCAGCTTACCTCTCTGATCGTCCTTGTTGGCTCACTTGAACGGACAAAGAGCTCCCTCATAAGCTGAACAAAGTATTTCCGGCTTCATGTACCCTGCAAGTACCCTCAAGTCTTCCAAGCGTACGGAGGTCGATTATAAAAGTCGTCGCCTGCCAAGCCACTAGTAAAATTTAATGTATTATCTGTAGGCGCGAGTATTATATCAGTATAAAAGTCTTAACCAATCAACGCCGCGGATTTTATTTAAATAAGAATAAATTTAATCCCTTAATTTATAAATAAAAAAATAAATCTGTAGATTTTTAATTTTTTAATTTAAGACTTATTTAATTAAATAATATAATTGTTAATAAGAAATAGGCCACTTAGGCATATATAGCTTCTTATAGCAACAATAAGTAGGATGACTAATAGCTTAGATAAGCTATTATTAATCCTAATCTAGAAACCTTTCTCGAAGGTTCTAGAAGCGCAGGAAAGATTACGCTAATCCGTAATAAAGTTAGGCTTATAGGGACTTTTAGTCACTCAGACTAAAGGGGTATAGCCACTCAGGCTATAAGGTAAAGATAGGTTGAGAAAAGAATGTTTATTCAAGTCTAATCTAACTAAGAAGAAGGCAAGGGATTGTCTTCTATATATAGATAATAAATGTGGGGCTAGAAAGTAAATAGAATATTCTAGAAGAATAACTAGCTTAGTAATTATCTTCTAGATTGGGTTAGTATAGTTTAATAACAATAGACTAACAATAGGAACAATAGGCTTATTGTTCCCTATTGTTATTCTGCATAGAATAGCATATTGTTAACAATAATATTAATAAATCTTATAATCTAGGCTATTATTATTGTTTTAAAAGTTAATAGTTAAAGTACTACTAAAATTGTTTTTTATACAGGACTTTTAATATAAATTATTAATAATATTTATACCTGAGATATTAAATAAGGTTTTAATTTAAATATTAAATTAATTAAAATTTAAGATATTTTTATTATTAATACTTTTAAATTAGGAAGGCTTAAAAAATAAATTAAAAATATTATAAATTTTATTTTAATTAAGATATAATAAAATTATTTTAGCCAAGAAAAAAACTATGTTAATATTATTAGACAATTAAGCCTAAAAGACTATTAATTATTAAGAATAATAGTTTAATAGGTTTTAAAAAAAGTTAATTTATAAAAAATTAAATTAATAAAGAAATCTAGATTAATAAAAAAAATAAGATAAGATAAATTATATTAGTATTTTAATTATTAGAATTAAAGTCTAGAAAATTAGAAAAATATTATTTAATTTGATAAGATTTTTGTTATTTTATTATATTAATATAAAGGCTATTAGATTTAGTGGATTAAAAAAAAACATTTATATAAAACTGTATTTAAAAGAGATAGAAAAGGGTATTTAAATTTATATTTTAAGGTTGTTTTTTTTATAATAAGAAAGGTTTTTATTATTATTAGAGCCTAGAAATTATAAAAAAAAAAAAGCTATTTAGCTAGAAATTAATTAGTTAAATAAGGAATTAGAACTAGTTATAAGAGTTTAATGGGAGATTTTGAATGGGATAAGATGATTAAATTTATGGTGTTAAATATTTAGTAAAAAGCTTTAATAATAATAGAATATAAAAAATAGTAAGCTTGGTTAAGGCTAAGGTAATAGAATTGATTAGTATTAATATAAAATTATTATTTTAATCCTGAAGATGCTATTGTTTGTTAAGGAATGTGAAATTAAACGCCTAGATATGATTATATAAGAAGATAAGGCCCTGGTATATAGTTATTAAGTTTAATAGTTATTTTTTAATCTTTATAAGGTCTGGTACTTTTTTTGGTATAGTAATTTACCGGATCTTAATACTATTAAGTTAGCTTAGCTTTGGATAAAAAGATAAATTATTAAAAAAGAGGCTTTAAAAAACTGTTAGGAAGTTATTCGGGTTTAGAAGCTAGCTTGGGAAGAAATGTTTTAGTTAGTTATTTAGGCCTGGATTGAATGAATTTTAAGGTATATTGAAGAGATTATTAAGCTAGAAGATAAAAACGAGTATAAGGAAGGCCGGGGAATTAAATTATAGAAAATATATAATACTATTCCTTAAAGAGACTAGCCTTAGTTTTAGCGCAGGCGACGACTTTTGTGATCGACCTCCGTATGACTATCCTTCCATCCATTCCCCACCCATCCATCTATCCATCCATCCACCAGCATCAATTGTACCAAAGCCATCATCTGTCCATCATCCTGATAAATTGTGTCCTGCAAAAGACCGACCTAGACCATCATGTTCAATTCACGGTTTGAACCTAAAGGCTTGGAAAACAATTCCCTCTCTTGCCAAGTGGCGTCGTTATCTTGTTGGGACGGAAAAAGCAGGATATCCCACTCTCAAACTCTCCAACCTCATTACTCGCAAGCCACGATCTCAAAGATTAGGATGTGCCACAAATCTGAAGGGGTCCCAGGACGGGCACCAGGCGTCTATTAGCGTGGCCACCAGGCAACAGAATTTCCCGTTTGCTGACTGGGCACCTTTGGTCCATCTTGTTCGGCGGCATGCATGGAGACAAGGCTTGATGACGGGAACGCACAGGGGGGGTCCAAACAAGTCACTCCCTTGTGACCCTGGTGATGGCGCTGAGCGGCTGAGCATTTGCCGTTACGGCCATTCCGCCTTTTAGTCGCGAGGCTGATGCTGAGCGGCACCGGATCTTTTCTTGTTGCAGTAGATTCTCGGCACTCTGTCTACACGCAAAGCCAAGAATGCTTCTTCTGGCAGTGGCGTTTTGACAGGTCCAGCCATTCCAGGATATTTCAAACTTGCTACGGAGCACCATCACATCGAATCCGGTCAAATATGCAGGCATGTTCTATATTACAAGCACGACATGCGGGTTTTCCCCAACTTTTTGTGATTGGTCAATTGCTTGGAATTCCTCGACTGCCCAGAACAAACAGTGGAGATAATCCTTGAATCCGTTTCCACCATTAATTCTGCACATTATGCTGCTGCCTGATCGTCGCGGGCGGAGAGCATGAGTCTCGTCAGATAAACTCGATGCCGACGGATGCAAAAACCCCTGTTAGCGTCTCATGGTTCGGTGGGCAATGGTGGAGTCAAGCGGCAATCCTTCCGGGTGTGTGCTCAAATATTTCCGATGTTATGCTTTGCTCCTTGGTGGCGTTGCTTGCTGACTCGTGATCTCTGTGTGCAGCAAAAATCCAAACTACCAAAACTTGCCATTATTGAGTATTTGGTGGACCATCTTTTCCGACTATCGAGACAGAGTATAGGATAAAAAATGTCGTTGCCTGAATAAATGGCTTGCAATTTTCATCGAACATTCGAAATCTCTTCGACATGACGTTGAGGTGAAATGTGGATGCATGAGGTCCATGCGAACGGCACTCCGCATACCTTTGCGTAATGGCACGATATCTGTCATGGAGATCGGTCAACAGCCTATGAACGTGTTCGTCGCATCCTAGATTCCACCTTAACACATGGCAAACAATCAAGATAATGCAAAGATTCGCTTAGAGCTGTATTCTTGTCGATCTGTATTCAAGCTTAAACTGCTGAACCATGAACGACATTCTGTAGCATTCTTGGCGCCGCGCCCGTCATTGTTCGGTTCTCTTGCCGCAAGTCATGCTACTCGCATCAGACAATGTCTTGCTCATGGCGATGAAACTTAAGCTGCATCGTTTACTGTCTCGGGACCATGAACTCCTACCGCACCAGCCAAAGCTCCTCTACACACCTCTTAGAATCTGGAGTCCTAGCTTCCGCATTCTGCATTGTCTCGCCCGAATGACTTAGATGTCGTTCACGGCAATCTAGATCGTGACGCAGCTGGGGCAATAATTCGGCTTGGCCGTCTTCGGACCAATGTTCAATATGATGGGGCCGTCGCACCGTGTGTTGATCAATCTCGCCTCATTTGTTGCCGGCATGTTTTTTTCCAAGAAGCCATCAATCCGGTGTTTGGGCTGCTTTGCTAAGCAAGACTCTCTTTCCATGCCATGTTTGGATGTTCTCCTCGACACACATTACCCCAACCACCATCCCAGTTCATATTAGAACCACACTTGTTAGAGATATCCACAGTTTGTGAAGGCCAGCTTCCTGGATTATGGGCCGTGCCCACATCTGAGCACCACGTTAACCCATGTCTGCCATGGATGTTCATGACTGACCCGCCTTGAGCTACGAGTTGACCAGTGGCAATCGTTAGAATTTCGGTGCCTGCTACCAAATATCTTCATCACCACGCTACCCCATGGGAAACTTGGAATGCGACTCGCTTTCTCCCCAGCTCCTTGACCCTTAATAGATCATCACATGATGCATCATTTAGACTATCTAGTCATTCCCCACAGACCTCACTCTCAACGTTTTCACATTCAGCTTGTTCATGACAAGGAGATTCTGGGGTTGAAACATTTGGATCCCAATCTATCGTTTTTAGCTTAGGCAGCCGAATAACGTCGTTATACCACTGTTTATGAAATGGTGATCGTTATGGTTCAAGTGTTCGCGAACTCATCAAATATGTGAGTGATGGTGTAGTGTAAGTCAATCGAATGTGATATCGAAGGAGTTCATCTTACGAGAACCGGTTACACGATATATTAATCTCAACACGAATAAATCACGAGCGGTGACAATGGCGTGGACTTGAAAGAATAATGATAAAATTGGATTATTCACGGGCTTCTTTCGGTGGGTAGGACGATTCTGTCTCCAACAGGGGTCAGTCTCAGAATGTCCTGGAGACCAAGGTCATCGCTCCAGATTTTGTCCGTTTCGCAGCTCACTTTCACCAAGTCCTACACTTTTTAGTGATTCTCTCATGTATTTCCTCGCCAAAGTTTAATGAAGCTGAAGAGCGATTATAGAAAAGGGTGAGTTCTATTTGGTCCATATGCTTCAAGTCCTGGTCTTGAGTACGGGTGTCGCCCTTGATCTCAACAATTTACCTTGTTTTCTTTGCGCAATCATCATGGAAAATCACACCCTTATTAGATCTCCGCATCAATGGAATTACTGCAAAATTAATTGACAACATTGTGGCAAAACTTGCCCCCTCACATCGCAGTGTTGGTGGCTCAGAAGTTGGTTGCGGCTGTCTGGCCCTACGCCTCAACCAACAGACGTTTTTGAAACCATCATGCCGATCAGTGACATTTTGCCAATCAAAAGGTGCTGCTTGTTGGTACGATAATGCTATTGATCACAAAAATGTCATTGATATGGATCTTGCGAAGATTAAGGGAACAGCGTCCTTGGGGGTAGATCTGCGCTGTAGCCTGTCTTCTCGACGTTTCCTTACGGCGAATAACTCCATAGCAGAGCCCCCCCAGATCTCAAAGACACAAATTCTCCACCAGGGTCATGGCGGAGTCACCGATTCTGGGGTATAACCAAGAATGGGCACTGAAAACACCCATCACAATCTGGCCAAGCTTCATATCCAACAGAGATCACATGAGAACAGAATGTACATATGAAAATAGTCCGAGTGAGCAAGGGGGCCCAAGCATCAACCAGGGTTCTTCAAATGCCCCCCCCCTGTTGCCGTGTTTCAACCCACATCATGCATGCATGCATGCAAGTAAAAGAGTTGCCCATTGGGGCAAGCTTGGAAGGCCATCGAGGCTGACGTCTTGACATCAAATCTCACCAGCACGGGGATATTGAGAAAACACATCTATGAATTACATTTGTTGCTACTTAAAAGCAAGTAGTAAGCACAAAATTTATGCAAATCATAGCAAAAAGGGTCTTAAAACGAGTAATTATCGACTAGCAGGTGGTTCTATGGTATAGTCAAACTAAGAGACATGATGAGCAATGAAACCCATCCCTGAACAGCAGGTATTTCCTTCCAACAGAAAGCAAATGAAAAGACAGAGACAAACCCTTCAATCCTTGCAGAACCACAGACACACGACGGGCTTCTCACTCGGATTACCTGTCCGTGTGGAATCCCATCCCACGTCCTTGATCGTCTTCTTCAACATGTCCTTATCTGCACCATTCACCTCAAGACCCTTGTACCATTTACCCCCTCCGCCGCTCACTACTTCGTAGCACTTGTTCTTCTTGGGCGTCGGATTGGTGCACCCAAAGCCCTTGAGCAGTTCGGCTATGGTTGTGTTACAGGGTATGTGCGCGGCCTTGAAGGGCATTTGGGCGGTGGGAGGGAGCTGCCATGGTGGTGTGTTGGTCTTGAAGATGTGAGCCTTGGTGTGCTCAGCCGGAAAGAAGTAGTTATAGCCAGGCTCGCAGCCGGTGCCGCCGGTGGAATTGGTCATTTGCGCCGCCGGCATGGAGGCATCGATGTTCGGGTACGGCTGCGGTTGGCGGGGGAGGATGTTACCAGTTCCGTTTGGCTGGTAAGAGAAGGTCTGCTGGGTATAAAAGCCAGCAGAGGGGCCCGAATGAGGGTAACCGGCCGCTGTGGGTATGCCGTATGGCGATGCGGCGGGCATCCCTTGTGCTCCTAGAGAATACATTCCGTGAGACATGCTGGGCCAGTAGCCATATTGAGGAACTGTACCAAAATTATACCCGGGGCCACCAACGTGGGGGATGTAGGCCTGTCCCTGAGCTGGCATAGGGGCTCCGTAAGGGGCGAAATTCGGTCGTTGGCCCGTGGAGTCACGGCCGGTAACGGGATTCCAGCCTCCAGACATCTTGACGATGAAGAAAGTGCTGGGGATTATCACAGAAGTGAGGAGAGATGCTTAAAGCAGAGGCTGCCAGGTGTGGACCCAACGATGAAGAGTAGGGTCGAAAGCCGCCTGCCAGTGGCCCGGAACAGGACCTCGGAGCGTTGGATCCCAAGTAGCTGGTGGATGAACGTATGAAGTTGGCGCGGTAATGCACACCTGGTGGGTTTGGTATGCGGTATCAACAGAAGGAAACAGGAAATTTTGTTCTATTTCGGCAGCAGAGATGTCGGCATATGCTGGTGCAGGAGAGTGTGCTTCAAATAGCATGTTAGCTAGGGATCCAAAGTCTTTAATAGCAAAGATGAGAGGGGGGATTCCAGGATAGGGAATCACAAAGACACAAGGCACACATCTACACCATCATTCACTTACCCCGTTCTGATTCAGCCTCTTGAGAACTACCTTCTGAGTCTGAGTCGGAGTCTGAGTCTGGATCCGAATCCGTCGTCTCGTCGTCCGACTCGAACTGGATGTCAAGGTGCGCGGCAAACACCTCTGTACTCCAAATAATTCTCTCGTGACGGTCGTAGAACGCAGCGACTATGAGCCACGCCCAAAAGGGGGGATCTTGACTGGCGTGAAAAACTTGTGTAATGACGAGCTTGGTTGCTGGTGGTGGGAGGTTGTCGACGTTGATCGTCCTGGTACTAAGTCGTGACGAGCCTGACATGAGTCTATCCGTAATAGGACGATGTATTCTGAAGGGCTCGGCGATGGTCCTGAACACTGAGATAACTCTGTCCAGAGGGGATGCTGAGGGGGCTGCAGATACAGCTCGACGGGATGGCGATACATCCATTATGTACATATTCCGGTTGTCATGATTCAGAACTCATCAACACAATTACGCAAGCCAACTTCGTCAGACAGCCGAACGATATCACGAGGAGCTGAGTATCAGCGGTGAGTCAAGACATTTTCTGACGGTAAACAACACCTGAGAGAGACAAAAACAGTCGTTGATCAGACTGATTGTCGGCCAGCTCTCGTAGCAGGATGGTGTCACAGGATAACCTCTGGAACGAATCGGTCAAAGGGGCACTTGATTGCTCGATTTTGATATTGGATGATGTTCAATGTTAGGACAGATTACAGTGACGAGCAAACACCCATCATCTGTGCTGTCCAGCAGTTTGTAAAAATCGGTGAACTGATGTCTTCCGTATGGTTTGTCTAGGCGAGATCCATTGTCCTTTGTCATATTTTCATTTTGAGGGGTATTTTTTGTTTCTTTATAGTGATGTTTGTGACACAGTAAGGGACAATTTGCTGTCAACCACGTGCCATGGGCTTGTATCACCTCAGAAGACATCTAACAGCAGAAAAACATGCCCTCTCGTGATGAAACTTGAAGTACTAGAGGTACATCAGACAGTACTCGTCTCAAGGTTTTCTTTTCAAACGCTTTTCCATCACATGGACTCAGCTTTCCGCCCCCCTTGAACACACAAGACACAAAAGTAGCGGGGAAGAGAAAAAAAAGAGAAAACCCATAGCAACACCTGGTCTCGATCCAGGGACCTACGGGTTATGAGCCCGTCGCTCTTCCACTGAGCTATGTTGCTGATAACACGATCGTTTTTCGATATCCCAGCAAGTTGCCAAATCAGAATATCCATCACACTAGAATAATAGTCAGGGTCGCACGGACGGAACACAAACGCTTCAACCGTAAGTTGCCATGAAATTTCATTCCAAATCGCTATCACCCTGTACAACCCTAACGGTGCCTGCACCGTTCATCTTTCCAATGTCAACCTCCTTTCTGTGTTGCTGAAGTCTTCCAACCTCAGACACCAGACCCTTCAAGTAGACTTCGGCTTGGACAGTGGCACTGTAAGCTGCCGGGGTCCAGTTCCAGATGTTGCGTTTTTCCACATCCGCCCCCGCAGCCAGCAGGGTGCGTAAGCCGAGCAAGTTGCCGTTGCCGCTGGCAAAATGCAGTGCCGTGTTTCCCTCCGCATCAGCTCTCTGAACTGCTTCATAAGGTCCGCCAGGGACATATGTCAATAGAAGCTGCAGTATTGTGTCGTGCCCGCCAACACTAGCCTCCATAACAGCATCTCTGCCCTGAACATCCCTCCGCAAGATACAGCTACTATCATTCTCGCATAGCAAGTGGACGACTTCGGTGTGACCAGCGCCAGCCGCCAGCATCATGGCAGTCTGATGGTTCTCGTTCAAGGCGGGACAAGGGTCTTCGTGCCCGGCGTTTATGAGCACTTCGCAGACCTCCTTGTGACCCAAGTACGCGGCGAGATGCAAGTTTGAGTTTGAAAGCCCCATGGGGGAGGTATCCGGGTTGTGCAGGAGCCCCGGATGGGACTTTAGGATACGTTTAACAAGGAGAGCATCGCCCGCGTGGATGGCGCGTCGCAATCGAATCGAAGGTTCGATCCTGTGAGAGAGTAATCAGTGGTCTGCATGCCGGAGGGGTCTGGGGATATCTTGGAGAGGGTTATTCACATGGTGGATCAAGTAACATGACGAGAGGCGACAAGATGCTTGCAGAGCATATCTTGGAGGTGGAATAAAAACAAAGATGCCTCACTCAAAGGCTGGAAGGAATGGATACGGACAGCTGGAGCGAATCGGCAGCTGCCGAGCTTCCACACCTGTCGGGAGCTTCTGGTGTTGCTGTAGGCGCTGGAAGCCCGAATGCGTCGCGAGCTGTTGCCCAGCGATGGAGGGATGCGCGCTGTAACCCCGCCATTAGGTTGCTAGAGTGCTAACGATGTACTAAAGATCCACTAACAGCCGTTGGCCAGCAATCACATCCCTAGAATAGCCCTCTGAAACAGGCCCTGAAAATTCCCCCGCACCACCAAATCTCTATTCGCATCATAACACTTGGCCGTGTCTTTGCTTATAGCCTCTGCAATTAATTTGGTGAGAAACTAATGACGAATATTCTCAAGGGGATTGTTCTCTCTAATGATCCATGTCAATATCCTTTCCCCAGAGGTCAAGTTATCTACATATCCAAAGAGGCTTAAACAACCAGTTTCTTCAGGTTTTGGGTGCGATGATGTCATTGTGTCCAAACACCTGCGACAGCTAAAGACTTGATTGATTGAGAGGCCATTGCAACCTCCAGATATTTACAAGCCCACTGTTGATGCAAACTGGTCATTTATAAAATACCTATATTTTCTTATCCAAAAGCTATCCAAGGGAGCCCAGACTCAAACCGATCAAGCCGTGGTGGCATTTTTCTCTATTCACACCTCACCTACGCCAAAGACGTCAAGAAATAGGGACATTCGCCATACGGCGCTTCCAAGGTGTCAGGCTTACTCTGTCTCGTTCAGTTCGTGGCTCAGTTTGATTGCCTCCGACTTGCCGGTGTCCAACACGACCGCAGGATCTTCTGGCTTGCCGTTTCGGGATACTTCATTTCCCTTCTTCGTCACGATGGTCGTCCTGTTCATGATCAGTGCATGCTTTCAACCGCGTCATGACAAGATGAGATCTTACTTCTCTGGCTTGACATCAACTACCTTGCCCTCTGGCTGACCCTGTCCCCAGTTCCAGCTCACGGTGTCTCCCTTGTCGGGGCCTTTGGTAGCCTCGCCATCAGCTTCCTCGTCGACGTTTTCCGCTTGTTCGTCTTCCTGGTCCTGGACTTCATCCTCTTGCTCTGCTCCGCCGTTGGATGCTTCCTCGCCATTGGTTTCGGTTTCAACATCCCCAGTCTTCCTCTTCTTACTCTCAACATATTGATCGTCATCTGCCTCTCGCTTCTCTCCCGTCTTCTGGTCTTCAGAATCGCCATTCTCTTGCTCTTCCACGACGTCCCCGTTCTCTTCGCGCTTCTTGATGCAATCATGACCCCAATTCTTCAGTGACGCATAAGACTTGGTCTTCTCGACTTCTTCAAGTGACTTCTCATCGTTGGCTTTTTCCTCTTGGGCCAAATGTCTCTTGCTGTACGGTATAAGTCTTTAGCGGGATTGTGGCCTTGGTTCATGATTCACTGGACTTACCAGTAAGAAACCACCTTTCTCATATGTTGAACCTGTTCGTCTGTATACTTCTCGGGGTCTTTGTCTGGATTAGATTCCAGAATCTCAACAATCTTGCGGCCACTCTCGTGTCCTATAGACTCTCCGTCCTCATTCTCCTTTGGCCAGCCAGCACTTCGAGAATCGTCCGACTTTAACCAGTCCTCCAGTTCCTCGGCTGTCATATTCACGAGCTCGTTGAACTCTGTGATAACTTGTTGCTTGTCCTTCATCTTGGTGATAATCTTGTATAAAAACCACTCGATCTCTGTGTTCAATGCTTTAGATCTGGGAATTGACTTTTGATGGGAAGAGGGGGGGAGGACCGCTTTTGCATTGCCTGTCATTGCTTCTTTTAGGGTTCGATCCGAGTGACGCTTCCGGCCTTGTTGCGTCATGGAACGCTGTCATTCAACACCATCAATGAGGTAACCCTGTCATTGAACTTAATTGAAGCCATCGCACTAGACTTGCGCCGACTGGCACGTAGCTTTGCCATCGGTTGGCTCTAATGTCACTGCAACCGTTATCGATCGTCGATTCATTCACACACAATATTGTTGAGCTGTATGTAATATTATTATCTTGTGATGGATTTACCATTGTGCACTACCCTAGAGCTCGAGGACAGTGGCAAATGCAACATGAAAATGCTCACACCCTATTCTAACTCTTTGGAATATCGACTGCTTAGGAAACTCTATGAGTTTATTTCTCATTTTATTTTCATTCATCTGTATTAATGTTATTTTGTCTCCAGTTCCGTCAATTCGGTCGCAAATCCTCACCGCAGAATTGTGGTTCATCTTCAAACGACTTTTACAGAATAGCATTTACTCATAGAACCTAACCGACCAATACCCTCTCAAGCAATAATAGTACGAATATGTAGGAAGAATCCCGCTATTGATGTCTAATATGAATGGTTACCTCAAAAACGAGACATCAGGATACTTTGAGTCTGGCCCAGACAACAGCCCTTCACCAGTATGCCCCAAAGCAAACTCCACGAATGCACCCAAATAGGCTCCCAATACTTGCACAACTCTGGCTCCAGTAACCTTTCCAAACCATACTTCCACAAGTTCCTCGTTGCTCCTTAGGCCAGTGATATCTCCTACTATTGACATGTCCCAGTAGCTTCCGTGCACCGAGTCCTTCAAGCTAAGCTCTCTTGTCCAGACCTTGGGATGTTGCTCTATCATAGCATCAAAAAACTGTGTAAAGCTTGGTTCTGACGATGAATTGTGGCCTTCGGAGCCAAATATCAGGAATGGCTTCGGGACGCCAATGTCTATTTCTCGTCCCCATAGGATGCCATCGAGATTGACGCCGCCAACGATGCGAGATTCGTTTATCATTGCTGATGCTGCCGCGGAGCCGCCAAATGACTGGCCAATGTAGACTGTCTTGCGGATGTTGAAGTGATTTAGAACAAAAACTGCATCTTGCGTGCGGACGTCGAGGCCGAATCGTAACTGGGCAGTGTTATTTGGGTCCCGACCAATGTGCCCTCCGTATATGATTTCTCCACTGGGGAATTGGACCACGTCAGTTTCGTACGGGTGGTCCATGACAATGACTTCGTATCCAAGACCTGACAGTTGTTGGGCGATGGATGAATAGAACAATCTCGTGGTGTTGAGGCCCGTCCCAAATAGAATCTGTGGAAATTTCTTCTCTCTGCCATACGGCTTTTGTATTTCACAACAAAGCTCCAGCTCCAGTGTACTGAGAAGGCCACTCGGCCAGCCTATATCCGAAAGGAATGGATCCAAAATATCGTCCTCTATGGCAGCAATCGCGGGTGACATGTAGGGAACTCGACATGTTTTCTTGCAGCGTGATTTGGGCACCGGAGTAAACTGCGAGACCATCATCCTACGCGGGTGCGAGGAGTTGAATGGATCGATACGACCATGATCGATGAGTTCTGAGGATTCCCATTTCACCGTGTAAGGACCGTCTGGGACGGGAAAGACGGTTGCTTGAATGAGAGAGGGCAGTATTGCCGCGAGAAACGATATCGATTTCATGTCGGGAGAAAATGGTGATGCTGCCAAACTATGAAAAATTTCTACATTCTTGAACTTGTGGATTAACAATATGCTGCTGTCATGCCTCACGTAGCCGAGGGCGGGTAAACCATCCTCCCACTTATACCGACCACCTGCGTAATCGCTTGCGAGACCTTCCCAATCTGGACTGCAGCAACGTGGATCATTTAGTAGAGGATCATGAGCTAAAATATCAGCCGTGATGCCAAGATCTTAAGATGTGGTTTGCTATGGGGTACCACTTGCCGGGGTTAAGATGGGTCCTCTGATTAGGCGAACTTGGTGATGGAGACGAAGCACGTCATATTCACTTTACTATATAACAGTTATACAGAGTCTCTCATTGCCAAGATCTAGAACCGAGCCCGCAACATACGCTTTCTATCCATACAATAATAGAAAAAAAAAAGACCAATGGCATCATACGTAGACTCGTGCAAGATAGTAAGCCAAAAACCTAGACCGTTTAGGCAGTACCCAAGAATTCATGGCTGCTGACTTTCATAAAACCTCAAGAGGGAACCTCGAGTCATTCTCATGTCTTGATGGCTCTCCTCTTCAGCACTGCTGAATTCTCATTCAGACCGTCAAAGTCGTGCGCGTCCAGACATGCCTGTCTGCTCAACATGACCGCCGGGATCCCTCGCTCCTTCATTTCCTCCTCGTACTTGTCCAGCGCCTCCTTGCGAGTCTTTGCGCCAGAGTATACGTCCTGAATTTCGCGCAGCAAGTGCCATGCGTCGAGGATACCATGATTGCCGGCTTCACCACGATACATGGTCATGGCGTGAGCGGCGTCGCTGATAAGCGTTACTCGGCCGTCGCGATTATCCCACGGTAAGCATGGCCAGTCTTGCAGGGCAATGTCGAGCACGGGGTATGACTCGGGGATGACATCTACAGCGCTGCGCAGGAGAGGGTTGAAGCCAACAGCGAGGCGCTTCATCATGGCAACGCGCTCGGAGTCTGTGGCAGGGATTTCGTTTCGAGCGCCCTTAACTATCCAAGAAATAATGACTTGAACCATGTAGTGTTCGTCATCAGTGCCGGCCGAATCGTTTGTCTCTGGCGTGCTAAGCATGGAGATCCACATATAGATGCCCGTTGTTGGGTGACAGCCCTGGAAGAGCAAGGGATCGATATCTCGTATGGGCTTGACCTCTGCGGGTGTCATCTTGACAGCTGCGCCAAGCATCCCGACGGGAAGTTGGTAGTTCTCGTATGCATCAGGCACGAGAAACTTCCTCACAGAAGAGTTTGTGCCGTCAGCGCCTATAAGGATTCTGCCCTCAAAGTGGGTGCCGTCTGCAAAAAAAGCGCGAACACCGTCGGTTTCGTTTTCCAACGTCTCTACGTTGACGAGTCGTTTGCTCCAGTGAACATGATCAGCGACGCCCTTAATAAGGACCCTGCGCAACTTCTCCCGGTTCACACGTCGCCGTTCGTTGGGTGGGATTCGAAACTTGGTTTCGAGCGTCTCGAGATTCAGGAATAAGAAATTGCCATTGTCATTGCGGCCGACCTCGGGATCAACCTGGACTTTGTCTACCTCGGCGAGCGTCTCATCGTCAAGGATGTCGCGTAGGAAGCGCAGCGCCCAGTGCAGGGTGATGGCCCAGCCTTGATTGCGGGACTCGATGTGCTCGTCGCGCTCAAATATTTTGAAGGGAATGTTGGCCTATGGCAGATTTGTTGATTCCAGTGAGCAAATGAATTGATTCCTGCTGGCAGGGTTCGAGGTTGAGAACTGATGGACCTTTTCAATGGCCCAAATTGGAGGGGGGACAATGGAAGAGGAGGGGGAGGGGCAACATTTGATTCATCGAAACTCAAACTCATTCATCCTATTCATACCTTTTTAAGACCATGTGCAAGCGTTAAGCCAACAACGCCGGCACCTATGATGATGACGGGTTTCTCACTGGTAGCCATGTTTGCATATGCGATTGCAAGATATAGAGAGAGGGTTTATGCAACAGAGTTCTGAAACATGCAGCAGAGTCCTGGAACATGCGCTGGAGTTGTGTAACATGTACATTCCCTTGTCTTAGATGTGGAGTAATTTAATCCTTTAGAAGTATTTAGATCTTATATGGCCTAATTGTATAGTCTATAAGTATTTATTATGTAATAAAACAATTTTAAACAAGTATATATTATTTTGTATATTTTATTGTATATAACAACATTAGTAACATATTATTAATCATACGTTATATATAAACTAGTGATAAGTATATACATGCCTAAATGATATAAACGCTAACTTTTGCCTTGGGTTAATAATTATAGTAAGTTTTAATTATAATTATTAGTAGATATCTTTTTGCTCAAGTTCATATTTAATTAAGATAATTATTTATATACTTATTATTTTAATCTTCCGGTGTTAAGAAGACTTGCCTTATTTACTTGTGATGGAGGGAGCTTTATTTAAGGCGGGCTGAGTGATGGTATTATTAACGCAAAGTCTGGTACATGTTACAGGACTTCAAAGAAGATACTGCATGGGCCTGCTCGTTTCTTCTTTCTGCTACGCAGAACAGTGGACTGGTTCTCTAGTGCTGAAAGACCCATGGCTTTTCTTTGGCTGGGACGGTACTAATATCTCACCAATTGCCGGACTCCAAGTCCAGTCTGGCTGACAAGTCCGGCTCTTGTTTGGTGCAACACACATTAATCAACAGATAGATAACCCTATCTGGTACCTCATCTCGCCTCCGAGAGAAGCTGGACTTTTATGTATCTCGGACCTTGGACACTTCGGGCTTCGTCCTGCCTGGACTGTATTAGCCCGGCTGTTTTATCCTCTGAGTAACGCAACACGCCAACGTGCGGCTGATGGGCGATGGCATGACTCTGGGCTGTCAAAGCGAGTTGTTATATTGGCGGAAATAATCCATCCATCCTGTGTAGTATTCAAGATCTGATACGCTGGACGGACCGTTTCTGCTTTGTCTTGACGACCTGCATATGTAGTACTAAAAGACTCCTCTCATTAATGGACGTTAACCTGCTTCCGATGCAGATGCGGCCCGGCCAAGCTGCAGCCGTCGGAATGGGGTTTGGAGAAGAGGAACAAGGATCAGGGACCCTGTAAGAAAGAGCAGAGGCTCAGGTCATTACCGCGGCGATACGATGGCCGCCAAGGTGTGTTTGAGTGGGTAACGAAGAAATACGTAATTCATGACCTTCTGGCCAAGCTTTGCTAAGAACCGGAGCTTTCCCAGAGCGTTGCTATCATTGCTCTAATGTTAAGATATGAAGCTCCTGTTGTGCGACGGGCGTTGCGGGTGGATGAAAATGCTGTCCTTCTTCAACTTTAAAGACCATGGCATGCCCTGGCGTCTTTTTGAAATTTGACGACTCAACCTGAGGTACAGACAGAAGGGGAATTCGCGATTACTGAACACGAAACGAACACCGAATTCGAACCGAAGAGAGAGAAAAAGAGAAAAAGAGAGAAAATAGCAATAATGGCTTCAGACGGAAAACACGAGGCCCTGCAGCCAATCCATCCATCCATGGCTGGCAAGCTTGATCCCGTCTTCGAGAGGCTCTACAACGACAACGTCGCCAACACCCCCTTGAAACCAATCGACCTAGAGAAGCTGCGCTCTTCATACTCGGTGCTCTACAGCTACGGCACAGCCCCGGCCCCCGACGTGGGACGCATCTACGACGACACAATCACCCTCGAGGACGGAACGCAGCTCCCAGTTCGGGTATACGAGCCCGAATCCAAGGGCCCATGGCCGGTACATGTGGATTATCATGGTGGGGGTTGGGGTCTGGGCGATCTCGACACCGAGAGTCACATTTGCCAGCACTACTGCAACAAGGCCAATGTCGCCGTCATTGACGTTGGCTATCGCCTGGTCCCCGAGGTCCCATTCCCAGCGGCCATGACGGACAGCTTCGGCGCGTTGAAGTACATCTACGAGCACGGCGCAGACAAGTTCAACATCAAGCAGGACAGCATCTCGGTCGGCGGTGTGTCTGCGGGAGGGTGCATCTCCCTTGCGCTGGCTCACCTTGCGCGCGACGCCTCGATTCCGCTCAGGCTTGTGGCTGCGGGCACGCCAGTCATTGATGACATTTCTCAATACAAAACAGCGGCTGACTCTCCCTGGCCGTCGATGCGCGAGAACGAGTTTGCGCCTACGCTGAACTGGGCGCGACTCGCCTGGTTCGACAAGCTGAAGTGGTCTTCCCTTCCCACCGACCCGGAGGAGCACAGAGCGGCGAGGGAAAAAGTCGGGTGGTTCGCAAAACATCCTCGAGGCGCCAAATTTCCGAGGGCTTGCTCGCACCCTCATCTTCACGGCCGGCGCAGACCCACTGAGGGATGAGGGAGAGAGGTATGCGCAGGTGCTGGTCGAGAACGGGGTCGACGTCACGCAGCGGCGGTTCCCTGGCGTGCCGCACCCGTTTATGCACATGGACAAAGACCTGTGGCAGGCAAGCGAGTTCATCGACCGAACGGCAAGGGAGATTCGACTGGCGCATTGGGATCCATGAAGGGGGCATAAGACGAAAAAGACAAGCGGAATTCAAGACAAACAAACAAACTTACTCGTATATACAATCTTTTTTTCTATTTTTACGTGATGAGACGTGAGGAGTTGTCGAGAGCTTTGCCGGACTGAACGAGCTGTCTTGTGAGCTCGGCGAACCAGTATCCCTACCTATACCTGACATGCCTCCTCCTCCTCCTCCTCCTCCTCTTGTCCGCAGCAATATGAAAGGGATGTTCATCCGAGGCACAGGCATGCATCCCACCCATTTTTTTTTTGAACCAACCTTGCATCAGTGCTATCACCCTCCCTGCGTTCCTGACTGGTGGAGATAATCGTTCTACATTACATGCGCGCTTGTGTCCTGTAGGGTGCCCTCTCGAACCAACTGCCGGTAGTATCGGCCGCTGAACTATACTGTACGGGGTTTTTTATTGCCTTTGGAGGTCGCATCGTGCGCCAGCCTCCGTACGGAAGCACCAGCTGCCGGGCCGGATTTAAGATCATTACTATGAGGGGGAAAGAAAAGTCCCGAGTCCGAGGCCCTCCGGGGGGGGGGGGAAGGTAATGGAGCGATGAACCTTTTTTTGGGGCTGGCTGGTTGGTTGTCTATTACTACTGTATAGCAATGATGATGCGAGGTAGAGACAAAGCATGTCGCCATTTGTCGCAGTTTTGATGTTTGTAATCATAATGAGCAACACACTCCGTAGGGGGGGAAGGGGGAGGGAAGAGACACAGTATCAAGTGATTTGAAATCCAACGGATTCGAGATCATCTATCGGTTTGGCGAGGCGTCAAAACTGGGCTTACATTACACTACTAACGGCAGCCATGTCACCCTAGGAATGCCAAATCAAAGTCGTTACCCAGAATCTTTCGAACCCTCAAGCATCGAAGCAACCCGCTTTGCCTGCTACTGTTGCTGCTGCTGCTGCTGCTCACTACTGCCAGGGCAAACCTCGAAACCCGAACGCTTCGGTAATTCCATCAATCAAAGTGACCAATGTTTGAACGTAAAAAGCGCGAAACCACCCCCATTTATCATCCCCACACAGACGAGGGGTCCCACGCGAGTAGCGGGCGTCAGTCGAGGGAAACACGACAGGGCCAAATGATTTCTCGGGTCGATTCCTCGGGTTTTTTTTTTCTTTTGGCTTCTTTTTTTTTCGCCTCTCTCTCCCCCCCACTGAAAGTCGGAAGCCAAGTTTGAACCAGCCTGGGCCGAACGACAGGCGAAAGAGACGGAGACAGAGACAGAGAGCCAAGATCATCATCCACCTTCACCGTGTCATTGTCATCCTGTCATGGAAACGATTGCTTCTTTCGGACTTTGAGCAATGGTCAGGTATGTGATTCATACTCAAAAAATGTAAACCTATTCCGGGTTGTATACGCGTAGCAAGAGTAAACGATCGGCCGATGTTGAAAGACCGCCACCCGTCCCAACGGCATAACTCACTTTGAGGCAACTCGTAAAGCCCCTTTTTTGCTCGGACTGAACCGTTCTCTGCATGTATGTATATACGTATGTGTGTATGTACGTGTGTATGTACCTACCTCAAGATAGCAAAAAAAGGTCCAAGTAAAACGAGAACGAAAAGGTTCCGCCGAAACGGAAGTTTCCTTTTTTTTTTCTCTCTCGCGCGCTGAAAGTTCGCCGACGTCAAGGTCTGGAGAAGGCCAATCCTGCCAACCAGAGGCTGCACAATGTCTCTGCCGCGCCCTGACAGGGGGGGAGGAAGTTCGTCTCTCCCTCTCTCTCGCTCCCTCTGTCGACTGGGATCGTTTGGCCCCCCCCATCCCTCCCTTTTTAGTGCCCTCCGTTTCGAGCGTAGTGCCGTAGCGTTTTCTTTTCTCTTTGGTGTGGTGCATCCGTGCCAACTCTTGCGTGAGAAAGCGGCGCGCGCGACATGGGCGAGGAGGGATCAGCCGACGAATGGACCCGGCCGTGTGAACAGGTCAGTGTCCGTTCCCATTGGCCTCGTTGGCAATTCGTTTGTTTTTGCCATCTGCTGGACTTGAACAAAGATTGGCCCGAGCCTGTACGGAGGGGCACCGCATTGCTTCTTCAGCAGGCACGGACAAGAAGAAGACTCTACCGCCGTCCTGTATGTACATACATACCATGATGGACAGAGGCTGAAGAGGGGATCGCCGTACTGGTTGCCTACTGTGTCTCGCCATGCTGCCCGTTTGATCACCAGATGGGATCTCGAATCGGCACGCCATGCCCCTTGGGTAGGACCTGTGGGCCAAAAAAGAATGCCTGCCTGCGTCTCACCTCTTCGCTCTTCATTCTCCCCTCCCCCCATCTCTCTCTCCACCCAGCTGCGACAAGATGCTGACTGCCCACTACCTGTTTCTGGTACCGACACCCGTCGAGCAAAAAGCTTTTTTCTTCTTTCGTTTTTGAGTCAATCGTGCATGCCTTACCCGCAGGGGGAGATGAAAAACGAAACTACCTTTTTCATCCCAGACGCAGCCAGTTCCAAATCGACGGGTTGCCGTTGTGCATAAGTGCTGCTCCCTTCCCTTCCCCTCCCCCCCCTCTCAACTTACTCGTACAAGTAACTGAACGGGTGTTCGGAGGGGTGACCATTTGTGAGCAACTACCTCGTCGTATGTATGTATGTATGTACTTGTAGGCAGGCTGTTTGCGAAGGAGAAAGGCAGGGGGGCCAAAAACTGGGTGGCCCTGCTTAGCACCTGTTACTAGACAAGGACCTGTGCAACCAAAAGGTGAACCACCGAATTATAGCATTAGTATGGGGAGGTATTAGTGGAGAGTCCTTGATAAGCGGTGCCTCTGGCTTGTCTGAGTCTGGGCATGCGCAGGTTCTCTTGTCTCCAAAGCAGTCCCCATCCATGGCATGGACATCCCCACTGCACTCAGATCGGCGCCACCAGTATTATCTACCAGGGTCTTCCCACCCCCATTCCCTTCTCTGTTCCCCATCCTGTCCCATCCAACAGGTCCTCCTCTCGCTGGACTCGATCCTCGCCTCGAGCCCACTTCTGTCCTTAACACGCAGCGGTTCCCCCCCTCATGCAGAGAGCCGTTGGTGCTACAGAACATTCCGACGACAAAGCTGAAGCAGAACCAACAACCACCACGACGAACATCATCACTGGAAATCACTCACTGTTCTAGCCGAGGTCCAAGTGTCTTTTCTCTTTCTCTCCTTCTCTCTTTCTCCCCTTTACTGTCTAGCGGATCATCGAAGGAAAAAGAAGGGAGAAATCAAAGGGAGAAAGCAAGTTTGATTACGTGAGCGCATCATCACAGAAGAAGTGATTCATTCACAAGGTCTACGTCTACAGTGAAGTTTCTACGACCAGAAAAACGCAGGCCAGAGTTTCGATTTTTCAACCGAGGGTTGTTCATTGAGCTTCCCTCAGAGAGAAAGGTCCAAGTAGAAGAAAAAGGGGATACTAAGAAGAAGAAGAAAAGCTCACAGCATCGCAATGGGCTCGGATAGTCGACCTGTCTGCCACCGCTGTGCGCAGATCAAGCAGGCCTGCGATGGCAGTCTGCCATGTGCGCGATGCGTGCGTCTAAGTCTGCCCTGCAGGCCGCGCGACTCCAGCGGCAGCGCCAATAACCAAATCGGCGACATGCCGAAGGCGCGCATCAGGAGGGTACAGACCGGCTGTCTCATGTGCAAGCGGCGCAAGAAGAAGTGCGACGAGACGAAGCCGCGATGCGGCGACTGCAGGCGTCTATGCCTCGACTGCGCTTGGCCTGCGGAGCGTCCCAAGGACAAGGCTGCTAATGGCGTCACGGCGGCCGCAACACCATCTACTGTTTCTACGACTTCTACGACGCCGCCGAGGGATATTCCCATGAAGACGGAACCCGGTTCGCCCCCGATGGATGTGACATCGACGGATATCACGCTCAGAGGGAGCCATAGTCCGGCGATGAGCTCATCCAGCGGTAGCAGCTACTCCATGGACCAGAGCTTCCACGTTTCTACCATGTCCAACGGCGGCGACTTTGAACTGGAATTCGCCGCCGAATCCCTGCCCTGGGAATTCTCGCACTCATCTCCCAACTCAAACTCGGGATGGTTCGAGTCGTTCACGCCCCTTAGTTACGGAAGCCCTCGAGATTCCATCGACTCCAACGCCCTGTCAACTCTGTCCGTCTATGTTCCACAGCTACTCCCGCAGCTCACTTCTCCACAAGATAGGGCGTTGCTCAACCACTACACGACGATTGTCTCGTCCATCCTTTCCCGAAGAACCTCAATTCATAACCCCTATAATAATCATCTTTTGCCTCTTGCTCAGTCGAACGACACCGTTTTGCACTGCATCCTTGCTCTTTCGGCAAACCACTGGCGCAAGCTGCAACCAGACCTTGCTGATCGCGGAATTCACCATCAGAGCAAGGCAACACAGGCCCTGGCCCGGCTGTTGCCCCATGTGGACAAGACCAGCGCGGACATTGCCCTTGTGAGCAGTTTGCTACTGTGCATGACTGAGCTATTCGACGGCACAAGCGAAGGATGGAAGCTGCATCTCAAGGGTGCCAAGAAGCTCCTGACGACTCTCATGAACCAGCAGGGCGATTCTGCAGCAAATGGCCACTACAAATTCCTCTTACGATTGGCCAAGTTCCTTGATTCTGCTGCCACGGTTTCAACGTGCAGACCTCCGCTCATGGGAGAGGATGAACGCGAAGCGGCGACGCTGGACCGGCTGACTGCCTGCCCCGATGAGGATGATTCAGCGGTTTATGGTATTCCCAAGGAGCTCTTCCATTTGGTAGACGTGATCAATACGCTTGCGGAAAAGCGAAAGACACGTGTCGATCGCGCATCTGAGGCTGCTTTCCGCGATGAAGCCGCCAAAGTGGAGGAGCGCATCAATAACTGGTCTTTCGAATACGGCGGAATGTCCCGCGCCGCCTGGACCATCATGCCGGCCAGTGACGACGTTTTGTTTGCGACAATGGCTTACGAGTATGCCATCAGACTGCGTCTTCACCAGATCGTCGAGGGATACGATCTTGACGACCCCAAGGTCACCTCCA
The DNA here is from genome assembly GCA_004303015.1 of Cladobotryum protrusum. Classification (NCBI taxonomy): domain Eukaryota; kingdom Fungi; phylum Ascomycota; class Sordariomycetes; order Hypocreales; family Hypocreaceae; genus Cladobotryum; species Cladobotryum protrusum. Next base: position 5,155,268 of record RZGP01000002.1, on the reverse strand, counting down.
ACGTCGATGGCATCTTGGATGCCGTTCAAAAGATCCGGTACGGCAGCCCTCTCGAGGCTTGCCTCCTGTTCCCTCTGGTCATGGCAGGCGGCGCATGCTGGAAGATGGAGCAGCGCGTAATCATCCACGATCGTCTGATGATCATGGAGCGCACTTGCGGCTTTGGCTATATTTACAATGCCAGGGACCTGGTGCAGCGTGTGTGGAATATGAGGGATCAAAGCGATGGTACGGGAGAGGCTGTCAACTGGGCGCGCATTCGGTACGAAGAGATGCATGGACTTGTCGTGTTTTAAAGCAACTTCTGTGTTTCTGTCTCTTGTTTCTGTTTTTTTTTTTTTTTTTTGGTCTGCCGGAAGAGGAAAAAATCTTGTACTATCTTTTGTCCGAATATTTGAATAGATAATCTTGCTCGACACAACCATTTTTGGTGTTACTCCGGTCTCGAAGTCTGAAATGAACCTGTGAGCTTCTCAACTAGTCCTGCGATATGGGCATGCATGTCATATCCGCAGACTTCCTCAATCGTGAGCTTCCCGGGCCGGTCGTTGGCGCTGCTCCAACCGATACGCTCTGTTATGTCTGTTCTGGCTCGTCGGCTGCTCTCTTGCACTCGCGTCGCGCGCGGTTTGCGTTCTTTTTCATAGAGCTGAAGCTTCTGCGCGACGGATAGTTGGTTGTACTTGGGCGAGAAGAGAATACCAAGCGCACCGGCGTCCTCCAAGGCCATACACGCGCCTTGGGATTGATCCGGCATCATGGGGTGAGCAGCGTCGCCGAGCAGACAGCAGCGGCCCTTGAACCAGTGAGGGTAGGGCTCGTGGTTATACAGACGCCACATTTTGATATCCTCTGCGTTGCGGAACAATGTCCGCAATCTCTCATCAAGGTCCGGGAAAGTGGCCGCGAGGTTCTCGCCCGTTGTCGAGATGTTCCAGCCATCTTCCTTAAGGTCGTTCTTCTCAGCTGGGTAGAAGCAGTAACAGCTCACGACGTCGTGGTTCGAACACGGGCTCATGACAATCTTGTTAATGCCGTCGCCGCCCCAGAATTCGATGGCGCTGTTCTTGGCGAATTCCTCGAGGCCCAATTCGCGGAGCTTGTCGGCATGGATGATGCATCGGTAGCAGCAGGATGTTGATGGGGTAACGCTGGGGGTGACCCCAAGATGTTGCCTCATCTGGCTTCGGATTCCGTCTGCGCAGACGACGACATCATGGGCCACTTCGGTGCCATTGTCGAAGGTTATCTTGCCCTCAATGGGGTCGAGGTTGATGGCCTTGTGCCAGACTTTGAGCTGGGCCGGGATGCCATCACCTTGGTCCGCAGTGGCGACATATTTCAGATGCTTGTGAAGGTCGATCCTGTGAAAGTTGTTGTAATCTGTACCGAAGCGTTCTCTATAGTCTCCTAGGGGATAGGTCCCAAAGACCTTCCCAGAGGACCAGTCATGACGGATAAGGTTACGGAGAATGACGGGTTTGGCGGCCGGGATGTCGACTTTCCATTCATCGAGGAAGCGGGAGCCGTTGGAAGCGAGGGAAAGGGATGCGCCAACCTCTCCATCAAAGTCATACCGTTCGTAAACGGTTACACGATGGCCAGCACGACGAAGAGCAATAGCGGCTGAGAGACCTCCCAGGCCAGAGCCAATGATAGCAATGCTGTATGAGATGAAGGACGAGGACAATGATGAGGGGGAGGAAGAATAGGAAGAGGTGGAAGAAGGGGCCTGGGAAGGGAAAGGAGAAGGAAAAGAAGCAGAGGGCATTGACGACGTTTGTGGAAGGGGATTCATAGCTGCGCGGGAATGGCGCCGGCGGCTTGCTTTTTGAATGGGATTTTTATTGATTGTCGTTGTTGGACGTGCGTTTGTCTGTATGGTACTTTGGTACGGGGTACAGAGTGCTGTTATGTCTGCCCATGTATGTCTCGGTTCAGGAGCAAGGGTATGCGCAGATGCCATGGGGCGGCATATGATGATGGTGGTGAAAAAAAAGAGTGGAGGGTATCACCCCCTCAGCCTTTCGGGAAGCTACCGAGCAGGGCCAGGGCAGATCAATAGGGAATCAATGGCACCCCAAAGGGCCAATAGGCCTTGTTTTGATGATTGCGGTTGGCTCTCCGTCGAATAATATGTCTCATGCAAAAAGTGGGCATGCGTCGGGTCCTTGACTTCCGCAGCACGGAAAGGAAGATCAAGAACAAGAGCCAACGGCCAGCCCTACCTATCAACGAGAGGCAGCAGATCCTGGCCCGCCCCCAGGTGATATTGTTGTCTTGGAATCGATCAAAGGTCGCGGCCGTCGGATATCAGGACGTGAGAGAGAGAGGACGGGGTGAACAAAGGGAGGGAGAAGGGGTTTTTTTTTTTGATAAGAGGTGAGGATTTACGTTGCATGCGGGTTTGCGCTGGGTACGAGATACAACACAATGTATGCACGTTGCCCGATCCGTGATCATGTATGTATGTGTTGTCTGTGTAGTACAGAGTAGTCAGAGCAGACCTACCAACAGGGTTAACTCCGCGGAAGCTTGATGTAATATTTGGGGGAATATGCTTTTGTCGATTTGCTTTCCAACGTCACCGCCGTCGGGTATCGCTCCCTTGGGATGATGATGGTATTGTGGCATGCTGGTATAGATAATGGGTGAGAATTTTTTGGGGGTCGTGGCTGAAATGGTATTTTGTCCGTCTATGCGTGTATTGCATGTTTTTTTTCTTGGCCCTGATGGCTTGTAGGTATCTATTCGCCAATGCAAGCTGCGATGGATAGAAGGGCAGTCTTTGGCTCGCCTCTTGGTGAATAATAGTCAATAACCAAGACGAGCCGCCAGCCTACTAATGGATTGAGGACAGCACCTCAGGCATGTACCGGTGACAGTCCAGGCCCAGGCCAGTCTCAGTGGTCTGGTTTCTCTGGTCCGTTCTCACCTTCGACCCAGGAGTCTGGGATCCGCGGGAGGGAGCGCGGCGTGCCCCCAGAGGGAAAAAACCCCAGAGACAGGGATTTCCGACGGCGGCATTATCGCCGAGGCTGGTCGCACGACATATGAAGGATGTGATTGAACGAGTGTAGATGCTTCAGGTGAGGTTTTACAGCAGAAATAAAATTGGCCATCAATGTAACGGCGTCATGGTAGGCATTGAAGGAAGACGGCATGGTGGAGCTTTGCTGTTGTTGTAAGCGTGCTGTGTGTGCTGTGTTCTTCTGTGACAGCATGAGGTGCGCGGTGATGGTTGCTCATGCGTTACTCCCCCGGATGAAGCACCCAAGCTCTTTCCGCCGCAATTTACTAAGACACTCTTTGAGGTACAACTTACGGTGTGCTTTTGTCATACAAGTACGGAGTACAACGCTTGAAAAAAGTGGCAGAGTAAGAGCCCACATGTGGTCTGAGATCAGCTCGACGCTGAATGATACGTGAGGTGACCTATTTCGGCATTATCCGAGTCAAGAGGCTCTCAACAGAGTCAGCAAGTACCCGTTACAGACAGGCATCTGGGTCAGACATTGTTCAAACATGTCGAGCCTCCATCATCCATGATGATTAAACAGTCCCCCCCCTCTCTCCCCCCCCGGGGCAAACATGAACAGAACACAGCCTTGAGAAGGCATGAATGTTATCCATGTTTGAATAGATGGATGTAATCTATGCCATTAAACCATTCCGGCGCTAGATCTGCCACTTATTACGCCAAGGGTAAATCGTCCCATGCAAGCAATCAAGCCTCCCAAAACGGTCCGCGCAAAGCCATCCCATGGATCGTCTAGGAAATTTTCCGAAGAGGATAAAACGGTCTCGTTTCATTGCCGATCAACCTTCAAACAGGTCTGTCTGTCTTGACTCTTTCTTTTTGCTCCCTGGTTTCATATTGTCTTGACCTTCCCTATGTGATCTGCAATATGCAGGATTCCTCTCCTCCCTTGGCAATAATTACGGCAGTGCCGGTATGAGAAAGGAATCATCAACTACATGCAGTCTTTTTTTTTCGTCACCTATTCTTGTACGACGGCTGCTTTTCCATCCGGGTATTATTAATGAGTGTGTGCATACCGTTGTGGTTACATTTGTGGTAGAGGAGTATTAATGGCCCCGATTATAGCTAAAGGCTTACAAATTGGAGCCTCTGCGTTGTACGTATCAAGTAATCTCGTATATGAGATGACTACACTGTGCATCACGCCACATGAAGTCCCTTGCTTTAACTGTAGTTGAACCAAGTCTGCCCCTTGCTGGTTCCAGATCCGTCCTCTTTTGAATCCCTCTAGATCTATCAATATTATAGAATACCCTAGGTAGGTTAACATGCTCAGATGGATTCGATGCTTTCCCACAGGGGTAAAGATGCATCGCCGCCAGCCGCGGATAGCTTGGACACGACTGTCACCCACAACCTACAAGCCATCCAGGCGGAGTTCCGTCAGGCGTGCTTGGTCCAAAAGGTCCCGGCCATCAGAGCCGCTTGCCAACGATGGGCTTCTCTGGGGCGTCATTGTTTGATGCGCGGCCGTGACACAAAACCCGGCGGGCGTGTCCTCGGTAAGAGCACTGCATGGTTGTTCGAGGTAATCCTCATGCCAGCGCCGCTTATCATCATCATCTTGTGGTGTTACACCATGAAGCAAGCCACATGCAGAAGTAGCAGCTGGCATTGATGTTCGGTGATTGTCGGATACTGGGGTGTCACGCTTGTTTCCATGGGTGCTTTTATCCTGTTTATTGGCCTTGGTAGCTCATCGTATGCATGATGGGAAGCATATGTGGTGCTTCGGACTCTCCCCGAAGACGAAAAACAGCTGGCCGCGGGGATTCTAGTGAGGGATCAGGGTGGAGCAGGAAAGAAGACGTTCTGGAATTGTAGCAACTGGAGAATACCGAGAATCTCCTGGTCTCTCTCCTATCTATGAACACAATTGATACTGCTATCCTATCTAATATCATAGCTCTCATCAGTACCTTGGCCAGTCTCTCACAAATCACTTCTACGAGCTGCCATTGGGATATGCCACCGGGTGCCGCTTTCATCTTTACAATTCAAACAGGCACTTACATCATATACTGGAACCTACCAGGCTTTTCAATTGTTTTTTTTTAGTCCTAGACTCTACTGTGATGGGGTAAAGGTCCTCGTATCAAGAACTCATTGGCCGAATCCCCTGCTGATATCTTCTGCATCAACATCCATCTCTCGCCCTTGACTCTTCATCTATACATGGTCTAAGCATGCAAGCATACACCAGCTACGTGGTCATCAATACCTCAATTGTCATATGCATCTCCACAGTTGATATTATAGGCCCACAAACGTTTCAGGCGCATGGCAGACCCAAGCATATACCCGCAAAAATTAGAGTAACTGGGGCCGCCGGCGGATCCGGGTCTGCTATGAAATAGTGTATCGAAGTTTGTATAGTAATTCATAATGCTGGAACCGCGGTAGCACGGGAGGCGGAGCAGGATGGAATCGATCGAGAGGAAGATTGACGCCAAGAGAGTAAAGGAGAGCCGGACTGCTTTGGCAGACTTGGCTCTTTTCAGTTTATTCAAGTTACTTTCCCAAGACTTGGCTTTGGGTAATCTGTGTAAGAAGATCTCAGTAGAGGGATAGGTATCAAGCAATACGACATGGTGAGTATCTTGATCAATGGGACTCTCTAGGATATCAAAGATATGTGTCGGTGAAATTCATACTCAAAGAGAAAGACCCACATTTGAGCCCTTTGACAGACATTGGCCTCGTTAAAGTCAAACAATGAATTGACAAAAAAAAGAATTTGCAAGGAACCCACGGGAATCTGCCGAACCAGCAAGAGGAGAGAAATCGTTATGTCCTGGGCGTTTGTGGATACCCAACAGCCCTGCAGTCGTCGGCATGCCCGTGCTCCTCACCTACAATTTCTCGTATGGGGTTTTATGGTTACACTGCTTTCCGCGGTCAGTAGCTTAACACGTGCCCAGGATAAAGAGTCCATCCTAGAGGAAGAACAATGATTGAAAGAGAGAGAAAATAATAATAACAAGTTTTGCTGCATGGTGTAGCTCCTTGATTGAGGATCGACCTTGGGCTGTAAATGACACACCCTATGTTGCGATGCAGTGAACCGACGGACCGCGCTTCTTAAAGTCAGATCACAATATCGATCCGCGGCTTGATTGATCTTGCACATGACATTGGCAGAAGGGATGTCTGGTGTTTGCTTGACTCGTTAAAATCAAACGACATATCATCCTTGCTGACAAGAACTGTGGGGGAAAAGCAGTCCGTTTTGCTTAGAACTTGGGAGGGGAAAGGACTAGGGGATGGGCGGGCGGGCGGGATTCTCGGTGTATTCAAGGAATGACGATGTGGATGAGGAGTCTGATTCGATTATTGGAATGCAATAGACTGGCCGGATAAAGCAAGACGAAGACAAGGTGTGCATGTGGTGACGGATGACAAGAGCACGCCTAGCATTGAGAGCGTATAAAATTGCCCAGTAATACATACCTGGAGATTATGGATCCCTCCACCAGAATGTTGGAATAGGGTTGCATCCATATCTCATCATCATCAACTCCAACAAGAAAATGCCGAGCATGCAAGGGAAATCAAATTCCAGGCAACAGTAAAAAGATTATTGGACCGGATGTTTGCAGAGTAAATCATCATCCATCCATCCATCATTTCATGCTGTGCCTTAGCAAATGAAGTCTCCTGAACCGCAGCCGCGGCCTGCATAGGTGTACGTACATACACACAGTAGGTAGGGTAGGTACAGGTACGGATATGTAGTATGTAGGTTACCTTGGAGCTTTGCGACGGCGAGGTCAAGACAAGCTGCCAAGAAAAATCTCTGCGACTTGTCTTAAACATCGGGGGGGGGGGGGGGGGGGGGGGGGGGGGGGCTCACTCATCCTGGTCTGTCCTACCCTCAACCTCTCTTTTTCTGCTATGGGTTTCTTCCCTTGCGTGCACGGCCTGGCAACGCTGTGGTACAGATGAGATGGATGAATGAGGTGGTGGTGGTGGTCCGTGGAAGCATTGCATGGATACACACACACTGCAGGCTGTAGCCGGATCTGCAACCGATTGCTAGATTCATCCAATACCAGGTGTTTGTTGGCTACTAGGACGCCTCTAAACTGTACCAGTCACAGTGCAAGGCATTGGATGTCGATAAGGAAACATGCTCAGGAGATGATGCAAAGGGTGCATGCATCTTGTTCTATCAAAGGACAGCCAAGGAGAGGCCGCCGTAGGCCATCCGCTCAAGCGCGTCACTAACGGTCGGGCTGAGTCTAATAACTAGAACCGCCACCCGCGGAACAGGTTTATCAAGAGAGTAAGTAAAAGGTATCTATGTTGGATGAGAGAGGGGATGCATGAGAAAGATATGGAGGCTTTGGGTGACGCAGGAGAGAAGGGGGAGGGATGCATGCATGTGGAGATGGAGATGAGGAGGGGGGGAGAAAACATGGGTGGTCTCTTCTCTTTTTTTTTTTTGGAGTTGATCTCAGAGGCTCATGGTGGAAGTGATGCCCCGGAGATGCATCACGGATCAGGGCGCCCAAGATGATGTCCGGGTAACACCAAGAGGATCACACGCAAACAATAGCGGTCGATCCGACGCAATCACATCAACAAATAATAATAAACAAAACAAAAACAACAACTACGGAACTTGAACGGAATATAGCCTAGAACCAATAGAAAAGCCCAAACGGCCAAAGTCTTAGGTCAAACTAGACATCGTCATCTCATGTCATTTCCCGTTTTGTTTAACCCATGTTCGCCATGCGAAAATGCATCTTCTTAGGGTATTGCTTTCTTCTTCTTGCTTTCTTTCAACGGTCCGCCCGGACACTCTCCGGCGTCCGGCAGCCGGCTCTTGTTGAAGGGGAGGGAGGGGGGGGGAGGATGGAGCCTCCTCTAGAAATCCATGTGGGTGGTTTTTCCCTTCTCCACATCCTAAAGGGCCTTTTGTCTCTCAATGACCTTTGCGACGGCTGCAGGATTCGACTAGCAACCCTTTTTCCCTCTGCCTCTGTGTGTCTCTCTCTCCCATCAGCACCCGCGGCCACCCTTTTTTTTTTTCCTTTTGGCGCCGACAGTTTGGGGCACCCCCGACGTTGATCCGGCTTCTTTCTGGCTCCAATATCCTTCCAGAAATGGGGCTTTCGTTTGTTGTGAGCACACACCTCAACCAAAGCCTGTTCCGCCCTACCGCCAAACGCGTTTTTGCGGCTGTAACGCTGGGTTCGAAGCTATGTTTTTTTTTTGTGTGTGTGCTCTTCTTTGGTGCTAGCAAGGGGCCACATGGCATAGGTAGGCGAGATGTTGCTGCTTTCTGCTGCTGCTCGTTCCGGCGGACAGGACAGGGAGCCGTCTCATGCCGTGATGGCGGATGCTGAATGGTCAGGGATTGTTTTGCTACGGGATGTGATGGTTGTGTGAGCTGAGGACTTTTTAATCTCTTCATCGGTACGCAATGGATCCAGTGGCAAAAAAAGACAAAACAAAACAATGCCCATTCATTGATACAAGTATATCCATCCATACTACCCAGTCTCGAATGACAATCAGCCATTCGCACTTACATCATCTTTCATGTTTCTCTCCTGCTGGCAAGCTCTCACCAGCGCATTCACCTCCTTCAAGATGCCTTCAAGAATCACACGTACCATCGATGCACCGGCCGTCATCGTCGTCACCGGTGCCAATGGCTTCATAGCACAGCACTGCGTCGCAAGATTACTCCAGCACGGTTATCATGTTGTCGGGACTGTCAGATCCGCTGCCAAGGCCGAAGTTGTACGCAAGTCCCACGGCTGGCATTCAAGCCTGGACGTCGTGGTTATCCAAGACATTACCGACCCCCAGAGCTACCTCGATGCCCTCGAGGCCTTCTCACCAAGTGCCATCCTCCATCTGGCAGCGCCATTCCACTACAGTGCCACCAACTTTGAGAAGGAAATGATGATTCCCGCCGTGCAAGGATCAACAGCCATTCTAGAAGCAGCTTCTCGAATGAGGAGTGTAAGGAGGGTCATCCACACCAACAGCTTCGCCTGCATATACGACGCATCCGCCGGTTTATCCCCCGAGAAAGTCTACACAGCTCGAGACTGGAGCCCGTTGACGTACGAAGACGGCGTGGCCGCTGATAACGCTCCGCTTGCATATCGTGCCAGCAAGACGGCTGCCGAAAAGGCCGCCTGGAGGTTCATGGAGCGTAGGGGGCTCGGATTCGACCTCGTCAGCTTGTGTCCTGGCATGGTATTCGGGCCTTTCCTTCCGGAAGCAAAGCCTAAATCTACAGGACAGATCAACACCAGCAACTTTCTCGTCTGGTCTGTCGTCTCCGCTGGTCGGGACGGCGCTGTACCACCCACCAGGGGGCCCATCTGGGTGGATGTACGGGACGTTGCAGATGCTCATATTAAAGCCCTGATTGTCCCCGAAGCTGGCGGTGGTCGTTACATGGTCGCAAGAGGCGCATACTGCAACCAAGAGCTTGCAGATGTCGCCCGACAGGTATCACCTAAGCTCAGGGAGAGGATCCCGATCGGCGAGCCGGGCAAGAGAGAAGCCCATACGCATTATAGCGTTGACACCACAGAAACAGATAGGGTTCTCGGTACGAAGTGGAGGAGTCTAGAGGAGTCACTTGGGGACCTGCTGCCTCAATTATTCGAGATTGAGCGGGCTCAATACGCATAATATTTGCATCTTGTGTGTTTTTTGTACATTTCGGCATCCTGTATAATATGATGAGCTATGAGGCGTTCACATCAGGCATATATCACCGCAAAAAAACTAGTTAGAATTTCCATCAAGCAATAATGAGAAACAAAATTATCTTTTGAGGATGCTTGACGCTCTGTGAACATGGTGGCCAAATAAACCTCGTGGAGTCGCATGGGAGGAGGCGCTGGTGGCGTACCTTGGCAACGACCTTCGATTCCGAGCTGGAGGGGGAGAGGACGTAAGGGTTTGCTAAACACACACTGTGGCCTTCCAATGAAATGCAGAGGAATCTACAGTGCGTGTTTCTTCATCTTCTTCATCAGGGCCTCCTTGTCCCAGCTCCCCCCCTCAACCACCGTCAACACTAGCAACCAATTAGTGCTGCATCTTGCATATCCTGTCCCCCAATGTAACCTTCCATCAAACCCAATTCCAGGGGTCGGAATTCCGCCGACCTCTTCTCTTGTCTCAGATACCCGTCAAAAAAACGTTCGCACAGTAGTGCTGTGGAGGCGAGCCACATGGGAGTATCCTGCTTCCATGATTTATTAATCTATATTGCGGGAATGCTGTTGACAGGCTAAAGTCTAGGTTGGTATGTCTTGCGATTCAAAAATCCCCGTCCCCTACAGCTGGGCTTCCAAGAATAGAAGACATGCCCCCCCTCTTCTTACGTTTGTTTATAGGCCGAACGATTTCTGGGATGAACATGCGACTTCTCTGTGGGTTCTGAAACGTAGAAGATTTGCCGTAATACGGAGAAACGTTTTACTTGAAAGCTTGAATGGGGGGGGGGGTCCTTGAAACCAGCATGGGAACCTGAGGGGTGAGGGTTTGTCTAGTCTTGCTGCCCAAATGTTCAGCTCCGCAGACTTGTTACCGAGGTGTCAGCGAGAACCGCGCATCCCAATTCAAGGGGACGATATCCGAGGCTGCTGACACACCTGCATGCCCCATAGGGAAACCTCTTTGATGCTCAGCCCAGTAAGCGTCGAGAAGTTGGAGTGCCCGGAGACATGGCGCTCCATGGTAGTCGTATTGAAACTTGTGTCTCCTCATGGAATCTCACGTCAGGGGGCCGTATCAACAATAAATCCATAGATTGGTAAGAAGTGTGATTGTGTACGGAAAGAAATCATTACTTCTGTTTCTTTTTGCTTATAGACTGACTATACCCTCGACCATAAGCAAAAAGAAGGGATCTATATGAGACTATTGTCAGTGGAGATTATCATGGAAGCGACGGGTAGCTCAGTAGATGAGAGCTAGCTCTATGAACATGCTGATTCGTGTCTCGTAATAGAATATCTAGCGTTGGCTAATTGGAGATTACATAAGATATCTCAAGTGAGAGTATCTTGATTAAAATTATAACCCTTTATCTTCAATGAGAAAGTTCCATCTCACAACCCCCACTTTGGTACAACATCATCGCTGTTGTAGGGTAACATACAGTTGATTGAGACTGCTCTCCTTTTCTACCAACACAATTCTATGCTCAATAAGAGATTGCGACCACCATAAGAAATCTATTAATTACTAGCTCACGATGTGATATCATATATACCCCCCAATTTCTCTGAGACGAAATTGATATAATTGTACTAAGCATAAACCCTTTTGTAGGATGTGGCGATCGATCGATCTAATGAACGCACATCTTGAATGCTGGGCATGGCATTCGTTGGCTTTCTAGAATGAGTGACGGTATTTTTCGGAGACCTTCTTATAGTAGTTTTACTTCAAAGGGGAGCAGTGTATTTGCTCAGATTTCTCTCTGTTGGGTATGACAGGGGAATTCGGCTTCTTAGGCAGAGATGTTCTCAACTTTCTCGGCCTGTTTCCACGGTATCGGAGCCCGTTCATGTCCAAAGAAGTAGTGAAAATAGACAGCATCTAGTCTGGATGATTAATGTAATAGCTTTTTCTGTTATCATTACCTAATATTGACCAAGATAACTGGCCACAACCACATAAGGACTCTATTTGGTATGTTGAGACTGGGAGTTACGCAGGCGGTAGCCGGGGGACTCATTCATTAGTGTTAGAAGATTGGACAATGTGGAAGTGAGAAATCCTTTCAAGACTGAATATGAGAATCAGCGAGATATCTCAATCAAGCTTGTGTTGGAGTGTGTGGTGAAGGAGACAGATGAGAGTATTTTGGTGTTGCTGAAAAGAACCAGACTTGAAGGTATTGGAGCTCAACGTACCCTACACACAGATGATGTTAGTCTGGATGAATTTGGAAATCAAGCCTAGGAATTACAAAGGTGGCTAAATGGCCAAGTTAATTACTTGAAGAATGTCGAGGTTGAGAGGTCATTTGGCAGGCCTCCTTCAACCTCAAACCCGAATACACATATTGTTTCGATAGGCGTAAACTTCGAGGAAGAGTGTACATTCATTGAAACAATAACGGCGTGCATCACTGGCATCGTTGACCGCACCATTTAGATCGTGTATTCGTTTGTTGATATCGTTGGTATATAATGTCTGTAGTAGCCGACATAGCAGCCGGAATAGCTCTGAGGGCTGGTTATTTGTGTCGATTATGTTGAAGGGCATTTTTCTAGCACGATGCAATGCCGTCATCTTGTTGAATCTGAGATGTAGTGTTCAGATGAGGATCCAGGATGGGTAGTTATAAATCGATTACATAGAGTCTCGTCGTGAAGGATGAACTGAAGGCCAAGCTCTTATCTCATGCTGATGACGAAAGGGCCGGGTCTCAGGTAGGTAGATTCTAGCTGTTGTTCACTGGTGCTATATTTGGTGCTTACAGAGGCTAAGAATCTATCCTCAGCGTCTTGATCCGCTACAAGGTTGCTAATAGGCAGAAATCTACAGTGCGTAATGGTGCTGACTCTGCTGAGACATGTCTCCAGCCATTGTTGTCAATGATGGCATCGCCAATGAAGATTACATATACATGGACCCATGATGGATTATAAATCCAATTTCTCCGATTAAGTCCAAACTCCATGCGATCTTATTGACCATGCTCCCGGAAGGTCGGCCAATCTAAATCGGAGATTGTCAACGTGACCGATCATCCGAAACATCATCGCATCGACTACGTATTTACGGTGTTTACAGACTATTAATCGTTGATTCATCGTCACATCTTCCAGTATACTTAACCGACTAAAATCCCCCTCACCAAATCTCATCGCCATCATCACTCTCACACTCACAGATTCTCTCAAAATGGCTGCCATCGCAAAAACCATTGTCGCCACTGGCGTTTCCTCAGGCCTGGTATGTTCAGTACCAATCAAACCTGATGGCCATATTTGTGCACCAGACTGACAGTGAACAAAGGGCTTTGACGCCATCAAGCAGCTTCTTCAGCAGAGTCAGGCCTACAAAGTCATCCTTGGTGCAAGGAACACGGAGCGAACCATTGAGGCATACAATGCCCTCCAGTACGACAAAGCCGCGAGCTCAGTGACGGTGCTCCCCTTGGAGCTCTCTAATTTGAAGGATGTCAAGTCATTTTCTCAGCAGGTGCTCGAGAAGGTTGGCCAGGAGAAGATTGACTACCTGCTCCTCAATGCTGGCATCAGCGGCTTATCTGAGGGGCCTGGGCCTCATGGATCCAAATGGTGCGAACCATTTGTTGTCAATCATCTCTGTGAGTCGAATTCTTCCATCATTGCAATAGAATACCTTCTGACTTCTTTACAGCACAGCACTACCTTACTCATCTGCTAAAAGACAAATTGATCGCTTCCAAATCTCGCATCGCAATCACCTCTTCCGGGGCTGTGCGTAGGGTATCCGATCCTGGTATGCAGCCGTCTTCAATCAAGAAGCGTCTCGAATTACTAACAAACATGCCATAGCTACACTCGAAGGTATTCTAAAGGCGGGATCGGGCGATGAGCTTTACAACATCTATGGTGCAGCCAAATTCGTGCAACTCCTTGGCGCCCACTGGTGGCGCCGCGAACTCACAGGCAAATGTGACGTCGTCGCAGTGTCACCGGGTCTTATCCCCAACACCGGACTCGGTAATCGGATGAACCTATCCATGAACATGACGGATGCAAAGTCTGTTGAAGAAGGTACATCACTGTGCACTCAATGCGAGAAAGAATCTGGGCTAACTTTGATGATTCTTAGGAGGCAAGAGTGTTCTCGCTGCTCTGACCAGGACCGACTTTCCAGAGGATCCCGACCAAATTTTCCTCACCAGTTGGGGCGAGTGGTGGGATAAGAAGGTCTATGAGAAGAGCTTGGACAAGGAGCTTCAAAACAAGTGGTCCCCCAGCAAGGATGAAATCGAGAAGGAAGCAGGAATCTCTTCATAAACGCCAGGAAAAGAGATAGACGACTGATGAAGCTGCGTCTGGACTAATGTGGATTAATTCAATACATCACTGGTATTCTGATTATAGAGTGGTTTTCGTATTCGTCATTTGGTGGACTCGATTTTCTCATGAAAAACACTAATAACCACCTGGAACAATCTCTCATTATCTAGAAGATAGCCACTCCATTCGGAGGAGAAGCGACACCACCCTCGACCTGAACACGGTTAGTCGTACAATCCAAGAAGAGGTCTGGAAGGATGGGGAGTGTAATACCTTTAGCGGTACGCTGCTGAAGAAGAACGTCCATCTATTTCTCTTTTGACATTCTTCGCTTAACCTCTCCATATCGAACAACTCACCAATGGGCATGCCCCATCCAGCGATGAGCCACTCGTGGAAATAATAGTCCAACTTCTGGCATGGCCACGTTTCCAGGCCGATTTGATCCCCAGCAGCCGCGGCAAAGTTGTTATCCCAAAGCCATCGAAGCGTCTCCTCGGACTGCTCGAGGCCGATACAAGGAGGATCTGGTTGGTCGGCCAATGTGCTCCATTCACTGTCGGTGAGCTTGTTGACGGCTCGGAGCCACCCAGAGCGGATAAAGAGAATGTCGCCGTCTTTGAAGGTTGTGCCCTGGCTGGCGGCTACTTCTTTGAGGTCTTTGACGGAGATGGAGACGGAGGTGAATGGATCGAACTTGATGCCTTTGGCGTCTGCCCATGATGCCCAATCTAGCAACACACCGCGCCCTACGATGCCGCCATTTTCTACCCAATCTGGGGGACGGTACTCAGCTTTCTTTTCCTTGCAGAGACAAAGTGAGGCTTACTGTGTGTGCCATTGACTTTGGACGTGTAGAAATCCTCCTGTGTTTTCCCGCCAAAGAAAAGCTTCTCCTTTTGGTAAGCAAAGTGTCGAAACCCATCCCACTGTGTGCTACTCTGCGTATTAAACGTAACGACGTCGTCATTGATGGTTACGGGCTCCCATTTCTTGATGGTGTGGTGTAGTGCTGGCCTGCCCCAGAATGGCTTCGACACCCGACCAATGGGCAAGTCGGTCGAGACTCGAGTGCCGTCCATGATCTCGCGAGCGGCATTTATTGTGGTTTCTGGTGTGAGGAGGTTCAGCATGCCCAGTTGGTCATCTTCGCCAAAGAGGCCCCAAGCGTTGCCATGAGGGCCATCTTTGCGGAGTGGCAGGGTATCAAAGGACGGTTTTACTGGCATGGTACTTGTTCTTGAAATCTAAGTCTTTGAACAAGGGACCTTGTAACGAAAACGTCGAATATCCGGAGAGCAAAAAGAATAATAGAATGGATCGATGATAAAAAGCTCCGAAATCCTGTTCAAGAGCAAAAAAGTCCGAGAACCGAAATGCACGCACGGCTCATACGAAACAATGTCTGAACGGCTCCGCACTGGCTTCCAGTCACGATCAAACAAGCATTGGTGTGCCCCCGCAAAAAAAAAGAGGCCTGAAAGGTCGTGCGTTCATGCAGAGCGGTTCGTAGGGCTATCGGATTTGGGGGTGAGATTTTGGGGTGAAGGCTGAACACACAGACAAAGATGAGTCTTTGTATACCAAGATAAGTAACTTTGTTCGTAAGAGATTCTTGAGGAAATAGGTTTTAGGGAATTATTCTAGAGCCGACTGTGGGTTTAAATAGCCACGATGCCTTGCTAGACGCCGCGATGCGCTCGCTCTTAGCCTCTCTACATACAAACACTCTTTCTATACTATCACTAATTTGACGAGGGACTTGATGTGATGGATTTGATGAACTCTTTTGTCGGACTATGTCAATTAATATCTTAATTGGAGAGGGTCGATTTATCTCATTTCTTTGTAAGATGATGCTTGAACAGGTCATGGCAGTCTTTCCTAGAACATACAACCAGAGCATGTGCTCTCTGAATCATCTAGTTGAACATGATGTTTTACATAACGGTCAGTTCAAATTAACTGCCAGCTACAAAAGTATTAGGAAATGTATAGTTGCAGCATTTTGTATGCTGTTTGTGACTCGTTTGAACACATGTATATCATCTTTATGCAACTCGAAATGCTTCAAAGAATCGGATCCATGGGGGGTCTGAATAATTTGTCTGTATTTTCTCGGGCTCTTTCAGGATTCAGATCTGTGAGAATGAGCTCAGTAGGAGTAATACGGCATTGTTAGGTTTCCGAGTTCTAAACTGAACAGCCTGAGTGTGAGAGTGGTGATCAACCGCTTCGGTCTCTGATTTGTCGCATATCGACCTGAGAATTGAACGCCAGGAAGAACATTGATCAAGTTATGAATTCTCTCTTTCTCACGGCTATTCTTCTCTGTGAACACTTTGATCATCTTCAATTATTTGTGGCTCTCTCTATTATATATAGGAGCCTTTGGCGTCTTTGCTCATCCCATCTTCACCATCATCACATCCTTCTCTTGCAAAACATCAAGTACAAAATTCCTTCAACCATCTTTTCTGTCCCTTTATAAGCCATAAGACATTTAAAAAAAACCGGAATCGACTCATATTTGTTCCCGATATTGTGCAGGGCTTCTTTCTACTAACGCCAGCCATGAGTTACTCGGCTTACATCGCAGTGTACAATGAGTCAGACGACCGATATCCCGAGCACTGGGCCCTTCAGCTTCTTAACAAGACGAACACCAACGACAGTGTCATTTTCCAGGTCCTCATGAACGATGACATGGTGACCTACTTCGTTAGCGAGCCAACTTACAAAAAGCCAGAGGAGGCCAGGAGCTTTGGTGAGAAGTGGCACGTTGCGGATGTCAAGACTGACGATTTCAAGAAGCTTGCAGGTCTCATCCAGAAGGTGCCTGTAGTTCAATACGCTCGCGACCGTTGGAATTGCCAATCCTGGGTCATGGACGCCCTCGAAGCGATGTCCAAGAAGAAAGTATTGACATGGAAGGACGGAATGAAGGCCAAGGCTCAGAAAAGGGTGTGGTTTATGAAGATGTAACAGGGGAGTTATCAGGGAATTCGGTTATGGTTCTGTTGGGGTTTGGCAATAAGATCATGGCAAATAAGGAAAAGGGGTCAGCGCATTTTCTAAACTATACTGGAGATATTGCCTTCAATTCTACGAAAAGAATATAGCTCTTAGGTAAATATCCTTAGCTCATAAAAATGCTTTATTTAGAGTAAAAAACGTGAAAGATAAACTATTGACTGTTTATATTATATATCCCGATGGCTTTCAGATTTACCCTTCACACTACCAAGGAACCCCTGAGGCGGTGTGCTTCTGAGGCTTTTGTCTCTATCAGATGTGCAACTGATACATTCGACGCTTTAGTCGCCAATGGGAATACTTGTTGTCCATTATTAACCATCGCCTCTATAGGGCCTCGTATGAGAAATAGTGTTGGGAGATTCTCTACGCGAACATCATGCTCAGAATGATAGAACCTCGGAATAATCAACAATATCCCAGTTGAAGCTCTCTGACATCGTTGGAAGGGCTGGAAACTGTGACTCCCTAGGTATATGCTTTTCAGCTTCGAATTATGTAGCTGATAAAGAATAGCTGCATGGCCGAGTTCTTCTACACTAGTTTGAGCTCTTGAGTGTATCTGTGTGTTGGTAAAGAGGGTCTCAGCTTGAGGTATGTTAGAGCGTAATATATCTGTTCGTGGCTTAGAACTATGTAAAAATAGTTAGTATGGAAAGGCCTTGGTGATATGTGCAGAGTATCAGCGTGTGTGTCTAAGAGATGACAGAGCCGTGGCGAGAAAAGGCATGAATAGTGATGCGACTTCGTGCTGTAGGTATGTGAGGTATGACTTAGTGCCTACAGTACGCATCGGATTCTGAACAACTACCCTTGAGAAAAAGAGCTGCTGCGAGCAAGGGGCTTTGAACCCTACTCTGATCACTGTTATGGTTCTTTCGCCGTTCCTTTGGGGTCGGAGGTTTGGGATGCTGTGCGTGAATCGGAATTTCGAATTTTGGAAGATTTCATTCTTTCTTTTGAGTCTGAGGCGAAGCCATAAGAGGGATATGGCAGCGTTACTCGGGTATCCGACTCTGATAGTTCGTGGGCTGCTTTATGCTTTGTTCAATTCGGGTCTCAGAACGAGGATGGAATAGTGTTATTTGTTATTATCATTACTAACTTTGAGCATTTTCACCTTATAGCAAAAGCAATGACGCTTTGCCGGTAAATTGGTTTATTTATCCGAGTATCTTGATGGGATAATGAAGTGGGTGTGCTTTGTTCCTTGGTTGCAGTTAATGAGTTGTCCACCAGAGCAAGCAAAGGTTCGGACTATGTACCATGCATGAACGAAAATGGCAAAGCAAAGAGGATTGGCATGTGAAACTGCGAATAAACGGATTTTTTGTCCTAAATGAAAAAGACGTCTTTATAATGCTCTGGCTTTGAGTTATGGTTCAATCCTCATTGCCAAACACAGCGTGGCCCGTTTGGCTTTCGTTCACATTCTGCTCACTTTTACTGTTTCAGACCTGTTCTATGGCGGCTCTTTACGGTTTACTAAAGTACTGATATTCCCAATTGAAGATATATAGTCTGCAATCCTGTCAGAAACGTGAAGCTTTCCATCATCCACCGTCACATCCTCTGCGATACCAACCAGGAAGACGACCCTAGCACAACTTATCCCCAAGAATCAACCTCTGTTAGGCTACAAGAACAAGAATAATCTCCCGTTTAACCAAAATGTGTGAATTCAAGATTGAGGTTGAGCTGTGCGGCTGTCGCGACCCCAACTGCACCCAAAGACCCAGCACACTCAACCAGAATGAGAGCAACTGGCTCAAGAAGACGGGCGGACATGTCTTCAAGATCATCACCTATTTCCGAACCAGCCCTCTATGCATCGACGCATTCTCCAATGAAGACCCGAAGAGGCTTACTCTCTATTACGGCATGGACCCCAAGAACGCCAACTCGAAGCAGGACTGCAAGAACCGGACCTTCAAGATCGACCCCAACTCCAAGCACCTCGATGTGACCTGCTATGAATGCAGGACAAAGTGCAGGCAGCCCGCTTCGGCGCTCTGGGACAGGGACATTGAGACCATCGAGTGCATGCCTTCTTGAATCTGTGTGCCTGAGAGAGAGAGGCGATTTATCGGTGAATGGAGGAAAAAAAGGAGTATGAGCATACTGGAACCCTCCTTATTGATTGGCTTCGGTGGATTATAGACGTCGCACGGAGTTGCATAGACTTTGCAGAAAATAACAAACTCGATTTCGTACGTTGAATGTCTTCACTGTGAATCCTGATTAACCTTTTTCGCCCCAGCTTCGGTTTCATAGCATTGAGCAATGTCGTGTTCACTGAACTTTCCGTGAAAGATGCTGTAGACTGCGATCCATTGAGCAAAACAACAAACCCTGTGAATTCATTAGCAAGACCGACAAAGACCTTGGGCACCGCAGGTTGCTGGCTCAAAGACGAAGAGGAATTGTGCACAATGCCAAGGAAAAAAAAATACTTACAAAGCACCGACACTGAAACATCCACACGCAACGGTGATGTTCTCCAGAACGTCCATCGCTCCGGTTGCAATATGGATCACAATGATACGTTTATCCAAGTCCACAACGGCGTACTCTTTCCAGTCGCGGTATGCAGCAAATAGGAATGACATGGCCGCGATCCAGAGTAGGGTTGATGCCAGGAGAAGGATGATGTACCAGTTGGGCGGTCGGACATCAGTCGGTGATCGAGGTCTTGTAAGCGGTCCCATGAGAGGGAAGTGTAGGCATGCCTTGAAAGCGCATCATATTAGCAAAGATCAAATATGGAAAGGGCAACAGATATGGCCGCGAATTTACTCACAATTGCAAGATTAAACGCTGAAGCTGCCAAGAGCAGCTTTGGAGGGTGTTTGGAGATGATTCCGGCTGACAGTCCGAGAATGATCATTGAGCATAACCATCTGCCACCTCCAGCATTCAAGGCGTGGTCATAGAGTCGAGTGACGGGATTTGACTCTTGGGTGACATGTAAGACAGCTTGAGGGTGGGTTGAAGTGTGAGGGGCTGCCTCAACATCGTGGTGCCCTGGCTGTGGTGTTGGCTGCCTGAGTGGTGCCTCCTCCACGACAGATATAACCTGCGGGGGGTTCTGTTGGTTCTTTTCTTCCATGGACATGTTATACGTTCAGAGAGCTGCCACTGAAGCCTTGGGTGGATGTCACGTCTTTGCTTGTATTCTTGTATGCAAGTGTTGAGAGAGAGAGAGAGAGAGAGAGAGAGAGATTCAGCGTCACAAAAGGTGTGGCTGTAAACAAATAGAAGAATGTTCCAAAACTCCAAACCATTGATCATGCATCGAAGGGACAATAAGCTTAAAATAAACTTCCCCCGGAACAATGAGGCCTAGGGCTGAATGGCAGGAGACGCGACGTGCGGCTGAATGTTGATCAATCTAGTTTAGCATGTGGCCGTGGTTCGAAATGCGACGTCTTGGCAATATGCCAACTGGGAACGTGCAAGACTGCCAGGCTAGTTGGGATACGATATACGATCTGGTCACGAGGGGGCTTTGGAAGATTGAGCGTCCTGGCTCACCTACACTCAAGAAACGCCGATGAATGAATAGCCAACCAGAGGGCAAGCTTGCTTCTTGATGAAGGAGTAAATGCAAACCGAAAGGTTCCACTATAGACAGAAGAATTGACCTTGATTTGATGGATTCTCGAAAAATGACCTATTGTCCAGGAGGTTTACATGCTCTCTGAACCGAGTTTGACCAAATGCAAGTTCAAGACTGTCGTTGAACTCGCCTTCAAATAGTTCGAATAGTAGCCTCTGTGGTCTAAACTGAGCCCCTCTCATCTATCTCTTTCGTTACTCTCTTGTTGGCTTTGCGTTGTGTCAAGCCCACGTGCTTAATGTGTCGTTGGATCGATTATGTTGTCATGTTGAAACTCTATAGGTTGTTATTTTCCTTTTCTTAGGCCATTTTATGCTATAATTTCGGTCGTCCTCTCAAAGAGCCTCTGTTCCGGGCAGAGTCGCCTCTATTCCTCCTCTTGACAACAAATATTGGTGAAGCAACTCGTATAGACTTTATCGGATCGCCAGAGTCCAAGCTTAGTTGAAATACCGACAGACTAAAATAATTCAGTTGTTAGAATATGGAACAGTGATAGAGTTGCAAAGGCAAGTGTTGAGGTTGAGCACAAAGGTTGTAGTCTTGCCACAGCTTACCAGTGAGGTCAATCAACCTCCACCCATAGAATAGCGTAGAGGGTCGATATTCGAAGCAGAACCTCTCGATTTGAGTAAATAAATGGCAAGAAGCAGGGTGCTTTACAGCACCTGATATGATTTGTCCTCACGTAGCTCAGGGGTAAAGAAATTCAGTGAGGCCAGCAACCTGAGCACTGAAGAACACTACATCCCAGCTTTTATCTCAGAGTTGATGAAGAGAGAATAATACCAAAGAGGTCTCTTCTTACATCAATGGCATCCTTTGAACCAACTAGCGGCTAAGGGTGCCCCAGTTGGCTATTTGGAAAATGTCAACATGCGTTACAGGAGTGTCAACAGCTGTCAACCAGACGATAAACAAACAATTCAACGCACCTCTCCACAAAAGAGAAGTGAATTGAACTGCAAGTCTTTTCATCTTGCAGTCTAATCAGTAGTTGCCAGCTGGTAACCATAAATTTTCTACCTTGTTGCCAAACACCGCACCCTCCCCTTTCTTCAACCACCCACACAAACAAATCTTCTTGCACTCCAAGTAGCAACTCCAAGACTACCATCAAACAAATAACCCCCCCCCTCTCTATCTCTCTCTTCATTGTATTCAAGATGAAGTTCACCGGTAAGCTCATTCCTCTTTCTATCTACCACCAATCAACTCTTCTGACTCCTCGCTCCTGAGTAGCCGCTGTCATTTGTGCCTTCGTGATGATGACTACCACAGTCAAGGGCAACCCCATCACTGGCGCCGTCACTACCACCACCACGAAGCTTGTCACTTCTGCCTCTGTTGCTGCTTCTCCTATCAACAAGCCAGTCATTGCTGCCGATGTCCTCCCTGCCAAGTCCACCACGACCCCTAACGGAACTCCCCCCGGTGGTGAGAACTGCGTCATGACGTGCAACTGGGGCTACAACTTCTGTCAGCAAGCCCCCTTCTACTGCGTCTGCACTCAGCGCGGATACATCCAATGCGCTTCGACATGGGATGAATGCACTGATCGCTGCTGGTGCCTGTGCAACGAAGCCTGCCGAGAGTGCTCTTAGGTCGCCGTTCAGGGACGATGGATGGAAGTTTGGTTGCTGGGACATGAGTTTATATAAAACTCTATGAGGATACTAGGAATGTATCTAGGCAAAGAGCGCCGAGTTGCTATTACGAGATAAAGTAAATGCCAAGTTTAATACCCTACCTTTAGAGGGGAGTTCTATGCCAATTATTTGCGCCAATTCCTTCAATCTGTCATAGTTTCCTCAATGCCTCAACTTCTTTCAAGAACAAGCTCAATGATTAAGTTTTCGTTTGTCTATGCCTTCAGTCCCTTGACCTCACTGGCTTGATCTTCGTCACTAACGTGGTTTGCTTGTTCTCTTGTTGCGTTGGGTCCAAAGACCAGGCCGGGATGCCCGATACAAAGTGAAAATACGGCAAGGACAATAAGACTACGACGCAGGTTAGTTTAGTTCTCTTGGAGGAGCTACTTGTAAGAAATACTCACACTCCCTCCAGGCCAATGAAGAGACCCTGATCCGTGACCAGATCGGAGTTGACATAACCCTTGCTCAGTTCGTAGCATCTGTAGATGCATCGCACAAGTATTAAAATAATAGAAGTTCCAAGGAAGCTAAAGAACAGCCGCATCCTTAGATTCAGATTTGCCGATGATCTCGCACGGAAATAACGAATCAAGTAGTCAGCAAAAAGGACGCAGAATATGACGAGGACGGCGACCTGGAAACCCAGACCAGCCATGGCCACGTCTATTCCGGTCTGGCTTCTACCCTTGCTAATCGTGGACATGGCACCGCCAGCAGCCTGTAGAATTAGACAGACGATGTCGGCGGGGATGAAGATCCAATAGAAGAGCTTGGGCTTTATGCGTGAGATTTCGGGCGCAAAGTGGTTGATACTGTCAAATTGTCAGTTACCTCCAGATACGGCAGTTATAGCAGATAACCTACGTCCTCGACAATGTGATATAAATGGACGCGGTGTAGAAGACTGGGCCGCAAGTAATGAGAACAATCTGGGTCATGAACCCTCCAAACGCCCAAGGGTTGTTGTACAGGACAATGCGGCCGGCATATCCGCCCATTTCAACCAAGCAGCCAAAGATCATGAAACCCATAAAGCCCCAGCTGCGCCATCGAATTCCGAGAATGATATGAATCAACATCGCAATCCCAAAAAGGGATAGAAACGTAATGTTTGCCGCAAGAGAAGGGCGGTACTTGTAGACGCTCCATTCTACCGGGCAAATATCAAGGGTGCAATTGGCATTTGGGCCAAACGTGATGACATTGAAGGGAGGGATATGTGATGGAGTTGGAGAAGACATGATGCAGGTTGTCGCCTCTGGGCGAGTGGAACCGAGAAAGAAGAAAATCAAGCGAGCGCCGCGGTGAGAAAATACTCCAATAGCTGCTGGTTTTAGCAAGTGACGTAAACGAAAAATAACGCTGGCTGGTAGTCGAGTTTGGCCTCGATGATGGTCGCTTAATGGGAAACTCGAGAAAGATCGATAGTCGATTAATCGGGCTATTCTTGATAACCGCTTCGTATCTCTACCAGTAAACGGTGTCTCTCACTGAAACATGCGGGATCATCTGGAACAAAAAATCGGGTGGGTTGTCTAAGCATATAAACTCCCTCTGCGAGCGGATACGACTAAGCGATTAAATCCCAGCGGTATGACGGGCAATCTATGCAGATACTGAACTCCATCCACTGTGGGTTTCCGCCCATGTTTCCCATTAGAGGCATGCTTAAAAGTTCTAAAAGTAGCAGAATCCAAAGAGAAAGATAGAGTCACACACCGAATATTGTCGGTTACCGGCACAGACGAGGCGGAGGGACGGGACAACTCTGGTGTAAAAATTTCCCGAAACGACAAGACTGATTGGTGAGAAGTGGTTGACGGAGAATATATGTGGAGCATGGTAAGGATATTTTTTAATCTTGTGCGATGATAGGGATCCCTGATTTGTCGTTGGCAGGCCATAAATGGACAAGCAGGCCTCTCTACCTGAGATGCTTGAGCGGTCTCGTGTTTGAGGTTTCTTGGCATCGATAAAGGGACTCAAAACAACCCGTAAATTCCGTATAAAGCTGCACAAATAAATGATGATGGTGACGACGACGGCGGGGACCTGGCGCTCCGGAGCCGGTGAATATTAATCGACGACGGTTGCGTTTAACTCTCACAGTCCTTTATTCCACTCGCTTTAGGCCTAATTGCTGACGCAAGCCGGACAACAACTCGAACGATAGCGCCGTCGGCCTTGAAAACTAATCAACACTTATTAATGAGTTTTGCGACTCAACCTGCATAAAAGCAATAGCGCATCGTGCCATCCGAAGTGCTGAGACTGATGTCAGGCTCTCATGGCACCATCTGCATCACAGCAGGCTCGTTCGATGCCATGGCGACTTGAGATTGCATCAACATTCTGTCAAATCGGAATATCGTGCCAGGAACGTTAAGATTCATGAATAATCAAGGGCGAAGTCAAAGGCTGTTAAATAAGGCTGTTGTCCAGTAGTTTGGGGGTGGAGAATCGCCGTGGTGGATCTGCCGCGCAACAACTTCGCATGGTTGTCTTACTGAAAGCTGAAGAGCCTCAATTGAGAAGCGAAGGCCCTCCGTGTCTGTCATCGTAGCATCAGTATCCATCCTATCATGAATGGAATCCTATGCATTCATTTTGAAGGCTTGTCCTAAATTCAGAAGATTAGGTGATCGCAAACATAGACTGAGCAAGCAGGAAAGAGTCTTACCTAATTTTTCTGAGGCTGCAGCTGCCAGTTTTGCGCCGCGCACATAAGCTCTAACCTATGGCCTCATAATGACGCCCCTCCAACTTTGCACCAACCATAAACAGATTGTGTATTTTCGCAATATCAGCATCAAAAATCTCGCTGCATGGGATATCAAGCTACCCATAGTGGTGACTGATTGAATAGGAATGGGTTTAACTTGTAATGAGTAAGTATCAAGACGGTAGCCTATTGGTCCTCGCTGTCCCACAAGGTCCTAGGCTGAGTATGAGCAGAGTTGCCGGGCGCGCTTCACCATAGTCTCGTCTTTGGAAAGCACGGGCTAATAAAATATTCAAATTGAATAGAAAGGTGAGGATCTTGTCTTCAGCATCATGCAGGTCGGGAAATAGAAATGTCTCGCAGCGACTCTGCATCTAACAAGG
This sequence comes from Cladobotryum protrusum, assembly GCA_004303015.1. Lineage (NCBI taxonomy): Eukaryota > Fungi > Ascomycota > Sordariomycetes > Hypocreales > Hypocreaceae > Cladobotryum > Cladobotryum protrusum. The sequence continues at coordinate 5,129,801 of RZGP01000002.1, read as the reverse complement.
CCCTTGGGGGGGGGGGGAAATACCTGGTCCCAACGTCACAGTGCCGCGGGTCTCTGCATCCCAAACACTCGGAATAGATCTGCTATACCCGCTGGTGCGATCTGTGTGCCTGACTTCGGCCCGGAACGGCTTCCTGACGGGTCTTTACTCCAGCCTCCTCCAAGCAAGTATTGAATAAGAACTCTTGATGGCTTTCCTCCGTGATTCAGTGGGCTCGGCCGAGTGCGCATTGAATCTAGTATAAAAATCCATGTAAGATGCAGGATGTGAGCTCCACTCCGGCCCGGCCTCTCTCTGTGTATAAATTAGCAACACTGAGAAGGATACGAAAGAGCCAGAGCATCATAATACACCATAGATGTTATCTCTCCATTATTTGAGTATCATCTAGAGAGTACAGCGGTATGATATGGTCCTGACGGCCTTCATATTGCCTCGGCCATCGGGTATCACACCAGTTTTGCGGGGGTAATCGAAACGATGGCGAGGGATCAACACATCTCAAAAGTCAATACCGTTATGCTGTATTCTCCGTCGGCCGGATTACAAATGTCGATATCTGTTGATTGAGCTTCTGGATAACTAATCTGAGTCAAGATCTGTCCTCGTTGGTTTAGATGAAGAAAAAAGAAGAAGAAAATAGCTGGTCATCCTTGTTCTGAGCCGAAAACCTGGGGGTTGTGCCTCGGTATGTCGGCCGAGGCCCCACTAGTAGAAAAACTGAGAGCCGGCCAGGACAAGCTCTTCCCCCAGTGCTGCAACTAATGCAAACCAAAACCCCGACCGGTCTCGTTATCGAAACAGTAGCCGTCGGCCGGTTGTAACGGTTTCTGCAAAAATACTCGTAAGACTCGCATCGGGGATATATCCACTTCAGATATGGTGCCCTGTGGCTTGCGGGGGCCGGACTTGTCCCTGACATGCATTTGCTCCCAAATGCCAGACGCAAGGGCCTGAAAAGGCGGCGTGAATTTGTTGAGAGTCTGCAGAGGGGTGTCGATGTAAACCGGAACATAGTTTTGCTTTGGGTTTTTTGCTTAGAAACCTAACGTGGAAAAAAAAATCACTGCGCCATTGCCGTCATTGATCCATAACTGTGTTCATTCATGAATCGGCCTGCAGTTGTACAGGCAGGGGTTTGTATATAAAGTAAGATCTGACAGCATCTTCATCCCAGATCTCATCCCTCATCAACAACATCCAACTCAACTTCCTTCAGCCACCACAGCCCATCCAACATTCACAATGGCCAACGAAATGCGTCAGGTTGTCCTCGCTGAGCGACCCATCGATGATATCATCCCCGGCAAGACTTTCCACCAGAAGCTCGTTCCCAAGCCCACTGCCGAACAACTCAAGGATGGCGAGATCCTCGTCGAGGTTCTTTACCTCTCTCTCGACCCTGCCATGCGAGGCTGGTTGGCTGGTATGTCTTTTTTTTTCCGAATCAACCGAGTTTTGCACATCGATCGAGAAAAACTGACACCGACATGAACAGATGTCCGCTCTTATCTTCCTCCCGTCCAGATTGGCGCCGTGATGCGCGGTGCTAGTGCCTGCAAGGTCATTGCTTCCAAGAGCAGCCAGGCCGCTGTTGGCGACTACGTCTACGCTCAGACCGGCTGGACTGAGTATGCTATCTTGTCCGAGGGCAAGTTTGAGGGACCTACTGTTTTCCCTAATGTCCAGGACCCCAAGGACATGCTCTCTTTCCTCGGCCTCACTGGCATCACCGCCTGGGTCGGCATGACCAAGATCGGTCTGCCCAAGGCTGGCGAAACCGTTGTTGTCTCCGGCGCTGCTGGCGCTACTGGTAGTGTTGCTGGCCAAATTGCCAAGCTCAACGGTGCTCGCGTCGTTGGTATTGCTGGTGGCGCCGATAAGTGCAAGTGGCTTGTTGAGGAGCTCGGATTCGATGTTGCTCTGGACTACAAGGCTCCTGACTTCCGTGAGAAGTTCAAGGCTGCTACTCCCAACTACATTGACGTCTACTTTGACAATGGTTAGTAAATTTCCTGCCAAAATCGAGGCGAACATTCAACTAACCGTACACTTTCAGTCGGTGGTGAGATTCTCAACAACTGCTTGGCCCGCGCCAAGGAGCACTCCCGATTCATCATGTGCGGTGGCATCAGCCAGTACAACACCTCCAAGCCTCAGGGCCCCAGCAACATCAACCGTGTCATCAGCATGCGCATCCGCATGCAGGGCTTCATTGTTTTCGACCACGTGGACGAGTTCCCCCAGGCTCGCAAGGAGCTCGCCCAATGGGCTGCTGAAGGAAAGATCAAGAAGACTGAGCACATCCTCAAGGGCGGCCTGCAGGTTGCCGAGCAGGGTCTCGTCGACTTGTACAAGGGCGTCAACACTGGCAAGTTGCTGGTTGAGGTCAAGAAGGAGAGCTCTTCTAAGCTGTAAATTACGAAATGCAAGCGGTTAGCGATGATTTAATGACTGTATAGATACATATTTATGAATGATAATAAAAATTGAAAATACCCCCCCCTCACTCCCAGTCTGTCTTTGGTGCCTGTTTATTCTTTGAGGTTGAACAAGCAGCGGGTTTCTTTGACGCAAACCATGTAAACAAAACAACGACGGTCGCGTACCCTTCTTCTTGGCTCAAAATATCCGCTAATTAGACAACAAGCTTGTCAATTTATATTGATCGATACATTCTTAACCATGCACATGGATAGTCCAGGTACATTATGGCCTTTCTATATTCAGCATACAGATACTGACCCCTAGCATCGCAGAATAGAGTGGATTCAACAATACGTCTCAATTTCCGGTTCTAACCGATATCCTCCCAGCTACACTAAGCTTGCGCGATAACAGCTTCGAATTAGATGACGTAAAATCCCTGAAAGCTTTCACAAACTATTTCCCAAGGCGACCTTTAACCCGAAATCGGCGGTCCTTTATCGACTTTCTCTCAATGGCAAAATTGGTCTCTTCTGATGCGGCAATTGGTACCAAGACCTCAAATGGCATTGCCTGATAGGATAGACAATATTCGAGCTCCTGGGGAGATGGAAAGAAAGGATCCGACAAAATTGTCTGAGAAGGATGATGCGGTGGCGATGGTTGGCGAGGTTCGCCACGATATTGATCCCGTTGTTGAAGCAAGAGCCATCAGGAAGATTGACTGGTTTCTGATCCCGGCCATGATCTTTGGATGTTTGTACAATCTCAACCCAAGTCAATGAGTGAGGGCAATATTGGGAGCAACAGTGTCTGACAACCTTGCAGATGGCTTGGTATACTACGACAAGGCGATTCTCGGTTCTGCTGTTCTCTTTGGAATGACTCAAGATCTCCATCTCACTGTGATCGATGCCTCAACTACACCTCCAACGACAGACACTCGTCGACTAAGCTGGGCTACTTCGCTCTTCTACTTTGGCATGCTGGCCGGCTTGTACCCAATGACCTTTGCCCTCCAACGCTTCGATATGGGCAAGATCCTCGGAGGGGTGGTTATCCTCTGGTCGGCCATCTGCATGCTGACCGCAGCGGTGACTTCCTGGCAGGGCTTGTATGTACAGCGCTTCTTCCTGGGCTTCGTCGAGAGCGTTATCCCCACGGGGTTTATGTGCATCGTTTCGAGCTACTACACCCAATCTGAGCAGTCTCTCCGCCAGAGTTGGTGGTTTAGCAGCACAGGTCTGTTCACGATCATTGGAGGGGCGTTGAATTATGGCTTTGCTCAGATCACGGGCGGAGGACTGCGAAGGTGGCAGTACATCTATCTCCTCGCCGGGTCTTGCACGTTCCTGTTCGGGCTCCTCTGCTTCGCGCTGCCAAACTCGCCGGTGTCGGCCTGGTTCTTGAGCAAAGAGGAGAGATTCGCCGCCGTAGAAAGGCTGCGGCACGGACAAACAGGTGTGCGCTGCACCAAGTTTAAGCCCTCCCAGCTGCGAGAAGCAGTTCTGGACGTCAAGGTGTGGCTCATTGCGCTCATGATGGCATCGGCGTACACTGTAAACGGCGCCGTCAGCGGTTTCGGCCCACTCATCGTATCGACCTTTGGCTGGGGCACTCTGGAGTCGATCCTCTTTCAGTTCCCCCTTGGCGGCCTATGCTTCATCGTCATTCTCGCAACGGGGTATCTGGGATCGAAGATTCAAAACATCAGGATACTGATGCTAGTACTCACCTGTCTGCCCGTCATCGCCGGCTGTGCCATCATTTGGAAAAGCAAATGGACACACCACGCCGCCGCACCCATCGTTGGATACTCGATAACCGGCTTCTTTGGCGGAACAGTCAGTCTGATAATCACAGTCGGCATGTCCAATGTGGCGGGACACACCAAGAAAAGCTTCATGGCGGCAACCATATTTGTTGCCTACTGCGTGGGAAACATTGTAGGGCCACAGCTCGTGTGGTCACAAACAAAGAGCAGACATTACCCGGCCCTCTGGCTTGGACTGATCATATGGTCTGTTCTTATCCGTTTTCCGAACTTCAATCGTATTGGCCAAACTGACCGGATTTCCAGCTACGTCATATGCATCGTCGCTTCCCTTGCCCTCTATACTGTGCTCCGTGCCGCAAACAAGAGGAAGATGGCCGTGCTGGAGGACGAAAACGAGAGGGCTAAGCTGGCATTTCAGGATCTCACTGACAAGGAGAATCCCTATTTCAGATATGTTTACTAGATCTGCGCTATCTAAAATCGTCATCCTTGCCTCTGATTATTGCGAATATCCAAAATTGGGGAAATCAAGTTTCAGGGTATCATTGACCTGAAGCATGATCGTTCTATTATCATTACACATCTCTCTATACAGCCATCTCTCGTACATTCGCTATGCCGTATATATCACACCCATCCTAGACAAGTTTTGATCCAACCATTGTTCGCGCCAAAAGAGAGAGAAAAATGACATTATTCCGTTACTCAAAATATTCGTTTGATGCTGGGCCCGACCCATTCAACCACCCTGCATTCCTTGTCCTTGCGCCACTTGTCTATCCTGTCTTGCACCCAGCCCGCCTTGAAGTCTATCAATCCCCCCTTTTCTTTCTTTTCTTCGTCCCTTGCAACCCCATAACGAATGGATCGCATGAGGACACACTTCTTCTCATCTTTCCCTCTCCAATTCCACTGCACGCAGTTATGGTCGTTTTTGCACGCCTCTTCGCACTTCTCAAATGTGTCAATGCCTGCTTCTGGGCCGGGAGTCCAACTATCCCAGTCGCCATTGTCCCAGTTCTCTTTGATGGCGGGCTGGCCTGGATGTTGAAAATTATAAAAGTCCGAATACAACAGCGGACGCTATAAAGGTCAATGTTAGTGAAAATTGGCTACCAAGGAAACCCCCTTCTACAGGATGAATCATACCTCGTTCTTCCTTTGTCCGAATTCCCACTTCCAAACGTCAACCATGTCCTTTGGCGACGTCTTATGTAGCGTCAGGACCGGCTGACACCAGTAGAGACCGCTGAATGGAATGCCATGCAGCGGGTGGGGATTGAACATGGGCCAGTAGCCTTGTAGAGCTACATCGGCATCCCACAGTGCCCATCCTAGAACACTGTCACCACAGCATTCATCCCTCAGTAAATGCAATGACCTTTCGGTCAATGAAGGCCCATTGTATTGGCCGTGTTCGGCCGATTCCCGATGAATCAACGCTTTCATCGCACCACGGCTAAGCACATAGCCTGGTCCGCCATTAGCGAACCATGTTTTCACGTGGCGGTTCTTATCTTCACGCCCGGGGGATGGGGAGCCCATATAAATCGGCTTGTCGGGGTCGAATGTTTGGAGGAATCGGAAGACATTGTCCCAAACGACATAACTACGTTGATCAGTAGTTAGAATGCAGTTCCAAAATACCAATTGGGGTGCCTGGTGAAGACTTACGTGTCTGTCTCATAGAAAAAGTAGAATGGCCTATTAGGCTTGAGTAGCCAGGCTCTTTCAATTTGAGGCAAGAACTTGTATTTGTCGATGGTCCAGCCATTGATTTTCTTGGTCGCCTCCTTGTCTACATCCAACGTGCCATCTGCTTGCATCGACTTTTGCAATAGGTAATGCTTGATATCCGGGTTCTTTTTTGGGTTGTAGTACTGCGCCGGTAGGTTGGCAAGAATGTCAATGACGGAATGGTTCCGAATCGTCTCGTCGAGATCGGAGAAAATGAGTAGTTGTTGGGGAGTAAAGCATGCGCTGACGCTATCCAACTGCGATTCGATCTTGGCGCGGTCCTCGCCATGTCCCATCTTAAGGACAGGCTGGACAAGGTCGAGAAGATGCTTGGGAAACGTTGCGCAGAGTTCTTCCACCGACTTGTTGGCGGGATCGAGGGAGACAGGGTAGTAGTCGCTGTATGTCGTATAAGGATAGAATTCGGGAGACTCCTTGAAGCCTATGGGAGGCAGAACCCTGGTTTCGGGTGTGCGCCATAATAGCAGGATGGCGAGAAAGAAGCATGATGCTGCGGCGACTACGATGCGAACGAAACGTTTATTGAGGAGCAGCCCCGTGCGCGGCGTACCGTCCTCGGGCCTGGGGAATAACGCCATGACAACGTAGACATGGCCTTTCGCACCAAAGCGCGACGAGAAGCGAATGGAATGGAGATGGCAAGAATAAACGTATATATACGATGATTATGAAGCAACAAGTGTTTTCCGTCTGTCAGTCCTCCCTTTTTTCCCCACAGACTACCGAGTACAGACTAATGGATTGAACATTTTTTGGGAGAATGCCGAAACAACTGGACCAGGTTTAGCGCGCCGTATTACTGCTCAGGTACCAGTACGGCCGGGAGATCATGATTGGCGATGGGATGTCCATAAGCGATAATACTACAGAGTACTCCGTACTGAACAAGCCTAAGAGAGTCCCGTCCATGGACCCGTGAATGACATCAAGGCGTGTTTTAGGCTTCAAAGGGCTCTTATTAAGCGATTTAAGCGGCTCTGGGCATGGAATTGCTTCCAAAACACACTGAAGCCTCCTCGATATCTACCTTGGGTAGATATAATTATCTACAAGTAGTTGATAAAGCTTGTCAGGTCCAGCAAATCCCAAATTAAACAGTTGCACAGATACGAGATGCAATGAATAGGGATAGCCGCAGGTCTCAAATCTGAGAGAATCTACTGCGCCTTCGCCAGCATAGCCACTGTAGTACTTGTAGGTATGGGCGGTTTGCGGCAATGCAAGTCGCTGCAGCTAAATGGACGATCCCAAAGCCTTCTGCGATTGACTCAGGCTCCATCTCTCCAAGTCTTGATGATAATGTCATCAGCATGATGGTGCTGTTCAGTCTGGCTCACAAAAACACTTGTAATTCCCAATTGAGTCTCCGTCTTTTCTCCCCCAAATTAAAGATTATTCATCGGTCAATTCTCTGCCTGCTTACTCCATCACCGCAAGGGCAGAGAGTCACGACTCAACACCTACCAATGCTTCCCGCAGATGCGGTTCAAATACGAGTTTTAAAATGAAAGCCCAAGCTTTAGAGCCAGCTGGCTGTGGATCGCCGCGCTGACTATGGACAAGGAGCTACCCAATTCAAATCCGCTCCCAGCTTTTTCTAAAGTCAACCATGCATCCGGATCGCGGCACCTCTGTTACCCGATTACCGCTTTCTCCACACAATCGGAGTCGGGCGGTTCTACTCCGTACTGAAGCTGTCGAATGAGTTACAGAGCAAATTGAATTGACATTTTAGCAATTAGATATGGCTCTATAGTGGTACTTACCTAAAGCAGTCTCTTGCACCAACAAAGACATGTGACTAACAGTACCCATGGTAATGGTAATGATAGACTCGTAATACAAGTAAAGCTTCGTCGCAAATAGTCAGTGCAGGGACAACGTTTCTACAAAATCTTTCCCGTATCCTATCAGCTGTCTCTCCATGAGAATGAACAAGCACTCTTGTCAAAACTCATCAAAGATAGTAGACAGACCTGAGTCGGCAAACTCTGTCCTGAAACCACGCTCCCTGTAGTTCATGGCTAAGAATCAATGACTCGAGATGGATACTTTAGGTGATGAATACAAACAGCTCTTTCACCGCATGCTCGCCCCCACGAGTTTGACTTGTTAGGATTGATTCCATCCCTTAGTATTCTACGAATTAGTGTACATGGGCCCAAAAACTCAACTAGAGACGGATCTGATAACTTTATTACTGTAGGTAGTATCATAACTTGAGATGCCACGTGGTACTGCGAGCACTTTGGGCGAGATCGGCAGGTTCTCACATGCAATGCTACTTGACTGATCAATCTCAACGCCCGTTGGCTTCTCTTTGGTCCGAATGGCGCGTGCAAGAACTGCTACAATGGGAGCAGGCAGCGGTATCCAACCCCGAGTGGTCAAAAGTCGGTCCGCAGGTTCTCGATCTTTGTGGCTCGCAACGACACTAACTTACCCACCCTCGTCAATAACCGTGCCGCTAGATCATAATCCACCGTGATCATGAACACAAAAAACAAATAGGTTGTTGTCTATAAGCGCTTGCCCGCGTATCTGGGTCTGTTGGCCGATTGCCAGGGTCATGGCGCCCTTAAGCTTCTTTGAACATACTCTGAGCCATGGACGAGTTGGCATCCGGTTGAGGGTATAAATTGAGTTGGTCCTCTTCAAATGAGCAACGGGATCTTGATACTGCAAAAGTTTAACAAACATCTTCGGCAGCTTTTCTACTTAATCCCCTTGGACCATCTCGTCCATCACTCAGCCACTCTACCAATCATGGTTCAGGTTATTCTCCCCGCATTGATACCAGACATCTCACGAATCTACGATGTCTACTTTGCCGCTTTTCAGAACGAACAGATGGGTCGAATCATGCTGGAAATCCTTTTCCCAGGCGTGATAGATGAGGCTTTCAGAAAGGCACATACAGAAGGCACACTTGCCTACTGGCATGTCAGTGACTGTCAATACACGGTCAAGTGCGTTGACACAGATACGGCGGAGATTATTGGCATGGGCCTTGGCGATGTGTATCTCAAAGAGAGAACGGAGGAGGAACGCAAAAACCACGGCGTACCCTGGCTCACGGGTGAGCAGCGAGAACGAGCGGAAAAGATCCTTAACCCACTATGGGAGGTGAGGGAAAGGCTCTTCGGAGGAAGACGCTATATCTGTAAGTCTAGACCAGCTACACGGATTGCCTCGGTCCAGGATGGCGCTGTGACTAACAAGCTGAGTTGTAGACTGCCATGTCATTGGCATCGATCCGAAGCATCAAGGGAGAAAGGCCGGTGCGTTGTTGGTGCAGTGGGGCATTGATCTAGGGGAGCGCGCTGGCCTGCCCGTCTACTTTGAGTCCTCCCCATCAACCGTGGAGCTGTACAAGAAGATGGGCTTCGAACTATTAGAAGAGAAGATTGTGCACAAGGCAGAGGTTTTGGGAACGGAGAAGGACATTGAGGTGCCTCTCATGGTCCGGATGCCATCCCTCGCTGGCGGGATGAGCTTCAAGGAGTGGAGAGAGAAGGGATACCCTGATTTTACAAAGAGAGACATTGTTCCTCGGCTGGCATGAGCCTAGATCCTGGGACCCCCCATCCCCCGTCGCAATATAGATCGCTGTAATATAATTGGATACTGGAGCCGCGGGACTGAGACCAAGAAGGGAATCTCAGCGCCGATGGGAACGTGATGCGCGATTATCAGATCATCAGATAAAATTTTTGTTCAAGGCCCCACAACGCCATCACCATCACCAACCACTCATGGATACCCCTGAAGTCGCATCGTTAGCGCTCTTCACAAGCTTAGTCTAACAGCCTCTTGGCACGCATCTCGGCCTTTTTTCTATCTCGAAACCGTCACTGATGTCCGATGTCCGAACGACGTAGCAAACATCTATACGTTCAACTGTCCGGTTCGGTCTCCGTTCGGGTCGGCTGGGCGGGCGAGGTTTCTCACAATGACAAGACAAGACTAGGGCTACTTGTTTTCCTTCCATAAAATTGTGACATGAGTGTAGATGAGAAATGGCGACTTTGAGACTAGGTAAATAATCGTCTACCAACAACAACATCGTCAGGCTACTACTACGGCAAGATGCTGGAGAAAACTGTTCTATACGCCAAAGTCGTGGGCTACACCGTCTTCGTCATTTGGTCAGAGATACGACGCGCCCTCCGCGCTGCCATAATCCGACGACAAGCCCTCTGGTTCGGATCCATAGAGGCTTCAAAGCGAGAACGCAACATTGTCATAGTGGGAGCCTCATTCTCCGGATACCATGTCGCCCGACTGGTCGCCAAGAACCTCTCTCCCCACAGCCCATATCGAGTCGTGGTGATTGAACCCAACAGCCACTTCCAGTTTACCTGGGTGCTTCCCAGGTTCTGCGTCGTCAAGGGCCACGAAAACAAGGCGTTTATTCCGTACGGCGGTTATGTAGCTGACGTTCCTGAGGGGTCGCTTCGATGGGTAAAGGATCGAGTGGTCAGCATTGATAAGGAGAGTGTACGGCTACAGGATAGCGATGAGCAAATACCATACGAGTTTCTCGTCATCGCAACAGGATCCGGTGTTCAAGAGGGCTTACCTTCACGGGTAAACTCCACTGACAAGCGAGAAGGCATGAAGCGTCTGCAAGCTATGCAGCAAGGCATCGAGTCTGCCAATACGGTCGTCGTTGTAGGAGGCGGCGCTGCGGGGGTGGAGGTCGCCACAGATGCCAAGGCACTGTATCCTGATAAGCACATCATTCTTGTGCATTCAAGGAGCGCTGTAATGCATCGCTTTGGAAAGGGTCTACAGACAGCAGCAAAAGAGGGACTGGAGCGACTGGGCGTGGAACTGATTCTAGAGGAGCGCGTTGTTGAAGAGGACTCGGCTACAGGGACCGTGACCCTCAAATCCGGGAGAAAGATCAACTGTGACTTCTTTGTGGGTTCATCGTTGCTGGATACGTTTCTGAACGTCGCTAACCCTTTGTCGAAGATGAACTGCACTGGTCAAAAGCCATTGTCCAGCGTCATTACCAATCTATCGCCAAACTCAATCTCGTCCACAGGCCATATCAAGGTAAAGCCAACGCTACAGATCGACGACGATACGCTTCCGAAAGTCTACACATGCGGCGACGTTGCCGACACCAAAACCCCGAATCCCAACTCCCGATCGGCGATGCGCCAAGCTTCCATCGTTGCAGACAACATCCTGTTAGCTGCCGCGGGCAAGACGCCAAAACACAAGTACGAGAATTACTGGGCGGATGGGGTTATCAAGTTGACTCTGGGTTTGGTGCGGCTATTCTTCTTAAATCGCCCTTCTTGACGAAGCACGGATGGCTAATTTATGAATAGGATCGATCGACGACGCATCTCGGGGACGGTAATTCTGAGCTGATATTTAATAGCAAAGAGACTGATGAGACTCTCATGTCAGCGTCTTGTTGGTCTCGTCTGGGAGAGAAACCTTTCGAGGACCCGTATATGGATGATCATAGCAAGGTAGAGATAGCTTAAGAATATTCACCGGGACTTGGGACAAATAGATGCGTCTACACGACTTTTATTGATATAGCTACCTCCAGTGCATGGAAGCACGGAGTCAATGCGCCATTAAGTGACGACTTATCTCGCAATATAGTAAGGGACATTCTGCCTAGGTGAACTTTGCAATCCAAACATCCATGTTGCGTGCCTTGGGAACACCCTGAGACTCGATGACCCCGATGACGGCATCACGAGCCGAGCGGAGAAGAGCCTTAACCCTGGGGTTCTCGATGTGCTCCTCAACCTCGCCCAAGAAATCCTTGCTCTTGACGGTACCAACCTCCCAGTGTCCATCCAAGAGTCCCGCGTTGGGGACAATGACCGTCTCGTCATCGAGAGTCCAACCCTTGGCCTTGGCGGCATCGGTGATGGCAGCGGGGCTGGACAAGCATCGAATGTTTTCCTGGCTCGCCGGGTTATGGGCCTCGAGAGTAGCCCGTGCAATAGCAGCGAGGACGTGGGGGATCGCGTCCTTCTCGGTCGCCTTGAGCGCATGCTCAGCAATCAACAGGTTGGTAGCCCGGCCCTTCAGCGCAGCAAGCATATCGTCCAGCAGCGCAGGAGACCCAAAGTACCAGATGCAATGGGCAAAGACGACATAGTCCCAGTTCTTGTCCGCGTTGTCGGCCAGGAACTTGGTCGGCTCGGCAAAGTGCCACGAGATGCGATCCCCGATGGCACTCGCCGAGAGGTGGGCCTGAGCCTGGGCGAGCGTCCACGGGGACCCGTAGTCCGGACGGCCGGGGTCCACGGCGTCCACATGGCCGGTGGGACCGACGGCCTCTGCCAGGACGGCGGTGCAGTCTCCCTGGCCGCAGCCAATCTCGAGGACGCGGCTGCCGGGGGCAATCTTCCAGAAGTTGACAAAGTTGATGCGGTGCTCGGCCTGGGGGATTTGAATGACCATGTGCTTTGGGGGAGTGATGGAGTAGCCGGCGATGGCAGCAGCGGCAGAAGCCTGGATAGGCTCAAAGGTAGCGGAAGAAGTCATTGTTGCTTTGTTTGTCAACGATGTCGATGATGATTTTCCCATCTATTTCGTTGTTTCCCTCCCATTATATCCTTTTTTTTTTTCTCTTTCTCTTCCTTCGTTCTTTTCTAAAGTCCCTCCTTAATGCTAGATTAGTGATCGTGAAAAAATGTTGTTGCCGCCCGTGGTTGATGACAGTGGATGGTCGATGCTCTGCAACAAAGATCCATGTCCATGAGTCACCCTTACGAATTGAGTTTGATTGCCCCGCGATTTTCGATAGAGAGGGTGCACCATCCATGCGTCTAGTGTCTTACATGCAAAGATGCAGTGCTGTTGACTCACAGAGTGACTCAAGGTCAATTGCATTGGCACACATTCCAATCAAAAATAGTAAAGTCGGCCGGGCTTTTGTTCTCACATATGGGCCCATTGGGGAAGGACGTGGGAAAGACTGGAATTTGACAAAGCCTCAATGCAACTCGATGAGTCGCCTATCAGTTGCGCCCCCAATAAGGCACATTTGCCGAGCAAACTTTGCGTCTCACAAGGCCGTTTCGGGAAACGAGTTCCACCAATTCCAAGTTTATCATTGGATTGTCTGTGCTCGACGGGTATGTATGTATGCGCAAAATAATACATTGCTAGGCTATCAATCTTGATCCCGAGGCTATCCATGTTCCCTCTGCTGTAACCAAGATCGTAATCTCTCCAATAGCAAGACAGAGAATCCGAGCATACCAATCATCTGAAGCCCATTTCGAAATCACCTGCTATCGAGCCTCTCACAAAAAACAGCGGAGCTATTCCGGCGAATATTATGAAGAGAAGACCTGTCCCCCCATAACCATTCATATTATTGTTCTCAATACGTTTGGTGAGCAAATGATAGTTCAATACATCGCCCAAGTCTCAACCATCAAGACCACCCAGAAAACTCTCCCTTCTACTTGTTCAAAAAGTTGTCTGGAGCCTAGGATAGTCGTCTGCATGGGCCTTCAGGTCTGCGAAAATCGAGGCTGATTCTCCTCCGGGGAGGTCTCTCATCCGCTCGAGATCCTCTTCCTCAAGCTTCTCAAGCGTTTCAATTGGCTCTTCTTTCCCCTCTTTCTCATCTTTCTTCTGGGGCTCGACTGCCTTCTCAATACCGGAAGACTCTCCAATCATCAGTAATTGCGCGTTTGCGTAGTTTAGGTGTTCGGGTTGGGAGGGGATCCATCGTAGGTCTCGAAAGGTATCCAGGACTCTGCGCAACTGTAAGCTTTCATAATTGCATAAGAGGTAGTAAACTAGTAATGCACATACTTCTTAGGATAATCCGGATCCTTGGGGAGCTGAGCATATGAGGGGCCAGGGTACTTGGGGTTTTTGGTGCTGAGAATAAAGCTGCCCCTCTCCTTCAAACCAAGTTTGTCTTGTACTTCGTCCAATTGCTCCGGTAGTGTCAGTATGTATGCCAAGTGGCTCTCCCTCCCTGTCGTAGTAATAGCGTATATGCCTTCTCCCACTGGTGTTGCTGCTGGAGTATGTCGCGTGCCCTTTGTCTTGGTCTCATAGTCCTCGCCCGCCAGGAACTGGCCTTTGAGCTCATCGTATGATGCCCCGGATTTCTCGATAAATGCCATGAAGCGATCTCTCCCGGTTGAGGGAAGCACCTTCTTGGGCAAAGCAATAAGCCTGGTGCTACCCGCATCGCCGATTAGGCCCTTGCCCAGCTTTGCATCTTTGGCAATCGGGCGAAGTATGATGTAGCTGCGACGAATGTCGTTGACGCTTTCTGGCTTTTCGATATTGACTCGGCCTCTAATGAAGAAGTAAATGATGCCTTTTTCTAGAATACTTGAAGCAACGTTGGTCTCTTCGCCTGGTTGAACCGCGCTTTTGTCTTTGTCATCCTGATCATTGACAGACCTTTCAGACTGCTCTTCCTCGCCGCTGTCTTCCTCTTTTGCGGTATGCTTCTCAAAATGTTCGTCAATTTTCGTTTGCCCCTCAGTCTTTGAGCGTTTGGCATCTGGGTTCTCGTGATCCGTCTCATGTTTCTGGCCAGCAGCCGCGTTCTCGCCTTCTTTCTCTGTCATTGAATCCTTTGTCTCTGCCATTGTGATGATTTACAGATGCTGGTAGATTTGGAAGTGTCATGTTACAAGATCAGCCTGGATATGGAAGACTGGGGATGACGTGTTGGCGTTTGAGTGCTGTGGTGCGTGATGTCATCGATCTGCCATGTTGAGGTATAGGAGATCATCCCCTGCATGCTGCAAGAAGTCTACAAATTGGCTTCTTTGATAGTGCTTCGGAAGGAGTCTTGAGTTGCTTGCACTCTCTGACTGAAGAATCTGGAGATGGCATACTTTGCAGGCGTTTTCATCAGACTTTGGGTTCTAGAGAAAATAATTGTTGCTCAAAACGGAGCTCGAGTAAATGAAATATCAAGGAATTCATCTTAGCAAGTAAGAATATTCATGTACGATAAAATTGAACATGAGACGGCTATTATAGAAAAATAAATACAAAGTTTGCGATTGCTTGAACATGCCAAGTGTTGAGAATCGTAGTCTCATACCTAACACCTAATAGTCGGCACGGCGAAAAAACACTACCCTATAAATAGACTCAACACAGTCACCACTTTTATACGCCCACTATTCGTAAAACAAACATGTCTAAAAACATTCTCTGGGTTTTTGGGGGTTGGTTTGGGTAAGAATTGACTATGAAATGATCGAACATTTTAATAGGCATAAAACTACTAGACTGAAGAAATCTTTTGCATTGGAATAGCTAGATTACTTTGCTCCACCGTTTGTTCTGCTTGCTGCTGGCTTACAGATAAATCTGGGTTATAAACTTCGAAGGCGACATCTCTATTGATGAATCTCAACTCTCATCTTGGAAAGTTTCAGCCCGTGGGACCCCTGTTTTGGGTCGTCTGTCGGCAAGAGAGCCATGATCATAGCCTCCTTGACCTTTGCACTGTCCCTTGGAGAGCCATGCTTATAGATTGTGGTTACCATGGACTCAACAATAACTCTTCGCATCCCCTTGGGGCACCCCTTTCCCTCTCCCTCTTCATCTACGACGTGAATAACCTTTCTATCTATACTCTTGACCTTCTGATTGCGAAGTTTGATGGTCTTGGCTTGAAAGATTGCTCGTACTGGCTGATTATTCTCATAGCAGAAAGTGGAACCGTAGAAAAGGAAATTGTTCAAGATTGGAGGTACGTCGACGGGAAGGATGGCGTCGTAAGCCGGAAGAAAATCCAGGAGGAAGAGCATGCCAGGGGAAGTGTGATTCGGGAGCTGCTGAAGGGGTCCGTGATGGGTTGTACGCTTCATGGTGACGAGTAATATTTTCTTCAGAAAGCGATGTATGCTTAGGATTAGAGAGCTGCAAAGAACTGTTAACTCAAAGTGGTAATAAATAACGGAGGATAACCTCTCCTTTTTATGTCCTGTCAACAAATAAAGTGCCAAAGGAAATGGCGTGTAAGATGCAAATGGAGCGAATCGCCATGAAATGAAATTGAACGTCATTCCTAACAAGCAATGCGATGCGAGTTCGGAAACCCCTTGGATCGTGAGAAAGCCCTTTATCCGTAAAACAGTGCAACGACAATTTGATCCTTTGTATCTTTAAACAGTAAAACGCGATGAAGGTGAGGAGTCACAGTATACTTTGAACATAATAAACAAAGACTGACTGCATGTTCATAGTAGTATCCATTGACTGTGTTAAAATATCAAGCCTTCTGAACGTCAAGTTTGATTCTAGAGTAAAGGATGCGACAATGCTATCTTCGATGATAGAGTCTTCAATAGATGTTTTGATTGGCATCGATCACTTTGTCCGTAAAATGTATCGTGCATTCATTGTGGCTCAATTTTTGAACTATTTTATTCGCTTTCGAAGGGAGTGTTGGCTTTGAGCTTCTAGATTGGACAGCCATCCGTGATCAGTTGGCTGTACCACTTCCCCCATCAATCCTTAAAACAACGTTGTTCTGGTCTGAAGGTCGGAAGTTCAATGGAAAGAGCCTTGGGCTGTTAGTATCGATTATTTTTACGGGTTGAGATACAGTACCAGGGAGAGATCACCAGAGAGATGAAGCCAGTTTCCTAGTTCTCGCCATTGTACACAAGTCAGTTGCCGGGCCCTGGGAGATTCTTTGAATGGCTGTGAGCGAATGAATTGGTTTTCTTCGGTTCGTTTGTGGATACAAAAGAATGACAAATATCTGGTTGCTGTGGTTAAGGCGCGCTACCCAGTCCCATTTCTGCAAGCCCAATCGAGTCCCACCAAACGGATCTATCGTGCTGATATATGGGTGTCTTTAGGCTTGCGAGACGAGGTTGGAGTTGAGATTGCCTGAAGAACCATAAAAATGCCAGAAGCTCAGAAGGTGGGATGCAAGCTTGAGGCTCTGCTCCCACTTGGATGCTTTCCAGGCAGCCGTGGCAACGTGCCATTCATACGAGTGCACTCTGAACAAGCAAAATGATTTAATGCAGACATGCCTATCAGTAACTGCTAGTCACGAAGATGGCAAAAGCCAAGGAACGGTCAGACGCTACGGACATTCCGGCTTCAAGTGACACTCAACAACTCACAAAACATCGTTCTGTCATGGCTGTACAGCGAGTTTCCTAGTGGAAATTATGTAAAGCTTCCCAATACATGGTATATCTGCTAAAAGGCCCAAGCCAGCTAGCAATACACTTTCTTGCTGTATCAGTAACCAATACTGTCGTCCATTTCTTCTTCTTCTTCTTCTTCTTCTTCTTCTTCTTCTTCTTCTTCTTCTTCTTCTTCTTCTTCTTCTTCTTCTTCTTCTTCTTCTTCTTCTTCTTCTTCTTCTTCTTCTTCTTCTTCTATCCCCCATTCTTGTGTCATATATCAGACTGAGAGTCAATCTATCACTCTTATCCGTATATCCAGGCAATTTGCCGAACCACGCTTTCAACTCGCTCTTAAATATTCCTTCTCCGCACAAACCAACTTCAGTATTCCAAGTAGTCATCTGAAACCACCTGTTGTACGGTGGAATCTCATGTGTTGTACCTCGCTCTATGGTGAATACGGGGCCACAATGTGAAGCATTGAATTATCTAAAGGCTCACCGTACGCGTTTTCCCTTGAAATAGTATTGACCCTTCCCTACTGAATGAAACTCCCTCCCATCAGGGAGCACTATGATTGGATTTACTTCAAACTCTTCATATTCGTCAAAGTCCCATGGGCTTTTCTTGGGTTTCGTAGTTGGTTTGGTTTTTATAGTGGTTTTTATTTTCGTAGTAGTCTTTGTTTTTGTTCGTAGGCCTGTTAACACTATCAGCTTCTGATCTTGTCGAGATTGAGGGGGATGTCGGGTTATTCCATACCTCCAAAGGGGCTCACAATTGTCTTAATCTTGATCACTATTCTCTTCGTATTAGTATTTGTGCAAAGAAAATCGACTAGAACGATGCAAATGCTCCAAATACCTACCTCTTGGCGTCTCTTCAGGCTCTTTTTTCTTGAACAAAACGGACTGGGCTATCACTTCTGGCAACCCGAAACCGCCCTGAGGGAAGTGAGATCTGCTAACTAAGGAAAACTCGGAATTTCTTGTATAGTTAGGAGGCTAGTGATGTAGAAAAGGGCATATGTTAACATACGGGCCTTGTGCGAGAAGTAGGAGGCAAAGTGTGCCAATGTTTGGTAGGGGGAACAACACTGTGAGTCGCATTTTACGTTATGGTAGAGAAAGCTTGATGATCTGGAGCTGTCGGTTTCTTCGGATGTGCTTCTATGATGCTTCTCTATGGACTTTGGCAACGAAATCGAGGTGAGGCGGGAGCTGAGTAAACCTAGTAGGCGAATGGTGAGGTTTTTGAGCTTTTCGACGACCAAACTCGCTTTGTCGCTATATTTTGTCTATTTTACTCGGGCGATGGAGTTCCGATGGTAGCCTGTCGTCTTTGTCTGCTCAACCGCTTTGAGCATTGGAGGCGCAGGTTGATAAATGCTCAGTGTGAGGGGAGGGTATCTGGGACCATGGACAAAGAGTTAGCATAAAGATTGAAACTTCCAGACGTCTTGAGGCTTTTCCAGTTGCCTTTGCCTTGCTTTGAGGGCCCTCGGTTCTTTGTGCCGGGCTGTTTTTGGAGTCAGAGCCCTCCTGAGTGATGGAGATCAAACGCACCTTTTCCCTGCACAAGGAGCCGACGAGCTCGAGACCTGGGGAAAAGCATGAAATATTGTAGACTATTGTTTCCATAGAAGACTGAAGTCGACAAAGGTAGTAAGGTAAGTTCGTAGTCGCAGCTCTGATTGGATTCACGTTGCGTTTGCTTTGAGTCCACACAACTTCACCACTTCTCCCCGCTTTTGGGTGCTGGACACAATCAAGGAGCACAAGTGAGCGACATCGACAGGTTTTGCAGATCGAAGACACCCAATCTTCTTCTTGTATTTCTCTTCCGTAGAATCTAAATCACTGTGGTATCGAAGACATACTCTATAGACCAAAGCAACCACGCACGCATTGGAGTGGCTCGTCGTGACAACCCTTCCCAAACACTCGCCATTCAGCATGACTCCCACATCAAAACAAACACCAAAACAACCCAAATATCCTCCACAAACCAGTCAAGTTTCTTCTTCAAGGCAAGGCATAAAGCCTCACACTTAATGAAAAAAAAAAGTGTAGAGGTGCATATAAACATGCGAGGTTCCAAAAATTGGACTCGATCATGCGTCTCGGCAACAGTGATCGAGCCGCTCACGGTGTTTAATCAGGCCACCGCAGCCTGAGGCGGTGGGTCAGGCCGCCAACCCGACTTCGCTTCATCTCCCTCAGTTAATGGAGCCCGAGATCTCTTTGCCATTGCTGGCCATCATTAGGAAGCCTGTTAGGGTTCTATGGAGGGTTCTGAGGAGGGCTCTGGGAGGGCTCTGAGTATCAGGTCTTACACACAAATCAGATGACTGCTGCTCCTTCATCACTGGGAGATGGAAGTGGAAGTGGGTGTCTGGGTCTATGGGGGAAAAAAGAAAAGAGGAAGAGATTGGGGGGAAGGGGGAGAGGTTTATATACCCGTAGAGTGGGGACTCCAGATCACTCGGTCACATGAGCACCGCTGCTTGCACTCCCCAATGGGGAAAATGGGCATTTTAATTGACAAGCACACTTATTTAATAAACGGATGCCTTGAATGAATAAAAAAAAATTAAATCGGTGCGCCTGATCTTTGGTTAATTGGGCGTCTGGCTGATCTCGCTGACCCGGCCACCCCCACGAGATCAACGAGATCGTGCAAGGAGAGGCATGCATAGAGGGGCACCCCAAGAGACACACAGATATGCATTGCGATGCCAATTGATAATACCCCAGTTGATCTGCAGGTGCTTGTGTAACCACACAATATATATGGGAACATATGATAACATATTACCTCAATACCATTACCCCTGGCTAAACACTCAGAGAATGACAACTCTCAACCAGTTATCTGCGATTCATATTACTATCATGCAACTCATTTAACTTTGCGCATTACTTGTAGAGCATTTTAATATATTCGTCGTATTAAATTGCAGTTGTTGCTCTGGGTGTGCTTCTCTCCTCGATCTGCTCTAGGACTCCCTCTGCCTGTTGCTGTCACTCCGTTTTTTTCTGCCCATATATTTCTCTCTTGCGGCTAGTTTGTTTTTCCCAAGGTATTCAGTTTCCCGAATTTCTATTGGCTCCTTATTTATTTTATTCAGTGCACCCATTTCCCATTTAATCGTATTTTTTTCAAAATCACACCCTCGTTAGCTGCACCCCTTACTAAGTCACACCCCCAATCGTCACTCACCTTCTGTCCCAGCAACGCGTACACTGCCTTGCTGTTATGGATTTGTTTGCACTGCACTCCTCACTGCGGACCCTCTTTTCTTTGTTGATCTTTAGGCACCGTACTGCCTATAAGAGCCTTGCCCTCAAGATATAACTTCTTCCCTTTCACATCTCCTCAACATGGAGCTCCTCACTTGACAATGCTCCCAAAGCTCCCAAAAAAAAATTGAAAACAAGAAAAACAAAACAAAAAAAAGATGCTCCGACCTAAGGAAACGTATTGGATCGTCATACAGCAGTAAGTTATTATCTCTTCCATCGCTCTCTTCTTCCTCTCTGTTCGTTGCCCAAGTCATTTTGAAAACAGATGGGCACGAGCATGACCCATTCCTTGCATTCATCCACCACTGCGGCTTCAAGTCAGTTACTTTGCAGTCTCGTTTATTATTTCTTATATCAAGGATTACTTTACATCTAACCTATGCCCGATGATATTAGAGGACTTGCTAGTCATCCACCTGTCCCCCAGGGAAATATGTTGGTAGGAAGTCGCAACCGACATATTTCCCTGGGGTTTGAGGGTCTTTTCCGATCATTACCGAGTTATACATTTCCATCCAATAATTGGTGCGGCGATGGAGCCCATCGTTCAGAACGCACGGCCAAATCAACCACCAACCAAACACCACCTATTGATACTGCGGCGGTGGTCGACGCCCAGAATATTGTAAGTTGAGCATATCCTGTATGGTATGATAAACAGAGACTCAAATGCTGATGTGGGAAACTCCAGTACCCAAGATGGAGTGGGTAGAGCACATGGTAAGCCTGTACCTCTTCAACTCACACTTCTCATACTGATCATTCTTCAATCTATTTAGTCAAACTGTGCCATAACATGACGGAGGACAGAGTCCCCCATGGCAAGTGCCTGGGGCAAGGTCATTAGCATTGATGGGGTGGGGGCGGAGGGGGGGAGGAGAGGGGATACATGGCTGGGAATAAGAGGAGAGGGGATACATGGTCGTGAACAGGATGGGAGAGGATACATGGTTGAGAATGGGAGTTGTATAACTCGGTAATGAAGTACAGAGAGCATGGGGGAAATGAAATGGGTTAGGCCATTCTCTTTGTTGCAAACGTTTTTGATGGTCGACTGGTGAATAAAGTTGTTCTTGTAGCTCATCATTGTTCACCTTGATTGTGTTTTACCAAGGCCGACCGGAGTGTCTAGAAAGAGCAGTTATTCACTGTAGCAGGTTCGGCTGCGGTTTCATAAAACCCCAAAAATAGAGTCTACTTTATTGAGACTTAGCAACTACGTCTAGGGAACAGAATCACAAGGCAGCATTCTCAGATCCCCTCGCTCCTCTTCCCAGGACGATATCATATACACGTAGAGTATGACAAACACCACCTACAGGACCTGGATTATGCCTTGAGAAGTATTGAATATGAAAATTCGATGAAACGTGACACTCTTACTGGCAGCCCTACGTACACAGCCCATGTCTATCGCCGCCTCTCGTATTTGGGTTGAAAGCACTGGGCTAACCTTGAAGCATAAATAGTTCTCAAAGAAAATGGCGGCAGAACGAGGGATATTAATATGCGCAACAGCTGCTAATTCCGCAACGTCGAGCCTTTACCTGTCCCTTGACAGAGAATACGATGCGCAAAAAGTAGTTGGTCGCCACTATTGCTGAATAGCGATAGCTGGTCTTTTGAGGGAACATGTGAGAGGTGGAAGATAATTGATCTATCTGTAGAATATAGGGTGTTCAAGGCGTATCTGTATTCAAATTGCTACTAGGCAAAGTTTGAGAGGGCCTTTGGCTTTACTTTAATTCAGATCACGTTTGAAGAGGATTTATCGATTCGCCCCTACTCACACCTGAATTCCTCAAGCTAAGAGAGTTGTCACCGAATCCACATGAGCTTTACTACATATATATCAATTACCTGCTAGTAAAGACCTCTAAACGAACACACCCCCGATTTTATTAATATCTACCGTGACTCTCGTTCATAACCTGTCTCGCGTATATCAACAAGATTGTTGGCTATGTTTATTTGTTATGGCTACAGGGTAGCTACTTGTGTGGGCTGTTGTGCAGAGCGAATGCCATCGCTCCACGTTCCTACACACCACAAGTAAACACAATCTGAGTTTTAGAACCATCAAATCAGTCAAAGATATTTTATCCAAGAAAAAAAAAACTTTCAATTGAGTTTATCTAATAAGGACGACTGACCCATGAAGGTTTCCCCAGTCAGACAATTTACCAACTGCGTGCAAAACCTGCCCGCCTCCTTCATCAACCAACTCTCCCCAAACAACTTCGTCAAACCCCATCAACCCTTTTCTTCTCCCCCACGATGAAGTTTCTCCTTCACTCCCATTTCCCAGCGGGACATGGACTGCCCATGCAAGCCGTGGCCCAGGCCCTCGTGAATAAGGGACACGAGGTCATCTGGATCGCCGCCGCTGAGCACGCAGCCCTCGTCAAGGCCACCGGGGCGAAATTCGTTGCGACCAAGGCCATCGCAGCCATCGACGCCCCTTTTATGAAGAACAGCAACACCGGAATCTTAGATGAGAACTATGTCATGCACGAGAATCGCCTTCTGGCGCAAGTTGCCGACTACCGTGCCGTCTTGGCTGACTTTCCTGCGGATGCTCTGCTGGTAGATGTGTTCCCCTATGGTGCCCGGGCTCTACACGAGCTGGGAGAGATTCCTACATATGCGACACTCGGCGTCATACCATTCTACACTTCCAGCTCTGGGTCTCCTCTGCCAACATCTGGGGCTCGCCCACCGACTGGTTGTCTGGATGTGGTGAAGAATCACTTTTGGCACTTGGTCAATCAGTGGATCACCCTGCCCTACTACCTGCAGCCGCTCATCAACCATCAAAGAAAGGAGCTCGGACTCAAGAATGTTCCCTTTGGAGAAGCTCCCGAGTGCTTCAGGTACAGCCCCTTCCTGCATATTCAGGCCTCCTCCGCCCAGCTCGAGTTCTATCAGGAACCCAAGCCTCATTCTCACAAGCAGAATGTCGTGTACGTTGGCCCACTCGTCAGACCTGAAGCAGGCCTTTTCAGTCAACTACCTACTTGGTGGAACAGCATCGTCATTCATAAGCGAGTGATTGGCATCACGCAGGGCACCTTTGCTACGGACCCAGTCTCCTTGATTGTCCCCGCCATCCGAGCCCTTGTCGGCTATCCTGACGCTCTCCTTGTCGTCATGTCGCCACACATAGAGGAGATAGCCTCCCGTGTTGGCACGCCAAGTAACGTTCTATATGCCAAGTGGCTGCCTTATCATCTTCTTCTCCCCCAGCTCAGCCTCCTGGTCACTAATGGCGGCTACGGAAGCATTACACAGGCACTCTCCCATGGTGTGCCCCTCATCTGCGCGGGACAAACCGAAGACAAGATGGACACTGCAGCAAGAGTCGCCTGGTGCGGTGCCGGAATTGACCTCAAGACCGACACTCCTTCTGCGGGGGCCATCGATATTGCAGCACGGGTGATTCTCTCCAGCTCTAGGTATCGAGAGTGTGCGAAGAACTTGGGGCTGGAGCTAAACATGCTTGGAGGTGGAAGACGGGCGGCCTATGAGCTTGAGGAGCTGGCTATTCGTGTTAGTGAGAGTCTACGTGATTAGCGCAACTAAGCACACCTGATGAAGGCTTGTCGAATTTATTTTGACCTACCCTTTCGATTACCTACGTTTAGGAATAGGCTTCAGAAGTAGGTCCAACCTTTCCATTAATTTGTCCATATCATACTAATTAGCCTCATAGAGAATGGTAGAACACGATGTATTAGCAGCAATGAGCTCTATCGAAACCAATTAACGTTGCGATAACCACCAGCACCCAATAGAGGAACACTGCTTTCAAGACCTTAGAATAGGACATTTACGCTAGAACAACTGTTTCCAGTAATGGAATAATAATAAACTGCACAGGTCGTAGCACTGGGTGAAATAGATACAAGTCTTGTTTTCGAAAGTACAAAGAATAAAATTCTGGTTTTGAGTGCGTTTCGTATTGATTCATTACCTGTGAGAAACCATCCAGCGAATACATGGCTCCAGCGGTTAAACTTGTAAAAAACTACAATCACCATACCAGTGTATAGAACAGGGCATAAACAGTAGGTTAGTAAATCCAGTGTATAGATGCTACTCAAAATAGAGTTAGTAAGTCTTATTTTATTGATTTGGCATTTGGTTGATGCCAAATACTTCCCTATATACAAGAGGGTGTTTACGAACTACAGTTGTCTACTGCTTCTTCTCCACAACTCCCTCAGTTTCTCCATCTTTCCGTTCGGCTCCCTCATCACTGAACATGGTCTCCTGAGCTATAAGCTGGTTAGCAAAACACCCTCAATGGCCAAAGTCACATATTAACTTACCACTCCAGAGCTCGGCATATACACCATCACGATCAATCAACTCGCGATGTGTTCCCATCTCTGCGACTCTACCCTCCTTGAGCACGATGATCAGATCAGAGTCGAAGATTGTTCGCAGTCGATGTGCTACGAATACACTCGTCCGAGCTTTCTCCCGAAGAATACCATTAATGTTTACCATCAAGGCTTGTTCCGTGTGTGTATCCAGCGCGCTCGTCGCCTCGTCGAAGAATAATAGAGGGGGGTCCTTGAGCAACAGTCGGCTCATGGCAAGTCGCTGCTTCTCACCACCAGAGATCATCATACCTCGCTCACCAACTTTAGTCTGATAGCCATCTGGGAACTTCTCGATAATATCGTGAATCCTGGCACGCTTAGCGGCGGCAACAACTTCCTCCTGGGAGGCGTCAATGTGACCGTAGCGAATGTTGTGCTCGACCGTATCATTGAAGAGGGGAGTATCTTGAGGCACAACACCAATGGACTTGCGTAGAGACTCGACAGTTACGTCACGAATATCTTGATCATCGATGAGAATACGACCGTCCTGAACATCGTATGATCGGAAAAGAAGACGCAATAGCGTCGACTTGCCACAGCCACTTGGGCCAACAATGGCAACCTTCTTTCCAGCGGGGATGGTGACCGTCAGGTCTCTCAAGATGGGGCGCTCAGGGTGATATCCAAAATTGACTTTTTCAAACCTGATCTCTCCTCCCTTGACGAGAGAAAGAGGCTTCGCGTTTGGCTTCTCAGTGATGTTGACGTTTACCTTTTGCAAATTGAACAACGTCTCCATGTCAAGAAGGGACTGGCGCAATTCACGGTAGACTGATCCCAAAAAGTTCAAAGGAACAGAGAGCTGGAAGACCAGTTGGTTTACCATGACCAAGTCACCAACCGTCAGAGATCCGGTAGCCACACCATCAGCTGCGAGATACATCATAGCAGTCAAAGCCGAAGAGAAGATGATATTCTGGCCACTGTTGAGATATGCCAAGGAAGTCGCTACTTTGATAGAGCTCTTCTCGTACTGTGCCAGCGCCTTGTCATATCTTGCGACTTCAAACTTTTCGTTGTTAAAGTACTTGACAGCTTCGTAGTTGATTAGCGAATCCACAGCTACAGTAGAAGCCTTGTTATCCGCAGCATTGGCTTGTCTGCGGAACTTGGTTCTCCATGCAGTCGTCCAAATGGTAAAAGCCGAGTATCCCACCATGGTTAGGACGGTAATGGCAGCAAATTTCAAGCCATATTGCCAAGTAAGAATTCCGCACACCATGCTAATTTCCAAGGCCGTAGGCAGGATGTGGAACACCATGCTCGTCAACAAGAAGCTAATACCCTTTGTACCTCGATCGATTGCTCGTGTCAGGCCACCAGTTTGCTTGGACAAGTGGAAGCTGAGATCCAGACGCAACAGATGGTCAAAGACATTGCGGGCCACTCCGCGGATAGCCTTCTGCGCAACGGATGCAAAGACGGCATTTCGCAGTTCCTGGAAGACGGTGGCGCCTATCCTGGTGGCACCGTATGCAAGGATCATGGCCCCCGCAATGGTAGTAGCCGTGCCGCCGACGGCAGCGATATCGATATTCATAGAGTCCACGATGCTCTTAAAGTAAAAGGGCACCTGCACGTTCAAGACCTTTGCGCCAATGAGGAGTGAGACGGCAAGACCAACACGGAACCTTGTGCCCATGCTGTCCTTGGGCCAGAGATATCGCGACATCTCCCTGATGATAGCCCAATCGGCCTTGCGCTGCTCAGTGGCAGACTTGTCTGCGCTCGCGAGGGGATCATTATTGGGTCGTTTGGCAGGAGTAGCTTTCGGGGTAGAAGTAGGCGGGGAGGAGGGAGAGGAGGATTTGGATCCAGTATCGACAGGTTTCTTAACATTGGCAGTAGCCGCAGGAGGCGCTTGTTCACGAAGGAGCGCTGTCGATGTCCGGAGGGGTTGGATAGAGGCTGCAATTGGCCGCTGGGGAAGCCATGGAGGGCGGATAGATGCCTGCGCAAAGCTGCACCGCGAACAGAGGAGCGAGGCTCTGGGGATTATTCGCGGGATCATTGTCGCGGTTTTACCTCGGGGGAAGCATTGTGTGTGTGTAGCTGGCTGGTTATCGATACCCAAGATGATGAAGCTGTCGCGGAGCTATGTCGCAAGCTGTGGGATGGTGGGGGATAAGCAGTTTGCGCACGTGTGACCAAAGACAAGGGTACAAACTTCTGATATAGCAGATCACAGAGAACCTCAAATAATTGAAAAGAGCCGTCTTTGAATATCTGAGTCTGGAGGGAAATAAGTATTGCAAATGTGATTGCGCCAATTTCCAAAGAATTATATAGAGGCTCTAATCTTCATCTAGGCGTTGTATTGCAACTGCGTGAGCTGCAGACACGATGGTGTCATAGTTCACACCTGAGGCATCATGATCATCAACAGCGTCCAGCATCGCTTCTACTCTCTACGAGCATCAGCAAATTAAGATTTCCTTGAATTGTGCACTGGGTTATAGAGGTAGATCTCATAAACATTTCATATTTACTCCCGAGGCAAACTATATTTATACATGCCATTATGAACACATAACCACCAGAGTAGATCATCATATTCATGTCTTCTTCTCTTCATCCGCCGGAGGTGCCTCTCTCCTTTTGATCCAAACCTTGATCGGCCTCTTTGGATACCTCGTTCCGACATATTTCACCGTGTCTGGTGTTTCCCATGATCCTCCCTTTGCAGGCTGCATATCGTAGAATGTTATAATCGAGGAAGTAAATAATAGCATCTCTCGTAGGGCAAAAGCTCTACCCTTGCACATCTTGACTCCACCACCTATGAAAAGAAAATTAGTAAAGCCGATTCAATACCCATCGATTTTGCCAAGAATACTCACTGTATGGTTTGATAGTGCCTAAATCCGCCGTCAGAGTCTTTTGTCCATTCTCATCCACAACCTCCTTGATATGCCTCTCAGCCCGCCACTCGTTCGGTTCAGGAAAATATGTCGGATCGAATTGGTGCATTTCAAGAGGCATGTGTGCATATGAGCCCTTCTTTAGCAGATATGACTCGCCACCCTTGCCTCTCTCCTCCAGCACAGTATCGTGATACATCCACTTCATCATCCACACTGAGGTGTACACTCGGAGAGTCTCGACGTATGCGCTCTTTAGAAGTGGGCATTTCGTTAAGAGACCATCAATATCTATAGCCTCAAGCTCTGGTGGGACCCATACTGCTGGTCCGAAGTCGTTCTTTGGCTGAACAGCTTTCACATAAGGCGCAATCTCTTCGCGAATCTGTTCAAGTAGAACCGCGTCTCGGTAGATCTCAAATAGCATCCAAGCAATTAACGGGGCCGAATTGGCAATCGTGGACCATAATAGGGCCAAGTCCAGAGCAGCCCGACCATCAAGCGATATGCCATGCTTGCGATACTCCTCAGCTCGCCCTCTCACAACTCTGCCCACATTATCCAGGTCCTGCCATCTCGGGCCGGGATCTTGTCCATCCATGTGCTTCTCTAGTGCCGCGTTGAATTCGTACATATAGTCTTGTATCCGTCGTCGAGCTTGCTTCCCTCGTTGAAGGCGTGGCAATGGCACCCAGGTAGGGACACCAGCAGCCAACAGCACAAACCCCTTATCAAAGATCCAAGTCCACTTGAAAACATCGGGGAAATTCTCCACAAAGTCGGTTCCAAATATGGCAGGGGTCGCCGTGCAAGCAACAAAGTTCCGGATGAGCTCCATGAAGTCCGCTTCGACGACTGAGCCTCCTTTGCCATCCGCATCCTCAATGACATCTGCATCAGCCTGTCTCTCCCAGTCCGTCTGATCAGCTGGGTAACTGTTAAAGGTAATAAAATCTGTGATTTTTTGTTTGATCAATCGTAGAGTAATATTTGTTATCTCGCCAAGGCCGGGCTCTGAAAGAAGGTGTTTGTATTGGGCCCGGGCATCCTCAAGCATGCTATTGTATACATTCTGATCGGCCTTGGGTAACCCGAAAGTGGATGTGAGGATACGATTTGTCATTGTCTGGTCTTCTTCCGCGGGCCGTTGGAGGTTGAATAATGCCGTAACTAGCGACGGTTTGTACACAAAGTAGTGCATCTTGCCCATCATTGTGAATGAAAAAATGCCATCATATCGACCCCGCAAGCTTGCGAGAAAGCTCTCTCTGCCGGCAACCATGAAGGGAGTATTTCCTATGAATGGAATCCAATGGCTAGAAACCGGCGGTACTTTTTGCTTCCCATTGTTCTCGATAGACGCCGGGCTTCCAGAAATTGCTTTTGTCGTGAACAGCACAGTGAGTAGGGTAATAATCGTTGCGATGATGATAGATTGCTGATTGTTGATGAGGCCCACGATCATGCTATTCCAAGTCTCGTGCAGAAACGCCATCTTTTTGCCTATTCCGATATCTGAAGACGAAGCAACCGTGATGTTTCAAGTTCTTGAGGATTCTTCAATGAGATTTATCGACGTGGTCGTAACATGGCGCGCCACTCAGCTCTAGAATTGGTGAACAATGCCTAACCGAGTTCAGCGCTTCAGTATTAATAAGAGAAAACTCCGACTATGACATAGATTACTTACAGATTCGAGTCCCTTTTCTTTCTTCTCTGTGAATGTCAGCTTGATTGTTAATAACTAAATGCAAATATCCAAGACGAATGTAGACATATGTTCATCGGTAGTTTGAGTTGCATCAGGTTGGGCGTCTGCAGGGCTCCGGATCCTTTCAGTGGTCAGATCAAGGTAGTGCAGTCCAGGGGCTGCTGAGATGGGTGGGTACCCAGTAACGTCACTATCCGTAGGGCTTCCACTGGAGCAATACCGTTGTCCTCTTCCCCCATATTTCCATCCTTGTTTTCAACATTGTCAAGCCTGCATTCAAAGAATCGTGATTTTACAGTAGAATAAGCGCAAAAAAAAAAAAGTATATGGGCACTATAATTTTATATTATATCGGAGCATCATATGCAATCTTAGGCCGTGGCTAGATTTGATGCTAAGCTTAGGATGCAGTATCATAGTGTTCATAATACCAGCAGAATCAAAGTCCCAACAAGGACAAATATAAATGGAATATCAGAAATAATTACATATGATGAGTTTATAATATAGCTTCATTAAAGTTCAAAGAACTATGGAGTTGTTACACACTCAAGTAGAGTACCACATCTATGCAAGATGGCCCAACCAGCCAAATAGCCTGACATCCTAGTCAAAGAACACTCAAAGCCCGATCAGAGTGTATAGCAGTGATGCGGTTTTCATGATTAGTGGTTTCATCAACTACGCTTCATTTTTCCCTGCACTTCTTTCCTCATGTTTATATTTGCCTTCCTCCTCGTCCTCTGCGTGCAGTGAGATAAGGGTATCTCCACCTTACAAATTATAGTATCCCATACTTGTACTTCCACAGATTCATATTCAAAGCTGAGAACATACATCAGCTCCAGCAAATACAGTTATATGCATGCATAATACTAATTATTAGGCAAGTTTAAAGCAAACATTGTTCAAAGGTATTAGCAAACTATTATATTCCTTGTTCTTGCGTGCAACGTCCGAATACAAAAGGGGTCGACGCTCTGTTCGGGGAGGTCTAGGAGGGTTTTGAGTATTTGTGTCGGCACCAGGTAGCTGCGGAGTACAATTCTGTGCAATGACATCAAGTATGAATCTGCTCTGCCTGAGCTAAAATTGCAGTGAATTCATGCTTGCATTCCGCCATACATGTATTGCCAAGTCTACATTGCAGATAGTCTGCCTCTGCACTGCCATGCCAGCTGGCCAGGCATCTCCCGAATACATCTGCAACTGTTTCACTTCATTTCATTCGTCTCAAGGGAACTTCTCAATTAAGCGATATTATCTTGTTATTGAAGCATTCCCACGCAGGAAATATGTTGACACAACCACACTGTCCCCCCTATAGCTACCTACTGCCTCATTGGTGAAAAAGAAATAGCAAATCAAACGAGGACGGTCGTTCAAATCTCGGCCCCCACCCGCACTAGAATAATATAACAGAGCAATTAACTTTAGCACATGTACCGGTGCATCCCAATTTTTTCCCCTTTCGTCGACTATCCGTAGACAGGAGCATGTACAACCATAAAAACAAAATCAATGCCAGTATATCCGAGCCAACTATCCCATAAGCTTCTTGTTACCATTAACTCGGGATCCTGGCCGGCAGGTCCTCCATATCATCCATTACACTATCGGAGGAAGGTACCTGCGGAGGCGTGTTGTCTTCACCGTTCTTGCTGCCACTGCCGCTGCTGGGAGACTTGAACTTGCTCGGTGTCTTCCTCTTGCGTGGCTCTTCTTCAATGTTGGACTCCTCACCTGCATCAACTACTGGCTCTGGCAAGACAGGTTCAGCCTCCTCAATAGGGTCCTGGACCTCTATGGCGGCCTTCTTTGATCTCTTCTTCGAGGGGGCCCGCTTCTTTGGCGCAGGCTTCTCTGCAGGAACTGGCATCTCCATTAAGTGAGGATCTTGGGAGAGCGCCGGATCTATGTTCATCTCCAAATCATCAACTTGGCCGACATTGGGCTGAATGGCCGCCTCGTCCTCGGCGCTAGAATCGTGAACCATCTCCGCACTCTTCGCCTGCTGTCCATTCGCTGTACTTCGTGAACGGACTTGCTTGATAGCCTCGATTTCTTGAGCATCGTCATAAACCTGGCTGACCTCGGGCATTCCTCCAGCCTGGTTGTATCCATTAATAATGTATTGCGTAATCTCCTGCACGGTCTTGTGTTCCGAATCCGGGACAGTTTGCTTGAGGCGAAACCAGAGCAATTGCTGAGAGGGACGAGGCCATGTGCTGCGGAAGCTCTTATCAACCAGCTTAGCCCAGGGAATCTTGGCATCTGACGGAGCTGCTGTCTGGTGAATGGCCAAGACCAGACGATACTGCTCTTCTTCACCCATGGCAGCAAGCTGCTGGCGAGCAATATCAAGCTTGGCAATTGCTTCGTCATCCGGCTCACCGACAGGTGACGCAGATTCGCCATTCTTGCCCTCAGCCTTGCGGTTTCTTCTCCTTCTAGTACGATTATTCAGTGCCTTCCACTTCGTAATACACTGCAGTCTGCTTCGCGTCCTGTCCATCTTTTCACTGATGTTCTGCCAGTCGATGAGTTCTTCATATGACTTCTGTAATAAAGCCTTTATTTGATCCTTGTCCAATGTTTGTTCGCGTAACTCGTCAATAGCCTCCATGGCGTCCTTGACGTGCTGGGTAAGGCGTCCTTCCTCCTCCGCGTCCCATACATCCTTGCGCTGGGCAGTACCGCAAACAATGTAATTACGATATCTATCGCGAACATCTTCTGGGTGGCGGTTAATGATGCCGGCAATCTTGGACCAGGCGGTTCCGTGCACATTGATAAGTTCGGTCAGCTCCGAATCTTGTTCAGCTGTCCAGGTGCCACGCGCAACAAAATTGTGAAACTTCTTGCGTGTAACATTGATAACCTTTTGCCTCTTACGATCGGGACATTCGGCTGTAAGACGAAGCCAGAGCTGAGCGTGCGCGCTTCCAGCTGTTGTGCCTCCTGGCGCGTGGATCATCTATATTCATTGTTAGCTGCGACTTTTCTTAAATAATCATTGTCATGTATCTTACCTCATTTAGTTCAAACTGCGTCAGGTTATACTCCACCCGGAACCTCTCCACAGCCCTACTGATACGAGAGAGTTCATCATCGGTAAATCGACCCTGCGTATAGCCGTCCGCTCTATATCGTGCGGCTGCTTCCTCGTCTTCCTCCGCCTGGTCAGCCCCTTCGGTTGGTTCCGCTTCGCCCTCATCTTGAGTAGCTGGTGATGGCTTCTCCCGTTTAGGGGGTCGGCCCTTGGACCTCTTTGTTGCAGTCTTGCCTCGAGTTTTTCGCTTCTGTGTCTTAGCAGAAGGCGAAGTTGGCTCTTCGGGCATATCGGCATCACCTTCCGCTGAGTCCTCCGCTACAGTTGGTTCGGGGACTATGGGCTTTGCCTTTTTTGTCCTGGCTGAGCGCCGCCTTTTGGGGCTTTCAGTCGGCTCTTCTGCTTGAGTAGGCTCTTCGGGGGCTGCCATTGTGTTGGTATCGTTCTGAGATGTTGGAGCTTCCTCGTCTTCATTTTGAGTGCTGACATGTTCATTCCACATCTCTCTGGCAATACTCTCGACGTCAGGTTCAATTCCAGGGGCACCTGCCAGATCGTCCGCAGGCAACCCATGAATGTTATCAGTATCCATGGCTTCGCCATCCTGAATATCGGCCTCTCTAGGAAGCCCATCAATTGCCATTGGAGCCATTGGAGCGATCGCAGCTCTAAAGGGAACACTATTTTCTCTGGAGCGGGGCCCCGCTGACTGACTGCGTCGACGGGCACGGGCAACACTAGGCGAAAGCTGAGAATCAGGATCTTGGTCCATTTCCTCGTCAATCGCATTCAAAGCATCAACACCGGAATTCTTGTCTGTGCGCAAGAATGTTGCATGTGCTTCTATAGAGTCAAACGTTGGGAGCTCATCCTGGGTTCCCTGTACAACATCCTCAACTGCATCACCATTCGACCTTCTTTTCTTTCGTCGCTTGCCTTCTGCTGAATCAGAGATCTTGCGCTTCTTTTTTGTTTGGGTCGAAGGAATAGTTGGCAGTTCGTGTGCTTGCAAGTCCGAGGTGGCAGCCTCAACTTCAACGGAAGGTTGGCTCAGTTGCGTTGAAGGGGACGGAATTGGTTCCAGTTCCCCAGCCAATTCTCCATTGGCAGGTAGACTATCCACGATCTCGGATTCGTGTAAGGATTTCTTTTTGGATCTCTTGCGCTTCTTGCCAGGAGTTTCAAGCTCAGTGGCAGCTTCAGCGGCAATTGTCTCGACCCTCCCCTTCTTCTTTTTATCGCGTTTTGAAGCACTGCTCGTAATAGGAAACGAGTGCTCTTCCGATTTTAATGATTGGGGTATTGAAATTGCAAAGGGAGCTGGAGACGCGTTGCTATCGAACATTTCGAGATCTCCAAAGTCGGCATCCGCGTCGGCGCCGGTATCATCATTTGAAAGATCCTCGAGGCCTTCCATCGCGTCAACTTGTGGCTCCTCCGCGTCAGACATTGTGGCAATGCGCTCGTCAAGGCCTGGATCCTGGGAATCGTCGATATAGTTGCGTTCGCGTTCAATACCAAGAAGCGACGAGGATTTGTCGGTGGATATGCTTTCAGACACACCAGACTGTGATCCCATAAAATGCCGCAGTTTAGAAGCTAATTGGAAGTCGGGCCATTTCTTGTTGGTAGGCATCGGTGCAGTCCAGGAGACGATGCGACTGCTGAAGCTTGACGATAGCTTTGACCTCGACCGTGATAGAGCAATCCTATGCGCGGTTCCAGGTTAGGAGTTTTTTCAGAATGAGTTGGGGGGCATCGACTTTGGCGCGCCTTCGCTACCTTGGTCACGTGCCACCTGGAGTCCATTCAATAGGGAGCTTGGGTGCGATTCATTCACCACAGTACGGAGAATAATCAGCTTGAATATAGGGGGGAAAGCTGAGAATAAATCGGAACAAATCAATTCGAAAAAGGACAGAAAACTATTAGAAGAAAGAAAAGCAAAAAAAAAAGGAATTTAGCTCGTCCAGGCAACTTTTTTCTACCGTTTACATGCAGAATCACCTAATAGTGTACAAGAAGTCAATGTCTCATAACAAAAGGAAACGTGTTTGTCGTCGTGACCATTCCTCCCCCCAATCATATGCTGTAACCCCAACCCCCAGCTCACATTGGAGCATCCAACCATTCCCAATATTATTATTACTACAAGCCCCAACTGTATTCTGTAGTGTACAGTGCATTTTATTTTTCTGGCGCCCTTAATCTTCGTCTTCCTCCGCTTGCTTCAATTTGACCGTGATGCCTTGGCGACTCTTTTCAATCTCATACTGGCCACCCAGCACCAGATCTTTGGCCACAAGCTCCCTAGTTCGTCCCAAGCTCTCAATGTCGGAAATTCTCTGAATAGTATCTTCCAAGTGCTTTCTGAATCCCGGGGCACCGCATATTTCCTTGAAAGCCCGGTGCATTGGTACGCTACTGGCTCGCACATCGGCCTGACTAGTGATGCTGAAGAGGTTCAAGCTATCGAGTTCACGGATAAAGTCGCACCTCGTCATAAGTTCTTGAGCAATATGGAATGGGAAGGTCGGCAATAAATGGCCCACTACGGGATCGTATGTGTTGTTCAGTTCTTCCTCTTTGTCAACGAGAGCTTGAGCTAGGACCATGGCGGCCGCCTACATGCGGTTGTCAGTAAGGTGTTCGCTGTGGAATGCCTGCATGCTTCAGTTCTCAAAGATAGACTTACCGCCCACTTCTGCTGGTCCATCACATCATCATCCATCTCTGAACCAAGAATCCAGCACTGGTTGAGAAACCACTTCTTTTCGATTTCCTTGATCTTCTCGCATGTGTCAAGCATATCCTTGCTCTTGGCAACGCGATTCAAGAAACTCAGGCGACCACCAACTCGATCATACACCTCCTCAAGCTCCTGCTGCGTGGGACGCTCCCTGAAATAGCGCAAACGGTATTTCTGTAGGGCGCTGACAGCTTGCTCTTTCTGTAGGTCGGTCACCGGGAGAACCTCCATTCGGGTGGAAAGCTGCTTGAACCTCTCGTATACCCAGTAGTCATCTGAGTTGAAGACCATGGTGACGAGGTTAGCGGCCGCCCACTGTTCTGCTCGTTGCTGGAAGAGTTCGATGAGATCCCTTCCATCGTCGTTATTTCGAAGAAGATGCATCTGATTAACAATGACAACAAGGGGCTTTCCTCGCTTCTTCTTCAATTTCAGGGCCACCTTCTCCAACTTGTTCAGTGCGCGCTCGATGTCGAGTAGAGCTGTGGTTTCCCGCGGGCCCCGTTCACTGAAGTATCCTCCAATGTAGTCTTCATGAAACTCATAATCTAACGCTTTGCCGAGCCGTATCCTTATAATCTCGGGGTCTGCGTGAGCTTCGAACATGGCGACACCATCACCATCGGTCTTGCGCATGGCCTCGAGGAGCATACTGCTCTTCCCCGCACCCTTCTCTCCGACCAGGAGGTAATAGTGGCCAACCTCTTCACCGTCGATGATCCTATCAACATGCTCTTGCTCCGGCCGCTGGACCCAGTGCTCGTCTGCCGGATGATAGTTGTGAGGGACATCCTTGCCACTCGCAGCTAAAACAAGAACCGGATCGCCAGGCTCAAAGGCGCGGGTCATCTTCCTGATAACAAGCATCTTGTAGCTCTTATGATAGATGTATCCAGCACCAGCAAAGCCGACTCCTAAAACGAGTATAGAGGCAAATGTGGTGGCAGCGCTCTCCAGCATCTTCTTGGGAAGCGATTCCTTCTCCCTCTTGATGCTATCATGATGGCGTGCGCCTTCCGGCAATCTATCTTCTACTGAGAGGCGGTTAGTTGTTGTAGTAGTAATCTTTGGATAGTGCGATAGCCTCAGGTCGATTACTCAAAGCAGCACTTAGTGGCCGTTCTCGCATCGAGATGAGTGTCTCATCTATCAATCCAACCATCCGAGACACATGAAGAAGAAGAGGTACCAGCACATGGTATCAGTTGCCGAGCACCGCAAAATGGCATGCTCGTGTTGCCTACAATGCACTCGCATTGCGTAACCCTTCAACCATTTTTCTGCGCCTATCTCGGTAGAAATCGATCAAATGACCCAATGAACCATGTCGGATGACATGAAAAACAACGTACCAAGATTTCTTCGAGCACCAAATGTGGAAAACCGGGGCTTGCTCTCGAGTAGTATACGGGATCGCGGCACACACCGCCCTGATGTTGGGATAAGCGGCTGGGATAATTGCCGCGTCAAGCGAAAGCTCTGCCGCAACGTCATCGTGATGTTGATAAGCAAGTCGTCCGACCTGTGGTATGCCGTCTCATGCCCAGAGGTGTGAGGAAGACCAACTTGGAGGTCGCGGTGTCGATTAAATGTAGCTTGAGGAGCTCAAGAGGAGGGAGCCTGCACCTGTTTGTCATTGGCGATTACGTCTGCCAACAAAAAATTGGTTTCAATTCAGCTTCGATGCCCCTTTGCATTCCAGGATCAGGGGTTTACCGCACATCGGGTCTAGGCTTTTGAATGCAATGCAAGCTTAAAACAGCTGGGCGGCCGCTCCGAAACAGGTGGGGACAAGCTAGCGATGCCAATAGTAGTTAAACCAATCTTTGTGTTCACTTCCAAGGTTCTTGCATGATTATCTTTGTACTACCACCATAGTCCGCAAGCTCCATGTTGGACCTCCATCTCGATCTTTCCCATAGACGGACATGTATAAGAGTGTCCTTTGTTCCCCCCTTCAAAGATATCAGCCAAAGGGCATCTACAGAGTCTTACATGACAACCTTGAATCCAAACACTTGGACCAACAACCTTGTCCCACTTCCTCACACACAGTGCATGCATTCGCTGTCACGTGATACCCTTATTGAGTGTCTCCCAAGTGTAAGTGATGACAACGGAGCATGAGTCGAGATAGCATCAATGCCGTCTACACTAGACGACTTGACTATTCCAAACATTGCCTCCAGGAGTTCTTGAAGGCTTTGTAAGATGCCACTTAGAAAGACTAATACTAGGTGCTTTTGTTATGGTCCCATTCTCTACCTTTGGTGATGCCCTGGTGAGCGAGGACGTTGCCATAAACTGCCAGCAGCTGGCAGCTGGGAGATGCATATCTCGTTGTCGAAACATGTCTGACTGCCTGGGCCCGTGCACCTCGAAGTAAACAGAACCTGAAGTGATCGCGCAATGCCCTATACCCCCTCTGCCAGCTGCCCACCCAATTTCGTTTTTTCATCTCCCAAGGCATCACAAACAGACTCCACGCCGCCGCCGCCGCCAAGATGCCGCCATACCCTCTGGAGATTGAGCAGTGGTGGCACGAGTTCGGTCAGGATCTCCTGGCCGAACTCGTGCATTCGGATGCCCTGGGGGGCATGAGTTCGAGAGAATGTGGCTTTGCGCAGGCCGTACAGCGCAGAATTCGGTCGTTTGACAACGACAAAAGGCTCCAAGAGCAACTCCGCGCCGGCCTCCTGGGGATTTCTGGATCCCGGACGACCAACTATCTTGCGAATACGCGCAAGCTCCTGGGCGATTCCCTCGCCCATATTTTTAGAAACCCAGACGACGAGGGCATCAACGTTGAGCTGGCGATGGAGGGTCTAGGATATCTTGATGCGATGGAGACCCAGCGATATCGACTTGTAGCAGCGACGCAAGAGGCCCTGGAAGCCTGTGAGCCCGGCGACAGCAATGCCGCGGTTGTGCAAGAGCTGCATAGTGCAGCTACCAAGAGATATGCCCAGTTCCACATGGGATTCCGAGCCACCGTGGGTGTTTGTGAAAGTTTGACGATTCTCAATAGAGCGCTAACAATAGAACCTCCTAGATACTCATCAATGATCTATCGCAAAATGCCCGGATCAGAAAGTCTGCCTCGTCAATAATGGCTCGTCTGAACGCATTGTTTCCCACCGTTACGGTGTTGGAGCGTCCAGATTCAGTTGACATCTCGCCATGCTCAATAGGCTTGCGTGAAAGCATCCGGTTCTCTGTTTACGAGCATGTCATGAGCGACAATCCTTCCGGGCCGAAGGAGTTACGTGAAATCCACATGAAGCTTTTCATGTGGTGCGACATTCCTAGCTATGCCAAATCCTGGAGTGCCCTGGTACGATATGCACAAGAAACGAGGAAACTAGAAGAAGTATGCCTCAAGACTCTACACCTGATCGAAACCAGATCTATACCTACCTTATCCGCTGCCTCTACTTCCAAATCCTCCAAGCACAAGGCCAAGAAGCATGAAGGACACAATGCTCCAACAGCTCCCAGCAGAGACTCTCTTAACCTCACTCCAACCGGTCAGCCTTTACTCTTTCGACAGTCAAACTCGTCACAATTGACTATATGTGCGGCTCCTCCAGTTCCAAACCCTCTTCTCCAAGGAATGCCAGGACGAGAGATTTCTCCATCCAAGACCGATCTAGCAGCATTTGCCGGCGATATGCGAGCCATCAAGGCTGAACCTATCCTTAGTTACCCTAAAGACTTGTCGAGAATCACCTTTGATCAGCACCCACTCGCAAGAGAACTTAACCTCAATTCGAGAGAACAGGCCCAGTTGGGACTTATAATTCCTCAGCAACTTACTGCTCGAAACTTTTAGTATGAGTTCGACAGTGATGAGGAAGAGCCGATCATACACACCACCACACTCATCAAGAAGCGTTCAAGAAAATTCTCCTGGGATACGGCCAAGCTCCAATCCATGGGGCTTGTCAAAGGCGTCGCAAAGATATCATCCATAAGTGTCATCAAGGAGCTCGCCAAAATACGCTTCAAGAGCCGCGTCACTGGACGATCAAAGGAAAAGTCTAGGGCGAATTCGAAGGAGGAATCAGAGAAAAGCCCCAAGAAGCATAGCAAAGAACGATCCAGGGAGCACTCCAAGAAGCAGCCCGAGGGGAACATCAAGGAGATAACACTGAGAAGCTCCAAGACCCGACCAAAGGGAATATCCAAAGAGCTGCCCAAAGTGAAGCTCACGACCATTCAACGCTATATCGAACCGCAGCCAGTCATACCGCCTGTTCCTCCAATTCCCCCTATCCCAGAACATTTGAAGCCTACTATAACTCGAAGCATATTTAGCAGATGGATGGAACGCATGAAATCTCGATCGAATCTACCAGCCACAGCTTCAATCCCTTCTACGAGCATAGCATCAGCCGATGACACGAAGAAATCTACAGACAAAGCACAGTCCACATCCAAAGGCAAAGAGAAGCAAAGAACTTCCCTTCTATCCCAGCCCTCCACCAGTACAGCCCTGGTCCTTCGCTCCAAGAAACCTCTGGATAACTTGCAGTCTAATATCAAAGGACAAGAAATGCAAAAGTCCATTCTCGGATTTCACTCTGCCAGAAGCAGAGACTCTGTTCTCGGCACTAGGAAACCTACTAATAATGCACAAT
The DNA here is from genome assembly GCA_004303015.1 of Cladobotryum protrusum. Classification (NCBI taxonomy): domain Eukaryota; kingdom Fungi; phylum Ascomycota; class Sordariomycetes; order Hypocreales; family Hypocreaceae; genus Cladobotryum; species Cladobotryum protrusum. Next base: position 5,090,001 of record RZGP01000002.1, on the reverse strand, counting down.
CCACACCTATCGGAAAGGATAAACAAAGAGGTTCTCTTGTATCCCAACGATCCACAAGCAAGGAAATAGTTCTCAGCTCCAAGAAACCTATTAATAAGGCAGTGGTCCAATTCAAGCCCAAGCCGATACAAGGAGGGTTACCAGTATATATGAGAGCGACCAGGAGAGCATCGGCGACCAGCTCCCAGAAATCTACTGACACAGCACAGCCCCAATCCAAGGGGAGAGTCAAATGGAGATTCCCCTTTATATCCCGATCTTCTACGAGCATAGTACCTATAGAGGAGACGAAGAAGCCTGTTGCAAAGCCACGATACACGCGTCAGAAAGAAGAGAAGCGAAGAATCCTTGTTAGCCCTAACGCCGTTACTGTTACATTGCTCAAAGAACACAAGATCAAGAGCGATATTCCTCGAACAAAGCAAAGATCCAAAGCGCTCATAGCGAAAACCAAGATACCTGAGGCTAATCCAGAATGGAAGACGAGAAAGTTCAAGTTCAGCAACGCAGATCTCGAGAAGTACATCCGTTCGAAGAATTACACCGCCCTATTCCAACCACCGAGCCGGGAACGAGTCCTCAAGCCACTCAGCCAAAGCTATCCACCTCCGCCAATCAAGATAAAACCCTTTGAAAAGAGAGAGGCTCACAAGTTCAGCATCCGCCAGCCCCGTCTCTCGCCTATGGAATATGCAAGGCTGTATCTCATCGAAAAGTCGTCTGCCCAAAGAGACTTGAGAATCTGCGAGCTTCCACGTCCTCAAACAATATGGTGCTGGACACTACACTTTGAAAGATTCCTAATCGCTCCCAGGATTCCATCCATTATCAACAGAGATCAAGCAAGAGGGAACGCTGCTCCAGTTGAGGAGGATCTAGTTTCAATTGCAGAGAGCGAGATATCCGATGCTGACTCCGTAGAAACTGTCAAGCCGTCAAGATCTTCAGCTTGTCCACGTCTTTCACTACACCTAGACGAAACATCTGACCTATTTCCATCTTTGGTGGATCTCGTAAATCTAGATTCAAACGATGTAGCTGCCTTAGAAAGAGCCCAGGTTTCTGGAGAAAACTATGATAACCCCTTGACGGGTAGCAGTCACGTTACTAGTTGGATTGCTGAAGTCCAGCAGTACGCTCGTGCTAACCCTTCAACTGACTTGGAGTCAACAGATACAGCATCAGGTGCACCGCAACTAGGCAACAGCGAGCAATTCTATGCCACCCTTTCACCTTCAAACATCAACGCAGCTTCGGCCTTTTCATCTCACGATATCAACGTAACTAACGCGCACGACTTCGATGCCACCGAGGCTGCACAACAACAATACATCGATTCTATCCTTCAACAGCACGAACCAGGCTCGCCATTTAGACTCACTTTCGCGCAGCCAGCTGACGAAGACTACTATACCCCAGAGACTGATAACGGAGCCGAAGATGCCTACGAAGTAGCTGAAGTCTCCTCTGTTTATTCCGACGATAGCGTTCAGACCGCACTATACCTTGGCCCCGCCAACACTGACGATACACCACCACCTATTCCTCAACCTCTTAGACTTCCAACTCCTCCGCCCTCATTGGAATACTCTAACCTTCCATCACTAGTGAATATCATTCAAACCCCGCCGCGAAGGCTCGGCCTTCCCTTTGAACATAGTACTTCATCATTGAATTCCTCATCTGGAGTAGCCTCACCGCTCGCTCACTTTCCTATATCTACCGAACAGTCATCACGCCTTACCCCCGACACCATACTTCAAGAAGTCATTGGACAATCCGGTGGTCTGTTCCATCCCGATGATGCTCGTCGAGTCGAGTTTGTACGTAGAGATAGTGGAAACCCATTCGAAGCATCGTCCGCAGATATCTGGTCCCCAGATGGAGATGATATGCTCCCAGAGCTACAACCCGCACCACTAAGACTACGCCGCAAGCAAACCATCAGAGAGCAGGCTCTACCATCGCCTCCCCCTAGAGTGGGACCAGATCTATCAGATCAAATTGGAGAAGTGATACGTGAGTTCAGCATGGATACGGGAAAGGAAAACGAAAAGGCAGAGCCCTCTGAACCAAAGGCGAAAGCTCGCCCAGAGAATCCCCCTACAACCAGAAACTTTTCACTGCCAGTTTATGGTGCAATGCCCAAGATACGTGAGTGGCCCTTGGCATCGTCAAACCCGCCGCCTACAACACAGTCCCCCAATCTTCGCCATATGGCATCCACGGTGATTACACCCAACATCTACGTCCCACCTGAGAATTGGCAAACGGCATCATCAAATGTCCCCATTGTAGGACAGACTGCTACTACGTCACGTCAACCATCTCAAATGTCTCGACCTCTTATGCCCGCCTCACCACCTCCTGCACCTCCTACACCTCTTACACCTAACCCCCCTCAGCCTTCCGGACATCAGAAGCCGCGCCAACCACTCCAAGGTTTCTTCGTCAAGCATGAGTCCACCAATTCTCAGAGTCCACAGGATGGAAAGAAATACCCCACGATCCTCACACTAGAAAACCCCGTCTTCACTCACCCAGAAGTCCCACCAGTGCCACAGAGAGCTCCCTTGAGAACTGATAAGTCTTCACAGAATCAACCTTCGGGTTCGCAAACCAAGGCGGCTAAAGACAGCAGCTTCGCATTACACAAGGCCAAGAGTCACGACGCCTTCACCATTCTGCCCAAACTTAGGCAAGAGAGAGCTTACGGTCACACAGGCCCTATTCGTGAGCAACATGTAGAGAACAGACTCGGAGACATTCCTGAGCGTCGTACAACACCGCGCACTCCAATCGAGAATATCAACCGACTCTCCTTCCAGCGCTACGATCTCAGCAGTCGCCGAACGTCGGCAGGTACCTCGCAGGACCCTGATTCTAATCCCGACGCCCAAGCACCACCTTCTGAGAGCAAACCCCGATCTGCAAGCACCTCTGGATCGTCGTTGCTAGCCGGCCTTTTCCGGAAGAAGAACCGAGCCCGAGCGGATGAGAACACTGCCACTGCTGCCGCACCAAAGGCCACATCAAAGGAGACTCCGACGACCGCTCCACCAGCACCACCCAAGGAAACTACTACTGTCAAGGATAAGGGAAAGGGTAAGGCAAAGGAGACCCCTAGAACGCACTGGCAACCATTCGATGAACCACAGCAGGCCCCGCCATGTACATCACCGTGGCTGTTTGGGGTCGAAGAGAACCTCATGGAAAAGGGGGCTAGGAAGGAATACTTCAGAGAGGCTGCGGCTCGGGCAGAGACCGAAGGGCGAGGACGCGATCTACGCAAGGCACCCAGCAGCAGCGCTATCAGAAGTCCGCGAACCACCAGCATCCAGCCCACTATTGCTTCTAATACCGCCGTTGCTTCCAGCAGCAGACAGCAACCTCATGCGCAGCAGCAGCAGCAGCGACAACGCCAAGTGGATCAAGCGCCTCCTGGCAACAAAGGCAAACAACCAGCAAAGGGGCCAGAGAGAACAGGACCACTACTGTACGGTAAGACTAACTTCTTGCCATTCCCTTCGCCGCCCCCAACCGGCCCATTGCCACCACTGCCGCCAACCCGCCCGTCACTGAGCAAACTGGCAACTATGAGGGCCACTCCCAGAGCCCCCACGCAGACCCGCGCGGACCCTCAGGCATCGGCGGCATCCAGTTCCACGCCCACGGACAGGAGGCAAGCCTTCGGTCAGAGAGTTGAGACCACCGCCAAGAAGCTGCGAAAGGCAAGCCAAGAGGTGCTCCGATCATCTCGCAACAACGGCAATAACAACAACAACCATTGCAAGGGTCCGCCGGACGGTGCCCGTGGGGCCAGCAGCAGCAGCAGCAGCAGTAACACCAACACCAACACCAACAACTAACTTAGAGCACGTGGCCGCACCGCAGTGGCAAGACGTCAAGTCAAGTCTGCATGCCAAAAGGAAAAAAGTTCTCTCTTCTCTTCAAACATGCGTTGTCAGCAAATGCTATTGCTAAAAGAAGACATGGTGAGATTTTGAGGTTTCGAAATGGTGGTGGTGTTGACCTAGCACCAAAGTTTCATCAATCCAGCTTGTTTCTTTTTTGTTTTTTTGTCTCTCGGTTTCCAAGGCACATGCAGCAAAAGGCCCGCGATGGAGAGCTCTGGGGATGCTCCGGATCAATCGGCCAAAATGCTGCAAAATCGGTTTACGGATGGGTTTTATGATTTGCTTGCTACCATGTAAGATTATAGAACATCGCTTCGTGTTATGGTAATACCAAAGTTCTTCTGGTCCTATGTACATATATGCAGCATGCACGTGTGACACACATTGATGACCTTGTAATCTTTTGATATGTACTCCGTAATTGCCAATCCACTCTGCCGCCCTGGTTGAGCTGGAAGGAGGAGGGAGGGAACTCATACAAGGTAAATTGTGTGTTGCCGGGTCGTTTATCAAACAGAGCCCGGGAGAGCTGTGCAAAAAGTGGCTTTGACTTGCCCACCTCCATACATACAAGTACTCCGTAGAGAAAGGAAACGAACGTGCTAAAGCCCAACCCAGCATATGTATGCAAGTGCTCTCGGGCGTTAGGCCCTCATTCGCCAACCCCCGGTCCCGGGACCCTGGTCAAAGACCATCGCGGGAACCTACTCGAAGAGGCATCCCGGACCATCCACACCCGCGCGTGAGTGTGAGTGCATGAATCTATGTATTTGAGAGAAAGCGAAAGAGAAGAAAGACAGAAAGAAAAAAAAAATAAGAAAATAAAAGACCCCTGAGCCCTGACCACCAAGCCCCCCTGGACAGCAGAGCGTCAGCGCCGTCGCAAGCAAATGCACAGGCTAGCTAGCAGAAGGTAACTAAATGTGCGATACAGATTGGTCCCTTCGTATGTATGGTCTTGATGTAGGGCTGGTCAAACATCATCCCCGATCTGTCAGGCGACCGAGTTGTCTGAACGAGGCGGGGAAATGCTTTTTACAGACATGGTAACAGCCGTGATTTGCTAGATGCAGGATACCATTGCTTATCCGAGAGTAACGATGCCAATGCGAGCACGTATCATGATCGGAGTTTCGCCATTTGTGTAACAGGCGTGCTCTGCTTGTTGTGTTCGTTGGTCCCAGCCGCACCAATGCATAGAATCACTACCCAACGGCTGGTTAAAGCGATCACTCCATGAGGAGGGAGGGGGGGGAAAGCCATCACCAGCAGAATCTCATGCGCCCCGGCTCTTCTCCCCCACTCTTTCTCGCCAGTGGCGCCGCCGCTTCATCACATTCTCCAGGGAAACTGAATGGCGAACCCTGGGCATGTCGAAGTGAAACGGACCCACGTTGTGCTCCAAGTTAAATGGTTCACATCTGGGTCTGGGGTACAGAGCAATTGTATGGAGATGGGGATGCACAAACACAAACATGAGGTGTGGAACACCAGTGAATTTAGAAAAAGCGATTCTCCGTACCGCCCAACGTCTTAAACAGCCCATACTCGAATTGTCTTGGGCAGTGGGTTGTGGTACTCATTCTGAGCCTTGTCAACCTGCGTGGGTTGGAAAAAATGCCCGTCAGAAGAAAAACTACAAAGTCGGGACCAATCAAAAACACTTGGTCGACGCGGAGAGGCATTGAGGTGTCTCTCATCGGATTCTCCGTTAATAGGGGGGTGTTGTTAGCGAACCCAGAAGCTCGTAATTAGACATATACCGAGGGGATGCTAGTCGCTCGGGAATTAGCAGAAGAGTTGGTCAGTTGATGAACAAGACAAACCAAACCACTGCTGATCTTGCGGTTGGAACCATGTATCTACTACAAGTATTATGCAGCAATGAATTGACTGATTCGGTAGAGACTGCGGATCCATAGTTGTGAGTTGTAGATCGTTTCATATTCCATGTCATCAGAGCACGCACATGCTCCCAGGTTTTTGGGAACGAGGCTGAAGGAGTCTGACCAGAGTTGTGGGCAGCAGCACTTGTTGTACAAACAGACCTCCCATCCCTGGCCTGGTCGTGGTCATACCCCCTGAGTCAACAAGTTTGCAGGTAGGTACCTGATCCGGTAGCTGGGGAAAGACAAGCAAGCGCACAAGCTCTTTCTTCCTGTAGGAATTCCAGCCGTTCCTCAAACAAGTAATGCCATTCTCCAAGTGATACAAGCCGGTACAAGCACTTACTTACTATTAACCGTTTGATCGGGACTGCAGCAGCTAGTCCCAGGAGATGCACCCTTCCCGAAAAGCGCCGCTGCGTGCCCAATACTAGGCAAAGCATACATGGTTGAATGTAAACTGTTTGTAGGTACGTACCTATATAGATAGGTATGTACATATTTGTAGTATGTATGTATGATGTATGTACAAGTATACTGGGCTGGGCTGGGCTGGGCTGGCTGGGCTGAATGGGACGCGAAGAACAGTGACAATAGAAGGCCGGCCAACGGTGAGGATTTCCAGCTTCTGTCTTGGTGATGGCTGTCAAATGTCACTCCGCTCAAGGAGAAGCGAAGCACACCGTTGACCCGGTGTCCCCTCACCGCACTTTTACACGTTTCGTGGCTTGCACCAAATATCCCGACGATAGCCTAGTTTCGGTTGTGGCAGATGGGCTGGAAAAGCTAACGATTGCTGGCCAGATTGACTCTGCTCATCAGCAGCTCTGGTGACATGCCATGTCGTTTGCTATTCGTTCCAAAGGTCCCCTAGAAAGCGTGATGAATGTACAACGAACTATACCCCCCTAGCTAAGATCATCGTAAACGCTCTGACCACCTTTCTAGAGGCTGCGTTCCTAGCTAGTTTGTTCGCTAGGCCCTTGACCCTTGCTTGTTGTTAGTGTTGTTGCGTGCGTGGGAAAGAAGAAAAGGAAGAAACGTGGGATGTCAAATCCTAGTCACAAGAACACATGCGAGCCCTTACTCGTACAATGCGGCTGCAACTCTGATTCCCAGTTGCCTGGTTGTGCCGACAAAAGGATTCATTCCTTGTACAGCCAAGGGAGCTTATGTACAAGTATGATGATCTTTGTGTACAAGTCCAGCGTCGAGTCATTTCGTTTAGAGCAGACATATGCCGCGCATTTTCCCGGGCGCCGGGAGTCTCCCCTGGATCCTGACTTGCCATGTCCGAACAACTACGTCAGAAATCGAAAGGTTTTTTTTTGTAAAAGTTGCTGGTGACAAACCCGAAGAGGTTGCATGTGTAAACTAGCAGCAACGGGTCCGTTATTCGGCACCTTAACTAGCGATAGCCGCCATCTTGAGGGGGTCCTCACCATACTTGTACAAGTAATAGAAACCTTTTTCAAATAGCGAGCGGAGGCTTTGTTGCGTAAGCATGGAATACAGAGCTATTCATAGATAGATGGGCCTTTGTGGAGGAATAACAGTTTGGCTTACCTGAGACTAGGCCTGTGCGTCACTCGATTCATCTCTAATTAGTACTGCTGCTTCGTACAATAACACGAGATCCTGTGCCAGTTTCCTTGAATATTGGGTTGACAGCTCTCTGTCTCCCTCTCTCTCCCTCTCTCTCTCAGCGACTGCTTAGGCGGCGCGGCGCGAGACGGACGGTCCGCAACGTCAACCTCCCGCCGTCCAAACTCAAAAAAAAAAACTATCGGTGCATTCCCGCCCCGTCTTGCTAAACAGTCCTGCTGGATCCATAAGAGAGACGGTGTTTGTACACACTGTCGGATCGATGGCCTCGAGCGATGGATTGCAAACAATGCATCAGATAGTTAGTCCAAAGGTTACAATGGACAGACAGACCACTAGCATTCCGCAGTCTTGCATCGGCAGGTAACATCGCAGGCCCGTCAGTCAATCTTGGTGGATCAGCACTGCGACATTGCCGTCACACCCCCACGGTCAAAAGACGGAGAGACCTCAAGACAGTCTGACGACGGGGCTTGTTGTTCGGCGGCCATTAGCCAGTAATATTCACCGAGAAAGATAAATGACTTGGATAAGATTCCTCTCGTCCGCATTGTGCCATACGCTGCCATTCGTTCTACGAGCTGCAGCAGAAGCATTTCCAAGAACCGTAGCCCCTCCTCTCAGGGACGATCTGGTCTTGTGAGGGGAGTCCACCCCGGCGGAGACTCCTGGGAGGTGATTGGGGGATCTCCAATCATGACCCATTATATCCCCAAGTAAAGCTCCGTACTCTAGAGTCGTCATCTATCATCTCACCCAGGATGTTAGTCGCAACGTAACCAGGCCAATAGGAGCACGCTGTGGGATTGCGCTATCCGGGCCTGTCAATTTGGAACAGGCTCGAATGCTGGCCTGGTGTTTTCCCCCCCTAGAATGTGGGATAGCCTGACGTGAGAGAGAAAAGAAAAAAAAGTTCTGTTGGGCATCGTCCAACAATGCTTTCTTTCGCCTTTCCTGGTTAGTCCCTAGACTATGGACTGCTACTCTCGCTCCTGTTGAAATGGGAGGGGGGGTTTGCAACTTTGCAGCTGTTCTCAACTCATGCGTGGGTAGGCGAACTTGGTTTGCTTGGCCGCGATGATTAACGTTATTTGATGATCAGTCGGAACATGGCGCGTCGATCAAATTTCATTGTGGACCTTGCCGGTGTGATAGTTTTTCTTTTTCCCCCTTCGTTTGAATTGTGGCAAACCAAGCGAGCCCCACGGAATTTATCCCGCTGTCACGCTTTGAGACTGAATTGTGCAGATTATGCTGCTTCAGACGCAGCGATGGATGATCACAGCGATAGTCGTTCGGTCTTCGGCCATGCTGTATGAAGTAGTTCGCGTAATAGAAGACTGCTGCCCATATGCCCAAGCGTCAGAAGACCATAGCGCCAAACGGTTGCACCCGAGCGCTATTGTTCCGGAGCGACCGTTTTGACTCGGAATGGTTTAACGGTCCGGGTCTTCTTTTGTAGCAGTGTAAATCAAAGGTAGAACGAATATCAACAGCACGCTATACTAGACCATTCCGGGGTCAGCGTACACTGCAATGAATATCGGTGGTTACCGTAACCGTTCTGGGGAATCCGACCAAGCCAGTTGTTTGAACAGACTCTGTCGTATTGGACGCCTGCTTTCGGCATTGCTCGCGTCTCTACTGCTGGCGGCGAGGCGCTACTTACAGGAAATACATCTGTATATACATATGTTTCACCTGAGCTTCTCCTTTTCAAGTTGTCTATGAGTATTAAGGGATAGCGTTGAGCGAACGCCACCGAGAGCCGTCGCTGTTTTGTATTCAATGTGTGTGTGTGTGTGTGCCTGTGTGTGAGTGTACTCCGTATTGTATGTACGTTCAAAGGGCCCAGGCAATTTCGCATTCGTTTCTTAGGTCTGGTCGAAATACCGATGAGTTGTGAGATTGGTCGGCTATTATCAACTGGCCTGATGTCTGAATCAGCCGTTGCAGAATACAACGGAGACTCTTGCTTAACAAACACCATGGCGTCTTTTGCTCAAGCTGACGAGCAGATCAGATACTGCGGGGGCGTCGTGGTGCTTGAAGCTCTTGCAGGGTATTAGCGTCCTTAACACGGTCCGTTGCGCCCGCATTCAGACGCCGACAAACTATGGGTACTTCACCTTAAAAGCTAGGAATACTCAGAGACTGAGAATAAGTCTCTTGAGATGCTGCAAGACATGCTTTTTGTCTGGCATCCCCAAGGCTCTGGCCGATCGTTGTGGGAAGATGAGCGTGCCTTCTATCTGTTTCTTCGCTCGTCGCCAAAAAATGACAACCTTGCCGTTCCAACTCCGGAGGGGGGCGGGAGTAGTGTCTCTTGGCAGAGTGCCACGCTTTGGTCTCTGAACAAAGTTGTCGTATCGTCTGTTTTTCAGTGACATTGGTTAATTTGATTATTATTAACCACGTCCAGCATCCAACAGGCAAACCCGCCCCACGCTTCGTGGGGGTTGCTCAACAATAGTCGTCTCGCCATTCGCATAAGTTTTGATCCTGCAGGTTTAGGAGAAATAATAGCCTCTTCCCCTTCCCTGTGCGAATAGCATACACATTGCAACTTAACAGTATCCATAGCAGGGCTGGTGCGTTAAGTGGTATGTGAGGGGCATGGTCAATTATTCATGCCCTACAGAGGGTTGCTGTGAACGAAGCTGTATTCCCCATTGGCGCAACGCTGGTGGCTCAGCTCAGGGGTCCTCGCGCAGATCACTATCTCGTACGATGTTTGCTCGTAGGTTGCTCCCACAGGAGTCAGGACGCTGCGCAACGTCCATGCATGGAGAAGTGCCTAAGAGTTCGACACTCTTGTTAAAGGCTGACAAAGCTTGGGCGTGTTCCCCCACCACGACTGGATTCTTTGAAATGCTTTGCTCCAAGACCAGCAGCTGGGTCTTCCGATTATTCGGTGCTATTTAGGAACACCAAGCTGCGTATCAGATCTTGTTTGTACTCGATCATGGTTGATCGCTCTGTTGTAGTATGTATATATGTATGTATGCATGTAGAGTGGCTGGGCTTAGCAATGGATAATGACCTCCTTGGTTAGATGTATGGCCCCAATTCGACCAGATTCTGTAGTCGAATTACCCAACACTCAGGCCATTCTCCATAGATGCCTCTTCTTGGATAGTATGTAGAGGCGTGTGTGGGAGCCTCTCATCATGGGCGTGTTCTGTAGCCCCCAATCAGTCCCTGGCAGCCACAGCGGCAGAACCGGATCCTGGGTTCTCTCTCCAATGCATGGCAGTATGACCCTGGTCAACATGCCTTCAGCCGGTGCGTTTTTTTGAGTGTGAAAAGTGATTTCGACGTCGTAGTAAATAGAGTAGTGTGTGATGACCTTGTTTAGTGGAGTGGTTAGCTTGGTAGTGCAGGCAGATATTTGTTGGGAGGGGGGTATAGGCAAGAGTCAGTTGAGGTTTGGATAGCAGATGGATGACCTTCACGATAAAGGACGAAAAGCTCCTAGGCTAGACTAGAGAGCGACAGGTATTGTGTTGATATTCGCACTGTACCACAAGGCCTCTTCCCGTTGTAGCGGAAGCGCACCCAGGGGGGTTGCAGGCACTAAAGCCGCTGCAAGGCAGGGGCATGTACTAGTAATTCGTACTGTACTGCTGTGCTACTGCAGTTACCTCGCCCATGAAGGGGAAACATCCATCCATCATGGGGAAACAGAGACGGGCATTGGGATAACGTTAATTTGTAACCATCGTCACTTCACCTCATCGGGGACTTCGACTAACACCCACACGGCAAGGAATGCAACATAGCTGAGAAACCATGGCATTTGACCCCGGGTTGGCCGACTACCTACTTGTGCATACAAACCTCCTGTTACGGGGCACAGAGCAGAGCGGTCAAATCAAGCAGCTTCGCGCTCCATACTTCTACTTCTACGGATGGATACATGAATTCTCTCGGGCAACCGAAGACCAACAAGTCGGCGAGCCAGAGCCTCGGCAAGACACCAGCCTCCTTTCGATATTGCTCAAGCAGATGTCGAGTGTGCTGAGGGTCGGACCTCTCTGTCATGCAGCCATGGCCTCACTGCATCATTGCATCAGAGCATATCAGTTCGGCTTGCTCTATCCATACAGACTCATATTGCTTTCTCCAAAAAAGCCACACGAAGCTACGCTCTTGATAGCCCCCTCAGAAGGCTCTAGAACAAAGTTGTTTGTTGGCATAACATCTCATCGGGCGAAACAGACGTTGACAAGCGTCAAAAGACGGTTACGAGGTGTGCCCATTTTGCTCCCAGATACCTAGATGCTGCGTTCCTGCCTAAGTGATACACAGCATGTGGACGAAGAGGTACGGTACACACATAGGGCAATGCCTAATACCTAGCGTCCCATGGGAAAGGAAAAAAAAGAGCTGGCTGCGGCCGATGAGATTGTTAAAACAGCGCAGGCATTCTACCAAACCAGACGACTCTATGCACGCAGGGCTGCACGGCAACGCAGCGGGGACTCTGGCCCGCAACCCCGTTCACAAATCACAAGCCACTGGTCCAGTTTTTAATGCAGCATTGGGAGGTTGCTTGCCATGATATCATCTCACAGGACGCTATGTCGGAAGCAGCCATTAGTATGCCTGTCCGCTGTAAAACCTGGCCGGGGTTCGAGGAGGGCTAGTTGGAACGGTATTCGCAAATGTCACATCCTCAACCAGAGAGAGCTCGTTGGACCTTGACAGCCCAGCGGATGACGGCCACAAAGGCCATCCCCGAAGTCTGCCACGTTCCCAAGCATACGGAGTACTGGGGGTGATATTTTGTAAGACTACGATGGAATGCCTGTTCAAACGTGGTCTTTGCTGCCACAGCTTGGTCTCAGGAGCGGCTAATCCAAGCTCTTTGCACCCTTCAGCTCATTGTCGCAGGTTTGATTTTGGTTCCCCCAGCCGAGCGGGTCTTGCAATCCTGAAGGGATGCGGCACGTCCTGAACATCCATAAAAAAAAACTAACTGGGGTTATGTACTGGGGGCGTATCTCCATGTCCCTCTGCAGGGACTGGCTGGTTGACAATAGGACAGGGAAGGGGGGTGGGTATGAGCGTTGCTCCAAGGTGGAGATGCTCTTCGCCAAGGCCTCGACCCCCGTTTAGAAAGTTATCCATGCTCACATCGACAAAACCCAAAGCTTGGAGCTGGTAGCACCCACACATTGACAATCGACAGTCCACGGGAACCACGGCACACGGCGGCCGTACCAATTCCAACACTGACTTAATAGCGATTAGCCTACGGAGTAACTCTTAGCCTCCTTAGCCTACCTACTTGTATTTCCCACCCCCTTCTTAGTGAGCTGTGTCCCAAACAATTCCCAAGTTCTGGGGGCCAAGTTTGGATTGTGTGGGGGCACCGTTGACAGGCGATTCTCACGAGGATCTCACTTGGGTACATGAATCAATGGTCACCGTTGGACCCTGTCTCCCTGACCACCAAATAAGACCCTCTCCACCACCACGACCCCTCCATGCCACAGAATCTTTTTTCTCTCTCCTCCAACTCTTTGTCTTTTCTTGTCGCCACGATCTTCGGTTGCACCGTGCGTCTTGGCTGGCTATTCGGATACCTCTGATCAGCTCAAGTGCTGGTGTCGATGGCTAGCCCAACTCAATAACAACCGCCGCCACCACCGCTGTCTGACATCTCCACATTTTTCGCTGCATGCGCGACTGTTTATGGCCATATAACACGCCAAAACTCTGTTTGATCGACCGAGATCCACTCGGTTGCAGTCTCTTTAATTTTGCTTCAACTTTCTTTCCGCGTTCCCCCCATTCTAGACTTTCGATTTTCGGTTCCGGGTGGGCATGTACTTGCTATTGACGTGTAATGGAACATTCGCTCGCCATCGTGACGAACGGAGGAGACTTCATCTGGCCGGACAAGGTGAATATGTCCTCTGATGAAGGATCATGGGACGGCGTGGTGCTACCGTCACCATCACCGACGGAATCTATATGGCAGGGTCATTCTTCAACAACTCCTCCGCACACGGGACAGCTCTCTCCCGTAAGCTCCAATACCGATATCACGATGGAAAACTCCTCTGCTCCAACTATGATCCACTCAGCGTCATCTTCCTGTACAGATGGATGGAGCACGGGATATGGTGAACGTGATGATGCAGAAGACGACTCTCAGTGGGATCAATGGGAGCAGGGTTCCGACGAAGTGCTCGCGATTCCGAAACTCGAACCAATGGACGATGATATCAACTTGGATGATGTCAAGGCCGCTCCATTGACACCTACTCTCTCAAATGAGCTACCGGGCAGTAGTCAAACAAAACAAAAGCGACCACGTGGGAGACCAAGGAAGCATCCACTTGCCTCAGCGGTCAACACAACAAAGGTTACCAAAGGTCGCTCAAAGACGGGGTGCATTACATGTAGGAAACGAAAGAAGAAGTGTGATGAGGCAAAGCCGAGATGTACGTTGCCCTCATTCATAAACCCGTGCACGAGTTAACACCTTGTCAAGGTATGAATTGTGAAAAGAACGCCGTGGTATGCGAAGGATATCATGAGAAGCAGGTGTGGAAGAGCGGCAAAGAAAGAGCCGAGGAGGGTACGTGTATACTGAAAAGATTCTTATTGCAAATGCTGACTCTGGCAACAGAACGAATGAGATGGGAAAACTTACCCATCATCACCATGCAGCCCATATTTCATGGCGTGGAGACCACTGAGGATAAGGTTTTCTGGAAACACTATGTCAATCACTTTAGCAACGTATTGACAGTCGAGGGCGAGGCCAAAAATGCCTTCAAGGACATCATTCTGCAACTTGCTCATCGGCATCAGGGACTGATGCACTCAATATTGGCTGTAAGCAGCAAGCATATTGATCTGGACGCGCCATATGGAGCAAAGATTCTACAAGATAACACCTCCACGAGCAAAGAAGCTCTGCACCAACGCGCAGAATATCACTATGATGAGGCGCTGAAGCGACTTTACCAAGATATGGCCAAGCCCATGGATAAGGATGACCCCGAATACAAAACTATCCTAGCTGCCCGTTACGGCCAGATGCTGTGTTTGCTCTTGCAGACTCGTGCTGAGGGCAACCCAAGAGGAGAGCATAGGGTTCACCTCCAGGCATACAAGAACTTGATCCAGCACAATCCTCCGGATGATCCAACACTTCACACATTCATCACAGAGTTCTTCCAATACCACATATACGCTGACGACCTCTTCTGGTACCCGGAGACTTTGGGCAAGCGTCTTTCATCCGAGGACTGGGAGCCTTCTGCACCTATCCACCCCCCACGCTTGTTGGGAGTTGCCGATGGTTTATTCCAACACCTTTCACAAATAACTACTATCAGAAACGCCATACGTGTTAATATCGCAGCCTCTGTCGACCCACTGGTGGATTACACCAGCCTATATAAAGCAGCAGAGATTGACGCTGCGATCCGCGAATGGACACCGCACTGGCCACAAGGTGACAGCCGTGACCGGGTGGGGTTGTTGTACAAGCAGATGATGTGGGTATACCTTTTCAGAACCATCTACCCACCATCTTCAACACCCGCACGCCGCAGCACTCTTGGATCACTTCCTACGACAATAGCACCGTCGATATCGGCAATTGCACAGCCGCGACGTGCTTCGATGGCCGCAGCTATCGGTTCATCAAACAAGAGTATGATGACGGGAGTCAATGGCTCTTCTACACACCCAAGCATGGCAAGCAGCTGCCCAACGTCTCGGAATCCGTCAAGAGGCAACTCGATGCATGAGGAAGATTCGCAATCTGCAGGGAGACGACGGACTTCTTCCCCACCACCCGTCCGACGCCCAGCTCATGACGATCGACGCATCACTCTAGCGGTAGATGAATCTCTCAATATTTTAGATTCGTTCAAGCCATCCGACCCAGCACAAACCCTCCTCTTGATTCCGTGCCTGGTGCTTGGCACCGCTTGCTTTGAAGCGGCTCAGCAACAACGCATTCGAGCAGCTGTCAGAGCGGTTCGAGGCTATACAGGACTGAGAAACTGCGACCGCGTCTTGGAGCTACTTGAAGAAGTTTGGCGACTTATGGAACAGGGCGATTGGGTTGCAGTCTGGGACTGGCAAAGAGTAGCCAGGCGCATGGGCCTCAACTTCCCTTGCACATAAATTCGGTTACTTGTCCAAGTTCATTCGAATTTGTTTTACCATCATGAGTCTCAGTCCCCTTTTTGCAGTTCACGTCCGGGGAGTCAGGAATGTTGAAATGGATCATGCCATTTGCGGGAGTGGATAAGCTTCCACCTATGCTCTACATCAACGAGAGCACCAGCTATCAGAACCATATGATACGCTGGCCAACCAATCATATGTGTCATTTATGTTATCATGTCTATTGTGTGGTATGCATCCTCCCACCCCGCTACTCTTTCAACTCGAATCTAACCTAATGCGTAGGCCATATTCATTATTTAGCACAAAAAAGGGAGGAAAAGATTGGACCCTTTGAGGTCGAGGCAGGCTGTTTTAGCAACTTGGAGTTTTGGGAGAGCGTGAAAAAACTTTACCAACCATGCGGACTGAAAGTGCTTCAATATCGCACATGGCTTTTGGTATGACTAGGGCAGGCATTCGTTTTATTTTATTTCTTTTTCTTCATTTTGTTTGAAGAACGGGCGAGGCGTTACAAGGGCAGTCGAATCCAAGCTAGAAAATCTGAGAGTATCTTATTCTAGCCAGCATTTTTCTCATTGCGAGCACGATACATGTTATGGGAAGGCGTAAAAAGGGGGGCTTTTTTGTCAAAAGGGATCAGATTTTGATCAGGTGCTGTGGCTGTCCTGGTCCAGTTCAGACTGATAGCCAAGCATCGTGTGTACATAGCAAACTCTAATGGAGATGTCCTCGCCCGGCTACTACGAATGAGTATGTGGCACAATGGGTTGAGGATGATTGCGGTCTCCTGAATATGGAATCTTCACTCAACTTTCAAACCCATGTTCATGACTCCAGTGCCCAAAACTTAAACTGTCTCGCAATCCGTTCGATAAGAGTCGCTTGTAGTTTGCATATGATACGGGGACACTATTGATCACGCCATTTCTCGAGAGAGCAAAACCTAATGATCCATATCTGTAAACACCTATGACCTCTCTTGGAACTTGAAATACATGCAAGACATAACAAAGCAGTAAGACTGAAAAGCGCTTTGCACACTTAACATAGACCTCGTACACGTTTGCTCCTCTGGGGGGTTTAGCAACTCTGCTGACCCTAACTACCTAAGCCAGGGTAAAGAAAAACAAGAGAGAGAGAGAGAGAAAAGAAAACAGAAATGAATAAAGACGTAACAAACTCCAGCCAGCCTAGTTTCATAGTTCAGTTTGTACACCACAAACAACTGGGAAGAACTAATAAAAAAAAGAAGCAGAAGAGAATCCTTGAATACCATTTCCCGGCCCTGCCTAGAAAATAGAATGTGTTGATTTTGTGGAAAGAAAGAAAAAGAAAACAAAAGACTGGAAAGGAAGTGTGCTTTCTCCAAATCAGACAGCTTGCTAATCCTCCGGCCGCCTATCCTTCTCAAAGTAGAATTTGCCTAGCTGCTCTCCATCACGACCGGGACTTCCCAGCGTCGATGATCCGGGACGCCCTTCGCCGCTATCCAAGCGTTGATGTAGAATTCTCTCGGCTGTCTCTCGATTCGGTTGCCGCCCCACTGGGACCGGTCCTCTAAAGGTCGTGTCCACAAATGTGTCTTGATCCAAAGCAAAGCCAGAGGGAGTCGCATCAGCAGCCACGCCGTCCATCATGCGGGCTTCCCGTCGCTCCTGGATGGCAGATGCGCTCATAGGTGTATCCCCGTTCATAGACGCTTCTCTATCGCGCCGCATGTCGCTGAGCCCAGAATTCGTCCTCTCCATACCCCACTGGTGTGCGGCACCGGGAATGGGTCGCCGATGATAGATCGGGCCGGAGACGGTACTTCCAGCGCCTTCGCCGAAGCCAACAAGGGATGCGGAGCCATCGTCACTCATGCGATCTTCATAGCCTCCGATAGAGTGTGCGCCCATGCCCTCCAGGTCCTCGTCCATGACATCAGGGTAGGCTCCCATGCTCGTCACGGACTCGCCCTCTCGGTAGTTGGTATCAGTGCTAAGGATATCCTCATCATGATCGCCGATAGTTCTTCGGTCATCAAGTTCGCTTAGATGACTATCAGTCGCACTGGCCGTGCCAACCGTGCTCATCTTGGTAACCGCGGTGGGTTGCCCATTGCTATCAAAGTAGGCTGGGGTGAGATGTTGCGTCGCGGGGTAGTTGGGGGGGAATCCTGTCGTTGATGTAGGCGTTGTCTGAGGTGAGAGCGACGATGCGCCCCCGGTGGCACTGCCTGTGGTCTGGATGGGAGCGCGCAGAGTTGATACTCGTTCAAGGCCGGCCAGTCGAGATATGCGGTCGGCTCGTTCTGCTTCGAGACTGGTGGTCGAGGGGTTGTGCTGGTGGCCGCGACCAAAAGGACCGCCAGTGAAGTGTCCACGATGGCCATCCTTGATCGCTGTTGTCGAGAGAGCAGAGAGCGATGTCGTGGTGCTCGTCGGAGTGCCACTAGAAGCAAGGGCGTCAGCTTGGCAAGTTCAACATCTTGTTTCATGAAGGGAGGAGCCTACGGAGTTTCTGAAGGCGTTTCCGGGTTTGAGCCAGGAGGAGGCAGATTGATAAAGGTAGGGCGTGAAGCTTGCGCCATTGCGACGTCTTGCTTTGTTTCCAACATCGGACAACCATATATATCAGAGCGCAATAGGCACGGTTCCAGTTGGACCGCGGGGAAGTATACCCAGCAGATAGAGGGAGAAGATGGCAGAAGGTATCTACTAGCTTAGGTCGAAATAAGAAAAAGGAAGAAGAAAGGTCGAGCGTTGGTTGATGTTCAACGAAGAAGGGAAGACGCCAAGAGGGGTGGTGAATGGGAGAAGGATTGGATGCGATCGGTGATGTTTCACGCCACATTCGATTAGGATGCCCATTTGATATTGTCTGTACTCTTTTTTTTTTTCCTTTTTAGCTGGCTGGCCCGGTTTCCTCAATCAATCCCATGTGGTTTGTGGGGGTGATATTGATCCAGTTGTCCAGTAATAGCGACCAGAGACCCCTGAAAGGCACTACAGTATTCCCCCCTCTCCCCCCCTAAACCTCGTCTTGATAGGCCCCAAAAGCCACTAAAAGCCATTAAACTGCCCTCGAGCGTGTCTTCGGCAGATGGCAGACAGACTAGCAATGACGTATATGTACCTGCACATCCGGTTTTATCCAATAAGCAGATCGATATCTGATACGATGTAAGGCTTTCATAAGACGAGAATCTTACGAGTACCTTGATCGCCCAATCAGACGTCAGTCAGATCCACAGCAGCATCATACCTTGGCTTATCAGGTACCTACGGCGCTGCCTTGGCTGTGTCAGGGCGTCAAATAGCAACTCATTCATGGGCATTTGCAAGACGCCTGGCAAATAGATAATAGATGCGTTCCAAGTGAGCGTCTCATCAAACGATATTCGTGTGATTATCTTATTTGACACATTCTAAAGTGTCTGCTGCGATCGTCAAGCTCCAGCCTGCCACGTCCCCAAGCCTAGACACCAGAGCCCGGAGCAAAGGCAATCACCTGAAGCTGGCCGAGAACCCTTTTCCCAAGCGCAGTGATTGATAAATGCACAGGATCCTCCTCCATAAAGTATCGCCGGTCCTCCTCATTCTCAAACTCGGAGATGATAGCATGTGTTATTGTTTCCTGGTGTTGATTTGATCAATGTCAGTGTCACCAACGGCACTCTGGATTCCCTTGGGAGCGGGATCCGTCTCTCACATCCGGATTATATTTGCCATGGTCAGCCCCAAAACGTATAGATTTGATGTATGGTTTTGTCTCATTTGGCTTTAGGCAATCGTCTCTCAGAGTCTTTATTTTGCTCTGAAACTACATTTGTCATGTCAGTCTGTTTTTCACTACCCTAGACACTATTGGCAGCCAGGTTGGGTCTCCTACCTCCTTGAGGTCCTCTTCTGAAGCATCCGGCTTATATGCGAGAAGGACAACTTGACAGATGGCAGTCATTTTGCTATGATCAGTCCAAGGCTGATCTGACTCTGGAGGTATAGGAAGTGTACTGTGAAGAGAGTATGTGTCTGTTGATGGATTGATAGCCACAAAGATAATCAAAATGCTCACATACCTGTATAATAACTATTGGAACCCAACTATTTTGCATTAGGGCCGCAAACACCAACCAACATCTTGTATAGTAATACTGCTTATGTTCTATATTACCATTAAGCGAACCCAATATTGTGAGACATTGATTGTTTGCTGAATCGTAATTCATTAAAACTGGCCAATGGATGCCCCATAAAACTTATGGCATTGTGATAAGAGGTATAGGCTAATAAGGCAGTTGAGCGGGTTGCACATTTGATTATATGATTGGCTCTGCAACATATTACCAAGTGTTATTTTCCGAGCAATCAGGAATCTGCGTCAGGAGTCTTCATATCTAATACGTATATGCACACTGTGTCGTTCTATACCAAATGGTTATACTTAAATACCACCTATAAATGGATCTTCTCGGCAATTATGATGCCTATCCGGATCCTTTTATCCGGCAGTGGCGATTCTCCTGTGGTCTGCTGGAGAACGGGTCATTACCCGCTGCCGCACATTCCGGATCCTCTCACCTCACGGGTACTGGCATTATCTGTGGAGTCTAGGTGGGTAGATGGCGATACGTTTGATTCAGGGTCCTTTGCAGGCGCTGCCATATCTCGCATACGTTAACATGTCATTACCATGGTAGTTACGCGTGGGGTTGACATGGCAGAAACGCCGCGAGTATGGATAAAACTGCATCAATTGGAACAATTTTTATCAAGTACATGTAAAAGCAGAGCAGCCGACAACTGGGACTGTAACTACAGTACGTCGAACGTCAATATGAAGAGCAACAAAAGAAACCCAGGCTTTTCCAGAAAATGTATGTGTCCTCCATTTCAATCGCGCCGAAGACTCCTTATTTTCAACTGAATTCAAATTTGCCACCCTTATTCCAATCCCAATGCTGTTCACAAGAGTGTAATGTCTTTATAGGAATGCCATGCCTCCAGTGATGACACCAAATGCGACGCTCAGTAAGATGAAACCCGGCTCTTTGGATATCATATCGACGGCATCGAGGTTTGGTAAACTCGCCTTTGGCATTGAAGGCAGGATGCTCGACAGCGCTGCTGCTGCGGCGGTTGGGTTGCTGGTACCGATGATAGACTTGTAGTGGAAATGGAGAATAGAGGTCATCATGGCCGCGGGGGATGATTCGCCAATGGAGCTGGCAATGGCAAGGCCGATGAAGATGATGAAGAAAGCGAACAAGGTGAGAAATTTGGTTGCCATTTTGTAAGATTGCACAGAGACAAGAGGCTTTCCTGCAGATGAATGTGGTGGAAGGGCTTTTGTAGGGCTTTGTAAGGCGTAGAAGAATTGGATGTCAGGCCGTTCTCAGAGACTGATGAATGGCAAAGGAGCTTGGATCAAAAAGTAAGAAACGGAGATGCTTTTATGTATGCTTTTGTTTATCCCTCGAATTTGCAGCTGGCGTTCTAATGTGATTTTATGGCTGCTGATACATGCTGCGAGTCGCGTAGATGGCGAGGTAAGATGAGAAGGTAAGACGACAAGGGGGGGAGCAATTAGACATTCGGGTTCACTTGAGTCTGATGTTTGGCGTCCAATTGGGACCCGTAGTAATCTGGAATTGAAGGGGAAAGAAAAACACAAGAGGGGAGAGAGAGGCGAAAGGCGAGGAACGAGGAACGATAGGGAAGAAATCAGGAACAAGGAATTCTTTATAGCCCGTCGTGGTGGCATCGGAGCAAGGGGTGGGATGGGATGGCATGAATGGAACAAGCTTTGTTATCAGACGGAGTAGTTCAAGCCAATCTCGGGTGCAGAGACGGCATGGCACTAGATAATGATTTGTGTGCATGCCTCTCGCACCACCGCGCCGCCATCCAGATACTTGTTATACTTGTATGGATGTCTGCATGTTGCAATCTTTTACGTCAAGCGCGAGAAATCCACTCGCTGCCTCCTGTGTCATCGAACTGTAGGGATGTAGATCCAGAGCTTTCCAATTGGCACACGCACCAATCATTCTAGTCGTCAATGATTGCATGGATGCATACGCACTTGTATGTGCCGAGTAGATGGATGTTGCATCAGGAGCATCAGCCTGCATGATAACGAACCATTCGTTCATATCCATGATGCTCACCGATTGGCCCCCCTTATTGTTGTAATATGTATGCACGGAGTAATATGTTTCTAGCAACAGAGTAGCATTTAGAGAAGGGAGATTTGCAAAAGGAAAAAAAAAAAGAAGAAGAAGAAAAGAGAGTTTTAGCCAAGTGTTTCAGTGGAGCTTGGAGGCATGTTAATTTGAGCCATGGTGGATGTTTTTCATGCCAACTGAATGAAATTTGTTTGTTTGCGTAAGGTCCATGGATCCTTGTCGCTGTGATGGAGGTTTTGCATCCAGGGCTCCCTTACCTATGGATTCATACAAGTACTTGTAGTATCAGTAGCTGATGCCATGCATCGATATCAAGCGGGGTTATGCAATGGAAACCTTGGTTACAAGCAACTTGTAGCTACATATAGCCCTGAAAACGGCACCAGTTCATCGCTGAAGGTTTCCCTGGAAGGGCCACCAAGTTCGGGTGCTTTAGGGAGTGGCAACAGAATTCCAGGCGGGTGGATACAGGCGGGTACAGGTCCGTGGGTGGATCAATCACCACTGAGACCCGTTCCCGCTGGATGAAACGTCTCGAAATTTAAACATCCAGCTATGAAAAGTTTAATCTTGGATCATCCATCTACTACTTGTATCTTGCCCTCGAAGATAAGGCATGCATTCCTCATCAAGGGGAAGAAGGGAGGGGAAGGGGCATCGTCAAGGGGTCAAGGAGACCATGAGAGACAACAGCAATACGGCACATGGAAATCCTCTCCCACGTGGTGGTTACGGGAGCCTTGAGATTCGCATCGATTGCGCAGGGGATTCGAGGCGCAGGGATATACCCTTCTCTTGTGTGCCTTGCGTTGTGTGCTGTGTGCAAAATTCATCCAATATTCCCTCCGTGGATGCGACTATGCTACAGGCCCGGCCCTATGCTTGCAGCTCTTCATCGACTAACGTTCTCAACCATGCAATCGATCGATAAGTTGCGCCCTACGAGAGGTCATGAGTGGCTGAGCTAGCCGCTGCCTAACCTTCAACACCATGAAACCGCCTCGCAGGTTGCCTATGAATGATGCGTGCGGCTGAAAATACATCTGGCCTTGTGCTGCCTCTGTTGGTTCGGATACCATAAGAATCCACAGGGATCGAAACGCTTCTTGCATCTTGCGAAGCGCCATGCTGCTTGCGTTTTCCCACTCTTTTTACCCACCCTCAAACCTGCATCGATAGGTATCAAAAGCACATGGATCGACCACACCAAGTCATCTCGTCATGTTTCTTAGTGGCCTTGAGCTTGTTTGGCTTTCCCAGGCACGCCCTACTTTAGAGTGAGTCTTTTTCTTGCTTCAGCTAGCCCCATCCTATCTTGATATGTAGCTAATCGTGGTCCCCCCCAAGCATCGTCTTCATTCATGGGTATGGTAGCAATCCCGAAACAACCTGGCACCATGAAGGCACAGGGAAAACTTGGATCAAAGATGAAGAATTCATCATTCAGCTGAGGAAACCTGTTCGCATTTTCTCGTTTGGTTACAATGGAGAAGTGGCTGCGAACCTGGCCCCCTCCAGTGTCGTCTTCCATGCAAGCGACCTCCTGAATTGCCTTGAGCAAGCTTTGGAGAAACTTCCTGTAGGATATTTCAGTTAATCTGATAATCATGTATGTACGCATGTATGTATCTATATAGCTAACTTTTTTTTTTTTTTTTACGTAGGGAAACCCTCTGATTTTTGTTGCTCATGGCTTTGGAGGCGCCATCGCCAAAAGAGTATGTTTTGACAACTGTCTTTTATAATAACGCCTGATTTGATATCATGAGTCAAGTTAACTGTTATATAGGCACTACAGCTTTGTTTTACTACGCCATCCTATCCCAGGGCAAAGAATGCACTTGCTGGCATGGTGTTCTTTGGAACACCTCATGCCGATACAAACTCTGATGCCTTGCTCCAGGCAGTTAGAAATACTGCGTCAACATTGGGGGGACGTGATGCAAGTATCAACGAAGATGAGATTAGGGAATATGTCTCGGTGATAAGTAGGATCAATAGCATCTTCATTGATTGTATGCCGAGATACCTGAAATTATTGTCGTTCTGGGAAAAGTTGCCTTCCAAGGTTGATTCTCCAAATGGAGGCATATCCGATGTCTTGGTCAGTCTATTGCTAAAAACAAGGGGGCATCTTTGACTAATACGTCTTAACCGCAGGTGGTATCGTCTGATGGTCAGAAAGGCAATATGATTAACAATTCAGATCATTTCATGGATTGTAGCCACATCGAATTGCCTCGATTTCCTAGCATATTTGATGCTCGCTATATGGAGTTTAAGCGGCTCTTCTCCGATTTTGTTACAGCTGTATCAGCAGAACGCACAATACCAGCCATCCCGCCCATTTCTATGCCACCACTATCACCAAACCCGCCAGTCGAAATCGTAATTGAGCGTTCGCGTTCAAAGAAACGAGGGGCACGGAGAGACTCATGGAACAATCCTCCAAGAAGAGCAGGCGATAGACCTCGGTATTGGGACAGTAAAATACGAGAAGACCCGAATGCGAAACAAAGAAAGGACTTTCTTCGCTCACTCAAGGGTTGGACTGAAGAAAACCAGGGCGCTGGAATTCACAACATGTTAGGAACCTGTGGCTGGTTTAAGGACGGGGAAATATATAAGAAATGGCTCACAGATCCAAGCTGTGGTACCATTTTCTATGTCGGTCATCCGGGGGGAGGGAAGACGCATTTGGCCAAAGCAATGTTTAAGCATCTGAAAGCTACGCATACCGAGGACATTGTGATGAGTTACTTCTGTTCGGATGGAGAAGAACAGCCTGCCGTATGGGACTACTTCACCTGGACACTGATCAGTGAGTGGCCAGGCTGGTTCGATTATGTACCTCGTCAGTATCGCAACCGGGATGATACAAGCCCCCGGCTTGGCCCTGAAGCATTTATCGACATCTGGACGTCGTTTCGAAAGGCTTGCTCCCCACGAACAATTTTCCTGTTTGTGGATGGACTTGATAAAACTGCTGGGAAAGGCTTTGACAACTTTTTTGCCTGTTTGGAACAATTGCGACAGCCAATACTCTCGGAGATGGATACGACACCAGATGGTCGACTAAAAGTGCCGACCAAGATCAAGGTGGTGCTGACAACTCGACTGACTGAGGCAACGGATGCAGCCTCTAAAACCACTTCACGATGTGGTCTACAGGTCGAGCCCGTCAGCAAGGACGTGGCACTGTATGTGGATAGTAGATTTGAGATAATCTGCGACATGAGGCCAGAGTCCACAGTCAAGAAGCTGAACGGAATAAAGGACAAAATAAAGGATAAGGCAGCCTCAAATTGGCTGTATGCTAAACTGGCTACTGATGATGTGGAGAAAATGGTGTCTCTAAACTCGGATTTGGATACTTTTTTCGAAGATGCTTTACCTTCAGGGCTTCAGACGCTGCATGACCGAACAATCCTGCCAATCTTACAATCTGTCAACAACAATGAGAAACGCCTTCGCACCACACTCACACTGTTGGCTTCGGAGGACCGTGGTTTGACTTTGACCCTAAAACAGCTGGAAAGCGTCATGGAGTGCTTATACGGTCAAGATGATACGCCCACGGAAAGCTTGGCCGATTTACTCCAGCGACGCTGCGGTGAATTCCTCTGGATACAGCCAACCGACATGGTTTTGCTGTTTAGTCACATATCTGCCAAGAAATGCCTTAACGGTTATCTGACTTCCGAACAGAGACACTCCAATATGATTTACATTTGCCTCAGGTATCTGCTTCAGGAGTCATTCCGCGATCGGTTACCACTATCATGGACCAAGGTAGACGAAACTGGCAAGCGAATCAACGATTTAGCTCCATTCTATGGCTTTGCTGCTCAGAGTTTACCCTCCTATCTATCCAAGGTAGAAAACTTGAGCCCGCAAGTATTGCATTTGATTCGCACGTTCTTCTCGGATGATTGTCCCCAATACCAGACCTGGCGTCATTGGAGGGCATGGGTATATAACCATCCGGAAGCCGACTCTTGTGTCAATGAGAGTCCGCTCATGATTCTGGCTCGTATGGGCTGCCTTAATATCTTGCGGCACTTTCTTCCGGACCCAAATAAGAAAGTTCCCACGAGATGGGCAGATAAAATAACAAATACTATCCAGTTTAAGAAAGCGCCCGAATCTGAAGCTGTATCTATACCATCAAACTGGTACACCATGAGGGGTGTGCTTGGGCAGACCCCCTTGATGGCAGCAGCGCAAAGTGGAGATGCCGCTCTTGTTGACTATATTTTGCAATGGCCGGTGGATTTAAATGCCAAGGATGTAGACGGCCGAACTGTTCTTACAATATGCTTTACCACCCAACGGGTGATGGAGGCTGAAGATCAGAAAGAAGTATTTAAGCTCATCTTTACACTGCTTCGCCATGGGGCCAGCCCTAACATAAGCGACAACCACGGAATTACACCATTGCATGTGGTCTGCATGCGCGGCAACTTGGAGCTTGCTCGACTTCTCCTTGAATTTGGGGCATTGATCAATATTGCAGACGCATGGGGTCTCACACCCCTTGAAAGAGCATACGGAAGTGATAATGTGGACCTTGTCGAGCTGCTCATTTGGAAAGGTGCGGATGTGGATACCTGGTTTTCAACTGGAGATCTACCACTCACAAGATGCATTTTTGATGGGAAGCTTGATATGTTCCGCGTCATGCTTCGGTTCTCAAACGTCAACGCGGATACTAGCTTAGGCTTCAGACCGGTCCATATTGCTGCTGACGGTGCTGATCGGATAGAGTTTCTCCGTCTACTCCTTACCCGCCCCGATGTAGACTTGGACGCAGTCGACTCGGATCGTGCGGATTTCGCCTCCAGGCGTACTAGTTCTCTTGGCTTCGCAGTCAACAGCAAGAGTTGCGAGGGGTTGGAGATGCTATTGGAAGTTGGTGCTTCTCCAGGACGCCTTCCGAGGCTCAGTACATCACCACTTCATGATGCGGTTTTGGGACAGGAGACAGCAATGGTCAAGCTATTGCTAGCATTTGGAGCACCCGTCAATCATTTTGTTCGCAAGTGGTTCCCTCACACAGCTCTGGCACATGCTGTGGATCTCGAACTTGAAGATATTGTCAGTCTATTATTGGAACATGGTGCGGACCCTACTACAGAAGAAGGATTTGATGTTCCGGGTCCCCTACAGGCAGCTGTAACAACGGAGTTTACTAATGCTACCATTGTTAAACAACTGCTTGAAGCGAGAATACCTCCTAATGTCGATATCATTATTGATGGGGAGGCACATTGCCTAATTGACGCCTGCACGAAAGGCAATGTGGATATTGTTCGTCTCTTGTTGGACCATGGCGTGGATACCAGTTTATGGCTGTCTCCTGGCCAAACAACATCACCTATTCATAAAGCTGCAAAGGCTGGCGAGGTCGAAATATGCGAGATTCTCTTGAAACACGAACCCAGGCTGCTTAATATTCAGTATGAGAAAGGTCTCATGCCTGAATCTCCCCTGTTCGTGGCGTCCCAGCGCGGGAAAAAGGACGTTGTTCGTTTACTACTAGATAGGGGTGCGAGAGCAGATCTGCTTAGCTTCCATTACAAGGAATCTCCTCTTCTGGCTGCGTGCAACGAGGCAGATAAGGACACTGTTAAGATGCTTCTGGATGCCGCGCCGGAAATGGTCAATGTGCCTTCCTTTGTCGGCTGTACACCCCTCATATTTGCTTGTCGAAACGGCAACTTGGAGATGGTGAAGATGCTACTGGAAGCTGGTGCTGACATATCCCATCGGGATCTCTATGGGGCGACGTGCATCTCAAATCAGCTATTCAGGACCGAGGGCGATAGATGGCAGAAGATCCTAGAACTTCTGATACAGCATAGATTGGATATCAATGCCGTTGATACAGCAGGCGGTCTCACCGTTTTCGGGGTTGCTATAGCGGATGGCAAGGCCCGCCATGTGCGCTGGATGCTGGAACACGGTGCCAACCCGCTTCGATGCCAACGTGGACCGGGGAAGCAGGAGATTTGGCGCAACGCGCTGCAGCTTGCAACCCATACGACGAATTCAAACCTGATGGAAATTATAGAAGTGCTGCTGGAGCCGCAATGGGGGTTACGCGAACATCTAGCGGACAAGGACTGGCATGGGATTACTGTCTTGCCCATGATGACTCCATTGAGACAAAGCATACAGATAGCGAATTATGTGCTGTCTGTCTGTGATGAAATCGCGGTACAAACGGGCAACAATATCTTTTCAGCGGTCATGACCGAGCCGGCCCTCAGCGGCTTGTCCTATCTGGACTATGCTGCGGGTAAGACTGGGGTTAAGCCATCGGCGATTCCAGAGATTGCCAAGCTTATTTTATCACGCCTTGATGACTTGCTAGTTGGACCTCGAACGATCAATGACCATGGATCGATTCTCGACGATGCTTGCATCCTGCTCATCATGCGTGGCGGTTACGACGAGGAAGCCAAAGCGTTGCTGGAGCTAGTCCTTACAAAACCCCACGTCACTTGGAACGACGATGGCTACTACACTACTGAAATGGCTCTTCAGAATTGCGCCGCCTGCGATGCACTGATCTACGATCCCTACGTCGTTTGCAAGCTTTGCGAAGCTCCGAGGTGTGAGAAGTGCAAGGGTGAGCCAGATGCGACAAGCTTGCATAAGCATGTGTGGCTTGATATTGGCCTGAGGAAGGATATGGATATAAATGCGTCTGATGTTCAGGAAATTCTTGAGAGGTTGCACACAGAGCTCTCGGCGGGCCTATCTACGGATACCAAGGAAGACCCCAACGAAACCGATCCTGTCACAATGAATGGCCATGCTATCAGTGCCGTGCCCCTTGATAGTCCAGGAGATGAGGCTTTGGACGCTCTATCCCAATACTCACTCCAGCTCGCCACCCTCCATGCCTTCAACTACCTCGCCATTCGTCGTCCCGCATGGACGCCATTCCTCCCCCTCTCCCCCGCGACGCACGCCCTGATCAGCCCCTGGGAATCCCAGGAGGGCTACCGCTGGAGAAGGGATCTCGAAGAGCGACGCATCATGTACTACGAAGGTTCCGGCTGGAGGCGCATGGAAGAACTGCAGTATTTTACGCGCGGCTTGTCAAAGCGCTGGGTGGATGAGGAGGGCGTGAAGAAGGATATGGTGCTGCTGTCGATGGCGAGGCTGTTTGATGAGGAGAGAGCTAGAGAGGAGAAGGCCAGAGAGGAGAAGAGAGATAAGGTGATGGGGGATGATAGGGAAGTGGTCATTATAGAGTAGTCAAGTATCAGTGCCTAGAGTTGGGAGTTTTTTGTTTTTGTTTTTTGTTTTTGTTTATTTGGGCGTTAGTGTTTGGCAGTATTGCTTTTGATAACTATATGAGCGGATACGAATAAATGAATTGTGTTTAACGTCGCGAACTTGAAAGATTCTGTTCTTCTATTCCAGATTATAGCAACGCGCAAATGTGCCCGAGACTTTCTTTCCCCCGTTTCTTTTCAACCAAGATTTCACATTATTTAGTACTGGTACATGTCTTCTAGTGCCACTACACTCCCCTTTCTAAGTCGTATATCTATAATGCGGACTATCATCTCCCAACTCTTTGAGCTCCTCCTCATCCAAATCCTTGTACTTGTCATCCACCTCGCCGGCGTCGCGGCGCTTATTCTCACGCCCAAGCCAGAACCATAGGAAGGCGTATATGACTGTCCCCAGGCCAACCATGCTAAGCGATACGGCATGGCCGCGAATGTAGCGCGGGCCGTCTGGTTTGGGGCTGTGTGGTGGGAAAGTTGTGTTAGTGAAACTGACATATCCAAACAGAATTGCCCCAGTTAAAGGAGCGAGGCGGAAAAGAGGGCTTACTAGATGAAAGCGGACATGATGCCAGAAGTGTTGCCCAATGTGAGCTGCAGTCCCGTCGCGGTAGTCCGCTTGCCATATCGAGGCGTGTTACTCGGCAGCTGTCAAGCACCAGTTAGTACCCAAAATTCTTTCCAAGCACAAGTTCAGGGGGGGATTCTTGGCATGCAACTCACCCAAGCCAGCGGCAAGCCAACGACAACGTACAGCCCTCCCGCCACTAGGAAGCACCCAAAGTAATGCACACCCGCCGGTGAGTCGGACAGCAGGATGCCGTAGCCAATGACACTGATGGCGCCAAAGACGACGGTGAAGATGCCTCGTTTCTGCAGTCGGTCGGACAGCATGGCCACGGTCATGTAGGCGACAGCGCCGAGGAAATAGCATGGGATGGTGAGGAGCTGGACCTCTGCGGTGGACCATTTGCCGAGACCTTCAATAATGGTGGGGAGGAAAGTTGAGAAGCCTAGGATGATATGTTAGTGACTATATTCATGCAGTAATGGTGTTTTTTTTTTCAAGCCCACCGTAAAGCATCGTATCGACACCAAACTGCGCAATGCAAAACGCCCAAACCTTCCAATCAGCAAAGGCCTTGACCATATCCTCCTTGTTAAACTCCCTGCTCGACGCCGTGTTGCCATAATCGCGCTTATGCCGCACCTCCATCAGGGCCTTTTCCCCCTCGGTGAGGAAATAGGCCGATTGCGCGTCGTTGGGCATGGCGACGTAGGTGACTATGCCGAGCGCCGCGCTGGGGATGCCTTCAATGATGAGAATCCACCGCCAGCCGGACATGCCTCGCGCGCCGTCCAGGTGGCCGATACCATAAGCCAAAAGACCACCCACGGCACCGGCGATAGCGGCGCTGACAAAGAGATAGCCTATCCGCAGGGCCAACTCATGCTTGGTGTAGAAGAGCGTCAAATACACGGCCAAGCCGGGGAAAAGTCCCGCTTCCACAACGCCCAGGAGCAGGCGGCAGGCGATCAAGCTCCCATACGAATCGACCAGTCCAGAGAGCGTGGCAATAATGCCCCAAGCAGTGGCGATGAAGGCAATCCACCGTCGCGGCGTAAAGAGCTTGAGGACGAGGTTGGAGGGGACCTCGAAGGTGAGGTAGGTGACGAACAGGATGGACACGGCGACTTGAAACTGATCACCTTTGAGGCCGAGATCCTTTTCGAGGCCGTAGAGACGGGCGTTGCCAATGTTGACTCTGGTTGCATGTTAGCTTGTGTGTTTTTTTTTCTTTCTATCTGTTCAACCATGTGCAAATGAGTGAGATCAGCTCAGGTGAGAAGGCAGAAGAGGAGGGGGAGGGTTTCTTCACCTGTCAAGAAAACTGAATAGATAGAGTCCCATAACCAGCGGAATAATGTGTAAATCCAGCTTTCGTATCAACTTTTTCTCATCCACGCTCCTCCAGTCCGCTCCACCATCACCAGTCTGAGCCGGTACTTCCACCGCCGAGTCATCTCCAAGCCGTTGATTTGCCTCCAACTGCTTCTCGTTTTTAATATCCAAAGCCGTCATGATATTTACTTTCCTTTTTTCCCTCTCTTTTTTTTTGGCTTTTTTGTATGTTGCCTCTCTGGCGAGGCTGGAGAGGGAGCGGGCCTGTCCCAACGCCTACCCTCTAGGCCAAGGCTGTTTCCTCACTTCGCTCAACTCAAAGGCGACAGGATGTCCACGGCTTGCAAACATGTAGGTAGTGTATCTATAACGTTGGAATCTCAAGTGTCATGATAGCGCCATAATGATGCAGACGAAAAAGAAGCAAAAGAGAGAAAGAAGAAAAAAAAGACCAATCGCGACAAAGAGTGTCAAAGGCGTCAGAAGGGAAGGATCAACAAACACGGCACTTTACTAATGTGAGAGTACCAAGTCGAGGCCAAATCCAAACCCCAAATTTGGAACATTTAAGTGGGACACTAGAAAAAAAATACTCGAACACGATTAAGACAATTAATTAGATATCTATTATCCAAGTAAGTATATATACCGCCTCTGTAGCTCCGTACTCTGTGCTGCATAGGTACATACCACCGTTATTATTAATCCCTCAGCTCGCCCCATGTCCACCGTCGTTTTCTGCACACATTCACTCCAAAAACCTGCGTCTTTGACTTGCGGGCGCTCAAACCGTTTTGAATTATGCAAAAAAAAAAAAACACGTGGAATTTGCCTTCTTGCCGGGCGCCTTTACCACCTTTACCACCTCCCTTGACTCAGAACAATACTTAATGTTCATGGATAGTAAGATAGTAATACGGCAAAATGATCCCCTTGGTTCCGTGTCTCAAATTATATAATATTGCCTGTTGGGATTCAATCGCCGATGCCGGTGTTTTCTTCTTATCCGACTTTCCCAACGTGACCATGTCCAAATGTGTCATTTCCTAATCCGTCCAACGTATGATACGATAGCATGACTCGGGAGGGAACGTTTCAAAACACCATCTTTTGTTTTTATTTTTATTTTACATCACCATAGGTATATACTCTATATACTCCATGGCATGAACCATTTCTTCGCCGCACCTCTCCATCCATCAAACGTTACTCTCTCGACCTTACTATGTGAGGCATCTCATTAGCCTCCCGCCCGACTGAGGCGTTCGCCAGGCGCCACACACCCTAGCCCATGAAGCCATCTGCTGACTCTCGTCAAATGAACGCTGGTGCCCTTTGACAAGTAAACAAGTAAACACTTCCTCTCCTCTCCTCCAAGCGCTCTTCAGCCTTCCCGGCCGTTTGCCAAGACAATAGTCACATCGCGTCAAATTCACAAAACTCAATCGATACCTTCAGCTCATAATTAGGGTGATGAATTATTAGTGTACTAAGATAGCAAAACATATGTCAAGAGGTTCATGCTGGTACAGCCCACCTCCTTCGGCGTCCTTGTATCGTTGTCATCGTCCTATTGCCCCGAGTCGGCCCCTTCAATTCTCCCATTTGCTCCGAGTAATAAAAAAAAAAGTTTGAACCATCTTCAAGGGAATCTTGCATGTTATGTAGTAGCCCTCCCAGATTATTGCGTTGAAAAGCATCCAAAGTATTGTTTCGTTGTTGTACATTCCCACATCAGATACAGTTCCCACCCCGCTCCCTTGTTGATGAATCCCCAGAGTCCAAAAAAAAGTAGACCGACTCTCATGCAATTAACAGACTATCCACGGCAAGTAAGCCCTTGTAGAGAAATAGCGCGGTATATACAAAAGACACAAGCCGTAGTATGTATGTGTACCTCCCCGCAGCGGGTTGCCCCGACACATGGGAGGAAGTGCCATCGTCTTCAATTCCTAAGCCTCGGCCCCTCCGGGAGCCTCTCGCCCACCTTATCGTCCTTACCGGTAGTTCTGAGTCGGCATCTCAAAGACGGGTCCGCTCTGGTGGCTCATGACTGGATTGCTATCAATCTCCGTTGCGTTGGGGTCGTGCCACTTGTTGGCAGCGCCACCATCGGTGCCCAACTCGGCCGCTGGTGTGGCTTCGGCATGAGCACCAGGGCCAATCTCAGCAATGTTGGGTCTGTCATATACAGGACTGGCTGCTGTAGTCAATGGGCTGACGGTTGTGGGTGCTGGGCTGGTAGAGTAAGTTGAACCGTATGTGTCTGGCTTGGCGAATCCAGCACGGCCATCTCCCATAGCAGTACCACGGTATCCCTCAGGAGAGTTGGGCTTGATGGGATGACGGCCAGGAGCAAGGAAAGCAGCAGCAGCAGCAGTGTTGTTGGGGTTTGTCATGCCTGGGTTGCGACCACCGGGACCGCCAGGACCGCCGAAGCCGACCGGCACTTCAGAGGCGCCGACAAGATCATCGGGGTCGGGAGAAGGTCCGCGGTCACGGCGTCGCAATACCATCCACAAGAGTCCACCGACAACAGCGAGACCACCAAGACCTGCACCAATACCAATGCCGGCCTTGGCACCAGTGGACAATCCACCGGAACTGCTGCCATCGCTGCCGCCGCTACCGCTGCCGCCTGTGGGGCTGGGAGCACCGGTATTGGTTGGGGCACCGGTAATGGTATGAATCACGCCGGTTGTGACAATAGTAGAGTAGACAGTCAAAAGAGAGGTAGTTGTGATAGTTGTCTTGGCGTTGGCTTGCTCGGTCTCAGTAATGGTATTTGTAATGGTAGTCT
The DNA here is from genome assembly GCA_004303015.1 of Cladobotryum protrusum. Taxonomy (NCBI): domain Eukaryota; kingdom Fungi; phylum Ascomycota; class Sordariomycetes; order Hypocreales; family Hypocreaceae; genus Cladobotryum; species Cladobotryum protrusum. The sequence goes on along the minus strand of RZGP01000002.1, from coordinate 5,056,251 downwards.
CAGCGCTCTTGGTAACCACCGCGGTCTTGCTGACGGTGTTTGTGACGGTCGTGTCGCTACCAGCCTTTCCGGTAACAATGGCAGTGACAGTGACAATGACCGTCGCTCTCTTTTCGAGGGCACGTCGATAATAATCGGCATAGAGAGCAGGAGTAGGAGCGGCCGCAACTTGGGCGGGGGCGGTTCGTCGCGGGAGTTCGACATTCACAGCACGCTTGTTAACCATGAGAGTGGTAGTCGAGTAGACAACCTTGGTGGCCGTGTCCTGGTTACTGCTAGTAACAGTAGCAGTCTCGAAAACGGTCACGGTGGCGAAGATTGTGGTGGTAGAGCTGACGAGAGTTGTCGTCTCCTTGGTGACAGTGCTGCCGGCGCCATTCGTGGTAACGGTCACGGTCGTGGTCGTGGTCGTATCTTCGGACGGGGGAGGAGTTGTCGTGGTACCGGTATCAGGAGGAGGAGTTGTTGTCGTCGTCGTCATGGCACCGGCAGCAGGGCTCGTATCGATGGCATTGACAGATACGCTACCCGCTTGCCTGACGACGACGCTGGACTGGGAGAGACCCAGCAGCGCGCCGAGGGCGAGCGGCAATGACAAACGCATTGTGGTTCGTCGAAGGGAAGAAAAAGAAAAGGGAGGCTCAGATTTGGTCGCGTCTGTTTGCGGCGATTGTGTTGTTTATGTCCTGTGGATAAAGGGAAAGGTATCAAAAAAAAAAATTAAGGAAATAGACGATGAATAAGAAAAACCAATATGGTATCTTAAAATGGTACAATATGGCACAATCAGGAAGACAAGCGAATGAAAGGAGATCAGTAGATCAGGTGGGTAGGAAAAGTCTGTTTTTTTGAATGAAAGGGTGAGAGATGGCGAAGGGAGGGAGAAGAGAGAGAGAGGCTTGGTGTGCGACCCTTTTTTTTCGGGGGAGGGTCGAAGGGTCCTAGTGGGATTGGTTGGTTGGCTGGTTGGCTTAGCTGGGCTGGGCGATGCTGCTGCAAGAAGGTCTAGGTTGCAGGCAGGTTGCAGGTGGGCACTACAGTACCAGCGCTCCGCGTGGACTCTCCGGAGTGCAGCTCGCAGCCAAAACCAGTGCCAAGTATAGATAGGTACCTCTAGTACTATACCTGTACACTTAGTGCTCTCAAGTACCGGTTATAGCGCTGTAGCAGGGATTGCTCCACTAAATGAAGGTACTACAGGCCTCCTACTACGAAACCACGAGGAGCAACGGGGAGGGGAGGGGATTGTTACGATCTGACACGTTCGTTGGTCCAACATAAGATGCATTTTCTGAGTGCTTACGGGGGGTCATCATCAAGTTTCACTGACATTCAAGGGCGCATATTTGCATATACACACTTGATTCCCCTTTCCAACTGCCATTTTTGTCCACGCTCTGTCCTATTGTCGTTTCATTCAAAGGCTGTCCAGTAGAAGATCTTCAGGGCCTTTTTTTTGGTGCCTATAGAGGCAAATTTACAGCGCCCCCAATGTACTGTACCTCCCACTAACGCTATCCCATCCCACCAGTACCGAAAAGAACCTCGAGCCTCGTCCCAAATTTGCTAGTGGCTTCTGTCATCTGTGCCACTGCATTTCGCAGTGCCATCCGTAATAAAACCAATGAACTGGTCCGGGTAAGCGTAAGCTACTTTGAGCCTAGCCTATAGGGGTGGCACTGCAGGGATTTCTTTGCCTTGGGATACGAGATTTCAAAGAAATTAAGTATTAACAAACCCATGAGACCCATGAGAGAGACGGAAAAAAAAAGAGAGTATATGCGGGGATGTCCGGGATCTCGTAAGAAGAACATGGATTTCAGTTCGTAACGTGAATACTCTTACTCAAATACTTGCTTCTGTTTGTCATCTATAGATCTCCCCCCCCCCTCCTTTTGGCCTCGCGAGGACGAACAAGCCTCAATATGGCATCCATCCATATGCGCCAAATAAAACAAACCCAATGTCCCAATGCAACCTCTCCCGCATGTATGCATACCTAGTTCCGCTTCAAATCTTGACGGCAGGTCTAGTCAGACTATTTGCCCGTGCTAAACTTAGTATTGACACTCACTCATCCGTCTTCCTTCTTGCGTCCAGCTCCCCGAGGTCTGTCACTACCACTACTACTACAAGTACTACCACTAACACCACCGCCAATTCCCTCGGCTGGGAGGCCTTCCGTGGCTGACCTGTAGCGAACCGTTGTTGTGGCGCATGACAAAAACCCGCTTCTCTCCAACGGACAGAAAAACGTTATTTGTTTGTCCTCTTACAAGGACTTAGCCATACATGTGTTCTCTGCATACCAAGCTTTTTTTTTTGGTAGCCCTACGACCTTATCGAGCTCTAGCGGGCGCTTTAAACTCATAGCTTGTCCCCAGCTGAGAAGAAGGTTATTATGTTTCGACTTGGCACAAGGCACATTCTCATAGGAGCTGATGCCCTATGGAGACAAAACATCAATGGACTTTCAAAACAACAAGTCAGTCGGAAACAAACTTGCTCAACTATCTATTCAATATCTTGGCAGCATACCAAGGCCTTGCTTTAAGCGCCGAGGAAAGAAACCGGACAGGCAGTTTGGTTCGCATCTAGACACTCCTCGCGGCGAGTTTTTTTCTGCACTGATCTCCGTTTGCCTCCTCCCCGGTCCATCTTCTCCGTAACCCATCCTAACCTTATCTTCATCATCACATTTCCAGAAGGTGAGACATTGGATCCTCGGACGCGCAACCTGCCAGCCCCTCCCTTTGCATATCTTGCCGGGTCTGGACCAAAGTGGGACATTCTCAAACACTCCTCTGACGTGGTGCCTCAGAGGGGACACACCATATTCATCATATTCATGAGGGTCTTTTTTATTCTGGTTACGTATTTGCCGCGTGTTACAGATATTTACGGGGAGGAAAAAAAAGGCATCAATATTTACCAGATACATATCGTAATTCGTCTCAATCCCATCCTCTGCCTCGTTCCCCCTCAAATACATCTCAGCGTCCTGCGCACAGAATATGATAATTAAACAAAAGGTAGCTCTCCGACATGCACAGCGAGCCGTAAGTGAAATGAAGAATGCAACAGTCCAGTCAACATTGTCCCACATTTAGAAATTCTCTTTGCCCCATACGAACGAGAATCTGCATATATCGATTAGCTGCTGCTGTTTCCGCCCAAGACGCGATTGCCGCATAAATACTTACCCAGGTTCGGTATACTTGTTGCAATACATGTGTAATGAGCTGCCAAGTCCTTTTGGACCGCAAAAGAAGACGCCAGCTTCGCAAGGACTGTGCAGCTTCCTGATGCCGCGGAATATCATGTCCCAGTTTGGTCGGCCAAAGTTGGTAGGACTTCTCAGTCCTGTAATCGCATCCTTATCGGCATTGGCATCGTTAATCATGATGTTCGTTGCATCATCAGCCTTGATTTTCGCTGTCAGATAGGTGTGAATCTCAATGCGGTTGTCAATATCCTGGGCCTCTATAGCCAACAACAATGACTGGAACCACTCGAACGAGCCAAAGTCTCGGCAGACCCAGAAGAAATAAACCTTGCGCAGCCGTGTTCGCTTCTGTGGGTAGTTCATCCGGTACCAGATGGACTTCAAGATGGAGGCAAACGGTGTTACGCCAATACCAGCTCCGACTAAAATCGCAACCTCATATTTGAAGACGTCTTCAGAAGCTGATCCAAAGGGACCGTCGATGTAGACCCTAGGGAGGATTCGCCTCAAGGTAGGATCAACACCGCCGCTCTCGCTTCCACCAACACCAACAACCTTGCTGGAGCTCCCCTTCTTGTCCCATTCACAACCCAACATAGTCGAGACGGCCATGGTGAAATCTCCCTGGCAACGCATATGAATAGAGATGTAATCCTCCTCGGGAGCGCTGGTTAGCGTAAATGGATGGTATTGCCAAAGGGACACGGTCGGGCAACAGAAGAATATGTACTGTCCGGCTCGGGTCTTGGTGTTCTCCTTCTTGATCTGAATCTCGCAAACATTGCTTGGGTGCTGGATGACTTTGGAGATGTATGTCCTGTGACGTCCGCGGACCTCCCTGGCAACACGCTCCGCAAGATATACGAAGCCACCATACATCCAATACTGCCAAAACACGCCAATAGCAGATGCGCCAACGCTGGTGCAAAATGGCGCTACATCTGGCTGGATCATACAGAAGGCCCCGTGGATGGCCCAGAAGAAGAAGAAAATGACAAACATGTGGTGTGTATACCAGAAGCGCTCGTAGTTGGCCCTCCGAGGCTTTTCGACTGAGGTGACTACCATACCCATGAGGGCAACCAACATGACATATCCTGTCCACCCGGGGCCTGAAGCAAAATTGGCCAAAAGCCAACCATAAAACCCAAGTTTATTCTTGGCTGCCACCTGTGCAAAGTTATTCCAGTGGGCGATGACGTGCACCCAAGACCAGAAGACGATGGACCACGCCGTCGTGATGTGGAACGAGATATTCTTATCAAACTGTATAATACCATTCAGTGGCGTCTGTCTGAGAAGCGAGATCAGAGTTCGGCAGACGGGGAAGAGGATAATTCCGATATCGACGTGTAGAACCAAGGCCGAGGCCCTAGCAATCACAAATGTGAAGCCAAAGATGCTTCGGGCATTTTGCAAGCTATCCTTGACGGCATAGTGAACGCAGGCGAAAGCAAAGATGAGCGCATGCGTAAACATGAAAACAAAGACGAAGCTATCCCCAGTTAGTATCTTCGTGACGAGGAGAAGTGTAAAAGATAAAAGACCTACAATCGTCTGTAGCCCTCATTAATCATCCACCGATCAAACTTTTCCCTTGATGTTAGTTCCTGTTGCTTCTCCTTTGTCATCTCGCCGGAGAGGATCATTCGCGTTAGAGGTGTCCATCTTGACCTCTCCGTCGGCCTTTCAAAGTCGTCGAGCTCATAGCCCATTTTGCCTTTTGTCGAGAACTGGTCTGGATACCAGTTTGGATTTGGTGATTGCTTCTGGATTCGCCGCATTCAGAATGATGTTCCCTGGTTATTTGAACTTTTTTTTTTAAAAAAAAAAAAACGAATTTACAACCCTCGGTGTTGAGAGTAGAGCGTCGATTTATCCACCACGAATCCTTCAAGAAGCACCTTTTTGCCCTGAGCTCGGGGAGCCCGATGCAGATTGTTCAGAACCAGCTGAACGAGTAAAGATATCCGGTGCTAGCACGCGGTAGGAAGAATCGAAATAATTTTATAGTCTTTTCAAAGCCCAATCATATTAGTAACCATCATCATCATCACCATTATCATCATCGCTCTGTAAGATCGTATCATGCTGCGGCCAAACTGCCAAGAAGGAGATGAGACATGGCGCATGAAGGTGCGAGTGCAACATACCGGGAAGAAAAGAACAACGGCTCGATCTGCCAGGGACCTACAATTATAATATGCAACGGAATCAGGAGAAAAAGGAGAAGGGGAAAGAAAGGGAAAAGAAAGACCACAAGAAACACTTCGCCTCCGTCCGTGGGTTGTTGTGTGGACAGGCGAACAGACGAACAAACTGGAACCTGTAACGTCTGAGGGGGCTTCGAGTGTGGGCGACCAGGAGTCTGGCGCCTGTAGGAGCACCCTTGGGCCAATGTTGCATCTACAGGTCCTGCAGGTGTTCGGCCTACGGGCCAGTCATGTCCCCTGTACTTGTCCCCCAGGCGCCTATAGATGTCATAGCAGCCAATCAGCACGCGGCCTCACCCTCTCGAAACCGCCGCATCACCTTGCCAAGGGCGCTTTTTTGGGTGCCGTGGATCAATAATAGTAGCAATCGTGGTATGATTGGGGATCTGAGGTGGGAAGACGGATCAGATGGATACTTCCGTATCTAAATATCTGATGTTGAATTCTCATCATTGTAGAATGCCCATGAACTTCATATTGGTTTCTTCATTCAATAGTATCTGGATCCTACTATGGCACGCGAAAACCTGACTCGGCAAATTCCTTGTCCCCTCCCACCTCGATTATATGTAGAGGGGGCACAGATCAAACACATTAGTGAAACAGGTGTGTAACAGAGCTTGATCAAATCCCTTCAGATAGATACCTATAAGTAGTTATACTAGGCAATTATAGGTCATAACACAGGCATATATGATAGAAGGCTTCGGATATATAAATACCAGTCTTATAGTTGTATATAATAAAGGCAAAACTGCTATAACACGCTCTGCGCTTGTTGTATACCATGTGATTTTACTTTTACGAATGACTACAGTGTAGGGGGTGAATTCATATCCGGCCTGACCTATCCCACATGCTATTTTAGTTCACCAAATCATCACGGAGCAAACGCAAATAATGCACAAACAAATATGATGCCTGTTTCTGGGTACCAAAGAATACGTTGATGCAAATTCAAAGCCAATTCCAGTCGCATGAAGTCCCTTGAATAGCGAAATGTCGGTCTAATCAGTCTCCCTACCCGCAGTTCACCCCTCCCCTCAAATCTTAGAGATGCAGTTCGTCCAACGGAGCGGGGACAGCGATCAAGGTATGACAACTGCCCGGGAACATCCGTCAGCCCCTTATGTACAAAGGGCTCTCTTCAACATGCTTCATAGTGATTGTGCGAGAGAGGACATTAAACACCCAGCGCCTTCCAACCTAAGTCGCCCACCCGCTACGCCTACGTGGCATACTTGCGGACCCACTCTCGAGCTGTAGCCTCGTACTTGGGTCGGTCCGTCTTGTACACGTGTGCGATCTCGGGAACGAGAGGGTCATCGGGGTTGGGGTCTGTCAGCATAGAGCAGATAGACAGAAGGACTATGACAACGTATTTGTCAGCGACGTGTACAGAAACATGGTTATCTTGATGAGAGAAAACTTACCCTTGGAGATGGTCAAGGCTGGGCTCCATTGATCACGAAGAATATCAAGGCAGATGCTGCCGTTGGAGTTGATATTAGGGTGATAGATGCGTGTCGTAAAGCTGACCTTGGGAGGCTTGAAGGGATAGTCGGTAGGGAACACGATGTTCAGGAAGAAGACACCGCCGGCGTATGGAGAGTCGCCCTTTGTGAATCGTTAGTTTATCATTTCCAAGCTCGGTGCCTATCTGCAGCAGTCTAGCTGGAGCTTTTTTTTTTTTTTTTGATAACTCCATTCACCGACTATGTTGTATATAGTGCAAACTTACGGGTCCCATAATAGTTGCTTGCCAGTGGAACTGTCAAAGCGTGTTAGCTCATATTCACACTTTGATTTCCGTGACGAGATTATCGGTCGCTTAGCAAAGCCAAGACCACGAACAATCTGGTCGATCCGAAATCTGAACATGGACGAGGGTTGACTTACGAGATCCTCGCCAATAGGACCGGCGGAGCAGGAAGAGGGTGGGTCTCTGTATAACCAAAATATTAGCAAGACTATCCCATAAGATAATATCGATGAAGACGAATGCTCCGAGATCGAGGCAAAGTGGTATTTTTGAGTGTCGTGAGTCCTGGGGTTTTGATGACAGGGACCCCGCTCATCATCACCACCCCCACTACAGGATATCTCGTGTTCCCCCCTAACGAGGGGCTCCCAGAGCAAGATGTCTTTGATAAAAAGGATTAACAGCGGGCGAGTATTACCGTCCAAGGTCGGCGAGTTCCTTGTTAATGCGCTTAAGAGCCATCGTGTCGATGTGTGTGAAGGATGTAAAGGTTTGAGTTGTGAGGGATCGCTTTCTGCTAGCCTACGTTAGTGATGGTGGATTCCAGAAGCCAGCCGACGGCAAGGTCGGGTAATGACAGAGAGAGCGTGAGAGAGAGGGAGGGAGAGTAAATCGTGAGACACAGAGAGAGAGAGACGCACAGACGAGAAAAACAACCTGGGCGTCAATAAAAGACGCAACAGCAGTCGATGTAATTAAGAAGAAGGAAAAGGGAAGAAAGGAAAACCGACGATTTGGGTATCAAACTTTGAGTGATGGATCTTTTTTCTCGTGTCGATCAAAGAAATTGTTCGCCGAAGTGGAGGTTGGTTGGAAGGGAGAGAGAGGAAAAGGCAAAAGGCAGGTTCAGGTCAAGTTACAGTGGAGGGGATCAATAGCGGGTGACAAAGACTCTTTCGGTCTCTGCAACGAACCAGAGGCACTCGATGCACTGCAGCCAGAAAAGTCAGGTTTTTTTTCCTCGTCCACACACACACACCACACCCACTGCCTCCTCCCACCACTTCTCCCTCCTTGCCTCCCCTGGCAAAAGGAGTGCGGCGGCGGCGGGTGGCTATAACTCTTGGACACCGCCACTAAGGCTTTTCTCGTGTCAGTGACTCCCTGCACTAACGTTGGACCACCAAGCAGTCCAGCAAATAATGCTAAGGTTGCTTGAACTTGGGCAGCACCGCAGCCCAAAGGAGCGCCGCCCCATGCGTACCTAGGTAGGTAAGTTAGGTTGCCATTCCCTTCTCTCGCCTTCGATGGCGGTGCTACAGATCGATCAGTCAGTCAGTCGAGGGTGTCAGTCAACACCAGTCAGCATGGATTTCGCGTGGCATGGGAACATAATCCTTACCTATGTATGTATGTATGTATCGATGTATGTAGTGCTCCATCAACCCCCCCCTTTTGGTGGACAGGGGCTCCAAAACTGGCAAGACGGCTGGCTACACTACCATGTAGCATTCAAGAGCCTCGTCTTTCCTTTTCTCTCTTGTCAATGATTTCGTCATGCTCTTAAACGCATGGATCTCTGGGGGTTTCTATTGAAGATGTCATGTGAGACACTTTTTGAAAGTACTGACTAAACCCCTCCGCTCAATCATCTCAGCTGTTAGATCAGTACAAGCAGCATCAAGCTCAAATACACATTAAAATTAGCAGTAGCGCATTGAAGTTGAAAAAAGAAACCATCCTAGCAATAATCATGAAATCATCCATGGAGCGAAACCGTTTCATAAAGACTCATCGCCTGCACGCCATTTCTCCTCTGCGCCGTCTTCTATTGGTACAGAGTTAACATCAAACAACCTTGAAGGCTGGCACTCATCTACCCCACGGCGGGGTCTCCTAGGCGACATCGGCGACTTTCTCCTGTGTTTGTGACTCAAGTCAAAGAGAAGCAGATCAAATATTGACTTAAATACATCAACTCGAAATATTCTTGCTGTAGTTCTTTTCCTTGATCATTTTCATACATCACAACACTCTCAGCACACAATTGGGTGCATATCTTGAAGCTCGACAGCCAATCTGGAGCATAGCCGTTTATCTCTTCTAGTCAATTGGGATTCCAACTAGAAGAAACATCGCACGTTACTTAAACCTATCAATTTCGTATATTTCCCCCTAACGCATAACCCTATTGAATTTCCTATACCAGTTTTACTGACTGTTCGCTGTTCCTAACACGTAGATCAGTAACCTCCTACCACTCCATCACCATGTCTGAATACCCCGCCATTCTTCTACGAGCGGAGCAGAAGCCCCTCGAACATCGATCCTTCTCCCCCGCCGTCATTCGCTCCCTCATCGAGGCTGGGTACCCCGTATCCGTCGAGCGCTCCTCTACCCACCCCGACTTCAAGCGAATCTTTGACGACTCAGAATATGAAGCCGTCGGAGCTACACTCGTCGAGTCTGGCATCTGGCCCAATGCCGCCCCGGGAACCCTGATTCTGGGTCTCAAGGAGATTCCCGAGGAAGACTTTGCTCTCAAGAACGATTCTATCCTATTTATGCACTGCTACAAGAACCAGGCTGGTTGGGAAAAGGTTCTCAGCCGATTCCCCAGAGGTGGCTCTATCCTCTATGATCTCGAGTTCCTCCTACAAAATAATGTCCGTGTGAGTGCCTTTGGGTTCCATGCTGGATTTACTGGAGCTGCCCTTGGCGTCAAGACATGGGCCTGGCAGCTGGAGCATCCCGGCGAGAAGCTCCCATCAGTAGCATCATACACAGACGGAAGAGGCTACTACCGCAACGAAGATGAGCTTGTCGAGCAGATTCGCGGTGATATTGCCGCCGGAGAGAAGAAGCTGGGACGCAAGCCAACTGCATTTGTCCTAGGCGCTCTAGGGCGATGTGGCCGAGGTGCCGTCGATCTCTTCATCAAGGCAGGCCTCCCGGAGGAGAACATCACCAAGTGGGATTTGGCTGAGACCAAGGACCGCCAGGGTCCTTATGAGGAGATTGCTCAGCACGACATCTTCCTCAATGCTGTAAGGAAACTCATGTACGAAGTGAAATCCGAAGTATGCTAACTTTCATCTCAGATCTACCTCTCCAAGCCTATTCCTCCCTTCGTCAACAACGAGCTCCTCTCCAAGGCTGGCCGCAAGCTGAGCATCGTCGTCGACGTCTCTTGCGATACCACGAACCCCCACAACCCCATCCCCATCTACAACATCAACACCACATTCGACGACCCCACCGTCCCCGTCAAGGTCGAAAACGACCAAAACACCACACCCCTCTCCGTCATTAGCATCGACCACCTCCCATCCATGCTCCCCCGCGAAGCCAGTGAATCCTTCAGCGAAGGGCTCAAGGAGTCTTTGTTGCAGCTCAAGGACCGCAAGACCGCTCAAGTGTGGGTTGATGCCGAGAAGTTGTTTAATGAGAAGGTTGCGCTCCTCCCAGAGGCGCTCCGAACCAAGGATGCTTAGATGGGCATTTATATGCAATGCAATTCTGTCTTATAAAATCGGGGATAGAGGAAAAATCGGCGCCGTTGATGATACCTATTACAAGCATGATAGAGATATGCTTTGAAAATTCAAGGGGGTTTTTTTTTTAGTCACTATGGTCCTAATCGCGGCCTACGGAGATATATATAGCACGTTATGACGAATAGTATAAGAGCCTCAAGGGCCATCTAGTACACTGAAAATGTGCACTTCTTTTTAGATTGAAAAGTATATCGCTACGTGATACATTAGAGTCTGGTGCCTTTTCTTCTTGTCCGGCCATGCGTCTACAAAGGTTGCATATATCACAAGGTCATTCGCCCCACGGTTATATAGAATTTAGACGAACGCCTGGATGCCGGTAATGGCTCTGCCCAAAATAAGACCTGTCACCCTCATTAGTACAATTCATCACTCGCGGAGTGCATATAGAAGTCAGCTTACTGTGGATATCGCTCTGGCCCTCATAAGTCTGCGTGACAAACAGGTTGGCCACGTGCCGTCCAATATGGTACTCATCGCTCACAGCGTTGCCACCAAAGATCTCCTGCAGCACTCTCGCGTTGCGCAGCGCGGCGTCGCAGTTTTGCCTCTTGACCAGGCTGATCATCTCGGGGGTCACCTTGCCCTCGTCCTTGAGCCTTCCGACCTGAATGGAGGCGAGAGTACCGTATGCCACATCCGTAGTGGCGTCGGCCAACTTCTTCTGGATGAGCTGGTACTTGGCAAGAGGATTGCCCTTGAATTGTTTGCGCTCGAGGGAGTAGGTTCGGGCACGGGCAATGCAATCTTCCAAAGCACCCATGACGCCGAGCGATATGCCATATCGGGCACTGTTAAGGCAAGAGAACGGCCCTTTCAAGCCTTCAACATCAGGCAGCATGTTTTCGTGAGGAACAGGAACCTCATCCATCTGAATCATACCAGTAATAGAAGCTCTGAGACCGTTCTTGTCCTTGATGGCCGGGGTCTCTAATGTTCCCGGCGGGCAGTTCTTTCGCTCTATTAAGAATCCCTTAATCTTGCCCGTCTCTTGCAGCTTCGCCCAAATCAACAGCACATCGGCGATAGGGCTGTTTGTAATCCACGTCTTGGCTCCACTCAACGAATAGTACCCCTTCTTTGTCGGATGCGGCTTCGCGACACTCTCCATGCTGCCGGGATCGCTACCGTGGTTCGGCTCAGTGAGGCCAAAGGCACCAATGAGTTTTCCCCTTGCCATTTCTGGAAGAAACCGCTCCTTTTGTTCTTCGGTGCCGAATTCGTTGATAGGACCCATGACAAGGGAGGACTGGACTGACATGCCGGATCGGTAGCCGCTGTCAACACGCTCAACGGCTCGGGTGATTAAACCGCCAGCGACGGAAGATACGCCCGCGCAACCGTATCCCTTGATGCTAGAGCCCAAGAGGCCAAGCTCGCCCATCTCTTCGAGTATTTTGGCATCGTAGTGTTCGTCTCGGTAGGCCTCTAATACAACCGTGTTAGTCCAAGTCAACAGAGTTGCCATGTAAAGACCAGTGCTTACGTAGAACTCTAGGTTGAAGACGTTCCTGGCAATACCTCTCTGCCACTTCCGAAATAGCCAGCTCATCCTCCGTCAACAGGTTCTTGAACGCCAGAGGGTCCTCCCAGTTGAAGGAAGGCCCCGAGCTCGTAGCATAGCTTCGGGCTGCAATTGGTCTCAAGGGAGCAGCGTTTCGGGCAAACGTCCTCAAAGATTGTCGCAACATATCGAATCTGACCTCCAAATGGGCGGTTTTGGCGGTCTCTGCTGGTGATGTTGAAAGGTGTTACGTTATGTATTTGGTAGTTCGAAGCCGAGGAACGGACATGCATCGGCTCTCCAGGTTGTCCAGGTGGTCCCCGCCGCCGCTAGCCAGGAGCTGATCCGATGGAACCCGTTCCAGCCGTCATCAAATTGGAGCCGATGCGGAGTGCTCCGGTTGCAGGTGCCGCGACCCCACAAACAAAGGGACCCCATGAATTCTCCGTTCTCTCCATTTTCCTCAAGGTAGGCCTAGATAGAAAATCAAGGATTAATCATACCGAATCATACCACTAAGAATGAACATTAAGCCAAATAGCCTATCTAATAGCCTAATAGCTCTGAAATGTGTCTATTGTGACCCAGTTCTATCTAAGAATACCGTCTATTACTGTCACATAATGCTTATTACCCTCCATTCTCATCAGCACAGTCTAGCTGCACCAATATGCATAAAATAAGGCCTTCTCGAGTCCAGTCCTAACATCCGATGCTTGCATCTGACTGAGCCAGTGATCATTCGCTTTCCTCCCCTTTCTTACTAGCCATCTGACTTAGTCTATCCAATTCTGCTGCCATGACTATTCCAGCCGCCACAAGGGGGCTTACCCCCTCGCCTCCCAGTTGAGTATTCTGACGCAAAGCTGCGATATCTGATGGACTGTGATGTTCCCGTGACTCCCGAGCCCTCCGTCTGCGCTCTCTTCCGTCTTGAAATCGGGGTGCGGCGAATTGGCCCGTCGTCGAGCTTCTAAGGGATTGTGGAGATTCCCACGGCCTCCTACGTCTGAATCGAATGGCAAGTCGCTCACGAAGGTTGGGTGGGGTGATGGGCTGCGAGTGGGAGCCGCGTCTATTGCAGTTGTCTTGCAATCCTTCCGAGATGTTTGTATCAGTCTTGTTCCGTTAGCCTCCATGAGATGCCAGAGCATAGGGTGCGCATATGCATACCCATTGGTGTTTTCCTGTTGGATGTAAGTCAGGGCAGGATATCATGCAATGGTTTATTCGGACCGCGCTTGAGGAGTCATAAAAGGATTTTGATCTTGGCAGCCCTCGATCCCCAGAAAATAGACTGCGACGTGAGGCCAAGTAAGAGTCATCATGTATCGCGATTGGATTCTGTTTGTAATGTGGCAGAGTCATCTGGCTCGTAAGTGATGAAGGCTGCAGTGTATTGGCCCCGGTCGAGGAGTCCATAGTATGTATTCAAGCGTGGGAAGGCGGTGACCAGTCTAACAGCAGCCAATGAGAAATACAAAAAAAGAGTAAAATAATTCTCCAAAAGGAATATTAGTATGAATTTGTACTTGTTTAGTTCAGAGAGGTATCATAACACGAGTCTTAACTAAGTAGATAGAAGGAGGTCTGTCTGTCGATCGTCCTTTCTTGGACTCACGGGAAAGGGAGGAGAAGCAGGTTCAGAGCAAGAATGTCTCGCAAATACCGAGTAGTTGAGGAGGATAGATTAGTACTGGACTGTCGTTATACCTTGGCTTCAGTCAGACGAGTTATCTTGAGTTTATTTACATAGATTTTTGTATAACAAACCGTCCATGCCATTCAGCAACCTTCCGTGCCGCCCTGGCCCTTTGAACCGGGCACGGCGAGTAGTGCGCAACCAAGTTCATGGCAGAGGAAATCTGCAAACCCACATTAAACGGGCGATGTCGCTTCTCTAGAAAGGACTCGGAATCCGTCGTAATTGATGCCGCCAAGGCCATACGTTCCTCTATAAATGAGTCTTCGTGGGACTGGACGACAAGATCTCGTGTGTTGGCCAGAATCCTATAGACACAATGGTAGTCGCTGACCTGATCGAGGTAATCTGTTTCGGATTGTTCAAGTTTCCGGAATACACCAGCATCAGTCGGAAGCTTAGTAATGGTTTGTTGGTCTTCTGTATTTCCATCTTGCATCAAAGAATCCTCGGTCAGTATTGAATCCATCAGCTTGTCAAACCCAGTTTTGCCGCGTTTCAAAAATGGGACTTGAAGCCATTGGTCGTGGCTCAGATAGCATTTCTTCCTCGTAGCCAATGTCACATATGCCTAGGCCGGCCTGTCAGTTGATGCAACAAGAGAATCATCGACAAAGACTTGGCAATTTTTCTCACCATACAAAACCGTAGATGCCAAAAAATCTCAAAGAATGGTGACTCCTGGCAAGCATAAGGTCCAGCTAGGTTCAGGAGGTAGAGAGCACCACGACCATGAGGAATCCAGGAGTCTGGCCCAGTAGGAGCCATTATCTCAAATTCCAGAAGCGCCGTAGACATAAGCAACAACTCCAAAATCGATTCCAAAGATCGTGGTCCCCTATCCACGACCAGTTCATTGACTTGATTCTTGTGTCGTATCAGACCATTTGAATAGTATCGAAATGCTGTGTTGCTCAAATTCAAGTCCCCCCGTTCTATAGCGATGAACACTGTTTTTATTGCTTGAAATGGAAACATCATCATTTCCAGCAAGTCGTCTGAGAGCGCCAGATGAGGTATAGCCAAGAACCAGGGGTTTGGAGTCCATGGTGATATGTGATGTGACGCAATCTCAACAGCAAGACGAGACACCATGGCATACCTGCCACTCGGATTGGGTATTATTCTCATAGCTGGTTGCTGTTCGGGCTTTTTCTATGTCTCTCACATAAGTCTCACATCTAAGAAGCATAGTTCAAAGTCGAATTAGCTGCTTGCTCACATACCCGATTATCGTTCGACTGCTGATTCACCTGGCTCAAAGAAGCATCTCCTGTTCAAATTTGAGTATGGAAGCTTTAAAGCGAGAAATAAAAGCATCCGTTACCCGTTGATGTATGGATGAATATGAGGCCTGCCGTTGCCCCCGGACAAGGCTTTCTAAATCGAAGGCACTGTGTGCATTGCGGCTGTTTCCTGTCACACTATAAATTATTAAACCCTCTAACCATACTCAATACTCTTCACGTTTTTACCTTTATCTTTCTCTTTTTACACAATCCGCAGCCGTGGACGCGAAGGGAGTGAGTACTCATGGCGGGCGGTGTCCCAGGTGTTGGTGGACAAGGTTGACCCGAACAGGGTCGGGAAGAGAGTGTGGTTATTAAGCCAAGCCACTCTTACGGAAGAATATGCGGCCGCATTGAGTGGGACAAATGCTTATTACTGCATGGCTCACAATGAGTCGATTAGCTCTATAGATTCCCCTAATTAATGCCACTATTCGCAGCCCATAGTGTCTCAATATCAATGAAGATATACGCATTTCCCTCCAGTTGCAATCCCACACAGATTTTACTACTAATTCTCAACATGGTCCTTCAATATTTCAGACAGAAGTGTCTTCGAAGAATAAAATTTACAGCAAATAAACCCTCATCGATTCAAGTTACTTCTCGCTCGGATCCTCTCTCCACACACATAGACCCACAAAGGCAAAGGAATTCCTATTACGATACTCAAACCACCAAGAAAGGAGTACGTCCCACCTAGACCCATCGCAGAAAGCATCTGGGGGGCGAATAATGGGATCGCAAACGCCAAGAGTGACCGAAATAATGCCGCTGAGGCGAGTGCTGCAGCCGGATACTTGAATGCATCAACAAAGTAGAGCTGCAACGGCAAGAGAATGGACATCAATCCGAAGCCAAAGATTGCCGATCCAATGACGGGCAGTATCCAGTGCTGACTTGTCTGTGCTGTCCATCCAAACCAGAAAAGTCCTACTGGTACGGTAACGGAGCCAAGCAGCATTCCTGGCACTCGATATTCTGGCTTGGAAACACCGCCGTTTTTCTTGGTCAACTATTTGCCAAGAGTTCCAATTAGCATTAGGGGGCCAATCTAGACATGAGAACAATACGGGACCTACGTTGTGGTAGACTGTGTTTCCAACCAATCCAGCCAAAGCCGTCGCCACCAACTCACCAAGGCCACCGGCAATATACGTGAGACCCGTTGGTCCAGGGCCAAAGCCATAAATATCGCTGAACACGGTCGGGAAAGTGGTAAAAAACATATTCAGGAAACCATATACCCTAGTTATCTTGTCAGTCTTCATGATATCATCATGGTCTACTTATATACCCACAGCGCTCCGTAAAAGCTCAAAATGAAACAGATGGGGCTCTTCGTGAGAAGAGCAAGAGGCCGAATAGCTGCTTCCATAGCTCGAGACCCTATAATCGCTGTAGATCCGTCTGCTTTCCTATCTATGGCGTGGACTTTTTCCGCGTCATGGTTCCAGATTCGCTGCCAAAAACTACCCCCTGCTATCCTAGAGCGCAAAAGCTCATGGTCGGTTTCTGGTAGAAAAGCAAGACACAATACAAGCGCCACCGCTCCAAGAGCTGCAGTCAGTACGAATCCATATTTGACACCCACCGTTTGTGTGAGATAGCCTCCCATGATAGGACCAGTGGGGGGTCCGATGAGTAAGCCCATGCCATATAGGGCGGTCGCGGGAGCCCGTTCCTCTTCTGTAAACAAGTCGGCAATGACAGCGCCAGCGATCGAGACTGGTGTCGATGCGCCTATGCCTGCCAGGAATCGAAAGGCAACCAGTTCGCCAGTCGATCTCGCGAAAATGCAAGCGATGCTAAACGCAGTGAAGATGACGCTGGAAACGTTTGTGACCCAGCGGCGGCCGTACACTTCGGATAGCGGTGCGAAAACCAGGGGACCCAAGGCCCATGCAAGGAGGTATATAGTCAAAGTTAAGGCGACGACAGTTTCGGATTTGATGTTGTATTTCTCTGCGATCTCCGGAAGGCCGGGGGCCATGATAGAACTAGCAAGGGGCCTGCAATTGTGTAAGTCACTCAATCGCCAGCATCTTCGAGTCGAAAGTCTTACGAGATGAATGCTTGAAACGAGACGAGACCTGCCAAAAAGTCAAACCTGGATTGTCATTGCTTATTGTGAGTAACTAACCTATTGTCCGATATTTCTTAGACTGCGGCCAGTTGATGGGGTTGACTTTGGAGTCTCCCCATAGCTCTTCAGAGGCATTGCCATCCGATTGTGGTGTGTGCGGGTTCAAAGTAATGGAGGCATGTTTTTCTTGCATTTTGATGCTTGCCAGTAGGTTCCGATTGCACTGTATCTTGTTGAATCCATACTTTGGGAAGGGTTCGTACCCTCTTTATACCATTTATTCACTCGGTCCATCTTGACTCTTGAATGTAAGAAAGAGAGAAAAGAATGAATGACAGATTATTAATTAAAACACGAATAACGTATATGTAGGAAGACCTGAAGGGTGGTGAGCCCTCGGTATCCTAACGATCTTTAGGAGTGATTTGAGGACGCCTCTAAAAGCTCAGTTGCCCATTGGCTGAAGTGTAAGAGTTGGCGGTGTTGGTCCGAGAGTATGACTACCGGGATTGGAAGTCTTCTCGGTAATCTAACCGGATCTGGCTAGATACTAGAGAGACAACAAGGAGATAAAGGAACATTGGTTCGTTTTGCTAGAAGGGGGTGACGGTTATATCTTGAAGCAACCGCCCACGATGACAAGGCGTCGGGTTTTAGGCCTGGATTTATCGGTAATTCCAAAATTTACCTCTTCATAAAACAATTTAACATGACAGACCAACTACTTATAGTCCTGAGGGGGTAGGAGTTGAAGCCCGTGTGAGCAGACCAGATCAGCCACATCCGGAGAATGGAATCGACAAAACAGGCAGCGGAATTTGCGGGCCAAAGAATTTCCCAATTGGGATGTGACTCGTCCGGCCGGATCAACACCACAGATGGCATGCCTTGAGATGAAGAAGAAGCTCGAGGAAGATAGCAATACTTCTTTCAACCGTTCTTTTACAGTGGAAATAAGCGGATTTAGAAGGACTTGCTACGATATTGCGATGCCACCAGTATGTAAGTGGTAGTGCTATCAACGACTCGACGCCCTAAATAGCAAGTATAAGTAGTCATGGAGATAATCACAGAATCTGCAGTCAGTTTGCAATTCACCAACAGTTCAATATATTAGAATACGCTCTTGAGAACAATATTGCCGTCCTGAATATCACCAAAAATGAAGGAAGCAATCGTCAACGTTGATGCCACCGTCACCATTCAGGAGACCCCTATCCCAAAACCCGGCCCTCATCAAGTCCTTGTCAAGGTCATTGTGGCGGGAATAAACCCAAAAGATTGGAAGTTTCCCGAGGTCCTAAACAGGGCTCATAACTCTGGTGACGATGTGGCTGGCATTGTGGAAGAAGTCGGCAGCGAAGTCTACGAATTCCACAAGGGTGACCGTGTGGCTGGAATGCACTGCTTCCCCGAACCTCATGGTGCATTCGGGGAGTATGCCATCTTGCTTGATTATCTGACAATTCGTCTGCCAGATAAGACCAGCTTTGAGGAAGTATGTCTCTTTTTTTTTTAGCCAGTCAACCCGGAAATACACTGACAGTTTGTTCATCATAGGCAGCGACGGTTCCTTTGGCTACTCTGACTGCAGCTTTTGGTCTGTCATGGATTCTTGGTTTGCCCATGCCTTGGCAGCGTAGCCCTGAAGGACAAACTCCTCTGATTGTGTACGGCGCCTCTACAGCAGTCGCTTCCTTCGGTATCCAGCTCGCCCGTGCGGCCAACATCCATCCTATCATTGCTATTGGCAGCTCCAACAGCTCATTTATGACCGAATACCTTGACAGCGAAAAGGGAGATCGCCTCATCGACTATCGCTTACACAAGGAGCCGGATGCATTAGTCAAAGCTATCCAATCAGCGTTGACCGATGCAGGCGTAGCTGATGGGCGAGCTTTGCACGCCTTCGACTGTGTCTCTCAGCCAGGGACATATGATTCCGTCCTCTCAAAGGTTCTTGCCGGAGAGCCCAAGAACGGACGCAAGCCAAAGGTTGCCACGGTGCTGCCTGGGCTGGACTACAGCGCAATGGATCCTACCGTGGATTTCGAGCAGACATACTGCGGTCTGGCCCACGAGGGCACTGAAGATGCCCGACGATTTGGCGCAGCATTGTTCCGAAGCCTCACCCAGGCCTTGAAGTATGGCTGGTTCAAGGGACATCCATACGAAGTTGTTCCCGGTGGTTTGGATGGTGTAGAGGCGGCCCTGAAGGAGTCCAAAGAGGGAAATGTCAGGGCAAAGAAGTTGATCCTAAAGATCACGGAGGTCTAAACTGGACGAGGCAAGCGCCATAGATAAAGAGGGTTAAAACTAACGCACATACATATATTTTCCAATCAATGAAATACTGAAATCGACATTGAGAATGTTGAATTTCAACAACTTCATCTTGCCCATCAAGTAACATGAGAAGGGCCCATGTCTCATCCAAGTAAGATTACACGGCGCTCTGATGTTACCCTCTCAATCGATAATTAATCAGGGATCAACTATTATGACGACATGGTATGCTAAAGACTCGTTATCAGGCTGTCGGAATATGTCTCGGTAAGATTAGCCACCCAGGATGAATGCATCAAGAACCAACACTCGGACATTCTGGAACAAATACGACGTAGCAACCCCGCCTTCAAGTGTAACTACATGTCATCCTCCCCATGCCGACTTGAAGCAAGCTTATCAACACCATGATTGACTTGCTTCCAGGATGCATGTAACATGTACTTGAATATAGCCTGCCTATTCAGAGACCACGACCGAATAGTCACAATATAACCACCAAAGACCCTATGAAGTATTCAAAAGATTAATACTAATTGAACCAAATTTCTATTCATCAAGTAGCTATATGTAATAGACTGAAACACCGTGGGGTAGAGCTCTCCATCATTTCCTGCCTGAAAACAAACTCCATCACTGTGTCAAATTATGACCCGATGGGTGTGTTGAAAAGAGGCACCTATTGCAGTCTCTTCGGCCAGGAGTATATGGTCACGGGGTTATACGTCCAACAAGTCCACTCAAGCCTACTGCGATCTCAACAGCGATATGCTCGGCCAATCTCTCAGTAGAATGAGCCTCATAGTTCAAAGTCATAAAAGACTCTCAGAACTCCTCACCCTCCAATTTGCTACCCATGGTGTCACCGAGATCTCAATCCCCTCTAAATGGAGTACAGATAGCTGGCCACTAGGTGCCTCCCTTTTCTCAGGTCAAATATAGCCGTTCATGTTCGGGCTTGAAACTTGAACCGGAATTATGAGGCAAAGTAAGACTCCGGAATGGTGTTGAAGACTGAAAGTGAAAAGCCTCTAAAGCAGATTTTTGTCGACCTACCTTGACAAATTAGATGATTGTAAGCTCATGTTGAGGCGGGTTGATATCAATATTGCGATAGTAAATGTTGCGCAGTGCGTACTCGGCATATTCACCAAGGGAACTATAGACCCGGGGATTCGATGTGATAATACTCATAGATTTCATTGACTGATGCGCGCATAGAACGTGACCCACGTTTGCTGCCGTATTCTACTACTGCAGAATGTTCCATCAAGGAAGTATCGAGGTCAGAGCCTCAGATATCAACGTGTACATAGACGATTGCTGGACTTGAGCTTGCCAATGCAGTCGACATTGCGACATTACTTGGGGTGCTTTTAATAAAGTCTCTTGGTATCCATATTTAGGGGATTTGGCATCTACTTATATGTTATACAAGGAATGAATGAAAGTGGGCCTCAAATGTAGACGTTATGTAGGCGATTATTGCTGAACGGACTTCCACCTATTTATTGCAAGACTATGAGTATAAAGATTAGTGGAGTTGAAGAACATAACCAAAAATGCCTACCGGATAAATAATATAATGAGAAGTTTGACATTAAAGTAAGAATGGCATAAATGGAATAAGGAATTAGATTCATTGGGCACTTACCATTGAAGTTAGATGTTGCTAACCTGGAGTCAAATAAGACTTGAGATTGTCAAATAGGGTGCGCATTGACAGCATAGATAAAATGTTGTCCCGTGATATTCACTTAAGCCCGATCAATCTATCATTAAGTTCATCGAATTATTCATCAAGATTCCTACAGCTTTCTCCCTAACCGTCAAAAGCGAAAATCAGATAGTATTGAGATCCGTGCCGTGTGATGTTTACTTGTAGGTTAGCTTCTATCATGGCAAATATTACAAGTACGATTATCTACTATAGGTATCCATGGATCAATTCGCCGAGATGTCTTGGCTTGGCTTACGGAGCCACGGCACAAGACGCCAAGAAAGAAGAAGCAATACACTCCGTATTTCGGAATCTTGGCTCAACATGTGTAATGCCACGTACGTTGAAGGAGTACAAAGGGATGGCATGATCTTTGGCATGTGTGTGTTTTGAACTTTTCAAATACTGGACTTGTACTCTATACACTTGTACTGTTGCATAAGGCACATTTAGAGTCCATCCCTTCCCCCCCCGTCTAATCTGATGGACAAAGGGATGGGATATAGAGTACGGAGTAAAAGAAGTAAATACGAGTAACAAGAACCAATCAATCCTTCCACTCCATATTGTTTAGCAGTGGAGATGACCCCGGCAGCTCAGGGTGGTCTTGTCCTGTGGCTGAGCCTCCTCCTCCATGTTTTCCTTCTTGTTGTTCCAATGCAGCCAGCCCAAATTTTAAACATCTTTTGATTTATTATTTATTTTTTTAGCCCTTTTTCTTTCTTGGTGCCCGGGAGATCACCGAAAGCATCCATCGGTTTTGTTGCTGTGGTTGTTTTTTGTGGAGGCGAAGCTTACTTGTACATATTAAAGCAAAGTATGTGTTGTCGGTGCAGTGTTAGTGAAGCTTGGACGAATTACTTGTACGAGAAACATTCAAATGAAGCCGAATGAAATGACAGGTTATCCACCACCCCGTATTATGGTTGTTGGGACCAAGTGTTCGGAGTCCGTGAGACTACCGTCATACTTGTAATTTGTCGATCTCTTTCTCTCTTCTCTCAGGGGCCCCCCCGTTCAGGGAGGAAGAGGAGGAGGACACACTCATCATGAATAATCAACCCACCACCCTTTATTTCCCCAAGGTACGGAGGACCCCTTCAAAAGTCCTCGCCTGGATCTGCTTAGTCACTTAACACAGTACCTCCTGGTACATAAGATACAAACGCTTTTTCCTAACACCGCTATAATATACTGATATTATAACGCTACTCTCGCTAATTAGTGATAGTGGTATCTATCTTGTCACTATATTTATAAGCCTCTAGGGCCGATCAATGGGTATACAAGTACTATCTTGTATCTAATGTACCTACAGGGATATATGCATAACTTCGAGGCGAGGACTTTTGAAGGGGACCTCCGTATGTATTTATCCATCCATCCATGATGGAGGCCTCGGGAAGAATGTTCAGGGTCCATCTGCAAGTGGTAGTTTCTGCTACTACTTGCGCTACTACTACTGCTACTTGCACTTGTATGTTGGCGCTGTAACCCATTTTGCTGACAATGTCTTGAGTGATCTCTTCCAAACAGATCTTGGCAAGGCAAGGTAGCTGGTTAATTCATTCTCACGAACACACATAGGTACTTGTATGTGTACACACACGCACACACCGCTGTGTAGATGTGTTGTTGTGACCGTGGATGGATCCAATCCGACTCAATCCAATGGCAATCCATACAGATGGGTGAGTTGGGGAAACGATGTTTGCATTGCACTGCCTCCGTACTGCACTGTAACTCAGTGAATAGCCACTGGACGCATGCCCGGATGCATCATTGTTGTTGACTCCGCTGAGTACCTGTCGTAGTACTAGGTCCCCGCTCCTAATTGACACTGTACGCACATGCCAAAACTCTTGCCCTGTCTCGTTGCTACAGGTGGTCCAGTTAGGGGCGGGTACCTTATCGAGGTGTATTCCGCCCGCCTGGCGTCTTAGCCCCCAAGCGCACTGTATTGGACGGTGCTGCACCCTCTGTATGCACAACCTTATACTGGGCCACAATGAAATGCACAGTACGCCGCGGATCCCCTGCCACATGCTCCATCACTGCAACGAGAACCCACCGGGCCACACACCAACACTGCCCTCTCCCTTGTCCATGCCATGCCATGCCATGCCATGGCCCCAGCCCAGCCTACCCAGGGCCGCCTCATTTCCAAGTTTTCCCCAAACAGGGCCGAACACAGACTGGTGCTGTCTCTCTTGTCTGTCTAACAAACATCATCAGCAAATCTATTCCGTGGAAGCCTTCTAGCCCAGCGCCTCTTCTCTTCTCACACATACTTGCATCTTGTCCGCGCGAGGCGTTTACTGTTCCTTTGCCTTATTCTTTTTTGACTTTGGGCACTGGTAGGCCTGACGGGACAGCAACAACAAACCATCTCTGTCCACCTGTCTCCCTCGCCTTTGCCTCTGTCTCTGCCTCTGCCTCTGCCTCTCTCTCTGCCTTCACCCTCGACGACCAGCTCCTCAATCCCTCGCCCGTATCCAACCAATTCGTCATCGTCGCCAGTTTTGCTTTAGTGGGTCGCCGCGCCAGGCTGAGGTCCCTGCCCAATAATCTTGCCAACTGCGTGTCCACGCAAAAATACAGTGCAGTCAGTGCTGGAACTTTGGGGGGGAGCTCTTCTCTTCAGTGACTGCGGTTCCATCCATCATCTTGGATTTTTCTTCTTTCCTCTTCTCTTCACTTTCTCAACAACAAATCAAAAGAAAAACATAAAGGAAAAAAAACCTTAGCATCGCTCAATTGGTAGCATTTAACCAAGCCCGTCGCCGCTCGCGTCTCGTCCCCCTTTTTTTTTTGCCTCCGTCGGTGCGAAATGCCCTCGTATCTTCCCGACGACCACTCCAATATCTTCGCCAACACGCCCATCCTCGACCTCGACCACGACGACAGCCAATTCCGCCTTGGATTTGCTGCCTCAAAGGACAGGGCGAATGAGCCCCATTTAACTCATAGTCGGTCCTATACCACCCATGATACCTTCGACGAGAGCTCGACCTTGTCTACCCACGACTCGGAAATCTCGGACTCCCCGATGCCTTCGAATGAACACGATCACTGGCGTGAGGACGGAAGCGGCAATGGAACTCGCCCTACGAGCATGAACTCTGTCTCCAACGGCAAGCCTTATGCTCAAGGCGTCGATGCACGAGATTTGGGACTGACAAACACGCTATCAAATGGAGCCACTTATGCTCTCCCTAATCGATCTGTACCACGACAAACTGCTGTGGCTGGGGGCGACCGTAATGGACTCGAGCCATCGTACCTAAACTCCAACAACTCCGTCAACTACTCTCGCAACATGGCCGACACAAGCCCTTTTCCATCAGTCACGCACTGGACTGCTAAGAACAACAACACCCAAAACTATGCTTCACTGCCAAGACCGACGCAGCCAACAGACATACCCCAGTCACGCAGCCCACCTCCACCGCGAACTCCATCATTTGCACCCGCGTCACCCACCTCCGAGTTTGCCCATCCGCCCATGCACTCTCCCCGCCGATTCTCATCCCCTCCTGCACATCAGCCCGGCAGTACACCATCGTCGCCGCCTTCATCCAGCTACCTGCAAGCACCTGGTCCCGGGGGCCTTAAACAAAGACATACCCATAACTTGGAAGTACCAAAGTCCCAAGGAAGAATATCAAAGGACGGCATGGATGCTGCTCAGGCCAGTGGTCGTTTTTCTCCCACTTTCACAAGCCCGGGAACTCGTCGTGCTTCTCTTAGTTTGGTTCGACGAACAACTCGATCAATGCAGTCAGACGTTCCCCGAGATGAGATTATCCCCGACGAGGATACCATGCGATATACCGAAGCCTTTAGGCAGAAGCGAGCCAGCAAGCGTAGAAGGAAAGAAGAAGAAGATGACGATCGAGTCCTGGTCGGCACAAAAGTTGATGAGACTCATGCCAACTGGGTTACTGCTTACAACATGTTGACCGGAATTCGAGTGTCTGTTTCAAGGACAAACGCTAAACTTGACCGGGAATTGACTGATGCAGACTTTGAAGTTAAGCAGAAGTCTACATTTGATATGTAAGTCTGGTAGACTTCTATTCTGGGAGGTAAATTCATCGCTAACATCATTAAGCACTGGCAACGAACTAGTCCCATCCGCTAAATATGACTTCAAGTTCAAGGATTATGCCCCTTGGGTCTTTCGTCACCTGCGAGCAGCGTTCCGTCTTGACCCTGCCGACTATCTCATGTCACTAACGGGCAAATATATACTCTCGGAGCTGGGCTCCCCAGGCAAGAGCGGCAGTTTCTTTTATTTCTCCAGAGATTACAAGTACATTATCAAAACTATTCATCACTCTGAGCACAAGTTCCTCAGGAAAATCCTGCGGGACTATTGGAAGCACGTTCAGGAGAACCCCAACACCCTCCTCTCACAATTCTATGGTTTGCATCGAGTCAAAATGCCGTACGGAAAGAAAATTCACTTTGTTGTCATGAACAATCTGTTCCCCCCGCACAGAGACATTCATACAACATTTGACCTCAAGGGATCCACTCTTGGCAGAGATTACAAGGAAGAGAATCTGGAAAAGAACCCGCGTGCGACACTCAAGGACCTGAACTGGATGCGACGAAAACAGAACCTGGAACTGGGCATTCAAAAGAAACAACTCTTCCTTCAACAGCTACAGCGAGATGTTGTACTTCTTAAGAAACTACATATCATGGATTACTCCTTGCTGATTGGCATTCATGACATCTCGCGTGGAAACGACGAAAATCTCCGTGGCAAGACTCTTCAAGTGTTCAGTCCCGGGGGTGAGAAGGCGACGGATGAAGACTTTCAAGCACACCTACTGCGAACTCCGTCCAAGATGGAGAACTACCGCAAGGCAAAGGAACTGAGAGAGATGGTTCAGAGTCAACGGCCCGTTCCCATGGGTCAGGCAACAGACAAAATGCCAGATGAGCTTGGAGAGGACCACAGTCGCCGTGATTTCATCTTCAATCAGGACGATGGCGGTTTCCAAGCCACACATGAGAATAACGAGCCTGCCGATGAGATTTACTATCTCGGGGTTATCGATTGCTTGACCCATGTAAGTGTTTAATGTCAGCTGATATTTTCTATTGTAGACTAACATGTGATGATAGTATGGAATGATTAAAAAGATCGAGCATTTCTGGAAGGGGCTGTCAAGTGACAGGTCCAAGATCTCAGCTCTCCCGCCAGACCAGTATGGGGAACGATTTTACAGCTTCATTCAGGGCATTACCAAGTCTGCCGAAGAAGCTCGAAGGGAAGCACAGCGCATGGACATGGAAGCACTGCGGGAAGAGCAGCAGCAGCGACAGGCGCAGAAACTTCCTCCCCTGCCCAAAGAACTACCGCCTCTGCCACTGCAACATGGTGCCACCGAAAGGCAAATCCCCGAGCGCATACTGAAGACGGACATGCAGCATGAGTCTATTCTGCCGATTGTAGAAGAGGTTGGCGAGAGCAGCCAAACTGACATGAACCGCTGGGGTAGAATGCCATCATCCTGGGCGGACCGTATGCCAGCTCCCAACAGGGCCCCACCGCCGACGCCACCTGTTCATGGCGAGCCGTTTCTGAAGCCTGATAGCTCCGACAGCGGCTATGGTGACAATAGCAATGGCACCCTAAGCAGGGACAACTCATTGCGGATGGTACGACAGATTAGTCGAGAAAGCCTCAACAAGAGCCTGCCACCAATTCCTAAGAAGGAAGATAAACTCGACGGTGGTATTGGTGGAATCAGGCTGGTTGCGTAGGTCGCTGCGACAATGGGCTGCCGCCTCTTGGGGAGATCAGAAATTGATTCGTATCATGAAAAGCACGGCACGGCGCAAGTCAGCGATGTTACAGCAAAAGCAAGTTCCAAGTCACATACACAGCATTTTGATGATTCGGCATGAAGAACAGGAAACGGGCCGGGTGGAATAAGCTGGGCTCCATGAATATTTTATTCTCTTTTTTTTTGTACTTTCTTTGCAACATAATTGGTTCCTTATTGGGATTTTGATTCGATCGATCCCTGTCCAGCTTTCTTGTCTCTTTGTTGTCTTATTTTTCTCTTCTTGGGTTTTCTTTTGTCATTAGGTGAAGGAAATCATGGGTCGTTTCACTCTCACTTTTTCCTTGTTCTTTCATATGTGATTATGGGAGAGATGGGAAGACAGGGAGGAAAGAAATATTAGTCACTGAGATGGGTAAAGGAGTAGGAGAGCGGGGGAGAAAGAGAGAAGAGGGAGAGCAGATAATGCTGCCCTCGTCTTGTGTGCGAGTGTGCAAAATATCTTTGTTTTTTTGTCAACTAAGACATGGATGATACCATTGATTGCATCAAAGCATACATACATTTAACTTTTTTAAACTTATCATTAACACGGAAACACAGTTGGTAGAAGTTGCACAATTTTTTCCTTTTTTTGGGTGAAGTGTCGAATGGTGTTAAGCTTGGCTATCGATGAACTTTTTGTCTCTGAACTTCCATCCCCTCGCGTTGAATCATGAACGGCGAGGGTCCTCTGCCTTGATAGTGGGCCGAATCTCTCAAATCGTATGAACAGTTAGGGCGCATGGTCTAGTGGTATGATTTTCCCTTAGCACCTTTCGATCAAATGATTTGATTGAGGAGCATGGGAGAGGTCCGGGGTTCAATTCCCCGTGTGTCCATCTTTTTTTGTCTGTTTTTCACCAAGTAAATATTTTTTTATTGTTAAAATCTCCAAGTCCGGTCAAATTGACTGTCCTTTTCTTTTAGCTAATGGAAGAGATGTCTTCTTGGACTGAGAGGAGTGTTGAATCCGCCTTTGGGCAAAACCTGTCCGCCCAGGTGGTCGTGTAAGTTCTAGATGTACATGTTGCGTAATTTTACATTATAACCCATTTTTCATCACCAGAGATCCCGCCTCATATCTTTTCACTTTTCACTTACATCATTCCCATCCTTGCTTTTTCTTCTTTTTCTTCTTCTTTACCTCCCCCTCTTCTTGTCCAACATGTCCTGAATATCCCCTTTCCCTTTCCCCGCCGCCGCCCCTCCCTCCGGCGCAAAACTGGTTGACACATCCATCTCCACGGCGCCTTGCTTCCTCAGCTCCTCGAGCCTCTTCCGCTTCTGCAGGTCGGCCACGCGCCACTGCTTAAAGTACTTGACCCAGGCGGCGGCGCAGTCGCGCTCAAAGTCGACGGATTCCTTGGGGCAGGCGCGCTGGGCGGCGGCGCTGTCCTTGTTGGCATCGAGGATGGAGTGGGCGTCGAGGCAGGCGAAGTAGGCGTCGCGGGAGGCCCAGCAGACTGCGCGCTCCTGGCGGGTGGGGATGGCGGTGCCGGAGCGGATGGCGTCGGCGCGGGAGTCGCTGGAGAAGGGCCACCAGCCCATTTTGTGTGCGAGAGACGGGGTGGCAGTGGTGGTGGTGGTGATATGTTGTTGTTGTGTGCTTGAGCTCCCGTCTGGAGACTTGGAATGCTGGCTTGGGACCCCGCGGGGAGGTGTGCTGGGAGAGCTGATGGCTTGACTGGTGACTGTATGAGTTTACAGCGTGGCCGAATGTGAATCGCTGTTGAGCTCTGGGTAGTTTTGACGTTCAATTGAGGGCTGCGAACGTATGGTGGGTGCTTCAAACTGTAGCGACTTATAGCATACTAGTATCAGATATCTTGGTGGTCATCAGAATTCAATGACGACTTGCTTCATGTGGCAGAACGAAGGCGGTCAATCTTAAACTACCTCTTTGAGCTTAGCTCCCTCTCTTGTCATTCAACGTTTCTCACAAGCCCTTTCCCCAGGCACGGTTACAGAAGTTGGGAAGGTACCTACGAAGCCGTTTTTCCAAGACAGGCTGTCACAACATCCCCCCCTGCCTTTTACCCGTGTCGCCAATTCAGTCTTTTCCACCATCTCCATCATTACAAGTAGCCAGCCTAAGCTGTTACGCAGAACCAGCCTTTTGGTTTTCAAACGTCTTCTTTGTTTTCTTATAGTCTTTTTCTTCTTCTTCTTCTTCTTCTCCTCTTTACGAGCTACGCTGCTGTCTTTTCTTCTTCTTTTATTACGTGAAAGTACCTATACATTCATTCGATTACGACTTATTAGACATCTATCTTCATCAACGCTCGGAACGATCATCTTCAACAACGCCCTTTCCACCACATCGCCTACGTTCTTTTTCGCATAGAGGCAGCGCCTCGACTCTGCAGCTTCGCTTTATCCTCTAGGCGATTACTTGCTATTCAAAACAAATCCCATCATGCCTCGTCGTCGCAGACCCCCCCGCGCCGGCGCGCTCACGGAGCTGCCTCCCCTCAAAATCGCCGCCCAGATCATCACCCTCCAGGCGCTCTACTACTCGGCCGCCCTTGTCCTCATGCTGTTTAGCACACTCGTCGCGGGCATACCCTTTAGCTTAGACTTGCTGCTTGGGTGGGAGCGCGTGCGCGGGGATACGACGACGGGCTGGTTGGTGGCCTTTTTATGGATCCTTGATGGAGGGTTTTGCATGTAAGTTACAGGCTATGATTCCAGTCTCTTCTTTTGGTGTCGTTGCTAATGTTATAGGTCCCTCGCCATTGTCATCCTCATCGCCCGCAGCAAACTCGTTCCCGATTTCGCCCTCACGATACACGGGCTCCATCTCGTCTTCACTACCCTCTACACTCACTCCCTCCCCCGCAACTCCATGTGGTGGGTGACCATGCTCAGCTCCTCCGCCGTCGCCGTCGGCCTCAGCATGTGGGGATGTCGCTACCGTGAGCTCCAGCCTGTCTTCTTCTTCGGCGGGCGCGTCCTCGGATCGGGCACGTCCGGCTCGGCTAGCAGGAACGGTGGCAACAGCAGCGCCGCCGCTGAGGAAGGCCTGTTATCTGGGCAAGAGGGGGGCAAGGGGGAGGACTATGAACTGACGCAAGTAAAGTCGGCGGCTGCGGCATAGAATATGGGCGAGACATGGTAAATGGATATCTTGGAATAGCGTTGCATTGCTCGGCGTTTTTTTGGGAGGCCGGAAGGGAATAGACCAAATTCGTAATGGGAGGGAAAAGGGGAAAGAAAGCGACTATGTCATAATAGGTGGGAATAGTTCCTCACAAAGCGTCAGCGTTCAAATGGGTAGCCCTCAAGGGCTTGTACTACTACTAATATAAATCACATCAGTGTCAAGATGTTAGATGTTGAAGGAGGGACATTGATCAACAAGATTATCATTGTACATTGCATTCAACCGTCACCATGTTTGCTTCAGCTCGCATTGGCTATAGTGTGTAAACTTGCCCCTTTATCCATTCAAATTACGCCTTTCAACCAATTCACCCAAGGTTGTTCTAAGCTGGTACACATAGTTATATCCTTTCGCTCATTCACGTAAAAAATGCAAGCTATCCCTTGAAGAATATCATAGCCCCCCTCCCCCCCCTCTCCCAGAGCTAACTACTGGCTCATCGTCACTATGGTATTCCTCCCCGCCCCAACTCCACCCTGATTATGCGCCGGCCACGACAGCCAGGTTATCGTAAATCGCCCTTTTGACCTCATACAACGTGCTCCTCCGTCCACCGAGCGGTAGCCCCACGCTTTCGACCTCGATGCGGCCCTCGGCTGTCTTGCGAACGGCTACGGAGCCATCCACCACGAGGGTACCTTCTCCACGGAACTCGGCGGAGTGGCCGGCTCCCTGCATTGAGCGCCGCAGGTCGGCCAACCGCAGGTCGCCGACGTGCAGGGACTGGGCCGCCGAGCGAGCCGCCGAGATGAGGTTGACGGGGAGGACGTCCAGCGTCGGCATGGCGGCCGTGTTGGCCGCGTTGGTGAGGGCGACGGCGGTGGAGGACGCCTCCGTCTTCTGTCGCTTGTTGGCGGCGTCCTCGTCCGTCTGCATGGCGTCCGGGTCCTTGTTCAGGGTCGCGGCTAGGAGCTGGCCGGTGATGGTGACGATGCCCAGGCCGCGGACGTTTTGCCACTTGAGCTTCTTGACCAAGGGGTCGGCCAGCTTGACGACCCAGGCGTTGGTGTCCATGCTGGCATCGACCCATGTGCCGACCTGCGGCGTGAAGACGTCTACGGCGCGATCGCCTTCTGTTTGGAGGGATGCCCGGCAATCAGCCGCCAGAGCCATCGTTTCTTCGTATGAGCCGCCGACGAGGATGAGTTTCCGAGGTTGGATGAGCGGGATGAGCATGT